>JAUTXW010003579.1:0-610436 GCA_030620095.1 Kuschelorhynchus macadamiae
ACTACAAAATTAGGTAGATTTTGCCTACTAAAATTTTATTATATTATAAATCTTATGTGATTTTTATATGCCTGTATGAGTTTATCTTTAGTAAATATGATCTATCTATAAATGAAAATTTATTATTGTTAACGGCTTAAATGACTTTCAACACCAAAACAACATATACAGAAGATAAACTAAACATTAATATATTTTATCTAAGCAGTTTAACCCCCAATAGGCTTAGGGACGACGAACAGTCAAAGGTACGATGGATGCGAATTATAAGTGGTCTTGCAAAATGTATAAAAGTGCTCTATAAAATGTTCCGAAGTACCTTTCAATTTTTACTCCTCAGTCATTTATTGTAGGTTCAAATAGTACTAGTGACAAAACACATTATTTTTTTAAACCATTTTGAATATTTGTAAATTTTTCATCCCTTTGTATTTTTTTTTATTTTTTGATAAAGTTTTATAAGGTTTTCTTAAATAAATTAGTTTTAATATAGATACTTGTTTCTCTAAAACGTCAATATGAACTACACCTACGGAATACTCGTAACCAGGTAAGTATACAGGGTGATCTTAATTGCACCTACTATAGCCAATTTTCACGAAATTTGGAATATAGGTAAAATTTGAAGCCTTAATCACGAATCTGAACTCAGATGAAAAAATGATTATAACATATTCTGCTATGGTATATTCTAGGGACTTGCCTAGTCTTCGTCTTGGTCTTGTAAATTCGGTTTTAGTTCAGTCTTGGTCTTCGTCTAGAAGTTTTGGTCTCGATCTTGATTCCCGATTTCAGTAGTTTTATTATTAACGCCATTGGCTTTATCCCTATAAAGCCAATGTTAATGCTAAGAATATCCTCAGTTTCTTGGCCAGCTGGACTTCCCAAGCAACATACGAAACTATATTTTTACTGTCAAATATTTGTTAAAGCTATGCATTTTAGGTTAAATGGGACAAATTTATCAATATGAATTTAAACTTTTTATGAATAATTTTTGTCCCAGATACTTTTAGTGATGATGGCACAAGTGGTTTCTAATTTCAGTTCTAGCCACCAAAATTTTTATATTAATATTTTAAAAAATATAATTTCTTTGTTTTTTTCACTTGTTAAGAAATTAAATTATGTTTTGTTGTATTAGTTTAAAAAATATTATATATAGGGTGTTTCAAATTTAACAATTCTCGTATCTCCTATAGTTTCCAAATCGGGGTCAATTTTAAACAACCTTTATGTGCCTCTAAGACATTAGGGCCAGTGGTTTGCGTTCAGCAAAATAATAAATCTGCTATGAAAAAGCTACTTGTAGAAACGTTCTAATCTTACTTGAATAAACAAAAAATAAAGTAGGAGCGACTTATCCCTCTTCAACGTGTCACCGAAAAGACCGCCTTTGTTTTTGATCTGGACAAGACCAAGACCAAGACAGAGTCTTGAGACGTAGTCTTGGTCTTGATTAGGAGAGTCACGTCTTGGTATTCGTCCTGAGCCTATTTACAAGTCTTGGTCTTGGTCTTGATACCTGATAATATTAGTCTTGTGAAGTTTTTTATAACATCACTGTCTAGGGGTCAAGCCACGGACATCAGCATTTATTTTTCCTGAGCTCCTGGAAGGTAAGCGCTTCCTCACGCATGTTAGTGCGGAAAATTAGTTTTTGCCGCACTGGTGCGAAATGTATTTTATTTATATTATAATTTTGTCTTACATCGTATTATAATTTCATATCATTCCAGCTCGCTTAATCCTAAGTAACCTTAGTTACAATTGTTTCAACAAGTGTTAATAGATAAGTAGTGCAACTTATAATAAACAGTGTTTAAATTGACATCTCCTCTAAATGTAAACAATTCGACAATTTGTACAATGAATATAAACGTTATAACCAACAATACATAATTGTTTAATATATTAATAATTTAAAAATATATTGTTATTTTTATTTGTGAATAAATGTAACATGTTTGAAACAATTTTTGAAAGTCGGTAAAGGTAAATAAATGCAGCTTAAGAATTCTGAAAATTCATATTTTAAACTTCTAAATTGTGATCGAATCTAATCTGAAGTAATCAATTCTAATAAATAAAAATTTAAACATACTTCATTTCACCTCACTAAACAGCATTTGCTAATAAAAATAGATAGGTAATTTATGAGTTTTTCCGCACTCGACTGCTTACCGAACTCCACTACGCGTCGTTCTATTTGACCTGCAGTCGCGTGCGGAAAAGTATTATTTTTCGCACTAGTTAGGTAAATAACTATTACAGTAATAAATCGTTTATCTTATATTTAGCTGCCACATAATTTAAGTTCTAGATCCATATTTAAAAGTCAAAGTATTACTTTGACTTGCATGTATTTGTTCAAACTTTTACAATTATTTTTTATTTATGTAAAGAAGTTTCTTGTTAACTCTGATATACAAACACACAATACCAGGGTAAAACCATATTTTTCACCTAAATAAGTTTAATCGTGATTTTTCATGAAAAAGTCGCCGATTTACTTATTTTGAAACTATTACAATTTGCTTCCTGAGCAGATAAAAAGTTTCACTACTCTCCTAGCTCTAGGAGTTTCTGATTGAGCTCACTTTTACACGGTTAATAAATTTGTTACTGCTTGTAGTTAAATTTTGTTTTTATAGCATCAGTTTTGTATTCCTTTCACTATTGCATGATGTTTACATTGTGTGTTTTCTTTGTTGATGTCTTGAATTTATGTATCATGTAATTGCAAGATCAATACTTTTACTTTGACTTATGAATTATTTTCTTACCAGTTTTGTTTTCCGAGTGAACCATTATCAAATTCTATGCACAGTCTTGTTGTTCTTGTACTGTTTTTTTTTCAATTTGATTTAGTAATTTTTAGTGTGAATCAAACTAATTATAATTTATATTGTTATTTCAAACAAATATCACTTCAAAAAAATCCTATGTGTAAACAACTATTTTTAACAGAGAATTTTTCTAAATTTGTGTTTGATGTTGGCAGCCATTGTCATTCCAAAAACGACGGTAAACGTTCAAAATTAAGATTTGACAATTTTTATCACTGAAACAATTTTTGATACAGTTTATTACGAATAGTTTGCTTTATAGGTGGATCGGTATCGGGTGAGAGGTTAAAAGATTTTGGAGTCTTATCTCCGGTGTCGCGCTCTGGTGCCTAACCTGATGTTAACCCCGTAGCGATTCAATCAGTGCCTTCGCTCTGTTGCGTACCTGCGTCTAGAGTCGTACTGACTCGGTACCGATCCGCTGACATAGTATCCAGTAGTAAACTATATCAAAAATTAATAATTTGATAAAACTATCCAAATTCTAATTTCAATTATTACTGCATTCTTATTTGTTTAAATGACAAGGTTTACCAACATAATAAATAAAACCAAGAAAATCGCATACTAAAAATTGGAATTTTTAGCAATTGACAGTACGATTATATTAAGTGTTTTTGGCTCAAATGACGTTATAAATTGAAAAGTATGTTCTATTTCGATATTTTAGTTTTATGTTTAATCATTTTCCTAAGTGAAGATGAACAACTGTGACTATTGTGAGTACAAGATTGTGAACTTTACTACTCGGAAGAAACGAGGCCGAAAAAAAAAATGAATGTGGAGTTTCCAGAACTCTGGTCTGGAGAGGGTAGAGGCAAGAGGGGGGGCGAACCTCGTGTAGGCAAATTTTAAACAAAGGTTTGGAAATAGAATAATAACTATTAATACTTTCAAAATTACCATAATATACCTAATACATAGTGCATACCTTGTAAAAATTAAATGGAGACCTTGCAATTACAAATTTTAGTCTTTTTACTGTAATAGAGAAAACAAGAGCATTTATCATTCCCGTCTCCCATCCTGCGTCGTGATTTTTCGTGTATAAATTCTGACAGTGACTTACGTGCGAAACATCGTTACCATATCAGTCGAATATTATTCATATATCGAAAAATTATCACAATACATATATATCAAATATTCCGTTTTAGTAATTTATTGCTAAAAATATTAGAAGCAAAATAATGTTTAATATTTTCAATGTTAGGTATTAGGTGCCTGGTGGGGGGTAATTAATCCCCCCCCCTTGAAAGCGCCCGTCGGACATTGACAATTGAAAATTGACAATTTGAGACTGTGAAGGGCTTTTATATGTAAATTGCTCGATTCGGGCAAAACGAAATAGTTAAAAATGTTGTATAGTCTTTCTTGCAGTATCAACTGTTAGTTTAAGTAATTTTGTTTCTGCCTTCCGAAAAAAAAATCAGCAAGGGTTTTCCCGTATACTTTGACACCTACCTAGAGAATTTATTATTCAAGACACAAAAAAGTGTTAAGTATAAAAGTTATTTGGCAATACCTGAGCCTTCAGAATCTGTTAACAAAATTAACAAAAAATAATTAGAAAGAAAAAATTGAGCATAGACAGCGCATTTATATAAAATACCCTGTGAAATATTATTTCATCTTCTTACCGTTTATAAAAACTAACAGGTTTGGTAACCTTATCTTTAAAGACAACCGAAAAAACTGACAAAATCTCTACCATAAGACCCTATGCGTTAAAGAGACAGCTTTCTCTTCCAACGATCTATAGGATCAATAGGAGGAGATTAAAGATATAGATCTCAAACTTGGTATTTTTGTAACTCGTAAGAAGATGCACATTTAATGAAAGAATATTATACAGATTGTTCGATTTAAATTGTTTTATTTTTATTTAACATGTTCTACTATTTTGAATAATAAACTATCTAGGTGTGTGTCAAAATATACGGGAAAACCTTGTACAGTATACTTGTCATGTTAAATTGGAAAGTGACAAGGGACACCACCTACTTTCATAACAGTAAAATATCCAGAGATAACAATTATTATAATTACTGGAATGCTAAAAAAAAGTACACGCCAAAAATTAATTTTGTAGTTTCAAATTGTGGTTAAATTTAAGCCAATATAATTTTGTTTACCCTTTTAAGGCGTTCATCTATTACAACTTAAATAATGAACAAAAATATTGGGTATTTTATTTATTTTGATGAAAACTTATTTGGATATACCTTACGTTTTAAACCTTTTTATTATCCCAGTATGATTTGTTTTACCCTCCTCAGACATAATAAGTACTTTTTTATAGGTCGTAAATAAGTTTTTCTGCAATTCTAAGCCCCGGTAGACGTGGTTGAGTCATCTGCCCTAGGTACGCCGGTATGTGCACGTTTGCTTTCCGCAATAAATATATCATGTAGGTTTACGGCAGTCTCAGACATAGACGGGCCAAAATAAAAACAATGCAATAGCCAGGTCGGAAGTTTAACTAAGATTGAAGTCTACTAAGGCTCAGTGGCAGACAGTCGTTATGTAAAGTACTTGTTATCAAATTAAATTCAATCATCAAATAATCAGTTTTTAATAAGCACTTAGGTATATTTTAATAAAATAGCGAGAAATGATATAATGTAAAGTAATGACCCAGTGGCGTAGCAACAAATTTTGGTACCCCGCATTTCTCACCAATGGGCTCCCTATATTCACTCATCCACAAATAATAACAAATGACTAAAAAAAATTTTCCATAGTATTTTGCAGAATTTTGCGTGAAAAAAAAAGTAAGTGATGAAAAAAAGATAGATCCATAGTTTTCCTAGGGCTCCATTTCTTATATATTATTATTTGTGTGGTCTTAACCGGCACATATTTCCCAGAATTTACGTCTCCTGAAGATGTTAGCAGCCCCCAATAAGTTGTGATCAATTTCTCGAAAGGACAAACGTACACAAATCGGCAAATTTCCATTACCCGGAGCTTCCTGGTTATGAATTTCTCCTTTTATTAGGAATAGTAAAAATCAATTTAGTTAAGTACCTACATAGTCATTTAGTAACACATATATACTGTCTTTTCAAGCATATAACAAAATATCTATAATAAGCTGTATAACAAACTTTGTACACAACCTAAAAATATGCACAAGTGTAAAATAAATGTATAATTAGGAAGAGTGCCGTATATAGTCATTTAGTAACACATATACATACACATACTGTCTTTGTATTGCCCGTCATTTTGTCTTTTTCGATTCCTACCAAGATTTTACCAGTTTTTACCTATGCCGCACTTGATTTTTGAGCATAATTTAAAGTAAATTCAATAAGTAGTTTTTACCTTGGCTCATACCGCCATTTTCTTACGTCATGTTGCATTTGTACCAGTTTATCCCTATAAAGCATTTTAATTTTTGTGCAAAATTTAAAGTCGGTTGAATAAGAGTTTTGATTTTTTTTAAATTTTATTTGATCGCCATTTTGTTACGCCATCTTGAATTTGTACCACAACTTTAACACTTTATCACTATATAACACTTAATGCTTGCACAAAATTTGAAGAGCATAATCTAATAAGTAGTTTTTTCAGGTGGATCTTTTAAATATTTTATTAGGCCACTATTTTGTTTTGCTATCTTAAATTCATAACTAAATGTTCCCAGTTCATTCCTATGTACTACTTGATTTTTGTACAAAATTTGAGATAAATTGGATGACTAGTTTTTTACTACTGGATGGATCTGCCTTTGTCTGATTCAGCATGGAATAAGTTCTCCAACAGTTCTAGATCGGTCTACTCTTTGATGTTCCTGAACCAGGAAACCTCTTTTTCCTTTCCCTTTCATGCCTTCATAATGTTTCCCTGATGACTAATTAAATCAATTAGTGTTTGGGGTCTATCATTGTGTAACCATGGTAATTAGATTTTCTTTTTTTTTTGATAAATTGTTAGTGGTTGTCTACCTTTTCCCATTCGCCTCTAATCTCTTGGTTAGTCACTCTATCTGCCCATAGGATTTTTTTTACAATCAGCGATACGTCCACATCTCAAATACCTCTATTTTGTTCCATATACTCGCTTTCATGGTCCATGCCTCCACCCCACACAAGACGCATTCCTTAGGTCAAGATCGCGGTTTTTCAATATCTTTCTATATTTTTGAAATGTCGTTCGGGCCATTTCGATTCTGCACCTTATTGCCTTGTCTGTCTCATTTTTCATCAAACCATCTTCCCAGATATTTGTATTGAGATACTGTTATCACTATTACCCGATGTTAAGCTGCATCCTCGTATTGCACATTATCTCTACTAATGGTCATACATTTTGTTTTTTTTTTAAACATACTTTTAAGCCATTGTTTCTATTACAAAGATCACTATACTTAAATATTTTGAAGTAAAAATTTATTTTTTAAAAACAATTTTTATTTTTAAAATATGTCTTAACAGTAAGTGTTTAAACATGAGAATGAATTACATAAATATGATTAAATGTATGTTAACTTCGGGCCTGGGAATCTGCATCAGCAAATCATCATCCGTTCTTGAAATCGATATCGTGGGAATTACTTCTGTCAGCAGTTTCCATACATGTAACTCCTCCCTCGTTAAGCTGAGAAAATGACGGATACTATTTGCGAAGTATTGGCATTGGATTCTTCAATTCTTCGATCATTGGGATTTCTTCTTTGAAAATTGGTAACGATATAATTCTTCAGTGTTCTTCGTTTCCATATAATTAATCCCTTACAAATGGCGATTAATATTATTATAGGGATATTGATTATTGGAGAAGTATCGATTGATTTTCTTTCTTCGATTGGTGATACTCTATTTGTGATGTCCTTAAGACGTTAAATTTCTTCAAAGTTTATCTTCGTAAGATTTGTAGTTTGAAAAGTGTTTTTTGTCTTTAATTTTGGAATGTGAATATCAGGCAATACTAGTGGTTTTCCTTGGCGGATACTTCTGCTATTTACAAATGTTTTGGTCCTCACTTGAATTTGGCACGTTTTCGGAATTTTCAGTAGGATAGGATGGTTAACTTCGATGTATTAGTCGGTTTTGCATTTTGAAAATATTCTTTCTTCTTTCACAGGTAGAATAAGTACTTCGTCCTGGGTAATTTGCTCGGAAATTGGCTCTTCGATGTTTATTCGGAAAATTTGCCAGTCCTTCATTTTAGAACCTTGCATTAATTGGAGAGTGCAACTATCGTGGAGGTGCAAATCTTCGTTACAATAGTACGTTTCTTCTAGCAAGGGACATGCAGCTTCTTTAAATTGAGTTTTCTCTGTCGTTTGTGCTAGGTAATGGGATAAAGGGAAAAAGGTGATAGGAGGTAAAGCTTTCGGGCCTAATTATAGGAACATGAATAGTAAAAATTACCCTTCTATTTGAAAAACTGACTTGAGTGCCTAGAGACTGATAATACGAGAGTACATCTCGGAAATTTGGTATTTCTTTAATGTTATACATGACTTTTAATTCTTTTAATATTTTTTGTATTTGTAATTCTGATACCGACATTATTGAATTATGTAACGTATTTAGTTTCGCAAACATAATAGCATCTTCTAGGTTGTCAATAAAATTTATTAAATTTTGACAGTATAAATTAATTTGATGAATTATACTTTGGAGACTAACATATTCGATTATAGCGTTAATTTTACCTTCGGTTGTTTCTTTGAATATTTTTAAACTATATTCTAATTTTTCTTGGTTTGTTTGTAGGATCGAAATTGTGTTATTATAATTATTGATTAGTTGTTTAGAAAGAGAAATTTGTGAGTTTAACTCGGTTACAATGTTTTTCTGATTTTGCTCTAAACTTTTAATTGCCTTATCATAACGCTCGCCGTCATCCGCGTCTAAAGTGCCGAATAGCCATTTATTCGCTTTTCCAACTAAGTCTATGAGACCTCTCTTATGTCTAATGTGTGGGTGTAAATTCTCAAGTTTATCTTGCGTTAATTTTATTAAGTATTCGGTTCGTAGAATAGCATTTTCGGATAAGCCCTGATAAGATATAGGATTAGTTACATTTTCTGTATGATATTTCTTAATTACCATAAAATACTTTTCTTTGTTTCTTAATTGTCATATTATAGCTTCTAAATCTACATAATGAATAAAAGTATGCTTATTATATACAAGTTTAGCTTCGCCTAATTGAATAGGGAGGATGGGATTTTTAAGGGGGGTTATTTGAATATCGTTCAGATCATTGATTGATTCCTGAAGGCGAAGGAAGAAGGAAAGAAATTACATGACATATTTTGTTTTAAATTCCGCAAAAGCTTGTATCGGAGCCTGAAAACGTGTGGTTTGGCTACCGATTGCTGTTTTTATTTTATTGTTACTTTGGTATATACAGTTTGGGTAAAATTTTTCCGCTATGGATGGTTTTAGAACAGAACGCGAGCTTCCTGTGTCAATTAATAATTTAATTTTTGGTTCATTAATTTGTACATATGGAAGTGCGTTGCTAGAGGAAATATTTATTTCTATCAAGTTTGAGAGTCGTGCGGACCTGTGTTTTGAAAATTTTGCAGGTCGTCTACCTTGGTTTCTTCGTAGGTCTGCTTTTGATTGTCATTTCTTTCGAAATGCTTGTCGTATGTTGGGGTTTCGGTATTATCATCATAATAGTTTTGGGGGTCGAAATAACAATTATCAGCATAACTGTTATACATTTCGTCGTAATGATTCTTTCCGTCGTCGGAATATTAATTCGAGTGTAATTCCTCGAAGACAAAATTTGGTTTTTGGTTGTTAAAATTAGGCCTGAAAAAGTTTTGATTTGAAAAATTTTGATTCGATGGGTTTCGCCTGTTCATGACAGTTGGATTCCTAGATGTGGTTAACATTGATGTGGGTTTCGGAAATTGTTGAGTCTGATTTGGATTTAGCTTAAACACATTTTGAGGGGGTCCAAAAACTTCCCTGTTAGTTGGGTATCTTCTCGGAAGAATTTGACGTGGTTGTATATTTATAGGTTGGTTAGACCAGACAGGTTTAGGTGTAAAATTCCTATTTTGTGTATTTGACATATTTTGGGGAACAAAATTAAGATTTGGGCTACTAAAACTTGTGCTGAGAAAATTTTGAAAAATGTATACTTTGATTAAAATTATTTCTCACATTTCTATCATTATTGGCTATACCACCGTAAAGTCTTTCAAATTCGCTAACATATGCCATTGCATCTTCTTAAGATGCGCACTTTTTTAGATGCATATTGTTTTTTAATGTACCACTACAGCCTGCATTAAAAGTATTTAAAGCGGTTTTATCGTAATAGTTTATGTGGCATAATTTTTCATCTACGCTTAAACTTACGTCATTACTTATTCTTTGCACTACGTTACTTCTAATTAATTGTAACCTACTACCAAAATTAATTAAATGTTCACCCATGTAGGGTCTTGTTTTTGTTAGTTTTTGAACTAAACAATCCAAGAAAAACATTGAACTAGAGCTAGTTTTAATTTATCCTAAGAATCTAGTTCGACACGATTGCCGACCATGGCTTCTGCCCTGCCAACTAGCTTCTCTTGGATACATTCTAAATCGTCGCATCTTTTAATAAATTTATTTAGAGTATTACTATCGCCATCAAAAGGCTTAATATTCTCTATTTTACTTTAAATTTTCCCAATTTACTTTGGGTTGTCCTGAAACACTGCCTTCCATTTTTTCGGTAATTTCTGACTTCTGTATTTCAAGATCTAATTTAATTGAACTAAACTTATTTACTAAATATTCTAAATCGTTCATATATCAATAATTTTATTTAATATGAATATTGTCGTACGATACACCACTCTTTTATTTATGAAAATATAAATATTTTGTTCTTAAAAAAAAATAGAGAAAAAATTGAAAAAAAAATATTTTCAGTGTCTTCAATAGACAGATAATTTAACCTAATGTGCTCGATGCACTGTTCCTAAAATTAGCCCTAACCAAAAATCCTTATACAGAGAGTTTAGGAGGGGTAAAAATGAGAAGCACTTACAACGATGTATTTCTTCTCCTTTTCCGAACCTCTTCTTTGCACTCACTGTAGGTTCAATGGATAGCGCCAAAGGGTTGAAACCATCAAGCAGCAATTCTTCCGGACCACTCGAAATTATTACCACCGCACTATCCTACCGACTACGCCACTTAAATTCCTTGAAGTAAAAGTTTATTTTTTTAAAACAATTTTTATTTCTAAAATATGTCTTAACAGTAAGAGTTTAAAGATGGGAATGAATTACATAAATATGATTAAATGTATGTTAACTTCGGGCCTGGGAATCTGCATCAGCAAATCGTCATCCGTTCTTGAAATCGCTATCGTGGGAATTACTTCTGTCAGCAGTCTCCATACATGTAACTCTATGCAATACTAATAAAAACTGTAAATAGACATGCATTATTCTATACGTATTAAAAATTAAGATACTCAATACATAATTCTATTTTGTATAAGAAGTTTTGCAATACCTCCCTCTCAAGTCCAATGGGTGTGAAAAGTGGATTTTAAAACCTATTATACACTGTATTTTCCTACGACTGCATTTAGGGCGTATACTTTAATTCTCTGTGTACCCTCGATTTCTTACATGACAACATATACAAATTTTTTTCACTATCGTGCTATTTGTAATATTTATATTTAAATATGTTTAACATTATGAACTAAAATATATTCATATATTAACCTTTCAAACATATTTCACACAGTGTTTTTAGCATGTCAAGACTGTGAAATGTTAATTATTATACAGGTTTGCCCAACTTGCCTATTAGAATGGTCTGGAGAACCACTGAATATATAACTTGGAAATTTGGGCTCTAGTCATAGGTGACATAAACTTTCTTTTTAAAATATTTCAAATTTTGCGGTGTTGCTGCTTCTACTTACTAGTACTAACCGGTGGAATGTCCTATATCTGAATTTAATGATAATATGTAGGCTTAGGTATGAAATTATGCCGGATTCAATGGCGAGTTCCGCATTGTTGAGTGGACTGCTTTTCTGTTTCTACCCCAACGACCAATCCATTTCCAAAAAAAAAACATTTTCTAAATATTCCCGAACATTCCGAGCTAAATGCAGTAGAACACAATCCTACTGAATCTATATTTCATCATTTGGTGCACCGTTACCTAAAAAAATCAAGTTTAAATACTTAATACAGCAGGTAAAGTAAGCTGAGACAATTTTGGTCCTTAAACGATTCAAATATCTTCCTCCAATTAATGTATCTTCCATAAAGACCGATTATTTTTGCACTCTTTATACCACACCAAACATTTATCTTTTGGGGAAATTGGGTATGATTTTCACGTGTCCAATGTAGATTTTTCCTGGGCCAATATCGACAATTATGCCTGTTAACTTTTCCATTCCAAAAAAAAAGGTGCTTCGTCAGAAAAAATTATTTGAAACATCTTGCAGGATTCGCGTTCTATCCCCATAACCCAGTATAACTAAAATTTTAAATCTTTGGGTTTGTGGTAAACCATCCATTTTTATATCAGCCAAACTAACATTGTTAAACATATCAAGTAACTTTTTGTGTGCAGGTAAAAGCAATGTAATTAATTTTGGATATTTAACCCTTATTTTCACAAAAACTCTTGACTTTCATAAAAAGTACTCTCAATAAAAAGTATTGAGAATTTTAGGAAGAAATAAAATAAATTTTTTTTGTAACAAAAAAACAATAAACTTGGCAGCAATGCGGAACTCGCTGTTGGATCCGGCATGATTTTATACCTAATGTACCTATTTTCATTAAATTCAGGTAAGCGGTACCTGAGATATTTTGCCGTTTCCTTACTTTTGTTACTCGCTGTATATTCTCGTATATTTTGTATTTTCCTGAACATTCTAAATTCTTTTTGCATTCTGTTCGTTATACCTAAATTAAACTGTTCCTTATACCTAAATTAAACTGAAAATGGGGATTGAAAATTGCCATTTTTTTGACCATTTGGCGGTCTTTAACTGCTAAACGACTTAACTTGGAACAAAATGGATTTTACTTTTCTATGTTAGTTTTCAAATAATCTATTTCCCACACCAATTTTCGGTTTTACAGGAGTTGCCAAAAAAAGGGGTCAATGTCAAATATAAAACAAAGAGTATTTAGAAAGAAAATAGAAAAATACTATAATATCCAGGACATCTCATTTAGAAACCAAATGTTGCCACCGGTTTAAGGTAGAACACCGCACATTTTAAAATATTTTAAAAAGGAATTTTATGTTCTCCCATGCCGAGCGAAATTTCCAAAGTAATATTTTCACTGGATATTTAGATACTTTTGATAGGCCACCGAGTGTGGCGAACCCTGTATAATAAATTGAGAAATGAAAATTGAAGACTTCTTTATGTATATAATTAAAGAATATCTTATAAAAAACTAGCTGTTAATTTCAATAAAAGTAATGTTTTTATAGTATTTAATAATTCCATTTATCAATATTATATTTATTTTTCTTTCTACCTTGTACCTTATAATATTTTAGTAAGAATATAGTCCCAATTGACCAAATATTACGAGAAAAGTTAGTGTCAAAATTATATTTGAAAAGAGTTTATTTAACTAGGTATCTAAATTAAGTAATTTTTTAGCTGCAACATCTTCTCTACAATTTGGTTTTGCAAACATATTTTAGAATCACCTTATTTGGTTTATAAAGATTTGAAACAAAGAATTCACCCATGTCACAAACATTATTATTTATATCTACAAAATTATAAATATTTACTTCTCAAACAAATTATTTTTCAGAACGGAACGACTTGTTTCTAAAATTCTGCTATGGGTATTATTCGTCTCTTTCGTGCTTTGTCAAGAGAATGATGGACCTATTGAAACAAAAGAATGCCGAGAAAGGGACAGGCTGGTAGCTTCAGACAAAGAAGATCTCTATTCATTAGTAGATGTTGTCGAGGGGCAGACTCTTATTCTTCGATGTCGATTTTGCAACGAAGAACCTAATGATGAGCCAAAAAATTGGTATAAAATAGACCAACTCGGTGTTACCAGTTCTCATGAAGTCAAGGTAACTTATTAAACTAATATTGTATTATGATAATTATATTTATGATAATCAAATGGTACAGGTGTTTTGGGAGAAAAGGGAAATATTCTAAAGTTGTGTTTAGGAAGTCAAAACAATTAAAAAAGATTATATATTTATAGGTACGTAAATGCTTAATTTCCGAGATACAAGATATAAAATAAAATTTAAAAAAATCCGTTTTTTATTATTTAGGACACAATTATTATTATATTAATATTGTATCAAAGGGCAACTAGATATGTCAAATCAATCTAAAAGCCCTGAACTGACCTTAACATTTTAACGCCAACTTAATCAAATCAAATAAATCAAAAATCATTTAAAAAGATATGAATGTATAAAGCAATATTTTAATTATTACTCCAAAACGATGCATCAGACGAAAAAAAAAATAAAGAAACCTTTTTCCTTTAGAACAGATTGCCAATTAAGAAAAATTTATTGATCCTAAAGAAAAGCAGTGGCGTTCAATTTTGTCCGTGAAAAATATCTCACTTTATACTGAAACTATTTAAATCATTTTTCTCTAAAAGATGCCCCTGTATATCATAATATTGCGTAACAAATTTCAGATTGATATCTAAAACAGTTACCGAAATATTAAATAAAAACGATTTTTTTAAATTTCCTTTTACACTCTGTATCTCGAAAACTAAGCGTTTGCCGCTTATAAATGCATAATCCTTTTTGATTTTTTTTACCTTCTAAACACGTTCTTAAAATATTTCCCTTTCCTTCCGAAACACCCTGTATAACTAACTACAAGTTATACTTATAAATGTGCTTTCTTTTATATTCTTCAAATAAGTCTCTAAGTTTAAATACTAGATAGAAAGTTTTTAGGTTCTCTGTTCATTTTTAAAATTCACTATATTAGATTGAAAATGATCTCGTTTCGTCTGCCAAAATTCCATACCTTAAATAAATTAAAAAATATCTTGGATGTTAACAATTTTAAAGCCTAAATTGTGTATTATCTGAACAACTATTGAGGTAGGAAATGTGTTGTATTTTTTTCCATAGCATATGATTTTTTGGCTGCCGGATTTGTGAAATTTGTTATAAAATATGGTAGAAAGATCTATAATATCGATGAGTCTGGGTGTTTCTCCAAAAAATTAAGTTTTCTTAAAATATATTCCACATAAAAATGCCATTCTGTTTAGTACCTAAAGACACATAAAATCAATGTAAAAAACTTCTTATTCAATTAACCAAAAACTAAAATTTTACACAGAAATTGTATGTCTTTAGGTGTGATTTAGGGATGATCGGTAACATTTTTGTAGAAATTCAACATGGTGCAACAAAATGGCGTCCTAATACAATTTTCAAAAAATCAATATAAAAACCACTTTTTCAATTACTTTTAAATTTTCCTCAGAAATGAAGTGTGACTTAGGTGAAACTAGTAAAATATTGATACGAATCCAATATCATGGAATAAAATCGTGGCTTATTAAACTGCATGAAAAAGAATATACAAAAATTGGTAAATTTCCTTCGTTATTACTGTTTCCTACTATTGCGAATAGTGAAGTGTTATCCAATCTAGCAGTACATAGTCATTTAGTCATCATTTTTGGGCGCCATTTCGTTTAATCATATTGTATTCCTACCAACATTTTACCAGTTTCCACCTATACCACACATAATTTTTGGTTATAATTTAAAATATATTTAACAAGTAGTTTTTATACTGACACACCGCCATTTTGTTACGTCACGTTGAATTCGTACCGTTTGTCCTTATATCACATTTAATTTTTCTGCAAAACACAAGGTCAATTGAATAGGATTTTTTACGTTGATTTAAAAAAAATTGGCGCTCATTTTGTTCCGTATAGAGAATGCAGAATGCAGAATGAATTCGTACCGCAAGTTTTATACCACACTTAATGCTTGCAGGAAATTTGAAATTATTCTAATAAGAGCTTTTTCAGGTTGATTTTTTAAATATTTTAGTAGGCTGCTATTTTGTTTTGCTTTCTTATATTCATACCAAAATGTTACCCGTTTATTCCTATGTAGCACTTGATTTTTATGCAAAATTTGAGGTAATTGGATAATTAGTTTTTTTAGTAATAATTTTTTAACGTTTCGCTAGGTCGCCATGTTATTCCGGCATATTGCATTTTTACAAAAAAGATTACCAGGTCATCCCCATATGACCCTTAATCTTTGACTGAAATTTTAATTCAATCTGATAACTAGTTTTTAAGCTGTGCCGCAAACTGATATATTTTTTACACCTAGGGAGGCTAAAACTTGAAGATATTATGTAAAACCTGAGAGGATGATTTTTTTTCGTTTACACATTTAATTTGGTCGGCATTTTGTTCCACCATCCTAAATTAGTACCACAGTTACTTGTTCATCTCTATACGACTAATTAAGGCACACAATTTGAAATCAGTTCATTAAGTAGTTTTTCAGGCAGAAGTTTTAAATATTTTATTAAACTACTATTTTGTTCGGACGTCCTGGATTCATACCAAAATTTCACCAGTTGATTCCTACATAATACTTGATTTTTAGTAGTTTTTTAGTAATAACTTTTTTAACATTTCATTTGGCCGCCATTTTGTTTTGCTATATTAGATTTTTACCAAAATGTTACCTGGTCATTCCCATATGACCCTTAATTTTTGACCAAAATTTGAAGTCAGTAGAGTAAGTAGGTTTTTAGCTATGCCGCTAACAGAGAGACCGACGGAATTAAGAAAACATGTTTTTCGGCATCTCGGGACCGGGAAATGTAAAGATCTGAGAAAATCTCGGAGGGCGATTTTTTTACGATTATACTTCCCTAAAAACTGGTATATTTCCTTTTCCCGCCACTCACTTGTCAACAAACCGCCGCGCAGCCCGTTTGTTACTATGGCTCTCACACTCGGGGACGTAAACTTGGTATGGATCGTGTCATTTCAGAAAACCGTGTTTTTCGATCTTTCGGTGGGTATATTTCGGAAACTATTAGAGAGACGTAGATTTGCACGACTCGTTTGCAGATTTTTGGTGCCAGAGATGTGGTACCGCAAAGTCGATCAAAAAAGTCAACTTCAATGTAACACGGTTCAGGTCGCAGTTTCTTCATTTTTTTTTGTCGAAACTTTGTGAAACGATGCCTCTACGGGTCCTACAGAACCCTATTGTTTTTGGTTGGGCTTCGAACCCGTTTCGTTATTTTACGGTTTTTCTTTCGTTTGAAAAAAGAGTATTTTGGGGAGGTTATAGCTCGAACTGGGTGCGGCCTAGCGAAATTTTGCAAGAGGCTGTTTTCATTGGAAATATCGAGGAGAACCTGAATACATCTCTGTCGGAAAAATGATCAGAATGTAGACTTATTTAAGAAAAACATGCCCATATTTTTGAATTTACAAAATAACTGTAAAATATATGTAGCCGCGTTTTATGAATAGAATTTTTAACAAACTATACATAAAACGTGACTGTTTGTTACTACTCTTTTTACGTAGCGATGTCGTGTTTTTTTCAGAAAAATGTGTTTTTCGAATTTTCGGAGAGCGCGTTTCGGAAAATATTAGAGATAGGCCCATTAATTTGACTGTATTTTTGTAGGAGGCGTGTTTCTTAGAGACCAGTTTAAAAATCTATCTGTACTACATTTGGTACCGGATATGTGGTACGGAAAAGTCGACCAAATTGCCTTGTGTATAGCAGGGTTTTCGTTAAATTTTTTCGAATGTCTTCATTGGTAAATGTATCAAACCGATTTATTTGTGATCAGCAAGAAGTAACCCCTTCCATGGACTTACAATATACAGTATTACATTTAACAAACAAGTTCATTGATATCAGAAAAGCTAAACACTATAGATATTTGTATACAGCACTAGATAAAAAATCGAACAATTCAAAACATTTTTTGTATTGAGAAGTTTTTTGATATCTACAGACTTATGAAAGTATGCATTTGTATCCAAAAAACCTGTAGGTTAAGGTGATGTTAATAGTAAAGAGAGTCGAAACCTTACATGGCTTAGAACAAGGTAAAAACGTTAAACGTACTTATGAATAAACGATGGAAGCGTAAAAATCAAATAGGCCTGATAGTGGATTTTCAAGGGTTTCGTATTTAAGCTCGTGGGGTATTTTTTTTACCAAACAAGATATTTTTAGGTAGACCGTGAACAAATTTTGAGTTTATAACTTTAACGGTTAAACTATTGCAATTTTTTAAATTTGATAATTTAAATTCCAATTTTAACCTTTTTTGCCGCTTATATACTGCTAATAGTAATCGAAATGAATTCGACCGCAGATGGAGCATTTATTTGGCTACAAAAAGGCTCTAATAATATTTCCCTCCAACTACTCAGCAAGTGGGTGAAAATTCGATTTAAAAAAAAAAGTGCACATATCGGTCAAAAATCGATAGGTACCGATCCATATACGACGCGAAATGATAGGTGGCCTTGGCCTAGGATTATAATAAAATTTACAGAGGTATTGGACATGTCAGTTGTGATAGATGTCACGGCTGAGCTTTGGTTTATTTAAGGCAAATATTTCGCTGATATTTTGTATCGATTTATGTTTGTGCATGTACGCGTTAAAGAGAGATATTTTTGAGAAAATCTGAAAATGGAAGGTTTTCGGAAGGGGTCTTGGAATATATACTACATATATATATATATATATATTACATTTACGAGGTGAAGTTTGCACAAAAAACTTTATTTTTCCATAACTTTTAAACTGCTTTAATTTTTGAAATACGGTTTTAAAAATTCGATGTAACTTTTTTTTTCAAATGAGATTTTTACAGATAAATGTGTAGCATATAAATTTGTAACCGGATGTATCGGACTAGCGGACGTTTGTTAATCAAAAATAGCTGTCAAAGTTATGATAAAAGTAAAATAGGATCGAAAATAAGTGTGTAGGACTAGACTCCTAAGGCGCACACGACTAATACATGCACTCAGAGTCCACAGGAACAACCTGACATATTACTTGTTATTACTCCTTCCTTTTATTAGGAATAGTAAAATATGATCCTATTTAGTTTCGTAAATAGTAATTTAGGAGTTACATATTTAAACTGTATTACCTTTCCGTTTTCTAGACAAAAGTAATGATTCCTTACGAGGGAGCTTCAGGGTACTTGGGTAAAACCAATGTGTAAAAAGGCTTAACTAGAAATTCCCTCGTGAATCCTTCCCTTTGTCTACAAAAATAAATGAAAATACAATTTATAGTGACTATGTGCGAAACTAAGCAGGGCCATACGTCACTATTCCTGATGGAATAAAATATTTATAACGAGAGAATTTCATTTCATCATTTTAGGACCACCCTGTTTGGTGTAAATAGATTATTTTATCTATAAAGAGGTGAAGTAAATTTGACGTGTTTCGCACTTTTTTAAAATATTATACTAATTTTTTAAAAATATATAATCAAAAAAAATCAAGAACTTCTCTAATGACTTTCACAATTTTTCGATGTCAAAACATTTACACCAACTATTTCTGTTTACAATTTGATTGATTGCGCGTTCTTAAAATATGAGTTTTTTTTACATTTTTATACCCCTAGAAGATCTAGACTTGCAAATTTATAATTTAATTACATACACACACAGCCGCACACACCCACACACAGACATCCGTAGACACTTTTTTTCCTAAAATAAGGTTTTCGTAATATATTTTTCGAAAATGTTTGCGATTACAATAAGTCCTCTATACAGCCCATGTAGTGTATTAATAATACAATATCTGGGCTATTATGCGTAGATGTAAAAATAAAGTAAGGTACCATATTTTAATAGAATTTTTTATACACAGGAGTTTAGATGAGTAGAGACTGTTTTAACACGTTTCAATAAAATCATTAAGAGTATTAACACCTTAAATATCATTTTGTAAAATTATTGATTATTTAAATTACCTTGGATAGTTTCTTGGATATCCGAAAAAATTTTGGCCCACAATTCTGAGATCGCAGTTTACACATTCAGGCCGCCACAAAATTAATATATCAGTT
This sequence comes from Kuschelorhynchus macadamiae, assembly GCA_030620095.1. Classification (NCBI taxonomy): domain Eukaryota; kingdom Metazoa; phylum Arthropoda; class Insecta; order Coleoptera; family Curculionidae; genus Kuschelorhynchus; species Kuschelorhynchus macadamiae. The sequence goes on from JAUTXW010003579.1 coordinate 19,949, forward strand.
TCTATAAAAATAAAAGTAGTTTAAATATTAATGATATTTTATATACAAAAATTATCTATGAGCCTATGTAAGCATTTTCAGTTTCATCAATTATATTAAGTATTATGAAGTTCTAAAACCGTAAAAATTTAAGTATGGCTTAAGGTATGGTTACATTCCTCTGTTGAACAGTCAAGTTCTTGCAGTTTTATCTAAATAAACCTACTCTTTATATCATCTTAAATTCTTTCAAATTTTAGCTAGATATGAATAATGACGTAACTGAAAACCGTGTTGCAGTTAACAATAAGCACAGCCTGATTATTAGCAAATTCTCTACGGAAGATATTGGATTCTATTATTGTGTACACTTTGTTGATAAATCCAATAAAGAAAACTTTAATTACCTCGTCGACTTCGTTCTACCAGAAAAGTCCAAAAATATAGAAAAAGGTAAAATTGTAATAAAATAAAAGAATTTTCGAACTGGATATTATTAGATTGGTTTCCTTTGCAGGTAGTATAACAGACTGGTCTAAGTATCACGACAATTTTTTTGCATCAGTAAACCGTTTATTCAAGGAATCAGATGCTGCCGAGTTTGTTTATTTAAGAGACATTTTAAAAATTGACGCTGAAATGGCAACCCAATGGACGCCTTGGGGTCCATGCCAAGCTTGTGGTAGACCCCAAGGTGACGCTGTAATGACGAAAAATGGATTATGCAGGTACTACTAGTCTTTATTTTAATATCTCATGTTTATTAAATTCCTCAGTGTTAGATAGCTTAACTAGCATTTATAACGGTACATTATGTTCGAAAAACAACAAAAATTTTGAAAAGCGATATAGTTTATCTATTTTCTTTAATATATTTATATCCCACTAAATATTAACTGCCGACTAAAAAAGCTTAAGAGTTGAACCGAATTCAATAGCCATGGCAAATAAAACTTTTGGTTCAGCATATGTAACACGAACTTTCTAATTGTGACCAATTAGAAATATTTAAAAATACTATGTTAAACTTAAAACTGACCTTTATGAGTTATACCTGGTCTAAATTTAATTACCTTTAGTAAATAGGGATTTAGTACATAGGATATTATATAATAAGTGTTGAAAGAGGAGGTTTTTTAAAGGAGGAGGAATTTAGTTTAGACCACGCAGCGGGTCCAAATACATGTGAAGTGAAGCTTTTGAAGAAGCAGATACAGTTAGAAATTACTTCGAGTCAGAAATTTAGTAACATTGTGTCCCCGAAGCGACAATAACCAATGAGTAGCGTATTGACATCACTGAGAGACAACAGACCAATATTTATGACATTTTGGCACAAGGGCCGTTTGACATATTCTTAGGAGATTTACGTTTACAAAAAATAGTAATAAACTTACAGTTTTCCAAAAGCCATCGGTGTTATAAAAAGGAGTGTGTATAAAGAATATACATATCTTCCTTATCTTTTCTTCTAAGAAGAAGTAATCTACCATAAAATCCTGAACTTCTGAAAGGTTCATTAGATGGTACAGCCTCAATTATCACAATATTCTGCGACCGGTAATAATTGATGCAAGTAGATATCAGATTAATTTTCTTAGTTTCGATTGGTATGTAATGTAGTCCATATATAGTCGAATGCGGTCTTATCGTGCGGGTCCAAAGGTCACCAACATTATGAATCAAATCAGAAAACACAGTGAATACCAAAATGTTGTGTGATTCTTTTATCGAGCTATTAAATCTCGATGGGCTATTTATAAATATACAGGTAGAAAGAAAATAGTTTTTTTTTTATTATATTACGCAATATTATTAAGATAGCCACTTAATATTATTGTATATATTAAATGCCGAGGGACTAAATAATAAAATTCGCTAAATATGTATTTGGTTAAATTTTTTTGGTTGGCAAAAACAAAAATACACAAAATGGCAAGCGCGTTAACAAAGTCAGAAGGCGGTTCGAATTAGTGAAACAATCAGGATATGTTCTGTTTATACAGCCACTTAACGAAAGTGAGACACTTATACAGTGTCATTTATTTAAATGCGAGCCACCCCTGTGCAAAGAAAACTTGTTTTTTGTATTGTGTAATATAATTTAATGAATCTTGCCAAACAATTTGCAATTCATCTGATGTAAGACCATCGTTCACGTGTTTTTCGTAATATGATTTTGCCCCAGCCCATATTAATTCTATTGCGTTAAAATGGCAGTGGTATGCGGCAGTCGTAAAACCTCATGTCCATTTTCCCGTAATATTTAATCTAGGGTATATATTGTTGGTTTTTTTAATAGATTTTGCCATTAAAAGAAGTTCTGGTTTCAGCATATTGGGTAAAGGATTTTGTTTTTGTTTTATAAACCAGTCATAAATATCACTTTTCTTCCAGGATGAAGTAGGTTGTTTATTTAATATTCTTGAATGATAAGATGCATTGTCCATAATGATTAAAGATGGAGCATCTAAATTTGGAATCAGTTGTTCTTTTAACCACTTTTGTAACAGTTCATAGTTCATATTATCATGGTAGTCCATACTTTTGGATGTTGAAGAAAACAGTAAACTTGCACCTGGGAGAAATCCTGTTGAAGAACCTGCATGCAAAATGATGAACCGTTTTCCCGTCCCACATCCCATTTTTCTCTTGACACTTTTTACAGACTCGTCCTGCCAAGATTTTGAACCACTTCCATTAGAAAATATCCAAGTCTCTAAAAATACCACTTTTCTAAATTTTGAATTAACATTTTCCGTGTATTTCTTTAAAAACTGGGTACGCTGACTTGCTATATGTGGCAACTCGCATAAAAATCTTCGATTATAGTCCTTTTTATATCGAAAACCCAACATTTTTATTAATTTTGACAACGATTTTAGTCCAATTTCCAATATGCCTCGATTTTTTAAAGCTTCTTTTAAAACTTGAAGAGTTATGTTAGTTTTTGATGTGTATAAATCGTAAATTGCTTTACAAACACCCATTTTTACATTGTCACTTAAGTCTTCTGCCTGGCTTTCTTCGTGTACATTTCTTAATCTTCTTCGGTAGTAAATTATGCTTTTTTTATGCACAATTTTCTGCACAGTCCTTATACCGATTCCCAGAGCTTTTGCTACTGTCTCCTGGATATCGGCCGGTGAATTTTCATTTTGGTAATATTATATTAGATTTAATACCATTTTTTTTGCTTGTGGATGCAAAAAACCCGAAAATTGTTTTCTATTACTTATTTTGTCACTGACTGGTCAATCTGACTTTGAAGTGAAATCGCTCAAAGATTTTTGCAATTGCTGGTATTCCGGATTTTATGAGAAGGATATGATTACACGTAATAAAAAGTTTGTCGTTGATAAATCGTATGACCCGCACGATAACACTGCTTTTGACTATAACAATGCATTCTAAAATCAGCTTAATTTTTATTTTAGTAAGTTCAAAAGTAAAATGGTTATTGGTTATCAATTATACTTATTTTTAGAATAAAACTCAGATCTAACTCGGATCAGTCAAAAAATCTAACAGATGACGAAATTTATCTGCTTAAGGCCCCAGCTATTTCATGTAGGTCAAAGCGCCTTTTAAAAATATTTCCACGAATTAGCGGCTACACAAGCATTCTACCAGATTTTGTTTTGGAAGATCCATGTTCTGCCGTATGTAACCCCGATGCCGAAGGGATAAATAAAGGTAATAATTGTTGTATTTTTAGGTTAAAGCTAAAATTATAAAAAACATATATTAATTTCAATCATGCAAGGATACGGGTTTCACAGTTAAAGCACTCTGAAAGGAAATGAACTAAATGTTGAAAGCATGGCTTCTATTAATCATACAGCGTCCGCTGTAGTATCTTTTGCCGCCAAGGACAGAAAGGGAAGTTTCCGCCTCTTAAATTTATAATATATATTATTTAACATACAATTCAATGGGTTTTAAATTAAAACAAAACCGTATATTAAAAAAAATCTTGAAACTTAAAATTAACAGAAAAGTAGTATAAAATTAAAACATTTTTAATAAGATCAGCGAAATGTATTGGACATACAAAAAACTTTCATTCTATAAAACTAAAGAAATATAAACTGCTACTACTGAAATTATACTACTTTTTTTCTAACTTTTAGTTCTGCAATTTTTTTTGGGATCTGTTTTAATTCTATTTGATTGCAAATTCCATGCTCAATCGCCAAAATGATCAAACCATTGAGATGGTTTTGCAAGGAAGTGGAACGTAAAAAGTTCTTAGTTAACTTTAATTTAGAGAAACTTTTTTCTCCACTTGCTTCAGTTACTGGTATAGCTAGCAATATTCTTATTGCAACACTAAGTTTAGGGGCAAAATTTAACACAGTTATTAACTTTAGTACATTGCTTGGGCTCTCTTTTTCGCTCAAAATCGCAGATGCGGCAAAAATATCCTCTATTAATTCTACCCCATTTATTTTAACAAAATAACTATTACTTAAAATACTTTGCAGTGTTTTAATAATGTTCCATTAAGCATAGTTTTTGAATCGGATATGTTATATAGGAATTGAAAATAATCGTTATTGTGACTAAGTTGCTTAAATCTAGCATATAATGCATTTAGCGCTTAATCAATAAAATAAAAAAAAATCGATCTTATATTTTTCGTTGGGATCTTCAATCGGTTATCTAGTGCTTCATATCAGAAGTTAATTTTTTTTCTTCTTACTCGGTGTCAAATTTAGCATCAACGTCAATTTGGTCAGCCAGTTGTGGCAGTTGTCTAGCATCCACAATAATTGAATTGAATTCTTCGAAAGATTTATCCGATCAAAGATCCTTAGAGAATTTTTTGCAGCTTTGCAAAAGACCAAGGGCAGATGCTAAATCAGAATCTTTTGTCTGCATCAGATTTCTAATTGTATTATTACTATTTAATATTTTATACCTAACAACTACCTGAGGATTTATCTCTTAATACATTATCAAAATCTTGATTTTCATAAATGCTTAGCAAACCGTCGTATACATCTTCCACGTGAAATCTTAAAGGCTTTAAGCCTTCTATGCTACTTTCCCATCTAGTATCACTCAATGGTTTTAAATGCAATCCTTGAACATGTTTTAAAAGTATTGTCCATCGAAAAGTAGATGCCGAAAAAAATAAATATATTTTTTGTGCCATATTGAAGAAATTAGCGGCTTCTAAGGATGCTTTTGCCATATCATTAACTTAACCACTATATTAAGAGTATGAATACTGCACAGAACGTAGAATGCTCTCGAATTTAAATTTTTTATTCTAGATTGTACTCTTGCTTTATCGCCCCTCATATTACATGCCTTGTCATATCCTTGCCCTCTAATATCTTTATTTATCAAATTTAGTTTCTTTAATCATAATTTCAAACTTTAGTTCTTATCTCAGAACTTACTGAATGTATATCTTTTAAAATGATCGAATGAATTAATGAGGAAATTTTAAATGTATGTAAGTTTTCTAAATTTAAAGGGCCTCTTGGTTTATACAAACGTATTGTTGATTCCAAGATGTCAGTTTAGATATACATTTTATTACTTTATTTTGTAATGTTTTAAGAGGTCTTAGAATTGTTATACAAGCGGAGCCCCATATGGAAATTAAATATTGACATTTTGTATAAATTAGTGAAAAATATTTTAGAGCAAGAAAATCCCCAATGTTGAATAAAATTCCAATAAAAGAAGAAATGATAGTTCTCAACTTTATTAGTGTGTTCCTTCCAAAAAATTTATTAACTTTAAACATTTTATTTATTCTCCCTTAATTTGGACAAACATATTTTCGGACACGCTTTTATTAATAAATTTAAAATATAATTTTATTCAAAATTTAATGTCAGCTTTTAATCTACTAATCAAGAAGATATTAAAGATAAATCTAATTTAAATTGTGGACATATTTTTGGCAAAATAAATAATTGTTGTATCATGAGCAAATAATTTAATGCTACCTTTTTGTTGGTATATCAGTTGTTACCAGGTTACTACTTGGCAGCCTTATCTTATATACATCGATTTCAATGGACCGTTGATATTACACTCAAGTTTATCCAAGATATCTAATTCGCCAAACGCAAGAAGTACAAAATATAGCTTATTTTTATACGAATGTAATATCTGTATGACACTAGCTCCTAGACGAAATATACTAATTGCTCACTAGTAGTAGTTAAATTAACCTGGTAATTGTTGCTGTTTATCTTTGACACCAAAAATACATGCTATAATTTCTTTTGCAAAAAACTCTGGATTTCTGCGAATACCGGTTGCCACCAAGATAGAAATACATGCCTAACCAAAAAATTATATAATTTCTAATTAATAATTCACTAATAGGGATTGAAATGAATAACCAAAACGGGAGTCTAGCCACAGCTTAAAACCAAATGTCAAGCCCCCTTAAGATAGATCTAGGTTTAGGATAATTGCATTTAAAATCAGAAACATGAAAATATGTACAATAATGCACTTAAATGTGCGTTTATTTAAAAATGGATATTGAAAAAAATGTACAATGTGCACTAATTTTATACAAAAAGAAACAAAATGCAAACATTTGCATATATTAAAAAATTGTTAGAAATTAAAAACTAAACTAATTCAAGCAACAGCCTTACTCTATAGTATTAAATACGGTTACATTTGATAACAATAAGATGTATTAAATTTCTCAGTTTATATCAGCTGCTGATGTGCTAACTTGGTTAGTGAAACGCGGGTCCAGAACGTAACAAGTGTAATGTGGTTAGAACTCTTGTATTTTGATCTAAATTTCTCAGTTAAATTCTCTCCTACTATCTTAATAGTTTATATTCCGAAATTATTCTCTCATTATCGCAGGAGACAACTGGACAATATACTAACAAACAACAATCTCTGGTTGTTGAAAACTGCAAGTTATTTAAAGTCAAAAACTTTTTCTATATATTATCCAAGTAGCCATTATTAATTTTTAAATTCTGGTATAATTTTTAGTCGATATTGTTAATATCTACATTTAAAGACATTCTAATATGTTCTATAATTTCGATACTTTCTGACAAAGAAAGTGTTTTCGTCTAAAATACTTTTATAGCATCGGATACACAAACAATATTGGTTCTAATGTAAATTATATCCGTACGTGCACTTTATTTGCAAAAAATGAGTTATCCGTCTGGAATGCAGTGTGCATTTTCAACATTAAATTCATTTTCTTCATTCTTTAATATATCGAAGTTCTCCGTATAGTAAATAGCAGTGTTTATCCAGGGAACGTTGCAATTTCTCTAAATTTTTCCTCCCGAAATGAAGCTTTTAAAAACACCCTTAAAAATTATTAATGCAACAACTTGCGGACGCTCGGACTTGTTCAGCAATATGTATTATTTTTAGATACGAAATTTGGACGTCACCCATTGCTTTACGGTGAGGCATCTGTAATTATCACTAAACATTTTTCACATATGATGTCACCAGACCACAAAAAATGAAAAATAGTTCCTTTGTCCAATACTTCCATTCCCAATACACCAAAAGTAAAAATAACCAAACATATTTATTTTACATCAGTCGTTTGATGTGGCAAAACTTATATAATTTTGTTGCCACTCTTTCTCGCAATAGTGTTGGTATACAAATCCGCCACATAATTTTTTCTTAAAATTGATTCTTGTGGAATTGACTTCTTGGTATACTTTTCAAAAAAAAATCTCTTCAGAATAGGATTACTCAGCTTGTTCAATGAAGTATCTGCTCTGATAAAGGCGGTACATAAGTCTTCATTAAACTTCGAGTTTTGGGTCATGGTGAAAAAAAATTGTTTCTGGCCTGGTCCTTGTGAGCGATACGCTCAACGTAATTTTAAGACGTCTGCGTCTGTCAGTTACGGTGGTGGATCCGTGATGCTGTGGGGTGGAATTAATTTAGAGACAAAGACGGAACTTATCTTTATAGAACGGTTGACAGCTGATCGATACATCACTGATATCCTATAACCACATGTTGTACCGTTTGCACCTTTCATGGGCAATGACTTTTTATTCATGCATGATAATGCAAGACCACACGTTGCAACTACTCGTGCAGGAATGCTTAAAAGGGTGGAGATCTCAGTGATGGACTGGCCAGCTCGAAGCCCAGACCTTAACCCCATAGAGCATTTGTGGGAGCAGATGGGCAGAAAAGTTCGAGCTCTAAATCGACCGCCTCAAACCCTGGCCGAATTGAGGATACCGCTCGAGATGATATGGGAGGATACACCAGGACAATATAAGAAATCTTATAATAAGTATGCTAGACCGTTATTAATGAAAGAGAGGGAAATACGCGTTTTTAATGTTTGTTGCAATTTTCTCTACTGATCATTTTTATTTTGTTACTGTGTAATTAAATTTAGATTAATGTTGTAGCTTCGCATTTTTTCCTTTTTACCCTGTATGAATGTTTACTGAAACTTATAAATAGGTTATGTAGTAACTAAAACAGAGAGAGAGAAACCGGATTTCAACTTCTTTCCTTTTCCACAGATTCGGTTAAAAAGTAGTCAATTCGACATTACTCCGTACTTATTAACTTTCCCAGGACACTAATAATTTTTTAATTCTTTCTGTTCGTCTATTATTAACCAAGGAATGATATTTCAAACAGAGAAAAAAATTTAAACTGATCCATTAATAAGAAAAATATCGAAGCTTGAACTTGACCTACGTTTTTTAATATTCCATAATTCTGGAACGAAGTGTATAATAGATTGCAGTAACTAACTTTTTTAACTAATATAGAGGCTCATTCATTTTCAGTTTTATGGTAGAAACCATAGCAAACACAAACCACTGTCGAAGAAGTAAAAATAACATACCTATCTATAAATAACTTTGATAACCTTTAGGATCTGAACCGCTTTATTTAAACTGTCCCTCGCACTATCTAAAACATACATGTAAAATGGCATCACATTGACTTTCATAAGCGACGAATAAATATGCAATAAATGTTTGTTTTTCTTAAATAAACCGTTATTTAGGAAATGTTAGTGATTATTTGATGCAAAAATGTTTTTGTTTAGGAATAATTATATTTGTTTTAAACAAACAAAAAATGGTTAGTTTGTATCGTTTGTTGAAGCCAATATGACGCCATTTTTACATGCATATTCTAAATAGGGTAAGAGAACTTTTAGAAAAATTAAAATAAAATTTTTCGAAAGTGTATTAAAGTTATATATAACTAAATTTAATAAAGAATATTAAGCAGGACTGCTTTATGTTTTTGAGTTAAATATTAATATATTTAATTAAAACTATATATATTTGAGGCCAACAATTCTTTATAGGTTACTATTTATACGAAACAAAACTTTATTTGGGTTAAATAACGCATTCATTTGATTAACATACATTAATTTAAATAAACGAAATAAGTTCAAACAAATTTTTGACAATTTTTAAATAAATATTTGTTTTGTTTATACGAAACATTTGTTGAAGAAAGTCAATTTGTTTAAATCAAATAATTTTTTTTCTCAGTGAGGCATATAAGATAACCGTTAAATCTCATATCCAAATAAGTTTTTTCTAATTTCAGGATGGAAAGTTGGAAAAGGAAAAGGATTTAAATTTAGAAAACATTTAGTAATGCAAGAGGGCTCCCGCCTGGTCTTTATGTGTCCAGAATCTACCCTGGACAACAAGGTAGTTTGGAAAAAAAATGGAAGACCTTTAAAAAGAGGTGAAAATAGTAACCCACACGCAATTGTCAACACTTTTGACACCTTATATTTATCGGAGGTTACTAAAGAAGATGCCGGCAATTATACATGTTATGTTGACGATATACAGATGCAACAAATGGTGATATTTGTTTATAGTAAATCCAAACTTTTGACTAACGAATTAGTCCGATATCTTATATATTTAGGATTTATACTATTTTTATCTTCTTTCTGTTATTGTGGTGGGCTAGTAATTGCTTGGCAAAGAAGACGTTTCTTTAAGACCTACGAAGAATTAAAAGACGAGGATCCAAATAATAAAGTTAAAGAATTAGAGGAAAGCCTAGTATAGGTCCCTATAATCTAAAAACTAAATTAATGTTGTTGGGTATAGGTTATCATTATTCTTAGTTTGTTATCCATAATTGTATTGGTTTTTTAAAGTGTTAATAATAAGAACGTTTTCTTCAAAATGAAAAAAATTCTTTACAAATATTCATCTAATTACTATAAGTGCTATAATGTAACGGTAGCAATACCAGCCGCCTTTACAAGAAAATAAAATTAGATATAAGCAACTATGTTACTTATTACCACTGCAGTAGAAACCAGATTATTCAGATCCGTGTTTTAGCCATATCTGCCTTAATTTAATATAGAATTATGATTGATTAATTGTATATTAATATATTGATTACTATTTAATACCTCAAAAGAAATATTAAAATATATACATAATAAAATGAGCTCCGCTTTTTTTTGAATGTAGGAACATAATACTTTGTTAATGGTATTATAAGCTATAGTACTTTTCGCAAATATAGAGAGTTCTAAATCATTATTTATATCAACCTGGTTTGAACTATTCCATAGGTGTAGTTTCTACTTATACTATTTGTATAATTGGCAGCTTATAAGAAAATGATAAATAGAATAAAGTTCCCAATAGAAACTATTAAAATTCGTATAGAGTCAAACTAAAAAAATTAGGTTGACTCTATACGAAGCTTGTATGCAATATATACATGTCTAAACCTATCGCTGGCGGTTCGCGGGTGAAAAAGTAAGTGAAGTGCAAATGAAGCAAGAAATATCGCAATAATTTTTTTATATGTGCAGGGGGTAGAATATTTTTTACGACTTACCTAAATTTTGTATACTAAATCAATTCTCCTATCCTTCATAGCAGCAAATTTATTTATAACATCGTCATAAAATGGATGAGTTGCCCTAATCTCCTCCAGAAATTCCTTTTGAATTGAAATATTGCCAAGAGAAGTAAGTCTTTCTTGAGATATTGTATTTCTGAAATAAGTTTTTACACATTTGAAGCAAGAAAAACTGAAGCACTTGTCGACGGTATTGTCAAAATAGGGGAAAACAATTTATATGCTCCGGTAAAAATATATTTATTTTTATTAATTTTTTTCACTTGCTCTTGCAGCGATATATTCCTATTACCTATTACTGTCATTGGCCAAAAATAAGACCAAGCTCATTTTTAAGTCGTTGACTTTTTGAAAATATTTCCCCACATAACTGTAACAAATTTTCAAACGGGCCAGTCGGAAAATTTAAACTATATTCGAAAAATTTAGCAGAACATGCCAAACATGAAAATTTAAGTTTTTCACAGTCTTGAAATCTTAGTGTCATTTGCATTAAAATATGGTCCAAGATTTCATAAAAAAGGGTTCTGCTTAGCCCTAATTTCTTCAGGTGAAAGCTCACGTTTGTAATGATTTATTTCTTGAATAGAATTTGCTTCATCAAACATGATATTAAAAAAATGTTCATTTCTTTTTTTACAGAGCCCTCACGACAGCTTTTTATATTGGATATGCAAAAATGAATGTCAAGCGATTTTTTTGAAGAACGTCAAATAGTATGTCCGTGATTGGCAAAATGTCATTAAACACTAATGCCAGAAACGTGAATTCAAAATCGTTCATCTCACCTAAAAATCCTTTCGCAAGGCGGATTGATTTTTCATCAGATTTGTCACAGTTTGTAATAAATTCAAAGACGTATTTTAATTTATTCCAGTCTTGAACAATCACATTTACTAACTTCGAATGTGAAGTTGTAACAATACCATAAATAAATATAACACAAAACAGTCAAGTTAACTGCAAAGGAACTCACCGGTTGCACCGAAATCCGCGAAAATAAAAGTAAACAACTACCGAAACTGAACGACACGTGGGTGTAGTGTACTGCACCTGTAATTCACCGAGAGCGTTGTATGACGCTGGGCTTGACGTCATCTCGGACGCGTTGTCATGGCAACATAGTAGGAAAATCGTAAACTAAACATAGCACCTCCAGCAAAGTCAAAGCGGTTTGCGCCACTGTTATAGTTGTTATAATAAAGTTGGATTGAAAGTTTTAAAAAGACATGCCGCCAACGATCAAGTAAAATATTTATTCGAGATGTACTGTTTATTTTTTACCAATTAGGTGAATAAATTAATGTAAAAACTAAATTTTTTTATGTTTGCTCGTTTATTTTTCCTGGTGAAGTAGCCCTTCACCTACTTCACCTGAATAGCCGCCACTGAAACGTATTAGATTCTACACTTCATAGCCAAGATATTATAATTTTTAGATAATCTACTAGCAATATGTAAAAAAGTTTGTTTTTAATGGTTAGAGTTTCTGATGTTTCTGTGGAAAAAGTCAGCAAAAGTGTATAAATGAAAAAGTTATTATTCTGGGGGGCTGGAAGGACCTCTGTCGAGAGCCTATTGGGAATGTGTATAACTTGAGTTGTATGTGTTCTTAATAGATATCAATAAAGAATAATGTTATTTTTAATGACTTAAATGCACTTAAACACGAACGTGCCAACAACCAGTTTTTTTGAAGTGTGTTCAAAGATGACGGGATTAGAGAATTACAAAGTAATTTTATTTTGAGAAGAAACTACCTGCCTTATATAAAATATTGACTGAAGTGTGAATAGTTGGTAGAGACGAAAATATTTGGTGGCGATGTTATATTAAAATAACATTAAAAAACTCTAAGAATATATTGCGAAGACGATCTATTACTAAAATAATATATTAAAAAAAAACAAACCGACTTTACAAAAAAAATCGCTAAAAAGTAAAAAATAATACTTTATTTAATAATAATAATAATAAATAAATAAATTTATTACTTTCCAAAAGCAAATTACATACTTAGGCTAGCATGTACAGGGTGTTCCAGCGAGGACTGAACAGGGACCTATTTTCGACCTTCCTTGTATTTTGGAAAAATTCAAAATAGCCAATCGATGTATTTTTTCTTGTAGAATCCAAAAATATCATCGAAAAAATATTTGAACCAGAAACAAAAGAGTTACGCTATGCATCAGGTGTTTTTTAAATGGAATGTATCGTTTTTTATACGATTTTTGGAAAGAGTGATTTTTTTTATGTCCGTTCTGATTAAAAGATTTGATTTTGCGATAGCTGTTTATATTACATTTTAATGTTTTACAAACTAAAATTTTAGCTTCACCTGTTTAAAATATACGATAGGTTGGTATAGGTGATCAAGGTAAAATGACGTTTGAATGCTTTGTCAATAAAAATTGACATTATTTTAATTATTGTCGAAGTCTTCACCTAAAAAATATATATTTGACTCTGATCGAAATGAAATACTCTTTGGACGAGAGACTACAGATTGTTATGCTATTTTACAAGTGCCAAGAAAATGCAAGAGAAGCAAGAAGAAGATTTATTGCAAATTTTCATAGAAATATATCCATCAATACAATTCTAAGGATAAAAAACCTATTTGAGGAAAATAAAACTTTAGACGATAGAAAAAAAAATATACAAAGAAGAAGAAATCGAGACCAGGCCATTATAAATTATTTTCAAGTTAATCCAACCAAATCTATTTCGGATGCAGTTCGGGAAGTTCAGTACGGTGGCGGTGTAAGGCGCAGAAGAGTTACCCGAGGGACTGTTCACAGGACTCTGAAAATTCATAAATTTAGGCCTTTTCGTATCCTTCCACTTCAGCACCTAACACCGGCACAAAAAGAACTTCGCTTCCAATTTGTTTCTCAAATGGTAATTCGGCAAGAAAACGAAGACCCTGATTTATTCAAAAATATTGTGTGGACCGACGAAGCTACTTTCACAACATCGGGAGTATTCAACAGACATAATAGTCACCACTGGGCCGTTGAAAATCCAAAAAAGTTCCAGACTATTAAATTTCAAGGGAGGAATTCTATTCATGTTTGGTGTGGGATAAAAAACAATAAAATTTTGGGACCAATATTTTTTAACGGGACTTTAAATGGGCACAGATATTATGAGTTTTTAGAAAACGAAATTGAAAATTTTTTGGAAGACTTACCATTGGCAGAATATCAGAATTTAATTTGGCAACATGATGGGGCGCCTCCTCATACCGTGCATGGTGTGGTTCAATTTTTAAATCGGCGCCATAACGAATGGATAGGGCGAAATGGAACATATGCTTGGCCGCCCAATAGCCCCGACCTCTTAGTTTTGGATACATTTCTTTGGGGCCATTTGAAGAACGTCGTATACAGACAACGAAACGAAAATATTTAAGAGATCATGGGAAAAATTGTCGATGAAATAAACCGCCTTAACCAGGAAAATCATATTGTAACAGCAAGTTTAGAAAGGCTACAAAGGGGTTATCGATGTTGTTTCGAGAAAAACGGCGGTCACATTGAAAATGTATGTTATTAGTAGTTTTATTTTATTATTTAATAATTATTTTTTATTGAATTTCTTTTTCTATCATGTTTTATTTTCCTCAAATAGGTTTTTTATCCTTAGAATTGTATTGATGGATATATTTCTATGAAAATTTGCAATAAATCTTCTTCTTGCTTCTCTTGCATTTTCTTGGCACTTGTAAAATAGCATAACAATCTGTAGTCTCTCGTCCAAAGAGTATTTCATTTCGATCAGAGTCAAATGTATATTTTTTAGGTGAACACTTCGACAATAATTAAAATAATGTCAATTTTTATTGACAAAGCATTCAAACGTCACTTTACCTTGATCACCTATACCAACCTATCGTATATTTTAAACAGGTGAAGCTAAAATTTTAGTTTGTAAAACATTAAAATGTAATATAAACAGCTATCGCAAAATCAAATCTTTTAATCAGAACGGACATAAAAAAAATCACTCTTTCCAAAAATCGTATAAAATACGATACATTCCATTTAAAAAACACCTGATGCATAGCGTAACTCTTTTGTTTCTGGTTCAAATATTTTTTCGATGACATTTTTGGATTCTACAAGAAAAAATACATCGATTGGTTATTTTGAATTTTTCCAAAATACAAGGAAGGTCGAAAATAGGTCCCTGTTCAGTCCTCGCTGGAACACCCTGTACATTTTCTTAAAATAATAAATATTTGCAATAGGTAACAGATATTTTCCAGAAAATGGATTCACCATATCCGATAAAAAATCAGCAGTTGTGATTTTTTCCAGACATAGGATCAACAAACATGAAGTAATTACGTTAAATCATACTAATATATCCTGGGTATAATCATTAAAATATCTAGGGGTCTGCCTGGATCAAAAACTTAACTGAAATGATCATATTAGTTACATAATAAAGAAAACTGAAAAAAGTTTAAATTTAATGAGAGCCGTTGTGTCTAGATCTTGATGCTCAGACCCCAAAACAATGCTTCTTTTCTATAGATCTTTTACCAGATCTATTCTTGATATTGGAAGTATATTCTATGGACCAGCATGTAAATCACAACTCAAAAAACTGGACGTGGTTCAGTTCAGGGCTCTTCGACTTGTCACGGGGGCCTTTAAGGCCACACCTACTCAGGCCTTGCTAACTGAGTGTAGAGAACTCCCTTTATACCTAAGAAGAAAAATCTTGGCTTAAAAATTCCTTATTAAGAATATGCAGTTCAGTAATAATTCCTTAACCATAAAAATTAGTACCTTGGCAATTTCCAATCTTGTAGCTCTGTATTGAGACCTTAAGGATGATCCGCCTATAGCTGAGGCTCACACTTCAGTATTTAAGTATGACAATTTTTTTGCTCAAAAAAGAAAAACTTGAACTATATAATCCATATAAAAACTGTAATGTAAATCCGACAGTAAATATCCCCAAGTTTACTGAGTTTCCGTCAATAAATAAAAGTATCCTCAATAGCAAACTACAACAGTAGCGCCACTATCCCGAAATTTACATTGACGGCTCTAAAAATGACGAAGGGATGGGGTTTGCTTTTGCGATGCCCGAACTTTCAGTAATATAAAAACTTAAGTACAACAGTTTTATCTCAATATTTACATCGGAAGCCATGGGGATTTTTAAAATTTACCTCATAAATGATGAACATGTGTTTTCCAACACTATAGTACTATCTGACTCGCAATCCGTACTTAAAGCCCTTAAAAATTACTCAATGTGGAACCCAATAATAGCCAACATTATAGATAAAATTTCGAAGCTTTATTCCCTTAAAATGAATATAATTTTTATATGGGTGAAAGGTCATTCGGGCCTTAAAGGTAATGAACTGGTCGATAGAGCAGCCACAGAAGTACTAATGGATGGTCTGGTTGTCTAGGGCATTCCCGCCACCGATATGTGGGACATCAACATTTCGAATCTTGTACTGTGTGAAAATAACTACAAACTATATGTCTCAAATACTAAAAATCATTACACAACCATAAACCCAATTTTGCCAAGGAGTCCTCTAATAATATAAGACTCAATTTACAACGCCAACTGAGTATTTTGTTATCTAAGATTTCTTTTTGATCATGGCAGTTTCAATAAACATCTGTTCAAACTTAAAATGGGAGATTCGCCTTACTGTGAATGTGATAATCAGTCAGTAGATGATATGAATCATAGATTATTCTATTGTTCCTTAAATCTTCATGCAATCCAATTCCTGATATCAGAATTAAACAGAGAAAATATCCTTCCAGTTAACTCTTCATCTTTTATGTACAGTCACTAATTTATCGGCTAGCGAAAAGCGACCTCCTCACGTGAGTCTGGAAAGAAGCACATGTCTCTGTAAATAGACTTGTTCCGAAAGAATTCAAACAAGAAGCCGCATTGTAAGAAAATGGGCTAGTGTTTCACCGTTTCGAAGGTTTAATCCATGAATATCTTTCCTAAGTTGAATTTTGCTGTATAAGTATGTTGGGGTTTTTATTTTTATGATGTTATAACAAAAACAAGCAAAATGTAGCTTGCGCCTGTGGAACATATTCAACCAGCCTAATCCTTTTAATTTGTATGATATCCGATTTCTTCTTCGAATTCCAAAAATCAAACGTAAATATGAGTTCTGAACCTTCTGTATTCGCCTAGTGACGTTTTGATCTAGACAGGGCCCATACACGTTACCGCAGTGACTGAAATCTGATAACACCAAAGAATCACACAGAGTTAGCTTAATATTCTGAGGCAAATAGTGTCGTTGGTTATAAAACATAACGTTCTTTGTGGGTTCTCCACCATTTACAGTAATAGAGGAGTTTAAAGGATTTATTTTTAAATGATGATCAATCGAGATGTTTATTAATTTTTTAAGATCTGCATTTATTAGCCTATTTGCCATTTCGAAATCACTTGGCTGAAAAGCGCAATAAAGCTGTGTATCGTCAGCATATGTGGTACTTACAAAAATGTAGGCACCGGTTAAATTGACTAGTGTATATAGTGAATAACAGAGGACCCAAAATGCTCCCCTGTGGCACGCCGCAATATCATGATTTCCATATTAGAATAAATTAGGTCAATTAAAGTGGTTGTATTTGTAAAAATACGCGTGGGGCCTAAAATTATCTGTCATAGACCAAATACTTTCATAATAGATTATAACTGTTTAGTACTGTTTGAAATCTCTAGAAAATTTATATTAAAATCCCCAAATAAAATCTAGACATACAGTAAAATGAAGCACATGATCTGTAAGGTCAGCAAAATTCGTCAGCAGAGAGCGTATGTTAATATAGGAAATATAGAGAGACATTTACACACAAAGATAGAGAAAAAAAAAGTAAAATAGTAGGAACAGAATTTAGCAAAAAGAAAAAAAAGACAATTCGTTGATCCCGGACAACAAATAGTGAGTCCGTTCGCCTAACAGTAGCCACTGCTCAAAAATAATTTTTTATTCCATATTTAATAAAAATAATTATGTTAATCCTATTTTTTTTGGACCTCCTATAGGTAATTATACACAGCAGTAATGCCAATTATATGTCTAAATAAACACATAAAATAGAGGACTTATATAATTAAAAAAAAACGATTCATATAACAGTAATAAAACAGAAACAACCACAACAGGCTTTTAATTTATTTTTTATTTAAAGGAATGTTTTGGAAACATCTGTTAGAAGCAATTTGTCTCTGTCTGTGTATGCGCAATTATAAGATAAAGTTTAAATAAAAAATTGTTTAAAACAAATACAAATATGTGCATGTAAATCCGAGTGTAAATCATAAAGTAGAGGACAATTAATTATTTCAAGAGCTCCGACAGTTTATCAGATTGTTTTCAGACACAAAATAATAATCGGATCATTTTCATAAAATGTACATGTTTTTAAAGAAGATCGTTTATCTCCTCAACACTGTTTACTCGATGCACTGTATCCTTGCACTTCACATAAACAAATCCATTCAGGCACCACGTATTTGTATTTCCTCAGCATGCTTCTGGATTTCAGCTGCGAATGTTTTTTCCAACGTTATAAGCGCCATCTTACAATATATCTATATATTAATATAGACATTATGAACTCGACGCCCAAAGCAGCCTCACCCAGCGATTACAAAATATAGTTGATGTATTTTATATTACACTAGATATAAACCAAATATATAGCTAGCCTTATATCTTTTTAAACTGGTGCCCGAATCACTTACTCTGAGGGCCCCTTTGTGGAAATCCACAAGCGCAAACTGCTATTTTCATCCAGTCGCTAAGCCCAAAGCCAAATGGCAATTTTAACCTTTATAAATGTCCAAACAGACCAATAACAATTTCGCATTCGGTTCTATTTTTTTTTAGTATATTATTTCTCACTTTTTATGATTTTTTTAGTAGATTTTATAATAAATAATTAAAAAAAATAAATAAATATTCTCGTTTTCTTTAACTATTATGGTAATGATATTAATATATATGTACCTAAACCTAATTTAACTCGTACTCACCAAAAACTAATCTATTAATTTGAAAGTTTAAATTCAACCTCTCAAATTAATAAAATATCATAGCGAGATAGCAATAGAGATACCTTTTAGCAAATTGTCTATTAAACACTTCCATGTTTTAGTTTCAAAAACGTATTTAAAGAATGTAAATTTTATACCTGTGTTTTTTTAATATTATTATTATGAAAAAAAAATGGGTGAACGGATTTCAATACATTATATAGGACCCCCAGAGAAACGTCCTCTACAATTGGGCGTTTGACTGATCAAGATCGGTCAAGCCGTTTTGACTCGAACATAGTCGATTAATTGTACGAAATATCTAGTTGATGAAATGGCTCTAAAGCGAAATGTTATAACACTTTAACTTCGATTATGAACTATATCTAATAGAATTGGTTTTGACTGAAGTTAAATGGTTTGTACCAAGACATAATACCCGTTTTAAAATGAAGGATGTTAAAAAAGTATTTTTTAGCAAACGTTAAAGCAACTCAATTCTCAAAAGTGGAGCAAATGTGTAAACCATATAATAAAGGGAAAAATATGGTGGCTTGATGGTACTATAGAGTTGCTAATTATTTCTCTGGATTCTAGATGAGAGTATAATCGACGAAAAGACGAATAGGACGAAACTGTTTTGCAGCAAAGAAAATAGAAATTTTAATGCCAAAATATTGAAAATTAATTTTTTCTTGTCCATTTATTTGCATAACTGTATTAAATACAAATTGTTACTTACATATAGAAACGTCATTGGCTGATTAATTTGCTTTGGATATATATTATGTTAAACATTTAGGGTGAGTCAGCCCGTAGACCAATAAAATAACTTACTATAACTGTCTTTCGAATGCATACTAGAATTAAAATCCAAATAATATTTGCCACCGCTCATGCGCTCATACAAAAATATTTCATCGTAATATCCTAACTTTTATTTTCTGGAATATAACGTAACACTTAATGGTTCTAAATCAATCCTGTGTACACATTGATATAATACGGCGGTGATATCACTTAGCACGAATTGTCAGGGATTTAAAAGCCTTCAATAAGGAAAACCTCCGTGGACGAAACGACAAAAAGAAACGTTTATCCAGGTCAACGGTATCCAAGCACGTCCACTTTTTCGAGCGAAGTGCTGACCGAATGAGCCTGCTATAAAGATAAGCCAACACGACTGACTGGACTTGAGAAAACACTGATTTTCGGAATTACCTTGTATCGCAAGTAAGGTAATCGAATAATTTCGCCGTTTTCAGATAAACGGCTATACTGAAGGGATTTAAATTTATGGAACTTAAATTAAAATTTGGTAAAACAGTTAAAAAAACAAACTATATATATACAGTGTATCAATGTAAATTTGCTATTTGCACAGGAGCACTCTTTCTGTTTTCTGTGTAGGTAAAGTGCCCCTTCTGCACAAAATACCGAATAATTGTATTAAAAAAAGTTGCTTGAAATTGAAAATTATGCATGCTTACTAAATTTCATAACCATCAGCCTGTTTTGATTTTTTACATTTTTTGTGTGAAAAACAACTAACATTTTTATTTAAGGTTTTGAATAGATTTATTAGGAAAACAAATCTTCCGGAAAATACATTTGATGAATAAATTTAATTTACTAACCCAATAATGACGTCTAAAAAGGATAAAAAATTATTCAATGTAGCTACCTCAATTTTCAAAACATTTCTAAATATAATAGCAAGAATTAACAACATTTTGAGTTTGTGAACTACGCAATCTGAGAATTTCTAATTTCTTCAATTTCTTCGTCGCCCTTTTTAAAGTATGCAAATACGTCGGTTTAAATGCATTAATATTATTGGCGTTTTTTGCGTTGTTCGCAATGTGTATCCCAAACGAGTATGGATTCTAAAACTAATTTAAATTTAGTATGCCTTGGACACAACTCCAGAAGAATTTTATGTTACTGTCAAAGTTATGTGATTCTTATTTTGTATCCGCGTTATTCAAACATTTAAATTCACTTTCTAGTTTCTATTTAAGAATCTCAAGGATTTTCATTGTGCAAAGCTACGGTAGTTGAAATAGTGTATCAGTACATTTTACATCTTTTTCGTGAAAAATATCCCCAAGTAGAGGTAATAATATCCACTGCAAGGCGACTAAATGCTACGACGAAAACGATGCTGCCAGAATTCTTGCTTTGGTTGGAGTCATTTGCTGAAAACCCTCGGTTGTCGAATTAGTTAGACCGTGCCGAATATAAGTAAATCTGAATTACAACGAATTTATAATGCTGATAACATTTAAAACATAAACGTCGCACTTCATCTCCCCTAGAGTATGCAAATACTCTAGGGAGGATGAAGTGCGGCGTTTATGTTTTTATGCTTCTTTAGGCTAGAAAATTTTATAGAACAGAGATTTTCATATGCAAATAATTTTCTTGAACGAATCTACCTTCGCTAGAAATGGTACAATTTCTTCACAAAACTGTCCTTCTGGGCAAATAAAACGCCAGACTTTGTTATCCATGGTAAGCGGAAATATTTCCAAAAAGTCAGCTATGGTGTGACGCATCCGACGATTTCGGTATCATTGGTTATTTACCTTTGGACCCTACTTTATTGAAAAAGTTCTTAATCAAGAAGAAATCAAAATATTCAAATTTTGCAAAGATTTTTATTATCAACACGCGACGCCGACGGGTGTCTGGCAAACTCCACAGCTAGAGTATCAGAGTGGCCAACTACAATTTTTCCGAACCAATGTTCAATTTTATCATAAAGCATATTTTTAAGATCGTTCGTCATTATTGGTTTAGTAAATTAAATTTGGTCAGCAAATGTAATTTTCGAAAGAGTTTTTTCCAGCAAATAAATCCAAAACCATGTTATAAAAAATATCCTTTAGTTGTTTTTTGAAAAAAAAAAATGTAAAAAATCAAAGCAGGCTGATGGTAATGAAATGTAATTGTAAGCAACTTTTTTAATAAAATTTTTCGACATTTTGTGCAGAAGGGGCACTTTACCTAAATAGAAAACAAAAAAAATGCACCTGTCAAGGCATGCTTGATTTATTAAAAATCAAAATATGGTAAAATTTATTATCTCATCAAGCAGGTCTAGATAAATATATAAATATATATAAAATATATATATATATATATATATATATATATATATATATATATATATATATATATATATATATATATATATATATATATATATATATATATATATATATATATATATATATATATATATATATATATATATATATATATATATATATATATATATATATATATATATATATATATATATATATATATATATATATATATATATATATATATATATATATATATATATATATATATATATATATATATATATATATATATATATATATATATATATATATATATATATATATATATATATATATATATATATATATATATATATATATATATATATATATATATATATATATATATATATATATATATATATATATATATATATATATATATATATATATATATATATATATATATATATATATATATATATATATATATATATATATATATATATATATATATATATATATATATATATATATATATATATATATATATATATATATATATATATATATATATATATATATATATTACCACGGCAAAAACTAGTATATAGTAGAAAATGGATTCTTTGGGATGTCCGTTAAAGCAATGAAATTTGGCCAACTATAGACACGTGTTTCTGACTTAAGGTCTTCATCAGTACAGTCAACTAGCTGAAAGACGAGAACAACTAGCACACACTTTTACTAATTCTTCTCTATACTACAATTAGTTATCGCACAGAATTTGTTAAATCAGTGGTTTTTTAAAGGTCATTTTGTTCCGCCATCTTGGATTCGTGCCAAAATTGTACCATTTGATTACTACATAATACTTGAGTTTTGTGCAAAATTTGAGATAAATTGGATAAGCAATAATTTTGTAATATTTCACTAGGCCGCCATTTTGTTTTACAATATTCGATTTTTACCAAAATGTTACCAGGTCATCCCCATATGCCCATACATTTTTGACCAAGATTTGAAGTCAATCTGGTAAGTAATTTTTTAGCTATGCTGCGAACAGACAGGTCGACAGACAGATAGACGGAATCGAGAAAACATGTTTTTCGTCATCTAGGGACCCTGAAACGTAAAGATCTTGCACGATTGCAATACTTCCTTTTTATGAGGGAATTAAAAACTAAAACATTGCTTTTAAATGATTGTAAAGAATTACGAAAAATATCATGATTACAAAAATTATTGTTGTAATTTTTCATTAATCGTCCAATAAAACTTTGAAAGCCTTAATTATGTGGGGTGTTTCCTGAAATAAGTACCTGTTTCTTGTTTGTCTCTGGGGGATTCCAAGTAAATCTTGGTAATCACAAATGTCGGTTCTGCTCCTGTTGGTGACTCTGGTGTTGTTTTATGTATTCATTTTGGCGCTGGTTGTACTCGTCTTTCAACTGTGTTTTCATTCCGGGTGTACATCTGTTCACTACTGTTGTTCTGAAAAGAACAGTTTTGCTGACGTTTCGCGTCCGAATAGAGACTCTATTCTCATTAGATCTAATGATGTAAAGGAATCCCCTGAATCCATTGTAAAAGCTTTTGCCCACCAATTTGAATCATGCTACACAGACCACACAAACCATCTTGATGAAATAGATAATGTTCTTACTTTTCACAACTTTACAGAAGAAGAAATTTTGAGGAAAATTGACCCCATTGAAAAGAACAAGAGCTCAGGTCCAACCTCTATGCATGGTTTTTCAAATATTTTTAGTACAGCTCAATTTCCAACATTGGAAGGAGTCTACTCTTTATCCAATTTTTAGATCTGGTTCAAGGACGAATATCGAGAACTACAGAGTCTGTCTTCTGCTATCCGTATTTCCCAAAATATTTAAAGCTGTATTGGCGGATGAAATTTTTTGAGTCACATAAACATAATTTGACTCCAGAACAGCACGGGTTTTTCAAAGGACAATCATGGCTACAAATTTAACTGTATATCAGAACTTCTTTGTCAAGAAAATCGAGCAAGGATGTCAAATTAATGCGGTGTACACTAACATATCTAAGGCTTGTGACAGTGTGTGTCATAACTTCTACTACTTAGAGAAATTAAGAATTTATGGAATGGGTGGTACATATCTGAATTTCATCAGGTCCTATTTAACCAATCGGAAGGAGTATATTAATATAAATGTTGAAAAATCGAGACAACTCATGTTAAATCTGGAGTATCACAAGTTTCTCACTTAGGGCCCATATTGTTTTTGTTTTTTGTCAACGATGTCATCAGAATTTTTAAAAAATAAAAATGTCTTTTGTATGCAGATGACCTCAACTTCTTTTACGTTGTTAACTCCGAGGAAGACTGTGCGATGGTTCAATATGAATTAAATGCGCTGGTCTGTTGCAAAAATATCAAACTCAATCTCAATGCATTCAAATGTAGAATAATAAGCTTCTATCGTCGAAAGACACTTTTAAGGTACAATTATGTTTTAGAAGGACAATTTATACAGCGAGCTTTAATGACTTAGGTATAACCTTTGACCGAGAAGTGACACTTAATGAACATATTATCAATGTTACCTTGAAAGACTACCGAATGTTGGGTTTTCTTCGCAGAACGTGAAACCATGGATGATATTGGTACTATAAAATGCTTGTACAATTTGCTTATTAGAAGTATTTTGAAAAACAGTATACTTTGGTCCCCATTTTATTCTTCTTATTCTACTTGTGTCATGAAAATCGACTCGAAACAGTGCAAAATAGGTTTGCAAAATTTTTATTATTTAAACACAGATTTTATTAGAAAGACATGCCAGACTTGGATTCAGTTGGTTGGACTGTACAGCCTAAAATAACGCCGAGAAAATGCCACGGTCTTCTTGCTTCACAAAGTTATCTATGGTAATAATGATTGTGCAGAGTTGCTTTCTAACATTAATTTCCGAATCCCCCAGAGATAAATAAGAAACAGGCACTTATTCCAGGAATCACACCACAGAACTAAGGCCTCGACAAAGGCTTCCCAAGTTTTATTAGGGGATTAACGAAAAATTACAGCAATAATTTTTGTAATCGTGACATTTTTCATAATTTTTAGTTTTAGTTTTTAGTTCCCTCATAAAAACGAAGTATTGTAATCGTGAAAAAATCACCATCCGAGATTTTTTTCAAATCTTTGCGTTTCAGGGTCTCTAAATGACGAAAAACATGTTTTCTCGATTCCGTCGGTCTGTCTGTTCGCGGCATAGCTAAAAAACTACTTACCCGATTGACTTCAAATTTTGGTTAAAAATTAAGGGTCATATCGAGATGACCTGGTAACATTTTGGTAAAAATGCAATATAGCAAAACAAAATGGCGGCCTAGTGAATGTTAAAAAAATTATTACTAACAAAGTGCTTATCCAATTTACGTCAAGTTTTGCAAAAAACTCAAGTATTATGTAGGAATTCAGTGGTACAATTTTGGCACGAATCCCAGATGGTGGAACAATATGGCCACTTAATAAAATATTTAAAAATTAAGCTCGAAAGAACTACTTAATGAACTGAGTTCAAACTGTGTGCCATAATTAATTGTAGTATAAAGATGAATTAGTAAAAGTGTGGTTCTAATTTAAGATGGCGGAACAAAATGGCGGCCAAATAAAATTTTTGTAATCTGAAAAAATCACCCTCTCAGGTTGTATATATATTTGCATTTTGGCGTCCCTAGATGCCAAAAATATGTTTTATCAAATCCGTCGGTCCTTGCGTCGGTTTGTCTGTCTGTCAATTCGCGGCAGAGCTTAAAAACTACTCATCATATTGACTTCAAAATTTGGTCAGAAATGTAGGCTCATATGGGGAAGGCGTGGTAATATTTTGGTAAAAATCCAATTTGTCGGAACAACATGGCGGCCTAATGAAACGTTAAAAAAATTATTACTTAAAAAACTAGTTATACAATTTGCACAAAAATCAAGTATTATGTAGGAATCAACTGGTAAAATTTTGGTACGAATACAAGATGGCGGAACTAAATGTCGGCTAAATAAAATATTTAGAAATCGAGCCTGAAAAAACTACTTTATGAACTAATTCAAATTGTGTGCCATAAGTAATTGTAGTATAGAGATGATCTAGTAAAACTGTGGTACTAATTCAAGATGGCGAAAATTAAATTTTTGTAATCTCAAAAAATCACCCCAGCAGGTTTTACATGTTTTCGCGTTTTACCGTCTCTAGATGCCAAAAAATATGTTTTATCAATTCCGTCGTTCCACCTGTCGTTTTGGCTGTCTGTCTATCGGTTCGCGGCATAGCCCAAAAACTACTTATGAGATGGACTTCAAATGTTGGAAAAAAATTAAGGCTCATAGACCTAGTAATATTTTGATAAAAATTCGATATGCCGGTACAAGATGGCGGCCTAGTGAAACCTTAAAAAATTGTTACTAAAAAACTAATTATCCAATTTACCTCAAATTTTGCAAACAAATCAAGTGTTATATGAGAATGAACTGGTAACATTTTGAAATGAAAATGAAATGAAATGGCTAAATAACATGTTAGAAAAATTAACGTAAAAAAGTCTTATTTTGGAGAAAAATTAAGTATGATATAAGGATAATCTGGTGCGAATTCAACATGACGTAACAAAATCCCGGTATGTGTCAATGTATAAACTACTTATTGAATTAATTATAAATTATACCTAAAATCAAGTGTGGCATAGGTAGAAACTGGTGAAATATTGGTAGGGATCCAATACATTGGAACAAAATATCGTCCAATAAAAATGTTGGAAAAGATAGTATAATATATATAAATGTAATGTAATCGTAAAAAAATCACCCTCCGAGACTTTTCAGAACGTTAAGTTTCAGAGTCCCTAGATGCTTAAAACCATGTTTTCTCAATTCCGTCGGTCTGTCGGTCTCTCTGTTCGCGGCATAGCTAAAAAACTGCTTACCTGATGACCTTTAAATTTTGGTCAAAAATTAAGGGTCATATGGGGATGACCTGGTAATATTTTGGCAAAAGTCCAATATGGCAACACAAAATGGCGGCCTAGTGAAATGTTAAAAAAATTATTAATAAAAAACTATTTATCCAATTTATCTCAAATTTTGCGCAAAAACCAAGTATTATGTAGGAATCAACTGATAAAATTTTGGTATGAGTCCAAAATGGCTTAACAAAATAGGGGCTAAGTGAAACTTAAGTGCCTGACCACAAATTGGGTGCCTTAAATAATTGTGGTATACAGATCAGATAAACTAGTGAAACTATGGTACTAATTCAAGATAGCGGAACAAAAATATGTTTTATCAATTCCTTCGGTCTGTCTGTGTCAGTTCACGGCATAGCTTAAAAACTAGTTACGCTATTGACTTTAAATTTTGATTAAAATTTAAGGGTTATATGGGGATCACCTGGTAACATTTTGGAAAAAGCCAATGTGGCAAAACAAAATGGCAGCCTAGTGAACCGTTAAAAAATTATTACTAAAAAAGTGCTTATACAATTTATCCTACATTTTGCACAGAATTCAAGTATTGTATAGGAATCAACTGGTAACATTTTGTTACGAATTCAAGATGACGAAACATAATGGCGGCTTAGAAAAAGATTTATAAATTCAGCCTGAAAAACTACTTAATGGACTGATTTTAAAATTAGTTCCAAATATAATTTTGGCATACGGACGAACTAGTAAAACTGAGGTACTAATTCAAGATGGCCGAACATAATGGCGGCTATATAAAATATTTGTAATCATAAAAGAATTACTCTCTCGGGGTTTACATTCAACTTCACGTTTTAGCGTCCCTAGATACCAAAAAGTATGTTTTATTAACTCCGTCGTCCGTCTGTCCTGTATGTCTGTCTGTAATAGTTTAAAAACTACTTGCCCGAATGACTTCAGATTTTGGTCAAAAATTAAGGGTCATATGGGGATGACCTGGTACTATTTTAGTGATAATCGAATATGGCAAAACAAAATGACGGCCTAGTGAAAAAAAATATTATTAAAAAACTATGTATGCAGTTGATCTCAAAGTTTCCACAAAAATCAAATGTTACGTAGGAGTCAACTGACCAGTCAAGATGGCGGCTTAGTAAAATATTTTAAAATTCAGCCTTAAAGCTACTTAATGAACTGATTTCCAATTGTATGCCATACATAATTGTAGTATACAGATGAACTAGTAAAACCGTGAGAATAATTCAAGATGGCGGACCAAATGGCGGCTAAATAAAATGTTTGTAATCGTGAAAAAATTACCATCTCAAGTTTTACATATTTTCAGATTTTAGCGTCCCTAGATATCAAAAAATATGTTTTATCAATTCCGACGGTCCGTCTGTCGATTTGTCTCTCTGTCTCTCAGTTCACAGCATAGCTTAAAATCTATTTACCCGTTTGACTTCAAATTTTAATCAAAAATTAAGGAACATATAGTGATGACTTAGTAACATTTTGGTAAAAATCCAATACGTCAAAACAAAATGAATGGAGGCATAGCGAAATGTAGAAAACTACTTATGCAATTATTCTCAAATTTTACACAAAAATCAAGTATTATGTAGGAAGTTTTGGTAGGAATCCAAATGGTGAAAC
Organism: Kuschelorhynchus macadamiae; assembly: GCA_030620095.1. NCBI lineage: Eukaryota > Metazoa > Arthropoda > Insecta > Coleoptera > Curculionidae > Kuschelorhynchus > Kuschelorhynchus macadamiae. The sequence continues at coordinate 48,553 of JAUTXW010003579.1, forward strand.
AAAATGGCGGCTTAGTAAAATATTTAAAAAGTCAGTCTGAAAAACTACTTAATGGACTGATTTCAAATTTTGTGCCATAGATAATTGTGGTGTGCAGATGAACTAGTAAATCTGTGGTACTAATTCAAGATCGAAGAAAAAAATAACGGCTAAATATAATATTTGTAATCGTGAAAAATCATCTTCTAAGGTTTGACATAATTCACGTTTTAGGGTCGCTAGATACCAAAAAATATGTTTTATTAATTCCGTCAGTCCGTCTGTGAGTTTGTCTGTCTGTATGTCAGTTATTAAAATTATTTTAATAGACAGTAGGTATATTATATGTGTTACTGAATGACTATATACTGAACTAAATTGAATCACACTTCACTATTCCTAAGAATAGGAAAAATTCACAACGAAGGAAGTTCCAGATAAGGGAAATTTCCCAATTTTTTTTGTCAAAATTTGAAGTCAATCGGGTAGTAGTATTTAAGCTATGTCGCGAACTGATAGACAAACAGACAGACCGATAGACGGACCGACGAAATTGATAAAACATATTTTTTAGCATCTAGGGACACTAAAACGTGAATATTAGTAAAACCTGAGACGGTAATTTTTTCACCATTACAAACATTTTATTTGGCCGCCATTTTGTTCGGCCATCTTGCGTTAGTACCACAATTTTACTATATTTACTAGTAAAATATACCACAATTAGTTATGGCACACAATTTGAAATCAAACCATTAAGCAGTTTTTTCAGGCTGAATTTTTAAATATTCTATTAAGCCGCCATTTTGTTCCGCCATCATAAATTCGAACCAAAATTTTACTAGTTAATTCCAACATCATAATTTCATGTTTGTGCAAAATTTGAGATAAATTGGTAAATACTTTTTTAATAATATTTTTTTAACATTTCACTAGGCAGCCATTTTGTTTCGCCATATTGAATTTTTACCATAATATTACCAGGTCATCATGTAGCTCTTAATGTTTGATAAAAATTTGAAGTCAATCGGGTAAGCAGTCTTTAAGTATACCGCGCACTGACAGACAGACAGAAAGATAGACAAACAGATGGACCGACCGAATTGATAAAGCATATTTTTGGCATCTAGGGACGCTAAAATGTAAAGATGTGTAAAACCTGAAAGGGTAATTTTTTCAGGATTACAAACATTTTATTTGGTCGCCCTTTTGTTCGGCCATCTTGAATTAGTACTACAATTTTACTATTTCCCCTATACAACCATTTAGTTATGGCACACAATTTAAAATCAAACTATTAAGCAGTTTTTTCAGGCTGAATTTTTAAATATTCTATTAAGCCGCCATTTTGTTCCACCATCTTGGATTCATACCAAAATGTTACTAGTTGATTCCAACATAATACTTGATGTTTTTGCAAAATTTGAGTTTCCATCCATTGGATAAATGCTTTTTTAATAATAAATTTTTTAACATTTCACTACGTCGCATTTTGTTTTGCCGTATTGGATTTTTACCAAAATGTTACCAGGTCATCCCCTTTATGGCCCTTAATTTTGGCCAAAATTTGAAGTCAATCGGGTTAGTAATTTTTTTGCTAGGCCGCAAACAGACAGACAGATAGAACGACGGAATTGAGAAAAAATAGTTTTCGGGATCTAAGGCCCTGAAACCTAGAGATCTGAAAAATTACTTATCTTTTACGAGGGAAGTAAAAAGTGAATATGGAAAGTAAATGAAACAAAAATTGGAGATTTACGCGGATTTTTTCCCTTGTCAAGTTCGGGAGACTCTATAGAAGTAAAAAATGCTTCACCGTAATAATAGTATACTTGTACTATTACATGGCAAGGTAAAAACAGTCCGGCAAATATCATGCTTTCATTGGATTACATGGAATACACTGGAATACATCGAAAAATAATGAAATACAGATGAAATACACGGAATACATTGGATTACATGGAATACATTGGAATACACTGGAATACAATGGAATATACAGTGCTCGTACACCAAAATACATCAACGGTTCCCCCTCGGAATTCTCTTAAAAATGCGATTCACGTTCCGAAAAATTAACAAAAAGCAAGTAGTGATGAAATCACAAAGATTACAAATCTACATGCCTATCTACAACAGCTTCAGCATGTTGCATCTACAGCCAATTTAATCTTATTGAGCAGACAACAGGCTAATAATTTACTTTGATGAAACTTGATTCGATACCCATGTTACTGTGCTAAAATGGTGGATTGAGAACAGTATAAAATATCAAACCAAACCACCCCTAAGGGGTGGTTTGGTTTGACATACGTAAAAGAATAACTATTTTCTGGATTTGCAAATGAGTGAGTTTCAAATTATCTGCTATTATCTACGAACAACGTAAACTCTTGAAGTTTGGAAAAATGTTTTTGAAAATTGGTTTCAAAATACACTTTTATCGAGTGTTCCCGCTCTTAATGTTATTGTTGCAAGCTACCATAGTCGCCTTCTAAGTAAAGTTCGGATTGCAACTAATACAAATTCTGAAATACAGAAATATATGTAAGAAAAGTTTGAATTTAGCTGTAATAAAGTATTCTTTTGAAAGTTTTAAAAGATAACTTAAAAAAGAAATATGTTTGTAATATATATACAGATGGCGATTATATATTATTAGTTACAGTGGTTGTATGGACGATTGATGATCCCGAGAAAATTTGACCAGCTTGAATTTTTAAGGTGTTCAGAGTACTACTGAGATCCAGTTTCAACATTTTTATGCAAAGGGTTTTCCGCAATAACTTTAGAATGCTTCATTGTACAATTGCCTGGAAATTTCGTGTATGGGCATTTTTTTCGTCGGGCTATTTCAGCAGGCAAATCATAACTCTTAAAGAAGTCTCTATAATGAACTTGGACGATGGTATGAAATGAAAATAGCAAGCCATAAATAATTTAATAGCAATTATTTTTGTCAACTATTTTTAAAATTTAGATAATCTCGCTTTATATATATATATATATATATATATATATATATATATATATATATATATATATATATATATTTATATATATATATATATATATATATATATATATATATATATATATATATATATATATATATATATATATATATATATATATATATATATATATATATATATATATATATATATATATATATAAATATATCTATATATATTTTTATATTCTTGAAGATTGATTAGAGAAAAAAGCTCAAATTTAAATTGTTGTGCAAAGCTCTACATATCAACTTATAAATACTTATAAATAATTTGGCCGCATTCACTCTCAGGTAAGGTCATTAATGCCATACCTTACTTATCAATTTATCAATTTTATTTATATTTCTCAAATTTTACTTGTATTATTTTGTTATCGGTAGTTGCCGTTGCTTCCTTCCGTGCTTTAGATTCCTCTTCTTCTTCTCTTGTTTTTATCGAGCCTAGTATCGGTATTCCAGATTGTTGGAGACCTTTACTCTCGCACACGAATTTCACGCTTTGGCGCCTAACATCATTGCACAAGACTCTACTATATAAGCTCGTAGTTTTAGACTTAGCACTTAGTTTATACTTAATGATCGGAGATACATCGCGGATCGAAAGTTTGTAAATAATTTAAGTTAAAGACAATGCAAGGGCGACAAGTGAATTTTATTGTCACTTCGGATCATTTTAAGAATTATAAATTAACAAAATGAAATAGAAGCACAGGACTAACGGGGATGGCTGCAATTCCCGCAGGACTCAACCTCTCAGCCTGCCACTGTTTGACACTTCCATTTCCCTTTCGCGCCAACATTTTCAAGCTCTGCTAGTTTCCATTTCATTCCCGCCATCGTCCGTCACTCTCCTTTGTTGCACTGCGGTTTTCCTGAACAAATTATTACTGCTTTACGTTAAGGTATACTACATACGATTATTTCTTTCACGTACGTAATTTAATTCAGATCGTTACCATGGTTTTTTATGAATTACATAAACTTTTTATAATGTATCTTATGGAATCCGCGATAAAAATATGACCAAAAGGTAAAGATATTTTAGCAAGTTGTAAGTTGTTGCATTGTTTTAATAAATATATTAAATAGATCTAGCTGGTTAAAAATTACCACGCATTTCATCACTAATTTTAATAAAACAAACTATTAATTTGTTAACAATTATTCAGAAGATTTTTTGTTGGTAAGCAGCATTTTGGAGTTTTCCCTTTTATAAAGAATTTTTAACTAAAATGACACAGATGAATTATTTTAGGTAAAATATTTTTTAATAAATAAACATTGTAATTTAAAGTGATATATACCTGTAATGAGGTAAACATTTATAGTGTTTTAACCAATTAAGAAAAAATTAGCAAAAGTAATTTTCGCGGTTGTAATTTTTAAGAACGATATATCTTTACCGTAAATGAATTAGGAACTAGCAGTAACTATCTCTCTCTTTCTCTCTCTCTCTCTCTCTCTCTCTCTCTCTCTCTCTCTCTCTACTTTGCAAGTATATTTTTAAATTTTGGTTAAAATTCAGTTCATATAAATACAACTACAAAACAGTTCATTTGTAAAAACACATGCAAGTTATGCAATCGGTAATGCAAATTATATCAAATTTCTCTGAATATACTTACAGCCTGGTGAAACTCATTTGTTTTTGTATTAAGGCCCCTTACATTTTGATAGATTAAACTTAAACTGGTAAATGTTGACTAACAAAGCAAATTATTTAATTTACTATACATATTTTTTGGATTTAGTTTACTAAGAGTATTCTCATTAACAATACGGATTGCACGGTCTCTTCGGATTGTTTTTACAAAAAGTTTATTATCTCTAATCCAACTATATTTGTAATTATTTTGATGAGTAAATTCTCTTGATTTTTTTAAATATTAACTTAAACTGGTCATTTTTAAAGATTGGTGTATAAAATGAGAAGCCAATTCACTTACGGTTTAAAAAATCAGTGTAAAAGATCGGTAAATTTCCTTTACCCGGACCTTCCCCCGTCATGAGTTTTTCCTTTCATTAGGAACAACAACCCAAATTAGCATACATAGTTATTTACTGTCTTTTCAAACATTTTTATTGCGGGTCATTTTGGTCCACAATATTCAAATCGCACCAATATTTTACCAGTTTCTACGTATGCCACAAATTATTTTTGGATATGAATTAAAATAAAATGATATGTGTTACACTGATTATATAAGACCGGCGTTATATTAGGTAAATTGAAAAAGAAGATTTTTTACATTGAATTCCTAGATATTTTATCTGGCAGCTATTTTATTCCTCCGTCTTGAATTCGTACCACAATTTTACCAATTTATCTCTATGTCGCACTTAATGGATGCTTCACATTTAAAATAATCTAACAAGTAGTTTTTCAGACTGATTTATTTAAATAATTTATTAGACCCTCATTTTGTTTTGCTGTCTTGGGTTCATGCCAAAATATTACAGATTGATTTCTCGATTTTTGTGCAAAATTTGACATAAATTGTATAATTTGCTTTTAGTAATAATTTTTTAATATTTTACTAGGCCACAATTTTGTTCCATCATATTGGATTTTTACCATACCAGGTAATCCCCAAATAACCCTTAATTTGTGACCTAAATTTGAAGTCAATCGGGTAAGTGGGTTTTAGCTAAACCCCGAATTAACAGACAGACACACAGACAAATGGAATTAAGAAAACATATTGGCATCTAGGAACGCTATAACGTAAACATATGTAAAATTTGGGTCTTTCTTTCACGATTACAACCATTTCATTTGACCGACATTTTGTTCCGCCATCTTGAATTTGTACCACAATTTTACCAGTTCAACTCTATACCATAATTAATTCTTGCACAAAATTTTAAGTTAATCTATTTAGTAGTTTTCAGACTATTTATTTTATTAAGTCGCCATATTTTTTTAGGAGGCCATTTTCTTTTACTCTCTTATATTCATACCACAATGTTACCAGTTCCAAGTTCATTATTATGTAACACTTGATTTTTGTGGAAAATTTGAGGTAATTTGGATAAGCAGTTTTTTAGTAATCATTTTTTTAACATTTGACTAGGTCGCCATATTGGATTTTGATCAAAATGTTACCAGGTCATTCCCATATGACCAAAATCTGAAGTCAATCGGGTAAGTAGTTTTTTAGCTTCAGTCCGACGGAATTGAGAAAATATGTTTTTCGGCATCTAGGGACCCCGACACGAATACATCTGAAAAAAATTTCGGAGGCAGATTTTTTCACGATTATAATACTTCTCTTTTATGAGGGAAGTAAAAATTATCGATTCCATTGCCTTAAAATTTTGTAAATAAACCGAATGAAACCTAACAATTACCTGGTAGTAAAATTTCGATACAAAATGGCGGCACAATATGAGAACCTAATAAAATATTTCATTAAGAAAACAACTAAATTCTTCACAGCGTGGAATAGGAATGAATCAGTAAGATAATGGTTCTATTCAATATGGCGAAACAAAATAGCAGGCTACAAATATTGTAAAAAAACTTTTTCAATTGACTTCAAATTTTGTGCAAAAATAAAGTTTGACGTGGAAATTAACTGTTAAGATTTTGGTACGAATTCAAAGTAGCGGAACGAAATAGCCTTATGCTATTATAAAATATTTAACAAATCGGTAAAGCAAAAATAAAATGTGATATAGTAACAAAGTGATTCAATTTTGGGGCGAATTTAATTCGGAATAAGGATTAACACGTTAACTGCCACGTGAATCAAGTGTGTCTCACATGTGACATGTTCATTTAAGCCATGTGGACCATCCGTGATTCACAGGAAAACTATTGCATTTATATCTGGAACTCACGGACGATTCACAGTGGCCATATAAATACATGGTAGTTGAAATAGCGTGGCCTGGTGAATAAAATAGGGTAATTAGCGCACGTAAAAGTTTGATTGTTTTTATCTGACATTAAATGCAAAGTTTTTTAATTTTTGTTAATTTAAAACACAATTTAAGCTAGACGAATTTTATTGAGAAAAAAAATAAAATAAAAACTAGTACAAGTTAAAAGTACGGTACATAAAAAAACAAAATCTTAAAAATCATAACATAAGAATAACTTTATTCCATTATACAAACATGAGATTTTGGGAAACAAGTCACGCAGTAGTGCTCGTCGCATTGAACGCACTTCCAACGAGTTTGTGCAGATTTTTTGGCTGCCACGTATCTTCCCTTTTCCTGAGATATTTTAAAATAGCAACAGCAGCATCTTCGCCTATTAGAAGTGCCAACATCTTCTAAAATATGTCTTGTTTGGTTTGCATGAGTTTGTGTATCTCTTTGCTCGTTCTTGTCTTCTTGGGGAAAATTTAGAAGGAATGCATCAACTTCTTCTCTAAATGTTTGTAATTTTTTGTAAGGTTACGGCTTTGAACAAGATGTACGCTCCCAAAAGCAATTCCACAGCAATTTTTCTGTACCATTTTATACCCTTTCTCAAAGCTGAGGAATATGCTTTGATTTGATCTGATAAATCGATGTATTATAGTCAGCAACAACATCGGGCTTTTCTACTTCCGCATTACGTCGTGATCGCACTGTAACCATTTGACCAGTGTGCTTGGTAGATAAAGTAAGGACGTCCCTTTTTTCCTGCCATTTTGTTATTATAACTCCAGTATTACTCTCTAGACTGTATGATTCACCCTTCTTTAGCTTTTTGTTTATAACATCTTTCGGATTATTTTTGCGATTTTTTCTTAGCGTACCTACTAAGTGAGTTTTCCTCTCTAGTAACTTGTGGGCTAGCTCCATACTTGTGTAGTAATTATATACAAAAATGCTTCGCCCGCAGTTTAAAAGAGGTTCGCATAGATTCATAACAATGTCCGTTGGTACGCTTAACCCATCTACTTTATCCTTGTCACAATAGATTTTCAAATCATAGGTATATCCTCCTTCAAGACATAATTTATAAAGTTTCACGCCGAACTTGTGTCGTTTATTCTTGATATACTGTATAAAAGCCAGCCTACCACGAAAAGGAACAAGCGTTTCACACCTGCAATTTGGTTTAGTATTTTTTGACCAATAATCTGCCAGTTTAGGAGCACGAAGTAAGCCCATCCAAATTTGAAGACCTAGAAAAATCATAATTTCGTCAGAGTTAGTGTCGTTCCACTTATTTATTCGAGACCACTTTAGTAGTCTCGATTCTTTTTTCTGATTAGTTTCCGTCACAATATTATTTACAAGATTTTCATCAATCATCAGCTTGAAGAAAAAACAGGAGACTTATCAACATGTTCAAATAAGGCATTTACAGCACCACTTTCAGGAATGTCAATCGGAAAGTCCTTGAGATATTGTCCAGTAACTTCTTGCCACATCAGTGTTGGAACCAGTTCTTCATCTTCATCTGAGCTGTCTAGTTGAAACTGACGAATAACCGCTTCTATGGTGTCCGAAATTGACTCATTTTGATTTACATTCTGGGAAGACCATAGATCATCAGTTTGGTTAAGAGGCTGCCTACTAGAACCTTCCCCACCAACATCAGTAAATGCTATTGGATGATTTGTTTTTTTCTTTTTTACTATTGGCTCGTTACTACCTTCCGAGCTATACGAAGAGGATGAATGCCAACTATCAGGCATATATTCATCTGAGGAAGCCTCAAAAGGATCGGCCTCTTCATCGGAAAGCATCTCGTCTATTAGTTTTTGAAGACGTTCCTGTTCTTTCTCAAAACTACCCATTTATCATAAGAAAAAAAATTAAAATCACTTTTTGTAATAAAATTTTATTATAAAATCTTACCTTAGTAAATAAAAGCCGGTACTGCACAAATATGAAAACCAAATAAAATATCTAGCGCTTTACTGTAAGAAAAAAACCTACAATTACTTTTTGTAATAAAACTTTACTATAAAATCTTACCCTTAGTCAACAAAAGCCGCTAATAAACAAATATCATAACACACTCAAATATTTAGCTGTTTACTGTACCGCAGACTGTACAAAAATGATAACAAGCAACGAGAATTTACAGGTTATGTTTTGGATCACGCATGATTCACACGGCCTGCTATGTAATTTTTGTCAGCCAGGCCACGTGAGACACACTTGATTCACGATCAAAAACACAAGTTTTGACAGGTTTTGACAAGTTATAAATATTGTGTCATCATTTTTATGATTTTGGAAGTATAATAACAAATTTTTGGCTTGTGGCCCCTGAAGTCAAAAAAAATTTTTGTATTGTGGCAGTTAACGTGTTAATAATTAATTAAGAAGGTTGTTGTAACGATATTAAAATTATAATGCGTTGTACAGATTGTCAGAATTACATGCAATTAAATCTAAAAAGAAAAAAAATTCTTAAAATAATACTAGGAAGCAAAAAAAGAAGTATATTTTCACAAATTTTAATCAAAACTCCTTAACACAAGTAAAATTATATGAAGAACATTCGAAGATATTTTGTCATGTGGTTTTTGTGGTTTTGTTGTTATATATTGGACATATAGGTCTGAAGCCAGCTTATTCTTGTCGGAAATTTGAAAATAATAGTTGCGATCGGACTAATAGGAGCCACTATCCTCAGGTCTTTGTTAAAAAAGTCTAAAACGCTATTTTTTACAACTTTGTGATCCTATCAACATATTTATACAAACAGCCCGAAAGGAAGAGGAATTCACGAAAATTTCCGGTAAATTTACTACACTATTATAAAAGTTTAAAAGTTCACGTGTTCTCCATATCATGTTTCCTTCTCCTGAAAAACTAACATAAAGAAGCTATCGGTGAGAGTAGCAATTCTGACCCTAGTTAGTATGCACCCAAGATACTGCTGGCTTCAATCAACAATATATATGTCGCAAATGTCTGCGCCATTTGCGTGTCTTCCATTATGCTACGAACTTTAAAAAAAAGTAGAAATAAGTTTCGGTGTTTCATTTCGTTTCTGATCTCGAAAATTTATTGCTGTATCTTGAACGGTTTTTGTTTTCTTGTAAGGCACGGCGAAAGCAAACGTTGTCAAAGAAAACTGACTTTCTGTTTTAAATGTATTTGGGGTGTGTGTAGGTAAAAAGGAAAACGTAATTTCCAAGAAAATTTTTTTTTGGAGAGTGATCCTAATATAGGTGTTATTTGGGGGAATTAGGGTAAAGAAAGTAAACAGTGAATTGGTATTATCTTATTTCCTTATTGAACAGATACAAATTAAATAAAACGGGCAGTTAATTTCCGAAATTTTCTTTTAAAATGTAAGTGACAACGACAAATTGGCCTTTACCCGGAACTTGCATGGTAAATAATTCCCTTTTTATCAAAGAAGGTAAAAAATTCCACATATTGTATATGATTATTTTTTTGTTTTTATGCAAAAATGCCCAAAATTTGTAACTCATAATAATTACTGCCTTTTATCAAGAAAAGTAAAAAAATAGCAACAAATTATATACAATAAATAAAATGTTTTTTTTTGTTTTTTTTTTAATTGTTTTCTATGTTAACTGAAACATGAACTAATACGTTTTTTACTGGTACAAGTTTTTTTTTATGATTAGGGGAAAGCAATAAAATTGAAATAAAATGGATGGTCATTTTTCGAAAGCGTTACTTAAGGCTATGTGTATCAAATTTTTGCAAAATATATCAAGTAGATTTAGCCTCAGTTTTAACAAACGGGTTTTCTTAGTTAATGCAGTAATTTTCTAAAAGTACAAAATATTGAAAAGATACATACACATTGTTTCACATATCATCACATATGGTTAGTATTATCGTACAAAACCTAGGCTTAAAATGAGTGTTTAGTTTTGAAAACAATTGAGATATCATGTCATGAGGCCGATCAAATAAGTCTGGATCTTTTTAACTTCAATTGCTTTCTACCAAAATAACTATTCTCCAAAAGACAATCATGTATGACTTAGCACTTATATGCTGGCTTGATAAATCACAACGTGTGAATGATTGATTTGTGCTAAGCCAAAACTCATCCAGTGGAAGATTTGCGAAATCTGACGTAATTATTTGTCCAAATTCGCACGTGTTAAACATTTTTATAAAAAAAATATAACCGACTTAAAAAAACACTGAAATTTAAAACGTCTTCAAAATTTAACGTTATGAAGTCGACGTCCAACTAAAATTATCTACTTAGCATGGCTTAAAATATATACATATACTGAGAGTCTTAATGTGTTATGCCTCAAAGTTTACTAGAATTGCAATAATAATTCTTATTATTATATAAAATAGCGCCGTCTGTACACATTCATAGAAAATCAACAAAAGAAATTGCCAAAAATTACTAGAATTGAACTTCGACCGCCTAAAAGAACTCGAAAATAATATGAAACACCCCCCCTCACCATACATACACACACAATGGCGCTATTACCCCGAATAACATATAAAGCTTAATAATTTTAGAGCACCCTCTCTTTTCTCCCTTTTTTCCTCCTGGGCCACGATACAGTTAATTATTTTAAGTGTTCTATTGACACAAGAAAAAACTTAGTTAATATTTTCAACATTAATGCATGTTGAATGGTATTATACATTATAGGAAATCAATACAGATGGTACTCAAGGTATTCTCTTTATTTTTTTTTATTGTTAGTTTGTACTTCATACACCACACGTATCGCCGAAAATCTCTGGCGAAAAACGATTTAAAAAAGCCCCATTCCGTCTTTTTTTTTAATATGCTTATTATGGGACCACTCAGGCAATATACTAAATATTTCCTGAAAAATTCATTCAAAACGGTCGAACCATCGTGGAGTAATCGGTGTAAATACATAAAAAAATACATAGTGTTAAATTAAGAACCCCCTCATGTTTTGAACAGGGTTAAAATGATTTCATACTATTTTCCAGAATTCGGCAGAATAATTTCCTCAGATTTCGGTATATGTAATGGGTATCCTCCACTGAACCAGTTTTGGCTTGGTCAAAACAGACAGTGATTTATTTTGATTTATCAAACCAGCATATAAAGCTTAAATAGACCAGATGACTAACTTTTTGGAAAATAATTATAGTATTAGACGAATGATGAGGGTGAAAAAAAAATGTTGGATTAATTTCTTCTTGCTGTCATGCTACATGATTTAACTAGTCCTCATATCCCGCAAAAGCTTTGTTTCATTAGCCTAATTAGCTTTTAACCGATTTGCAAAAGTAGGAGCGTAATTAATTCGACCTTAGTATTTTGTATATGTACACGGATTACACCGGGATGGTTTGGCTAACATGGACGAAATTTTCAGGAAGTACTCCGTGAGAGGTTTAATGGCAGAATGAGGCCATTTTGAATCTCTTTATAACTAAGAGTTTCCGCGATAATCTTGAAATGCTTTATTACATAGTCTTGAAATTTGGTTTATGAAGTGTAGTTAACCAGAAACATAATTTTGTTGTACCCCTGAGGTACATACCCCTATAGGGAGGGAAATCTACTTTTTCGTCAGGTTATTTTGTTTCTTAAAAATCTTTATGAATATTGAGAATATCAAATACCTTTATTCTTGATACAAAACATACTTGGGTCAATGAGTCAATGGCGTATATAGACATTGCTTCTGGGGGGATTTTCTGAGACGATCAAAATTTTCGACAACAAAAAAAAGTATATAAGTGAACGTTTTAAGTGTAAATAATATGTACCAAAAGAAAGTCATTAATTTATTTTAGTTTTAAGTAAAACTGACTCTGGGGGAGGGTTTACCAGCCAAACCCTAAAAAAAGTTTCTTACTTTATGCTATTTTTATCATTTTACCCTAAATAAAAGTGACGCTGGGCTTTGACCCCCAAACCCCCCTTAAATACGCCACTGCAATTACTGGAGTGTACTGCGGGGGAGGTGGTTTTATAGAAAATCTTGTTTCATATGGTTTTCAAGGTTTTTCAGTGACAAAAAGTTCTGTTCAACCGATTTTAAAAAGGAGGACGTTATCAATTCGATCCTGTGTATTTGGATGAAATTTTCAGGGACTATTAGGATTTAGGAACGTATGTGTGTGCTTGATTAGCTATATATCCAATACATTCCCTTTTTATATGAACTGTGAGAGTTTATTGAAACACTGTTAAAACGAAATAAAATAAGTCTATTGAACTAGAACAACAAAATTCACATCCGACTTCTTGCAAGTCCAAAAACAGAGTCCTCCTCTAATATTAATACCAATCTCAAGAAACATAAAGTTCCACCCCCTGTGCCAAAATTCCTCGCTTTGATTAGTCCTATTCGTTGGCAAAAGGGTTTTTTTTCTATCTTCGTAAACTTTCCCATTGTCAAAATAAAAACACTCATTACAGATAGTAAAATGGGAATTTGGAGAAAGCTTTACTAAGAAGGGTCGTTTCGGTATTTTCCTATCATAAACCCTAAATGCAATAAACAGTTTACTATCGGTGATGGTTCCTACTATCGAACGTGCAACAACATATTTTAAAATCGTACAAAGAAGTGTTGTAAAAATAAAAATTAACGGATAGCATACAACAACCTTAAAACTAAATTAGACTCTAAATGCCGATGGAAATTCCCACAATTATGTACAGAAAACTAAGTACCTAGAAATTGTTACATTTCTCAATAGCAATAGATAATTAGCCTAGATTAAAAAAGTAAATGTAAAATAAAATAAATATGTACAGTATGTTATGCAGTAACAATGAAAAGAAAAACAAATATATACAGTGTGATATGCGCAAATTTTAACTTTGGCAGACAAATGTGGGAGACATTCAGTCGCCACAAGGATATTACTGGAGTGGTCCCTTAGCAAGCATATTGAAAAAATGTGACAATGTTATTATACAATATCGATACATAATATGCAGTGCACCCAGTGTCTAGTGATGCCAATGGCGGCTGATTCGATAAATTCGTATTTTTTTAAATATTTTTGGATAACAAATAAATCTGAGAATACATCTCTAACATCCCTATACATTTTTTCTCTAAAGGCAACAAAAAAAACGCAAGTTTCACGGCCTGAAAATCTTTAGCGTAGGCTCGTTTGCCGACGGTGGCGGGACTGTGAGTGCACAGCGAACGATTTTTGAAATTGACACGTCGGATTGGTCAAGCGCCGCACGTGGGTTAATAAGACGATTTATGGATGATTTGCGGCTGCACAGCGGCAGAACACCAGAGTTGCTTTATTTATTTTTAATCACAGACGCGGCCATGTTTTGTTAAATCGGTCGTTCTATTGGTTCTGTTTAGTTGCATAAATATAAATTTAATCGAGTATTTGCAAATTCATAATTTTAGTTCTTTGGCGTAAAAAGTCGACTACAAATAACAATGAAGTTAGTGGTTCAAGTAAAAATAAAATGTTCGAGCACAGTTTAATGACAGTTTTTGCTTGCGTATTTTTTTTATACAGAATATACCCTTGAACATCGCAGGCGCCGCCACTGCAAATTTTTGTTATATGAGATATATTTAAAAATATTCAATTCAAAAGTTCAATTTTAAATCTTATATTTAACTGGTTAAATGTTACTTTTGGTAATTTATTATACAGGATATAATATATAATAAAATACAAAAATCTATAAAAAGATAAAGATAAAGATTTTTGTATTTTTTATTGAACTGACAAAGTACAATTCAACATGTTAAACATAAGATTAAATATCTAAGCAATAAAATCCAAATTTTGAAAAAAAAGTTTAAATGTTTAATCTCTGTTGTTTTCCTTTTAGCTACGTAAAAGTGCTATCTAGTTCTCCCAAATAATAAAAGAAAATTTTATTGTTTTCCAAATTTCACAAAAACCCTAGATAATGAATTTTGTTAAACGTGCAGAAACAGCAGGTGAATTTGAAGCATGTGTACATGATTATCATAAAAGACAAAGCAACGCCATCTTTATTCCCGTATTGCAGATTAAAAAGTACTTTGTTTTAAAAAAGCTATAACATAAAGTTTCGGGTTCGTTATAGATATAAGTTTTTGGGGTTAGTTTATTTCAGACCCTTTGTCAATATAGTATATATTCACTAAGCGAGTTTTTGGATCTATTGACCGTCATGATGAAACTGCATACAAAATTGCGAATTTCTGTTGCTTCACATAATGGGATTTTTTTAAATGACTGCCCTAAGTAAAATATGTGTTTGCAAAAAGTTTTTGCTCAAATATCAAAAAAGGTAGTCACGTGATTTATCTTAACTTCTGCTTTTCTGTCTTGAAATGTTTTTTGGGTTTCATTTTCAGGGACGTATTTCGTTGTCCTAGAACCAATTGTCTTAAAAAAAATAAAATACATTTGCGGTGTTTCACTGTCTTCGAATCCTGTTAGGGCTACCCTGTATAGTTGAAGAAATAACTTTTTATATACAAAAAATAAAATAAATCACTAAGCAAGATAAAAGCTTCTGAAATATATTTTTTTATTTTCAGATGGCTGCTTTATCCACTTAGTACCACCCTGTATTAAATATATACAAAGGATAAAAGAAGTTTTACAAGTTCTACCGTTTTCTGAATACTTTTTTCGTATCCGGGGGGCTGCCTCATTCATTTAGGGCTACACTGTATACTCGACAAAAATTAATTTGTTTACAAAAAAATTAAATAAATTTAGCGGATTTAGCTATTTTTAAAATATAATATTTTGTTTAAAATATAGTATCGAACAAAACATGAATTATCTACGCCAATGTTTTCTAATTTTCTAATGTCAGAACATTTATCCCAAATATTTCTATTTTTAATTTGACTGCTATCGGCTTCTGGGTTCTCAAGGTACGATTCTTTTACGTTTTCTACCCCTTAAAAATTTGAAGATCTATGCCCATGGCGCTCAAAATCTAATCCCGCTAGATACTAACCTAGTATATTTTTAGCGCAAATTTAAAAAGAATCAGTTAGACCGTTCTTAAATTATTCGCGCAAATTTTGTTCACATACACACTCATCTCTACAGACATATTCTTTTGGTGTAATTCATGTTTACTTACATTTGGTTATCTCTAGGTAAAAAACTATAAAAAAATGAGAAAAATTTTAGTTGACAGTTACAGCTGAATTTTGATATAAAAAAGGTCAAATTTAACAGGTAAGAAAACTCATGAGAATAACTTTTTTATTGTCATTTGGCATTATTTTTCAAGCAAAACTTTCGGTAAACTCCGTTTTTAGTTTGGTCAAATTTTAAAACAATGGTGAGAAAAATCCCTTAAGACTACTGGTTGCACTCTATATTGAGAAGGATGGGAGTGCTCTCCCCAACTGAAAGCTTATCCCATTTTTCAGAAAATATAATGACTAAGCAGAACTGTGAAAATATAAAATTTAGCGATCAAAACAGAAAAAAACTTTCACATACATCGCAGATCATCTTAGGGTCGATATGTCTGGACGAAAATTCACGAGTTGCCCGTATATAAGCACAACTCTCAGTCATTTTATCTAATATATTTTTTATGGTTTCATGTGGGGTGTAAGTATTGCGATAATTGCCTCTAATATTTTAACTCCATTAAATAGATATTGTCTCCATTCGAACGCGGACCAGGAAGATTTTAAAATGCCAAATGCCGTTCTTTTCAGAGCAAGAATAGTGAATGGAGTTATACCCGGTATGAAAATATATCGCATTTTTCTGTACTTAGAAGATTGAAAAATCGAAAGAACATCAAAAGCGACACTATGTAAGAATCTCTATAGATTTATTTTTATTAGATGTGATTCTGGCAACGTAAAAGGGTTAAAAATATACAATTAATTTTGTTTTATGAAAATTAGGTACGTTGATCTGCTGAATATAGACACACAATAGATATTTCTTACTATTTCACTAAAGTACAATTAGACCTGTATGTATTTTTTCTTGTTTGTTCGCGCATATTGTCTAAACGGCTTTGTCGATTTTGATGTCAAAGGTCAAACGCCAAATTGTAGACATTTCTCTGGTGGTCCCATATATTTTGATTTAAAATCTGTTCACCCGTTTTTTTATAATAATGATATAAAAAAACAAAAGTAAGAGGGCGATAAAGGCAGCGAGTTTTATAATTAAATTTATATTTTTTTAAATATCATTTTCAAACTAAACCATTGAATTGTATAATAGACATAAAACCTCATTTGCTAAAAGGTGTCTCTTTTGCTATCCCGTTATGTAATTTTACGTATTCAGTGTGCCAATGAAAATGTGCAACCTCAAAATCTAGTATTTTTACCGACGAAAAAAAGAAGGTTATCAGTTTGACCCTCTGTATTTTTTTGTGTTTGTACATCGATTATTCCGCCATTGACGAATTTGGATGAAATTTTCAAGAGACATTCAGGATATCGCCGGAGTGGTCCCATAGCAAGCATATTAAAAAAATGTTGGAAATAGCGGACTCGCGGCCATTTTGTTGTTTTTTTTTGTTTGAACATCGATTACTTCGCGATAGTTTGACCATTTTAGATGAAATTTTTAGGGGATATTCAGGATATTGCCGAGTGGTTTCATAGCAACAATATTAAGATAACCATTATATTAGGAAAAACATATTATGCGGTGGACCATTTGTTAAACCTGCTTTTTACAATAAAACTCGTATAGATAAAACCAAAAAGTATGAAATAAAAAAAATGAAACCGATTTCAAAAGAATGCACTGAAAAGTGAAAAATAATATTTTATTCCACCTTGAAAATTTTACTCCGCGTTATTCTTAATTATTTAATGACGAACATATAATCATGTATTCACTCAATTCGTTATTTTGATACCTAATAATACGGGTATAAGGTGTTACTGTCTTTATTAGTTTGGCGCCGACTTCACGGAGTAATATTTTCAAGGTGGAAACATATTTATTATATCACGAGAGAAACGAGAGACGAGACGAAAGAGGGTCTTTGTCTTCTCGTCTCGGAGCATTCTCGGCGAGACGAGAGGGCAATTCTCTCTCGTGTCACGAACTATTTTTTAGACTTGAAATATACGATAAACTCGTGTAAATAGAACTAAACGGGAAGTAATCAAAATTTTTATAAAAAAATAAAACAGGTTTGAAAAAATGCACTAAATAGTGAAAAATTATATTTTATTTCACCTGGAGAATTTTACTCTGTTAAGTCGAACTAATAAAGACAGTAAAACATTGTACACAAATATATTTTTTTTAAGTAATTAATTTTTAAGTAATAGTAAAATTTTCTAGGTGAAATAAAATATTAGTTTTTATTTTTTAGTGCATTTTTTTAAGTCAATTTTATTTTATGTTAAATATTTTTTGTTAAATATTTCAATCAGGGGAATCCTTAATTTTAACCTGGGTTTAGGGCTCGAAAACTTTGAAGCTGACCTTTACAATAAAATTATACAGATAGAACCAAAACGGACGGCATATAATTTTTTTTAAACAAAATAAAGTACTGAAAAGTAAAAATAATCAATATGATTTCATTTTAAAAACTTTTTGAAGTCGGCGCCAAACTAATAAAGATGGTAAACAGACATGATAATTATGGCATACACAGGCTTGCCGATAGGTCTGGAAACGGTCGATTATTGGGTAAAAGTTTAATAAAAAAGTTTTAGGGTTTTTAGATGTCTACTAAGCACTAATATTTTAATTGTATATTATTCGATATTTCAACTGTTCCCTGAATTTTAAGACATATTTGTAAAAAAACTTAATGTACCTAAATTCTCTAGTAATCGAGTCTTGAAAATAATAAATAATCGCTCTGGAAACGGTTGATTATTGGATATAATACACAATGTATCGACTAAAGTTAAATAAACAAGTTTAGGTCATTAATGCATAGTACACCAAAATTGTTTTTTTTTTAAATGACACATAGTACATTATTCAATATTTCAATTTTACGCAAAATTTGTAAAAAATAAAATATACCTAAATTCAGCAGTTTCCGAGTTACCGAGTTTTGAAAATAATAAATAATCTTGATCGTCAAAAAGTGTCTAAGGAATTCTTCTTCATTTCAAATGTAACTATTCTTATTTTTGCCTATATATAGGACTTTTAGTATTTTCGCACGCCGAAAAATTTACAACTTTTTAATGTGTAAACATTGCTTATTATCTAAAGGCAAATAAACAAAAACTCTATCAAACCAGTAAATGTAATTTCGCATTATTGTAAGTACCTACTAAGTAAAACTAGATTTCGCAAATAAATCCCAGCAGAAATTTTTCTTCTTAATGCTATTCCTTGAAAAACAAAATTATCGTGCACTGAGAAAATGCAAGAGACACCAACATCCCAATGCAATTATTTCATTTCCCAAGCCAATTTTCTTTCAACTCAATTTTTGTTTCATAAAAGAAAAACACCAAATCAATTCTTAATTTAAATTCTCATCGATTTTATAACAAGAATATATTATAATAAATTATCAATTAAGTATTGCGTTAAATACTTTGGCCCAGACATAGAAAAATTAGATATACAGGGTTATTTACGGTAAGGGGCTTATTATAAAATCAGCAATAAAACAAAAATTAGCTATTTCTTTTTTTTTTATTTTCCTCAAGAATCGATACAGTATGTTCTATACGTAGTCAATTTGTTTTCAAGATATTGACTTTCAACATTTTTTCGTTTTTATTTACAGTTTATGATAAAATATTTCAAAATAGTGCTAATTTTTACAATTTGGTTTAGTTTGCTGCTACTGCCTCATATTATCAACACAAAAATATGATTCAAAATTAAACTACTATTCTATTCTATTCTATTCTATTATTAGTTGGAAAAAAAAATTGTAAAGTTTGTTTTAATTTAATCCCTTTTTAACTCTGTAATTATATATTTTCGTACCTCGGCAAAAAAGAGGAAAATATAGGTTTTGAATTTGTGCTTATTATATTATTAATTAAAAAGTTAAGTTTAAACATTAATAAAAACGAAAGATAAAACGGAAGCTTTCACGGCTCTGACCGTGTTAAATTGGAATTACTATCCGATGGTTCGCCGTCGATTGCACGAGGCATCTTCAGGGATATTTACTCGGAGATATTCAGGCGGAGTTTTATACCGTGACCCAGTGTTAAAATCGGTTTCCACCTGTGATGTAGACCGGAACCCGTATCTCTATTGAAGTATTTTGTAGATTTAAAAATTTACATAGATTCTATAATTTTTCGTTTATAAAATCCTAGAACCCATGCTAGAACCTTGGTTCCTTTTACATTTATAATATGGCCAGTGATATGCTAGCGTTCAGCTACAGGAGATTGAACAATTTGTTTCTTTTTAATACATCGTTCATGTAAAATATCGTAACTTTTTTGTGTCACGGTGTATTGTCTTAAATGTTAAAGGCTATATATTTTCCACTTCTTCTACGCAAAAAAGGAATACTTTGTAAATGTCGTTCAGAGTGGCCGTTTGCAAGATATTTGCGTATAAATTAATCAGTACCACCTTTTCAAATTTCAAAATTTAAAAATTTTATTAAACATTTTTTTGAAATAATAATTATTGAAATAAAAAATTTATAGAAAATAAAAATATTTTTATTGAAATTGGCTGCAACAATAATAATAATGAAAAAATAACTCCTTTTTAAATTTGTAACAATATCACGAGTGTATGGCTATATCCCACTTAATGTATACGCAAATATCTTGCAAACGGTCAGTCTGAGGGACATTTACAAAGTATACCTTTTTGCGTAGAAGAAGTGGAAAATACATAAACTTTAACATTTGGGCCAATACACCGTGACACAAAAAAGTTACGTTATTTTAAAGAGATGTAATGCACCGTAAGGGGCGTCCTCTACAAGCAGCATCAGAACTAAGTACAGATTTGAATTTCTCGCTTCAAAAAACCCTCTACGTTTCAATTTGATGCCGTTCTGTCGCCCTGTTCATAAATTGTGAAGAAAAAACTAAATTAAAATTACAACTTTGACACTCTGTATCTTGGGTACTGTCAACTTTTAGACTAAGCAAAGTATGGTTAAATCGCAATATTTTTACCCAAAGAACCTGCAGTTTTGCTGTGTACTATTAATTATGGGACACCCTGTATACCCCTCCCGTTTTAAAATATACATTTTTCTGAGATCGCAGGCATTGTCCAATCTTCTTATGTGTATTGAATATTGGACGTGTGTTGGACCGCAGAGGTAATTGTCCTATTTTGTCACTAGTGCCACGTATGTAGAGAAGAATAGCGCTACCTATCGGTGGCTCCTTACCATTCTCCTTCCGCGTATGTTTCTAATCGTGAAAAAGATTCCCCTTTCAGGTTTTACATATATTCATGTTTAGCGTCCTTAGATGCCATAAAATATGTTTTATCAATTCTGTCTGTTAAAAACTACTTATCAGATTGACTTTAAATTTTAGTTAAAAATTAAGAATCATATGGGGATGTGTAATATTTTAGTAAAAATCGAATATGCCGGAACAAGAAGGTGGCCTAGTGGAACGTTAAAATAATTATTACTTACAAAACGAATTATTCAATTTACCTTAAATTTTGCACAAAAATCAAGTATTACGTAACAATGAACTAGCAGCATTTTGGTATGAATAAAAGATAGCCAAACAAAATGGCGACTTAATAAAATATTTAAAAAATCAGCCTGGAAAAACTACTTATTAGATTAATTTAAAACATTGTGCAAACATTAGGTATGATATGGAGATACACTGGTAAAGTTGTGGTACGAATTCAAGGTGGTGGAACAAAGTGGTGGCCAAATAAAATTCCAAAAAAAATAACCAAAAAAAATCTTATTCAGTTGACTTTAAATTTTGCAGAGAAAGTAAATACGATATAGGGATAATCTGGTACGAATTCAAAATGACGCGACGTAATAAACTAGTTATGGAATTTGTTTTAAATCATGCCCAAAAATCAAGTATGGGATAGGTAGAAACTGGTAAAATATTGGTAGGAATCCGATATGATGGAAGAAAATAAAATGTTTGCAAAGAAAGTATACGTGTTACTTAAAACCAAAGGTTCTGTCAACGGAGTGTAGATCATTCAGAAGTTAAATAGCTTAAAGTTATATTAAATCTCGTTAATGCCAAAAAAAGTCAAATATGGGGGAAATCAGAATATAAAAACATTTATTTCTAAAGGTACTTCAAAACGTCAGGGTAGTTTTGGCTTGGTACATATGGACCAAACAAATGGCCTCCGGGTTCCCCCGACCTGACGCCACTAGACTTTTATTTTTGGGGATTTATCAAGAATGAAGTATATAGAACCCGAAGTAATACTTTAAAAGAAGTTAGAGCAACTTTTTTTAATTGCATTGGAAGAATGTCAAATATTCATATTTATAACTTTTATAATTTTTGTAGATGTTTTGGTTTATCAATGTTTTAATATTCTGGTTAACTGAGTTTTTAAGATACCTATTATAAAATAAAAGAATGATTCATTCCATGGCCAACTAAAAAAATGTTTTTTTGTTATTTTGGCTATATAGGACAAAGAAAAATATTAGGTATTATATATTGTTGCAATCGCAAGAAAAAATGCAATTTATCTAGATACTTAGATATAGGGGTCCCATGTAAAAAGACATACAAATTTTGTATTTAAAGTTTTTTTTATCTCCATAAATAACTGAGTAACAAAAGATAATAATAAACGGGAGATTTTGAGAATCACCCTGTATTTTCTAAACCAATCCAGTTAACATAGATCTGACCGCGCCATTAAACTAAACACTAAAGAAGAGAACGGGACACTTAGTCTTAGTTTTTTTGTATCTCTTACTGTTCAGCCTATGCCCTATAATATCAACGAAAAAAAAACACCCTGTACAGTGTGCAAAATTAAAAAACTGCATCGTTTATAAGAAGCTACAGCGCTTCTTCTTCTTTAGTAAAGTAAGGAATTATAGTGTTAGTGTCTCTAACGTAGTTCTACCATTTGTCTGGAGTAATCTAAAACCATATTTTAATTAAAACACACATATACTGTAAATAGTTGGTTAATGGTCTTTTCTAAGGCTGAAAAAGAGATAAGAAGAATGTCATTGTTTTCCTGTTCCCTGATAGTTACTACATACATATGGAATAATATAAACCAGAAATTTAAAAATAAAGCAAATATTAGGAAATATAAAAAACAGATATTAGCGAAATGAATTTAAACATCTAAAAAATAACATAGAACTAATTATAATTAGATGTTTAAATTCATTTCGCTAATCTTTGTTTTTTATATTTCCTAATATTTGTTTTATTTTTAACTTTCTGGTTTATATTATTCCATATGTATGTAGTAACTATCAGGGAACAGGAAAACAATTACATTCTTCTTATCTCTTTTTCAGCCTTGGAAAGACCAATTATATGGTCGAAACGTCGGCAACTTCATAGTTAAAGGAGCTTTTATGTATTGTCCTAAACCCAAAAATGAAATTTTAAAGTCAAGTCGTATCTTTAGGGACAGGGCGTCAAAAAATTTAGAAAGGACATCTGGCCTGGAAAGGACTGGCTGTGCGGTTTTTTTTGGGAAACATCGACAAATATTAAGTACGCGTTGTTGTGAAAATATTAAACGTGCGGAGCTGCAATTAACTTTATTACTAGCAACACAAAAGAGGTTGAATCTCACTTTCTTCTAAACTACGACGAGACCAATATTTGAGATGATCCAGGCAAAACCAGGGTAATTGGAAGACGTGGATCCAAACTTGTGAATCGCATTGTGGGCTCATCGAAAGCAAGTCATTCCGTTATGATTGCTGGTAGCGCCTCAGGAAAATTATTGCATATTTACATTGTATAAAAGGCGGAAATTTTTTTTTATTGTTGGACTACAGGAGGCCCTCTTGGAACACTTAGAAGTCAGTCTAATTGGTTTAACGAAGCACTGAAGATTGGTTTCTAACACTTGCATTGAGGTATTTAAAGAAATTTCCAAAAAAGATCACACAAGATTTGATTGACGATAATTTAGCCAGTCATTGGAGTATGAGCGTAATTCAAACTTGCATAGACAATAATAAGAAATTTATATTGCTTCCGCAAACCTCAACCCACGTTTGCCAACCACTACATGTCGCATATTTAAACCTCTAAAATCTGCCTGGCACATGGCGTTCCAACCTTTTAAACTCGAAACTTAAAAATAGAGGAACCATTCCAAAGACGGATCCGAAAAAACGAGTCTGAATCTAAAAGCCAGTTTCTAGGGCAGCGGTCTCTTAATTTATCCTCTTCCCAGAACAATTATTTTAAGACGTATTCTATCTAACGGAAATGTTGAGGCCGCTGAGCAAGACAACACTGAGACCGGCAACGCCTTCGAGATTACACTGTACACTGTCCTTTCACACATTTTTATTGAGCGCCATTTTGTTCCACCATATTGGATTTGTATCAATATTTTACCAGTTTCTACCTATGTCGCACGTCATTTGTGGGCATAACTTAAAATAAATTAAATAAAGTAGTTTTTGCACTGATTTTTTTAAAACCGCCATTTTGTTTCATCATTTTGAATTCGTACCAGTTTATCCCTATGTAACATTTAATATTTTATGGAAGTTTTGAAGTCAGTTGAATAAAAAGTTTCCGTTGATTTTTCAATATCATCAACATATCACAGTTAATACTTGTACAAAACTTGAAATTAATCTTATAAGTAGTTTCAGGATGATTTTTTTAAATATTTTATTAGGCCGCCATCTTGGGTTTGTACCAAAATGTTACTAGTTTATTTCTATGCAACACTTTATTTTTTAACAATTCACCACGCAATTCATTTTGCTCCGACATGTTGGATTTTTAGCAAAATGTTGCCAGGTCATCCCCACATGACCCTTAGTTTTTGACCAAAATTTGAAGTCAATCATGTAAGTAGTTTCAAAGCTATGCCGTGAACTGAGTAAGAGACAGACATAGGTACGGACAGATCGATGGAATTGAGGAAATATGTTTTCTGGCATCTAAGGATATTTAAACTTAAAGATATGTAAAGTATGTAGTACACAAAGCCCTAAATAGATACCTTTTCAAAATACTGTTTAAATGTTGGCCTAAAAATTACTTTTGACAACAAACTGTCAAATATTTTCATCACAAACGTCGAAGATTCTATCTATTATCGAAAACCAAAAATCAATGTTTTAAGCAATTTAAAAATTAAACTAGAACTATTTTTGACAGCCCTTAGATTTTACATATTTTTTTTAAAACACTATAGATCCCATCAAATCCCAATTCGATATGCAAAATATAATATAATAAAATATTTGTGCTGTGCTGAAATAAAAAAATATTTTCACTTTTAAAGAGCTATTTTACCCCCTACAATTATCCTTTTATAGTCGAAAAAAAAAATTTAATTCTACCAGTTAAAAGAAAAATCTAAAATTTTAATTTTGTTTTTAGAGAGCTGATTCACCTCTATATAAAAAAAAATTGCTTTTGAATGCAAAAAAAAAGAAAATATGTTGTGTTATTTTACCTTTTCAATTTTTTAAAAACTAAGCGTTGTGGATATAAAAGATACTTGTATGGTTGGGGCTCCTTGTATTCCATGGGCAAACCTGTATAGTATAGAAACTATTTAATATAGAAAGAGATAAAATAAAATTGCTCAACCGCTTTTAAATAAAAATATTTTTGTTTTTTTGTGGGCTGCTTCGTATCTCTAGGGAGACGGACAAAAAAATAGACGAAATTGAACGTGTCTCCCCGTTTATTAAAAGTTATAAACGCCTTTGAAATATATTTTTATCGTTCTAAGTCACCCTGCATAGTGGAAAATATGTGTTTATGTACAATAAGGTAAAATGAAAGTGTTTTACTGTTTTAAGGCAAATTTAATCTCTCTAGAATACTTTGTTTTATTTTCGAGTAGCTCCTAGGGCTGCCCTGTATATTTGAAAAAATGTTTTTATAAAAAAAATAATAAATACTTTTTTATATAATAATATTTTTTTTCCTTTCAGGAAGAAGCCTCATAATTTTAGCTCTATAGTAGTACAGGTATAACGTTGGTACAGCACTTGGTACGTGGTTCCGCCTCGATCTATTTCTTTTAATTTAGTTTTATACTTTGCATCGGTGGAATATATTTTTGTTTTTTTGTGTTTTGGGAATTTAAGTGTAATGAATCCCAAGAAAATGGGAAATAAAAGCATAGCCTTGCGCTGCCCGACAAAACAAATAATTGATTAGGTCGATGTATAAAGAAGCAGAGGAAGATCTACAGATTGCTCTTAAAAATTTGAGGTAAGCGTATTGTAATATTTCGTTCAGAATTTTATTTATAGAATGGTTTTTTCAAAATTGATTCGAAGCGTGCATTCTAATACAGGGAGAGAATATTTGGCGGCAAAAGGAATCAGTAAAGCTACTCTTCAAAGTATTATAAAAGAAAGAAGAATTTTATTTATAGAAAGGTTTCTGCAAAATTGATTCGAAAGGTGTATTCTAATACAGGGAAAAATATTTGGCGAAAAGAAGAATCCAATAAACTAATATTCAAATTATTACAAAAGAAGGCAGAAAAGCTTATGCAAATTCGGCCACTAGAACTTTATCTAGCCCGAAGAAGAGCGGACAAAGGGAGAAAAGTATCCGCAAAACTCTAACCTTAAATGTGAGCTAAAGAATATAATTTATAATCTTTACATTCCCAAGAAACAATTGCTCACGATTAAAGGCAAGTATTTTTACGCAGAGAAAATTGTATTTTGGCCAAATCAACCAAGATAGAAAATTCTCAAGAATATTTTTTTAATATCAAACATTTTCAATTTTTTTATAGCTTTTTTTACAGTTTTTAACTTTATAGTTCAAGAAATAATAAGGAAGAAATATTATCTATACAAATGCAACCTACATCCGTAGTAGCCCCACACAATCTCATCGTTGGTCGGATAAGAGTAACCCATTTGTACCAAATGGTTTACTCATCTTTAAATCAAGTAAAATAAAATTTAAACATTTTTTGTTTGCCTGAAAAGTGTCTTCAATTTCGCTCACCCACTTTAATTAGTCCTTCAGGGTTGGAAAAATACAATATGTTTTCATGGCGGATGTACATCCGTTCACTACGGTCGTTCTGAAAAGAACAGTTTTGCTGAAGTTTCGCCAAATCACATTTGGCATTTTCGAAGCTTTCCTTTCCGAGTCCGAATAGAGACTGAAGTGTTGGTGACCGCGACGCTTCCTTTTATACCCCCACCAGGGGCCGAAGGTTATATCTGAGCGGCCGTTGGTCGTTAGTTAGGTTTTCCGGATGGTGCTGTTGTTGTGCTAATTACGAGCTTGATGTTTTGTGATTTTAGTTTTATTGACTCGTTTTTTTTATTCAAATCACCTTGTTTTTCAATTTCTATGTCTTCCCGGTTTATTCTGGTCCTATAATGTTCTATATTGGCAATCTCCCTACACCCATCTAAATTTATTTTGTGACCGGTATGATGTATCAATAGAGCTGAGGTTGGTTGTTTGTTTCTGATGCTGAGTTTATGCTCTTCTACTCTTGCTGATACTTGCTTGATAGTTTGCCCCACGTACATCTTTTCACAGTCCTGAGACGGAATGCTGCATACTCCGTGGTTTTCTAGTTTGATTTTATCTTTGGGGTTTCTAAGTAGTTTACCTATAGCTGTTTGTCACTTGTGTATTATTTGTATGTTGTGTTTTCAAAGAATTCTTCAGATTCTGTCTGTTGTGCCTTTTACATATGGTTAGACTACTTGTTGTTTTCCCGGTGCATAATTTTTGCTGTTCGTTGTTTGGAACCCCTGTGCATTAATAGCTTTCTCTATGATGCGATTTGTGTAGCTATTTTTCTCTAAAGCACTAGATATTATATTAAGTTCATTTTGTCTCGTCTGTGTTTCAGTTAATCGTACGGATCTGGATATTTGGGTATTGGCCACAGCTTGAATTTGTGCTGGTAATGATGTGATGTTGCATCTAAACATCTGTCAGTATGTGTTGGTTTTCTATACACGGTGTATTCGAAATATCCGTTAGGCAATTTTGTGACCAGAACATCTAAATGGAATCCATCAAACTAGAAATAAACTAGCCGAGACAAAGAAAGAACTTTTAAATTTACACCTTAAACTAAGTAACAGCATTCACCATTTATTGTGGAATCGCATAGAAACTTTGGCTTTTTGGCGAACAGAATCAAATATGAATATTAACATTGATAAACTTTCGAAAAAATATTCCCGAATAACGAACAACAAAAATTACGAACCGGGATGGCAACAAGTAGTCTTATCGTAGGTATAAGGTACAATAGACAGAATCGGAAGAATTCTTAGAAGACACAACATACAAATAATACACAAACCTCAAACAACTATAGGTAAACTACTTGGAAACCCAACAGGTAAAATCAAACTGGAAAACCACGGAGTATACAGCATTCCGTGCCAGAACTGTGAAAAGGTGTACGTGTACGTATCAGCAAGAGTAGAAGGGCATAAACTCAGCATCAGAAACAAAAAAACAGCCTCAGCTCTATTCTTACATCATCAGGAAACCGGCGAGAAAATAAATTTCGATGGGTGTAGGAAGATTGCCAATATGGAACATTATAAGACCAGATTAATCCGAAAAGCCATACAAATTAAAAAACAAGGTGATTTGAATAAAAGTGTGTTGACTATCATAATGATATGAACCACTCTAATTTTATAAAACGGGTTGAAACTTAGCTGCTACCAAATCTGCCGGCGGGGTCTGTTTTAGTACTCGACAACGCATCCTACCACAATGTGACCATAAAGAAAAATGTTACTTATTCAAGCCTTAAACAAGTAATGATTAAGTGGCTAGAGGATAGAAATATTGTTTTCGAAGAAAAGTTGACAAAAACAGAACTTTACGCAATAATTCAAAACAATAAACATCGATTTCCCCGAACTAGATAAGTTGTTAGAAAATAATGGTCACAAAGTTCTAAGATTGCCCCAGTATCATCCAGAACTGAGTCCTATAGAGAAAATATGAGCCACCGTAATTACTGAAGCCTGACCTTGAAGCCCTAACTTCCCAAAAAATTAACGAATTGCCACTCATCGAATTGACGAACACATGTCGACACGACAACGAATATGAGCTGTCACAAACAGGACAAGAACACTAAATCATCTATATTTAACCAGTAACACGGGGTCATCTGATATGAATAAAGCTGATCACTTAGATTAATTTTCTAATACCTTAATATATATATTTTAATAAGTCAAATTTGTAATAGTTAAGGTATTTTTTAGGTTTGAATTATTTCAAATTTAAGATATGTGGGATGCTTCCCTAGCTTATTTCTTTTAAAAATAATAACAAAAAAACCATTTATCGATTTCATAATATGTGGTGATCAAAAAGTCTGGGTTATTAGCCATAAATTGAAAATTCACCTCCTCAGCTATAAAATCCATAGTAAATAACCATAAGCCAATGGTAACCACACATGGTGATACTGTGCCTTACTGTTGGAACTAAATTACAGTTAAATTTATTTAAATCCACTGATTTACGGTACAACACTTTCCCTCAGTCAGGTGTGGAGAATTTATTGCAGTCATATACTTTGAGAAGTAGTGTACAAAATCTTGTAAATAAATTTTTAATAAATTTGGGATTGCGTTGTTATGTTCCTTAAATTAGCAAGTCGCTACGCGACTTAGGATTGTATTATTATACCTTGTATACGGAAAAAAAAAATATGTACAAAAAATAAAGCAAATGTGAAGTGTTTCGTAGTTTTTCTAAAAAAAATGTAATATCTACGCCCATGACTTCCACAATTTTTCCATGTCAAAACAATTACCTCCACTATATATGTTTTCAATTTGACTGTTATCGGTTTATACGTTCTCAAAATATGAACTTTTTACTTTATTATATCTCTTAAAAATATCGAAGATAACTCCATAATCCCTCGAGACTATTGACTGAGATTATTTTTGGTGCAAATTTAAAATGAATTGGTTTGACTGTTCTCAAGTTATCGTTCGTGCGACTTTTGTGTACATATAGATAAACATTCATATTTAGTTTCTAATATATACTGCACTATACAAATAAAATCTTGTTAAATGCTAGCCCGTGTATCTAACCCTTAATGTTTGCTGATGATTATCAGTCGGTATAAGCATAATAGCCCGCAACAGCTTTAGATATTACAACAAGCGGCGATTTCATATAACCAGTACTTAATGTCAAAAATTAAATTAAGGCTGCTGTTCAATCCCCCAGTTACTGGAAAATGCCACTAACCCGAACAAGAATGCTTCAACACACCTTATATAAATATATAACACGAAACCGTATAACTTACTAAAGTCAGTCACACTTTAAAAAAACAAAAAATAAGAATATAGTTACTTCTAAGTCCTGCGTATATCGAAGAAAGCAATTATTCCGAATCGACTTTACCAGCCGTTACTAAACATTCTGGAATAAGTAAATATATTGTACTAGGTATAACTTAATAATTAAAACATAAATATACATACCGTTAAATCTCCACACCATCCATGTATTTATTATTATCTATTAAATCGACCTATATTAAATTAAAATACTTGCTATAACTTTATTTGGACTAGATTTCTGATATTTCTATACTTTTCAGGGTTTATATTCATTTTTATTACCCCTCAAAGCATTCAAGATCGATAGATCAATAGATATTTGCAAATTATGGAGGCATTTCGGGTTAAAAATATCGCGTATCTGTCACACTGCTTATTATGGCATGCCACTCTGACAGCTACGGCAATTTCAAAAAGTGGCAAATTTGGTGGCAAATCAAAATAAATGCATTTTTACTTGAAACTAGATTTTACCCAGGTTTTCGACCTCGGAAAAAAATGTATGTCATGTAGCAAAAAGATTGAATTTTTGAGATATTTAATTACGAAGGGTCAAAGAATGAAATGAGTTCGTGTGCGTTTCCATTCAAAAATTTCTCAGAAATTACCTTTAATACTGATTGAGCTGGATTTCACAGCATACTCTAGAGAAAATGTAGACATTTCTATATATATTTACCTGATTCGCCTAGTATTGAACTTTCAGATGCTACAGGGCCAAACAACAACAAAAACAATTGATAATTTATTTCTAAATCGCCCTGTAAACACCGGAGAATAATTCTGGCAACGTTGTTTTTTTAACCCCCCCGTTGTTTTTTAACCCCTCCTCACTTTGAGGACCCATAAATAATTCCCGCCACTTATTACTCTTTTCGACAAAAAAATAGCAAATGTATGAAAGTTATAAGGGTAGAAACAGTTTTCTTTAGTTTTTTTTTTATTTCGACCGTTACCTTGAGGAAATGATCAAGGTTTGGACTCCGCAAAATACCTTCAAAGTTAAAAAATTACTTTCTCCGTATAAGCTAGCCCTACGTACTCCTACATTATTTTAAACGTTGTAATTGTTCTTTTGCAGGAAAGCCGCATGGCGTACGTCAATAAAACAGAGTTTACATCACTTTTATAAAAACTGAAAAAATTAAACTTATAATTATAAGTCAGAATAAGTTTTTTGCCCATAGTAATGGAAAATTGGAACGAGTAATATCTTTTCCAAAAACATCCCCAAAAATCATTTTTACAAAATAAAATGTAGGTTGTGTTGAATTTTTAGTTTTGGCAATTCTCTGCTTGAGTTTAATGTTATATACTTAAGTAATTACTTATATATACATATTTATGTACATTCATTTCCATGTGGAATTCTATTCCCGAAGCTTTCGGCTCGCTCACTAGAACTACACCTAAATGCAATTCCTAATAGAGAAAGATGCATCTATTAAGGTATTTGAAACGCCCTACACACCTCCAATATTCCTGCATGCGAATTATATTCCCAATAGATTCAACAGTATTGGATTAGCTCGACCATTGCCGAGCTTTACTGTACCCCTTAGGGATTGGGGGAATTGCTAGGATAATTGATGCGTGCTAACAGGATTTTCCAATAACTTCAAGTCATCAGGCATCAATACTAATGCATTTGGAACAATGTAATATGCATATGACAATTTAGTTAATAACAATGTACTTAGTATATATGCCTAACTTTACGAAACAAAGCAAGAAACATACACATAAGTTTTTACAACTTTTCAGTAATTGGGTTAGTTAAAATACCTATATAGAACATTTTTGGATTGCAAAAAATAATAACGATCTTGTGTTCCAGGTTTTTCTATGAATTTGTAGATATAGAACTTTGTTTTTAAATTTTCTTTCGATTTACCCAGGAACTATATCGACAACTAAATTTTTAATATTATTTTTTAAGTATAATGTCATTATCTCCTTTCAAATTTCAGAAACGTATACACGCATATGCCTATTAATATTTTTGCTTTCTCCTAATTATCTACAACAGGGAAAGTTCTATGACTGCAAGAAAAATGTATCCTTTTTTTACTCAAATGGCCGCGTGTATGTGTGCTGTCGTGTTCCACCTTTAAAGGATGCCCAATTGTAATGTTATGGTTTACCAATATGATGAAGGACGGTAAATAAGTAAGATATGTTAGTCACTAAACGCACTGCACTCACCTAATAACGACCCAATAATATCTCTTAATGATGACTATTGCTAGCTCTAGTCGGGTAGGCTCGGATTCTTCCTTCTCGTTACTCGGCCTATACTTTCATATTACAATCTCTTACTCTAGGTGTAATATTTAAATTGAGCGCCACCAAGTTTTAATTTAGGTTAAATAAAACTTAGAAAAAAATGGTTGCATTGAATCTAACCACTATAAATAGGTAAATACTAATCTTGATCAAATGAAAACCAACACGTTGGAAAAAAATTACATACATTGTTCAATTCACAATATTTGGTGTGACTTATCCCCAAGAAAAAAAGAAAAAGAAAAGAATACGTACTGAAGGAAAAACACCACTCCCACCAGGGAGCTTAATAGCATCCAACAAGAAGGAATTAAGTTGTCCCTAACAGAGTTTAAATTTATTTCATAATTACAATAATTGAACTCCCAACTAAATTATTTCACTTGGGGTACGTAAATACAAAACCCAGAAGCTTATTCTTTACCTATACCAATCTAGATTAATAACATTTCGATTACACGATATAAATAAGAATTAAATCAAATATTTAGTATAAAATCCTAATAAGTTTTTTTTCCCAACCATAAATGATGAAAGTTTAATTATAGTTAAAACAAATAACTATGTTACATGAGATTATGGTTAGGTTAAGTATTAAAAGGGAAATTAAATTTTGATTAGCCACACGCTGAGTACAGAACAATAACTAACTAGCAGTTAGGAAACCATACCAAAACTCTGCTAATGGCTTGGGTTTGAAGTTCCAAACCAATCCCAAAGAAACTTCAAAGGCTCAATCTTTTCTTACCTCATCGTAGCTACGAAGGTACAAAAAAAATTGCTTAATGAGCACCAATATTAGGATGATCGATGTTTGTGGCACGTGGAAGTAATTAAGACAAAATCGCCATGTAGGCCGTAAAGTTGAAACCCAAAATTTACTAAACCATAATATTCAACTTTACTTCTTCAAATCGAATCCTTCTAATCTCCCATAGAATTTAGTTAACAATCATAAAAAAAAATTAGAACATCAGACACTTCCGTCGTCGATAAGACTTGGTATATAATATATATAATAATAATTTATATAATATATATGTATATATATATATATATATATATATATATATATATATATATATATATAAATATATATATCAGGAAAAAAAAGTACGCATGTTAGTATCGTGTTTCACATTTTTAATGGTGCGAAGTACAATTTAATTCATTACATTAAGTTGTTTGTATATTGTTTATTTTCTATAAATATGTATAAATGGTACTTTTTATATAATATTAATACGGTGATTCTGGCAAAATTTCATACGCAATGAACCTAGTAGCTATCTATACTTATTTATTTTATTAGGAACGTCCAAAATTTTAACCTAAGTTTAGGCCTTATAACTTGAGACTTTGTATAAACAAAACTAAAAAGGATGAAATAAATTTTTTTTATAAAAAAATAGAACCGATGAAAAAATACTAAAAACTAAAAAATTATATTTAAACTGTATTTATGTGCTGTGGTATATATGTAGACACCTATTGTATAAATGTCTGTTTGCTATTAAGTAATTAAGAATTAGTTTGACATCGACTTCATAAAGTTAAATTTTCAATGTAAAATAAAATATTATGTTTTGCTTTTTAGTGTTATTTTAAGGCAGTTCTATTTTTTTTATAAACATTTTTATAGATAACACAGGTTGTCCAAAATGTGTTTGGTTTCTTATATCACAAGAATTTTTATTCATGTGTATAATACAGTAAAGTCAAACTGTTTCAATTTGTAAAAGTTTTTAGTTCATCGAAAATTTATTAAACTACAATAACCTGCAATAACAAAAAAAACCGCCATATATACAAACATATCGAAGGTATTTAAAATTCGTCAAATTTGTGTTTTGTATTTACTCATTGATTATCTTATTATACAAATTTTGAATTATTTATTATTTCATCAGGTTATTTCGGTTATTAAAATGTTGAAAATTTGAAAAATCTTTTTCTCGGCACGAAACATTTCTCATGTCATTTAGTGAGGTGTATAGCGGGGAGGGCGGACTACGGAAAAAAAAAAGTTCTTATAAAAATAACGGATTTTATATGATTTTCGACGTTTTTAGTGGCACGAAATTCACTTTTACAACTTATTTTAATTTTTGGCAATGTGTATTGCAGAGCTTGTTGTTTATTATACTAGAGACGTCTAAAATTTTAGCCGAGGCTTAGGCCTGGAAAACTTTAAAGCTGTCATTTGCAATAAAACTTTGCATAAATAGAACTGAAAAGTACGAAATTAAAACTTTTATAAAATAAATAAAACCAACTAAAAAAGCAAAAAATAATATTTTATTCCATCTTGAAAATATTACTATATAAATGCTGCGTCAAAACTAATAAAGATTGTTGTTTGTTAATAGACATTATACTCGTGGTATAATAAACAGATACATACATGTCTTTTTGTAATTAAATGTTTGAGAATAATTAGTTTGACGCCCACTTCATATAGTAAAATTTTCAAGATGGAATAGTATTTTTTACTTTTTTGTCCTGTTTTTGTAGTCGGTTTTATTCTTGTATAATTTTTTTTCCACTGAACTTTGTCCTTCACGACATATTGACAAAAAAGGAGCATTTAGTTTTCTATGGAAGTGGGTCAACTTTAAATATCTTATCTTGAATCATCCAAAACATAAATTGGGGGGAGATTAAAGAAAGATTCGCACTATATAAAATAAACATAAATGTGATTGTACTTTAATGTGAGCTTTTGTAAGCGCTTGTTATATTTGTTGATGACAAATGTAGTAAATTTTACTTTTAGTCTGTTCTTTTTAGCACTCGTTTTAACAAAATAACTACATCTCATCACACATTAATCGATGGTCTCTCAAGAAATGTAATAAATATGAACCGATGGGCAAAAACAAAAAAAAGAATTTTATCGTAGGTGTTTCTAAACTTACGCTGTTTTACAGATTCGATAGAGGATGCCACCTGTCGAAGATAGAACACAAATAACCATTTGATGCCCGCAAAGGGTGCATTAACTAAAGTTCGGTCATGTCATGGGGAAAAGGTATTAATTTATTATTCTGCTCTAATGTACTATGAAATATGTAGGCACGTTAAAGATGGCAATATTAGGAAAGTAGTAGTGTGTATACACTCTTTTGTGTACTATTCTTGCTCTTCTTGTACAAAGAGCATACTTTTATAATTTAGTATCATTTATCAGTATGGAAATTGCTTCTAATATTTTTTTTTCAGTGTCAAAGGTAATTAGTGCCTAAAACACTAACAGCAACGCATCTTCCACATATTGCTTTTTTTGACCTAATCTTTTTCCAATTTCCTCCAAAATCGTTTCTATATATCATCGCATTCTGAGTCTCATTCTCGCTTAACTCTGTTAGGAAATAATTCTGGCCACGTAACTTAATACGTCGGCCATTACATCGAAGCCCAACCGAAAAATACACGCGACGATAGTCTGGAATAGGGAATGAAGGGATCCCGGCCTTGGATAAACTTCTGTATCTTGATCTTGATTGATTTCCAATTCCTGTTGTAATAACTTCTTGATAGGCTTGAGCCAAAAATATTGACGTAGTTTGGAAAGATGGCCCTATCGAAAAGTTGAGTCGGTGATTGGACTTGATTTATACAAGATGATCAATAAATATGTTATATTTTTAATACAAAAAGAAATGTTTTAGTAGGTAATTCGTAGAGTCATTTCTAAAAATAAATAATTCCAGTAAGGGCTACAATAATACCTACCTTTGTGGGCGCTCTCCTAAAATAGATTTTCTGATTTGCATGACAGCTTGTCACTCAAATGTAAATGTAATGTTTTATTTTCTTGTAAGCATTAACTACCACCAAATTGTGAATATATTTTCTTAACTGACCGTGTGCAGTAAGAATTCCTGTTGCAAGCAGCATGTGTCATATGTACGATGACCATATATTTTTTTAGGACAGTTTTTACTTTTAGACAGTGTTCTTACGTCTTTTACTACAAGTACAGGGAGTTCCATTGTAATTGCAACCTCCCTTTACCTTTTTTTTCTGGTACTATAAATGTTTCATATCAAAGTTATAGGGTATTATAAGTAGTTTTTATGATTATATATATATATATATATATATATATATATATATATATATATATATATATATATATATATATATATATATATATATATATATATATATATATATATATATATATATATATATATATATATATATATATATATATATATATATATATATATATATATATATATATATATATATATATATATATATATATATATATATATATATATATATATATATATATATATATATATATATATATATATATATATATATATATATATATATATATATACAGTGTGGAAAAAAAGTATGTACTACCCCTAATAATTTGGTAGACTTCAGGTTTTATGGAAAATGTTCGGATACAACAATTTAGTTTTTTAGTTTCCCACATTTTGACAAAATGTATTTGTTTTTTTATTGACATCTGTAAAATATGACAAATGTCAAATAATAGAGCAAGCGCCATTTTTAAACGGCACGACCGAATGGGACTAAAATCTAGGAACATACTGAGTGAAAACAGAGCTTTCAAATGATCATCGGCTTTAAACAGGAAAGACGTGCAAAAACCCGTTTGTAACACAGGTTCCACTTGTTCACACACTCAGCGCCAAATGTTTAATATCCTCAATATCGATCAGCCGGATCACCGCCTTTTATGGAACGGTGGTAGAAGCATGGAAGAGGCTACGTATTTAAGTCAGGAATTTATAGCGACGTTGCCGACATTGCTCTCGCGATTTAGCGTGTATACGAATATAATATTAATTTCATACTTCATTCCGAGACGATGGTGAATCGTTCGAGTTTTGGCTAAGGTTTTGCCGCTTTTAAATAGTATCATTTTTACAATAAACAACAATGGACAATAAATCTGGAGAACAGTGACGATATTATGGGTATCACAATTCGAGAAAATTTTAGTATTCTCCAAGTTTTAAGTTTTTCAGATTTCCTTTTAATGAATATATTAAATTACAATGGATCATTAATAGTAATAATAGATACATATTCTAATTACACTTTTTAATTTAATCTATGTCTGTGTATATACATGGTGATATGTATGTATGAAAACGTTCGATTAACTCGTAAAGTATTTTAGATAAGGAACGAAATTTTAAGATATATAAGGGTGTTAATAATTTTAATTTTACAAAGTCGGTCAAAAATAGTCGGGATGTGACAAAGTTAGTTATATATTTTAAATAATCGGGTCTAGAAACTTGGAACTATAAGATTTTATTTTAATGAATATACCAGATTACAATGGATCATTAATAACAGTAATAGATAAATATTCTAATTACAATTTTTAATTTAATCTATGCCGCTGTATATACATGGTGATATGTATGTATGAAAACGTTCGATTATCTCGTAAAGTACCTATATGGGCTAACGAAAAAAATTTGATACAAAGATTTTAAGATATATATATAAGGGTGTTAATAATTTTAATTTTAAAAAGTCAGTCAAATAGTCGGGATGTGACAAAGTTATATTTTTTAAATAATCGTGTTTAGAAATTTGGAATTGTGAACAGGGTTTTTTTGTATAACATATGCATCTACTAAGAAAGGGTTTTTCAAAATTTAACCCTTATAAGGGTGAAATATGTCTATACATGGTTTACAATATGCCTTTACCTAAAAAAAATATTTTTAAAAATAATTATCCAAATATAAATTTCAGAATTTTTTTAAAATTCCACTTTTAAGAGAATAAAAAGGAGTTATTTTTATTGCCCCATATAATAGCTAATATATCGTATTGTTAATACACTATGTACGCCATATAGATTAAGTATTGAAGTCGCAAACATTTTTTCTAAAAAATAAAAGTTGGGTTTAAGAGTTTTAGAGTCCCTAGAATACGAAACATATATTTTTAGAACAAATTTAGATGATATCTGTAAGATTGTGTGCTTCTGGGTATATGTAAAAAAAAAATTCCGCCAACCAACGATAATTTGAGAACGGTCAAACCAGTTCGCTTAAAATTTGAACGAAAAGTAGTCTAGGTTAGTTTCTCGCGGGGATTAAATTTTGGGTATCACGGACGTAGCTCTTCGATATTTTTTAA
This sequence comes from Kuschelorhynchus macadamiae, assembly GCA_030620095.1. Taxonomy (NCBI): domain Eukaryota; kingdom Metazoa; phylum Arthropoda; class Insecta; order Coleoptera; family Curculionidae; genus Kuschelorhynchus; species Kuschelorhynchus macadamiae. Next base: position 87,315 of record JAUTXW010003579.1, read on the forward strand.
TGTTCTGACATTGAAAAATTGTTTGTGTGTGTGCGTGTGTGTGCGTGTCAAAAAATGGCGAAATACGTCAATATTTTTATATGCAAAATATTTGTTGTCCATTATACAGGGTAGTCCTATAAACAAGAAAAAATTATGCAAAAATCGGTGTAACATGTCAAACTTCTTTTTTTTTCCTTAGTAGATGTTTAGACTTTGAAAAAAACCACGTTAATAATTTTATTTTTTGAGAATGTATATTGCTGATTTTCTAAAAAACCTTTTGAAATCGGAGTCAAACTAATAAAGACAGCAAATAGACATTGTACTCACGGTTTTCGATTCGAGACACGCAATACGGTCTTGACGTGCAGTAATGAAGAATTAGTGTAACGCCGACTTCACAAAGTCAAATTTTTAAGATTAATTTTTTTGTATTTCTTTTACATAACTTGTTACGAAATTAATAGAGGTATAGGTTTTTGGTATAGCAACGATCGAAATCTTCCTATTGACCAATAGAGGTCAACTGCTTTCTTGCCCTTTTCTACAATATCCCCTTCCCCCGATTCTTTGACATTTGGCTTTCAAAAAAAAATATTTAAAAATCCACACTTAGTGAGTAAAAAGGAGCAAAATGTGTTTATACTCTTTCAAACGAACTGAACAAGATTTTAAAACGATTCTTTTGTTCATACGACCCTTAAAGTAAAACTTGTGAATTACATTACTTTCTTACTCTATCTCTCTTCCTAAATAATTTTTTAAAACTACTCTTTTGTCATTAGTTGTCAAAAACAATTATGTAAAAACAGATTTCTGGATAATTCGAGATTCTGCTGTTAAGGAGGTAAAACAGGTGAAGGTGAAGTGTGTTTTTACAGGTCATTTGAAAATAAGTAAATGTGTTTTATTACTTTCTTATTTTCAGTGTTATAAACAGGACTTCATTTGTAATTATTATAATGTGTGTTTAAAAAATAAGATAACACCATAATAATAATATTTAAGCAGTGTTGGTATATAATACTACGATAGTAATTCAGTGTTCACGTGCTAAAGATTCATGATCATTAACTTAATATTTAGTATACTTTTGTTAAAATACGTATTTTTATTTTTTAACATATGCATGTATATATTTCATGGGTATGAGGTTCGTGTATAGGGATGATCTTATATTTGTCTTTTAGATTCTATACGTATCTTTGATTTCCCTAGGTGAAATTTATTAGTAAAAATTATTTTTATTTTATCATTTTATGAAGTATGTTTCTTATTTGGAAAATCATTCCCAAATTGAAACTAAATTTTAGGGAACTTGCCTTAATAATTAAAATAAAAACTAAACTATGTGTTGATCTTTTTTTTTGCTGGTTAATAAATAATGTACATACTAGAAATAAATGTAAGAAAAAAATGCCGTCAAACGTTTTAAGTAAAAGAAGCAAAATCTAAAAGAAAACAAATTTTTTTATTTATAATAGACGTAATAAATGCTCCTATATGTACTAAAAAGAGAAATAGACTTCCTTGTCCCCAATGAAACTAGTTTTGAAATAGTCTTTAAAAGGGCGAGAATAGAGAGGGTGTGTAGTAGCAATTTTTTGTTTAAATACGAAAGCTATAGCAAATTCCGAATTTAAACCCAAGACTTTAAATGAAATGTAATATAAGTGGCCCGAATAAGCTCTGATAACTAGGTATATTTGCTTATGAGATTTTCGTATTATTGAAATTTGACCTCTTAGTAAGATTAAGCTACAGTTATGACAAACACGGGGTATATAATATGAATGTAAAGTAACATTTAAAAATAAAAAATAAATATGTCAACGCATTCACAGTGAAATAAGAATTTTAAAATTACAAAATCAAGAATCGGTAAATTTTATTTACCCGGAATTTCCCGCGTTATGACGTTTTTCATTTATTGAGAACAGAGAAGTGTGACCCAACTTAGTTCCGCACATAGCCATTTATATAGTAGCATATATTTACTGTCTTTTCAAAAACTTTTATTGGGCGCCATTTTGTTCCACCATATTGGATTCGTCACCATCTTCGATCAGTACCAATATTTAACAAGTTTGTATCTATGCCAAACTTGATTTTTGAGCATAGTTTAAAATAAATTAAATATGGAAACTGTTTACACTGATTTCTTTAAAATTTCGTTAGAGCGCCATTTTGTTCCGTCATGTTGAATTCGTACACAATTTTACCACTTTATCCCTATATAACATTTAATTATTGTGCAAAAATCTAAATAAAATGTTTTTTAGGTTCATTTCGTAATTCGTAACTTTTAAATATTTTATTAGGCCGTCATTTTGTTTTGCCAACACTTGCATTTTGTGCAAAATTTAAGGTAAATTTGATAATTAGTTTTTTAGTAACATTTTCTTTTTAGCATTTTACTAGACCGGCATCTTGTTGCGCAAAATTACAGTTTTGCCAAAACGTTACCAGTCGATCCCCATATGACTTTTAATTTTTACCAAACCAGACAGATCGATAGACAGACAGAGCATCGTGGAGAAAACATATTTTTTGGCATATAGGGACGCCATATTGAATTCGTACCACAATTTTTCCAATTCGCCTCTATATCACACTTAATTCTAGCACAAGATTTGAAATCTTTCTAATAAGTAGTTGTTTGAGGCAGATTTTTTAAATGTTTTATTAAGCGCCATTTTGTTTCGCCGTCTTGGATTCGTACCAACATTTTGTAACATGTATTTTGCTATGTAAGGACCCTAAAACTTGAGGTTCTGTAAAAACCTGGGAGAGTGATTTTTTCACAATAACAATACTTTTCTTTTACGGGGGAAATAAAAAACCGGAATTTTAATTATAATTAATTAATAATTTTTTTAGCATTTCGCTAGTTTAGAAAAAAAATGTTTCTTATGAATCCAAAGCCCTCCCGCGTAGTAGTCAATAACTGTAAAAAATTAAAGTGGCTTAAAAACACTTACTTTTCAGTGTTTTTTTAATGGGTTTTATTTTTTCTGTAATTTTTTTATTTAATCTTTCATTTAAAAAAGTCCTAAACCTACCTAGGTTGGAGTCCATTGAATTTAAAATTTTACCAGTTCACGTTAAATGGTATATAAAAAGTATAAAATACATACAAATTTTCGTTGCCACAAATTAATATGATTAGTAGAAGTAAAGTTCATTTCCTTTAAAACATCGAAAAATATGAAACATGATACTTCAGAACATATATTTTTTTAATTCCTACCACGCACCTCAGTTATGACATAGGAGAAATTTTATGTCCAGAATAAACTTATGTAATATTATTAACATTCATTAAGATTTGTAATTACCAGCGAATTAACCTGACCAGGAAAATTATTGCCTTACACTAGATTAATTACAGTTTCATGCTCCAAATTTCAATATATATATTAAGGCATTTAAAAGTTTGTGCGAAAACTCTCTGGCAAAAAATAATTTAAAGTGGCGTCATTACTCCATTTTTAATTAATATATTTGCTTTGGAATAACCCCGGTACCACACTAAAAACTTGGCTACAACCTCCCCGAAGTAATCGATGTACAGGGTTTTTTTTTATATATTGCCACCCTCCTAATCTTTTTTATTTGACATTTTAGAAAAATGTGTCCCAAATAAAAGTTTAATGGTTTCAAATGAATTTTTATGAAAACATTTTTTTTTCATATACAGGATGTTACAGAAAGTCTGGGCGTGGTCCAAGTTTCTTATTTCAAATAGGTACCCCATTTTTTTATTGAATTTTCGGATTCTCCTGAGAATTTTACACATTTTTTATGAGGGATATTCTATACTTAAATCTAAAGCCTAAAGAGATATTGTTATTTTTTGAAAACTATTATGTAAAACAGGTAAACATTTTTCTGGTCGTAAACTGGTCATTGACGGTGATCTGTCGTTCTGTCAATTCATTGAAAAGATGCATTACACTGACGAAGAAAGATGTGATATTCTTCGCATTTTCTACAAGAATAATAATAATGCTTGCGCGGCAAGAAGAGAATATCAGCGGCTTTTCCCCATGCGAGCTATTCCATCTCGAAAAACTTTCAAAAATATTGAACTTGGCTTTCGAAATCGAATGACTGTTAAAAGAAAAAAACGTACTGCGGTTATTAATGAGGAGGAGGAATTAAATATTTTATTATTTTCTCAAGGTAGGTTAATAGAAATTACCCACAGGATATAAAGTAACTTACGCAAATATTATTTATTTTCAGAAAATCCAAATGCAGCCTTAAAAGACGCATCAATTTTTTTTAATAAATCTATTTTCAAAATTTATTCGACATTAAAAAAGCATGGATATTTCCCATACAAAATTTTACCCGTCCAGAAATTAACTGAAGATCAGAAAAACCAACGAACCATGTTTTGCCAGGAAATGTTGCTGATGAAAGATGAAGATAACAATATTTTTCAAAAAGTTTTATGGTCAGATGAATGCGCCTTTAGTACTGCCGGGATTCACAACCGGAAAAATGTTAGATTTTGGGCAACGGAAAACCCTCGGGCCATGCGTGAAATTAAAACCCAAGGTCGGAAAACTTTAAATGTGTGGTGCGGGCTCCTTCACAACAAAATTATTGGACCGATTTTCATTGATGGATCTTTAAATGGAGAAAAATATCTAAATTTATTAAATAATGATCTGGAACCTATTTTGGATGACTTACCTCTCCGTCAATACAACCAAATTATTTGGCAACAAGATGGAGCCCCACCACACAATGTTTTTGCGGTCCTAAATTTTTTAAATCAAAATTTTGAAACGTGGATTGGTCGGACTGGACCGATTCGGTGGCCGCCCAATAGTCCCGACTTAACACCTCTTGACTCTTTTCTGTGGGGATTTTTGCAGAATAAAATATATGAAACTCCCACGGAAGATATAGAGGTGTTAAGAAGGAGAATAATTGAAGCCATTGAGGATTTAAACAATAATCATGCACAATTCATTATTAATGCGATTAATAAAATCGAAGCAGATTATACAAATTGTATTGAAATGAATGGTGGACATATTCAGCAATTATAACATTTATATTTCATTTCATTATTGAATTATTTGATAATATGTAGTTTTTTGTAATAAACACAGCGTCAAAAAACTTGGACCCCTTCATAAGACGCAATGCAAAAATGCTCTGTTTCAAGACCTTGTATCTTGAGTAATAAATGATCCAACCATGTGATTAAAAAAAGTGTATGTTAACGAATAGCAGGGCTGCCACTTTTAGCCACATGAAATATTCTATTGTAATTAGAACGCTCTACAGAGTGTTTAAAAGTTTCTCAACACAGGACCTAATGCAAATTAAATGGGAGGTCTGGCTAAAAAAAATTAAACTCTCCTTATTAGCTTGCTGATTACAATATCATGGCTCAGTTAACTAAAAGTGGTAGTCCCGCTATTCGTTGACATAATCATTTTTCAATCACTTCGTTGGTTCATTTATTACTGAAGATACGCGGTCTTGAGGAAAGCTTATTTGCATTGCGACTTATGAAGGGGTCCAAGTTTTTTGACGCTGTGTGTAGTTTTTAAAATATTCTTTTCTGTTTTCGTTAATATTATACATATATTTTTTAAAAACATGTGTTGCCTTAATTAGATTCATATGCATATTTCCAAAATTCGATGTTTTTGGAATACCCCGTAGAAGGAAAAAAATCCACGTCTAATATTTCAAAAAATGTTTGTTTAGATGGCGATTCGTTGGAAGATGGTGATTTCTGTTCTGGTTGCCTGTGTATTTTCGTTATTCTCATAAGCTATGCGAAGGTTGTCGGATTTTTCCTCATCGGAAATGTGACATTTTATCCAGAAATTGACAGAAAGTCTACCAAACAGTAAAACAGTCACCGTCAATGACCAGTTTACGACCAGAAAAATGTTTACCTGTTTTACATAATAGTTTTCAAAAAATAACAATATCTCTTTAGGCTTTAGATTTAAGTATAGAATATCCCTTATAAAAAATGTGTAAAATTCTCAGGAGAATCCGAAAATTCAATAAAAAAATGGGGTACCTTTTTGAAATAAGAAACTTGGACCACGCCCAGACTTTCTGTAACACCCTGTATATGAAAAAAAATGTTTTCATAAAAATTCATTTGAAACCATTAAACTTTTATTTGGGACACATTTTTCTAAAATGTCAAATAAAAAAGATAAGGGGGGTGGCAATATATAAAAAAAACCCTGTACTTAAAACCACATTAACTGATATTATGGATAAACGATATCTTAACATGCATAGAAAATCAGCAATCGCAACGGTTAAAAATTAAAATAGTAAAATTGCACTTTGATCACGAAAACTATATGAAAATTAATATTTTTGGATTACCCCTCCGCATAAACTTTTTGTGCCAAGAATAAAGTTATTTGCTCTTTTAAACACATTTAAACTTATGACACCAGAAATATCATTACTAAGTAATGAACCCCCTCTTTCATGCACTAAATTTTAAGGCAATATAATAAAGCAATTTAAAGTTACCGGGGGAAGGGATTCAAAATCGGGCTAATCAAAATGGCGTTATGCTGCCATTTTTTTTTCAGTGCTTACTATATGACCACCTCGGTATTTTCCTGAATACTTCCTGAAAAATTTATTCAAATCGGTCAATGTATCACTAAGTGTAATCCACGTTTTTCTTTCCTTCCTTCCTTTACCCGGAACTTCCCCCGTTATGATTTTTTGTTGGGAATAGTGAAGTATGGGTGAAATGGGACCCAATTCGGTTCAGTAATAGTGACAGTATATATATGTTACATATACTGTCTTTTCAAACATTTTTATTGGACGCCATTTTGTTCCATCATATTGCATTCCTACTAATATTTTACCAGTTTCTTTCTTCCTATCCTACAATTGACTTTTGGGCAGAATTTAAAATAAACTGAATAAGTAGTTTCCACATCCTCAAATACCGCCATTTTGTTACGTCGTGTTGAATTCGAACCAGTTTATCCCATTTCACATTTAATTTTGCTTAAATTCGTACCACAACTGCACCAGTTTATTTATTAATTCTTGCACAAAAATTAAAGTTCATTTAATAAATAGTATTTTCAGGCCGATTTTTTAAATATTTTATTAGGCTACTATTTTGTTTTGATATCTTGAATTCATATCAAAATGTTACCAGTTCACTCCTATGTAACACTTAATGTTTTGCGCAAAATTGGAGGTAATTTGGATAATTGGTTTTTTTAGTAATAATACTATTAACATTGTTCAGCTATATTGGATGTTTACCAAAATATTACCAGCTTATCCCCATATGAGTCAATGTTAAGTAGTCTTTAAGATATGTCGCGAACTGACAGCAATACAGACAGACCGACAGACAGACCTACAGAATTAATAAAACATATTTTTGGCATATATTCACGATTACGAGCATTTTATTTGGCCGCCATTTTGTTCGGTCTTCTTGAATTAGTACCACATTCACTAGATGATCCCTATACCAAAATTAGTTATGGCACACAATTTGAGACCAATACATTTCAGGCGTTCATTTTTAAATATTTCATTAGTCCTCCATTTTATTCCGCCATCTTGGATTCGTACAAAAATTTTACCAGTTGATTCCAACATACTACTTTAATGTTGGTGGAAAACTTGAGATAAATTGGATAAGTAGTTTTTTAATATTAATTTTTTTAGCATTTCACCAGGGTGACATTTTGTTTCGCCATATTGGATTTTTACCAAAATATTCCTAGATCATCCTCACATGACCCTTCATTTTTTATCAAAATTTGAACTGGATGGGATAAGTGGTCTTTAAGCTAAGCCGCGAACTGACAGACAAACAGACAGACCGACAGGTGGACCAACGGAATTGATAAAACATATTTTTAACGTCTAGGGACACTAAAACGTGAAGATATGTTAAACCTGAAATGGTGATTTTTTCACGATTACAAACATTTTATTTTGCCGCCATTTTGTTCGGCCATCTTGAATTAGTACCACAATTTCACTAGTTGATCCCTACACCACAATTAGTTCCGGCACACAATTTTAAATCAATCAATTAAGCAGATTTTCAGGCTGAATTTTTAAATATTTTGTTCAGCCGCCATCTTGGATTCGTCAAACATAATATTTGATGTTTTTGCAAAATTTGAGGTAAATTGGATAAGTAGTTTTTTAATAATAATTTTTTTAACATGTCACTAAACCGCCATTGTTTGGCCATATTGGATTTTTACCAAAAATTACCAGGCTCTCACCAGATGTCAATTGGGTAAGTAGTTTTTTAGCTATGCCGCGAACAGACAGACCGACGGAATGTTATGGCATCTAATAACCCTGAAACCTGAAGATCTGAAAAAATCTCGGAGGATGATTATTTCACGATTACAATCCTTCCTTTTTTGAAGTCGGTACCAATTCAAATATATCCAGATGGAACTAGATCCGACATATTTTTAATTTGGGTTAAATTTTACTGTAAAATATCTTTGCGTGAATTCGTTAAAAAACACCCCAATTCGTAAACAAAACTTTAATGCAAAATATACACCACAAACAAATAAAACTTAAAACGTTACATGAGACGTTCAAACAAGGTGTTTCGAACTAACAATTCGACTGAGTACCGTACCGGATCGCACTTCCTTTAAACCGGTTCGGGATATTGATTTTCTTATAATTCTAAAAATAGATTTGATGCTTATTTCTAGGTCAAGTCGATCGCCGAAGTAGTGGAATTATATTTAGGAATTTTCTACATTTACTTTCAAATAAGTAGTACAATCTAGACAGATAGACAAACAGACCGACGGAAACTAAAAACCAACCTCTTTTGGCATTTAAGGGGTCCTTGAAATAAAAAAAAACGATTAGACGCTGTTCTTATGTATAATTCCAAAAAATAAAGCATTCGATATATATTTAGGTATTGCGATTTGATTGCCTGATTGGATCATAACATTTTCTTAATAAATTAACTAACAATTCAATAAACTTTTGCGAGACGCCTATTGAAATAAGTACTAATTTTTTTTTGAGATTAAAAAAATATAATGTGATCATCATGCCTAAGTCAAACAAGTCCTGTAATATTTTATCATAACTGCATTTCATATATTTTTTTAGGAGTTATGTTATACATTTTGCATGGGTATAAAATATTAGCTTAATCGAACATCAGGATGTGCGTTGAACTCGATTTATAAGATTGGATTTTCAAAATCGTTTTTTTTCTTGCTCATACTGTATATCTGACCTAACTTTCAATAATGTAAAGTATATTTTTGCTTCATGCCAACTTTGTCAAAAATATATTTTCTCAGAAATCAATAAATTTAGACACATCCTGCAGATATATTATATATTATAAAATAGACAAAATTTGATTCTTAGTTATTTAGTTAGGAAAGTCTAAAGTGAAATAAAAGCTAGTAAATATTCTACATGAGAGCAATAAACAATTCGTTTAAGAGGTTCTGCATAAGTTGGCAACAAGGCAGCGCGCGTGATCAGCCCGGCGCGGCGGCTGTAGCACCGCGTTACCATGGCATTGGTCGACCAATCAAAAACCAGCGGAGTTAAGCGCCCACACGTGCTTACTTTTAGCGCCCTGGTTCATAAGACTAGTAGTTTGCAGTAAGTTGCGGGTCTTTACTATTTAAAGTCATTGAAATGATTTATCACCTGACATATATTACAATTAACAAAGTGTCGATTACGTCATATTTTTGACAGTAGTCAAAAAAAAAACTAATAAATTTTATCAGAATGTGGGAAACTAAAAAACTGAATTACCGTGTTCGAGCATATTCTATAAAACCTGAAGACTACCAAATTAATAGGGGTAGTCCATATTTTTGTTCCACGCCCAATTGAACGGTCGTCATTTTGAAATGGCACAGTAGAATCGCAATAAAATCTAGGAACATACTGAGTGAAACAAGAGCTTTCAAATGATGTGTCACATGCCATATGTTACCATTTAAAAACAATGTCGATTACGTCATATTTTTAACAGATATATAAATAACAAAATAAAAAAACAGATAAATGTTATCAGAATGTAACAAACTAAAATACTAAATTAACGTGTTCGAGCATTTTCCATAAAACTTACACACTACCAAATTGTTAAGGGTATATATATAGATTCCGATATAAATATTTTTAAAGAAAACAATGAATGGTATGCGATAATAATGTAATACTTTTATAACCTTTTGACAGTATGCTTGTAAGTGGGACATATTATAGAAAAAAATGTTTGAATATGTAAAAACCGACAGTGCTTTATTCGTCCGGCCATATTATTTTACTTGTTAGGTATGTTTGTCGGTCCATCTGTCTGCCTATATATGAGAGTTGGGTTTTTTTGCCTGTTTCTTTAAAGACTTCTGTTTTTTTTTCAGAAACATGTTGCACTAAATACATTTTTTGTCTTAATGAACCAGATGAATAAAGCTGAAGCAAATTAATATTTTACTTTCCTGGCAAAAGGGCCTGTCTGTTCGTGGCATAACTAAAAAACTACTTATCCGAGGGACTTCAAATTTTAGTTAAAAATTATGGTCACATGGGGATGACCTGGTAACATTTTGGTAAAAATCCAAGTTAGCGAAACAAAATAGCGGCCTAGCGAAATGTTAAAAATTATTACTAAAACACTGCTTTTCCAATTTTGTACATAAACCAATTATTACGGAGAAATCAACTCGTGAAAATTTTGCTGCGAATATATTTAAAAAATCAGCGTTCAGAATCGATCTATTCGATAGATTTCAAATTTTGCATACTTACCGAAATTCTGGTCATAAAGTCAAATGGGGATGACCTGGTAATATTTTGGTAAAAATCCAGTATGGCGAAACAAAATGACGGCCTGGTGATATGTTAAGAAAATTATTACTAGAAAACCACTTTTCCAATTTACCTGAAATTTTGCATAAAAATCAAGTATTACCTAAGAATTAACTGGTAAAACTATGGCACGAATCTAAGAAGGCGAGACAAAATGGCGGCTTAATAAATTATTTAAAAGGTCAACCTGCAAAAACTACTTAATAAATTGATTTCAAATTTTTTGCAAGCATTAATTGTGGTATAGATGAATTGGCAAAATTGGATGGCGGAACAAAATGGCGCCGAAATAAAATATTTGCAATCGTGAAAAAATCACCCTGACAGGTTATACATATTTTCACGTTTTAGCCTGTATATATATATATATATATATATATATATATATATATATATATATATATATATATATATATATATATATATATATATATATATATATATATATATATATATATATATATATATATATATATATATATATATATATATATATATATATATATATATATATATATATATATATATATATATATATATATATATATATATATATATATATATATATATATATATATATATATATATATATATATATATATATATATATATATACTTATATATATAATATATAATATATTTTTTCAATTCCGTCCGTCTGTCTGTTAGTTCGCGACTGCTTACCCGACTGACTTCAAATTTTGGTTAAGAATTAGGGGTCTTATGGGAATAACCTTTTAACATTTTGGTTAAAATCCAGTACGGAGGAACAAAACGACGGCCTAGTGAAATGTTAAAACATTTATTAAACAACTAATTAACCAATTTACCTCAAATATTGCCCAAAATCAAGTGTTACATAAAAGTGAACTTTTATGAATTCAACTGAAAAATATCAACGGTACTTACCAAGAAAAATATGCTTGAATTTACAATTTTTTCTCCGAAATCGTAGAACCTCCAAAACTATCAGGTTTAGGCATATCAAACACTTAACAAATAGAAAATTAGAATTACACTTAGAATTTGAAAAGTTAGTTTATATACAGGTTATTTCATTTAAAAAAGAACTTTTTAATATCCTAATTTTTGACATCACCTGTATGCGCAAAAATCTTCTTGATACTTCCAAAAAATATACTTAGTTTATCCCAGCATTGGCTACCCTGTACTAATATAAAAAACTTCACTCTGCGGGAATCGAAATCGGGTCTCCTGCTTGACAGGCTGGGATACTGACCACCACTATACTACCAGAATAGTTGCCCAGTCTGGGATCTATTCCGGGAAGAAGAGGAAGAAGAAGATGCCGATGAGGCTGCCACGACTTAATAGCATACTTCATTGCGAGCGCATGTCCGGTGAACGCTTATATCTTAAGAAACGACAACGTGGTACACTGGATACTCAAGGCCATGGTCAAGTGTACCGAAGGAACCTAGTGGAGGTCATTTCAGATATTTCTACGCGCTAAACAAGTCACACCACCGGCGACGACCACGGTAATTTACAAGAACAAATTCCGGGTCGCTCGATAGCGGTGATAAAAAAGAAATGTTTGGAGCTGAAAAACATCATTGTAAATAATTGATGAAAATAGTCAAAACACGAGGAAGCCTACAAGACGGACGATCAAAGAAGAGAAGCGACTGGTGAGAGAATATGTATCAAGGGATGAAAAGGAGCTGACAAAATAAATTCGCGAAATTATTAACTTGTTCCCTGAAAGAACGGAAAAAGCCTTGGCCACAAAATTAAGGGAAAAATACCCTGTCATATACTATCTTAAAATACAGATAATTGACGGGTCCTCATCAGAACAGGATAGTGACGGGAACAATGAAAACCCTCAAAACAACCCTGAGGTAGCAGAAAGCGACGAAGAAACCACCGAGGCCGCTGAACCACCGTTAGACCAACTCCCTGAGCAGAATGAGGAGAAACAGGAATCAAATTAGGATGAGCCCGAGATCCTAAACATCCAAAATGAATTTCTAAAACCGAAATAAATAAAAAGAAAATTAAGAAATTCTTTATCTCGCCTCCCCAACAAAAGTTCCTAGTCATTTTAAATAAAATATTGCACGAGCAAATAGAAAAAATAAAAAGAGAGGAAACAAACAAAAACAGGCAACGAAACAAAGTAAAAAAGGCGATATATGTGGCATGTTTAATACTCCAAGAGAGAGCAAAAAAACAACCAAAAAGGCCAATTCCAGTCTATGCAAAAACCGAGAGTAACATTTCAAAACTGAAAAGACATGTGCGGAACGCAGAAGAAATATTGAGAGGCGCGCATTTTAATAGGGAATTGAAAAACGAAATCAAACAAATGAAAAAACTAAAGATGGAGCCCACATAATATATAGTGACCACCAAAAGACAGGATCAAGCATCTAGAAGAAAATGCCCAAATACAGCGCCAAAATGCCGATGCTCAGAAATTAGGGGACAATTTAGAAGCAAACCATCCATACAAATCCTGGAAAAACAAGAAAGGAAAAATCCTGATCCAGAAAAAGTGGAGGAATATTACACCACTATCTCTAAAGCCAAAGAAGACCATGATAACACCCCTGTACTAAACACATATCTCTCAAAACTGTAGAGATTTTCTCAGGGGAAAAACTTCAACAACCAGATCTTGGCGGCAAACATAGAACAAAAAATACACAAGGCAATCCAGAAGACAGATTCTTGGAAAACACCAGGTGAGGACGGAATACCTAACTATGCCTATAAGATACTCCGACACTATGAACTCCAAGAAACAGACGCTAGAGCCAATGTCACCCTACTTTATAAAAAGGAAGATGAAAACGATCCTGCAAACTACCGGCCAATAGCTCTACTAAACACGGACTATAAAGTACTAAAAGCAACACAGACAACCACCATCGAGGAAGCGCTACCGGAATGGGCCCATCCCAAAAGAGCAATTGGACAGGAAAGATACTTGGCGTACCGTCCACGGCATGTTGCTTGACAAATCCATCACCCAACTGGCGGCACTGAGGAGAAGAAAACATTACTCAGCCTCGTTTGAATTTCAAAAGGCCTTCGACTCAGTGTGGAATCGAACACTTCACTTCACGGGTCACCCGCATGGCAGGCGGGGATACTTACACACCACGGCTGTTATGGGGAGATCGTGGAGACGGCGGAGCCTTTCAAGTTTAAGAACCTCCTAAAACAACACTGTGCTATGCCGCTGTACGACCTACAAGTGTTGATTAAGAAGTGAGCTACAGTGTCGCCATGTCCACTTCTCAGTTGTTACTCCAAAGACAATCACTTTAAAAACCTTAAAAGCCTTCCTAACTTGTTAAAAAAAATTATATAACTTAACTTAATTATATAGTTAGCAATTAACTGTACATAGATAAGTATTAAAAACTGTGATATAGGTGTATTATATTGTTTCTTGATACTCTGTAATCTGTCCATTCTTAATGGTGTATTAATTCAATCTAATCTCGAGTTTTAGCAATAAGGTAATTACTTTATTTAATAAAGATTGTTATTTAACATAGGTATGAAATAATTATGTAAATAAAAAGATATACTACCGAAGACTTGCTGTACAAATGCGAAAAACTATGTTTTACGCGGAGCAGCTTGTTCATTACTCAGCAAATAATATACTTTTTTATTCCAGCACTGGCTAGCCTGTACCACTCTAAAAAACTTTTCTCTCCGGCCGGGAATCGAACCCGGGTCTCCCACGTGACAGGCGGGGATACTGACCACTATAATTCTACCGTTCACATAATCTAAGAGTGTAGACGTGCTGTTCGGGTTCTGCTGAATAAAAATAATTTTAATTAGCATTAGGTGTGCGGGCGTAAGACGGCAAGTAAAAACTACCCCAATTAGTGATTTAAATAGACAAAGTGTTCGGAGTGTGGAGTGCTTGGAGCGATATTTAACGTTAAACTAATAATTAACAGTAGACAATTAAGAACAATTACATATTTATTGTGTGATTATTTGTATCTATGTATTTGAGAAATTGCTATGAGCCGCTGAACCAAAAATGAAATCCTTAATATTCAACATGTCTACGCGCTAAACAAGGCCACATCACCGGCGAAGACCACAGCAATTTACAAGAACAAATTCCGGGTCGCTCGATACATTGTAAATAATGTAAATATTGATGTAAAGAGTCAGGACACGAGAAAGCCTACAAGATGGACGACCGAGGAGGAGAAGCGACTGGTAAGAGAATATGTATCAAGGGATGAAAGGGAGCTGACAAAAAGAATTCGCGCAATTATTAATTTGTTCCCTGGAAGAACGGAAACAGCATTGGCCACAAAATTAAGACAAAAATACCCTGACATACTATCTTAAAACACAGATAATTGACGGGTCCTCATCAGAACAGGATAGTGACGGGAACAATGAAAACCCTCAAAACAACCCTGAGGTAGCAGAAAGCGACGAAGAAACCACCGAGGCCGCTGAACCACCGTTAGACCAACTCCCTGAGCAGAATGAGGAGAAACAGGAGTCAAATTGGGATGATCCCGAGATCCTAAACATCCAAAATGAATTTCTAAACAAACTCCAAAAAACCGGAAAAATAAAAAGAAAATTAAGACATTCTTTATCTCGCCTCCCCAACAAAAGTTCGTAGTCATTTTAAACAAAATATTGCACGAGCAAATGGAAAAAATAAAAAGAGAGGAAACAAACAAAAACAGGTAACGAAACAAAGTAAAAAAGGCGGTATATGTGGCATGTTTAATACTCCAAGAGAAAGCAAAAAATCAACCAAAAAGACCAATTCCAGTCTATGCAAAAACCGAGAGAAAGATTTCAAAACTGAAAAGACATGTACGGAACACAGAAGAAATTCTGAGGGGCGCGTATTTTAATAGAGAATTGAAAAGCGAAATCAAAATAATGCAAAAAACTAAAGATGGGGCCCGAACAATATATAGTGACCACCAAAGACAGGATCAAGCATCTAGAAGAAAAGGCCCAAAAGCAGCGCCAAAATGCTGATGCTCAAAAATTAAGGGAACAATTTAGAAGCAAACCATCGATAAAAATCTTGGAAAAACAAGAAAGGAAAAAACCTGATCCGGAAAAAGTGGAGGAATATTACACCACTATGTTTGAAGACCATGATAACACCCCTGTACTAAACAAATGGCTCTCAAAACTGCAGAGATTTTCTCAGGTGAAAACTTTCATCAATCAGATGCTGGCGGAAAGCATAGAACAAAAAATACACAAGGCAATCCAGAAGACAGATTCTTGGAAAACACCAGGTGAGGACGGAATACCTAACTATGCCTATAAGATCCTCCCAAGTGCCAAAAAATACCTCATCAAGTTCATAAAAGAGGTATTTCAAGGACACTATGAACTCCAGGAAACAGACGTTAGAGCCAATGTCACTCTACTTTATAAAAAGGGAGATGAAAACGATCCTGCAAACTACCGGCCAATAGCTCTACTAAACACGGGCTATAAAATACTAACAGCAACACTGACATCCACCATCGAGGAAGCACTACCGGAATGGGCCATCCCAAAAGAGCAATTGGCCAGAAAAGATACTTGGGGTACTGTCCACGGCATGTTACTTGACAAATCAATCACCCAACTGGCGGCACTGAGGAGAAGAAAACGTTACTCAGCCTGGTTTGACTTTCAAAAGACCTTCGACTCAGTGTCGCACCGACAGCTGCGCAGACTGGTGGGAAACCTACCCCTGCACGTGTGGTCGGTCCAAGTCACTCTAAAAAAGAGCAGGACCAGACCAATTTATGTCAAACGGGGAGTGTAGCAAGGAGACTCAATAAGTCCACTTATTTTTAAACTCCTGACGGCGGGAGTAATAGATCACATAAAGACCAATGCCACAATAAACAAAGCCACTAAGGGAAACCATGACATTCTTGTCATGGACGACATCAAGTGCCACTCAACAACTAAACTAGGTCTCAAAATCATCACTAAGGAACTGAAAATTTCCTCCCAAGAGATCGGACTCAGCTTGAACCAAGCGAAGTGTGGTGTCTACAGAGAGCGAAGGTGAAGATGACGAAGACGACGCGCCTTTCCTGCCGATAATACGGGAAGGCTACCAATACCTGGATCAGTTGGAAAGAGATACAGCAAGAAACCTGGAAGCAATCGAGGAGAAGATTTCTGAGAGTACGACGAAAGTCTTCAAATCAAAGCTGACTACGGCACAGAACCCTCTTCAACAGCACTGTAGCTCCCGCCGTGAATTATGTCATGGGTAACATCTATCCAAAAGAAAAAAGAGCCTCTTCCTTGAAGAAATGCCGGGACATGGACAGCATGGTACGGAAGATCCTGGTTGAAAACGACATAAAAGGCAAGACCACATCAAATGCCAGAGTCTACCTGTCAACAAAAAGAGGAGGCCTATGACTTACTTCCATTGAATTAGAGGAGGAAAGGCAGTTTATTAGAAGGGGCGTATATCTTCTAGCACATCCAGATATGGAAAAGTGCCTAACTTCGTACCGTAGCCTCGAGAATGCCGGATGGAGGAACCCGCTGACGGATTATGCCTTTGTCCTAAAAAAGTACAGTTGCCCGGAACTGGATCACACTGCGGAAAACTACCGAGACAACTGCCAGACCCTCTCCAGGTTCATCATACAGCGACACCAAGAAAATATAGAGAACGAGTGGAAGCAGAGCATGCAC
The DNA here is from genome assembly GCA_030620095.1 of Kuschelorhynchus macadamiae. Classification (NCBI taxonomy): domain Eukaryota; kingdom Metazoa; phylum Arthropoda; class Insecta; order Coleoptera; family Curculionidae; genus Kuschelorhynchus; species Kuschelorhynchus macadamiae. The sequence continues at coordinate 104,877 of JAUTXW010003579.1, forward strand.
TATGGTAGGGTGGTCCATGACGAGGAGAAGAAAATACAATTTCCAGCCTACTCGTCTTCTCTCATGGATAGCTGGAGGCTATGTTTGCTCCACTCAGCAGCAGAAGAACAGTTGCACGGTCTGGGATCTATTCCGGGAAGAAGAAGAAGATGCCGAAGGGGCTGTCCCGCCGACGAAACAGCATACCACGTTGCGAGCGCTTGTCCGGTGAACGCTTATATCTCGAGACACGACAACGTGGTACACTGGATACTGAAGGCCATGGTCCAGTGTATAAGGGCACCGGAGGAACCTAGTAGAAGTCTCTATCAGTTTGGCAAAGCCACTTTAATGGCCGACTTCCAATGGGGTGACAGAGAGGTCTGTATAAGGGCTGGAAGCAAAATATTGACCGATGTGAGGTTATATCACAACAAACCAGATATAATGCTATCACTGACCAACCCAAAAGTAATAATATTACTGAAAATATCGGTCGCTCATATCCAGAACACACGCCTCCAAGAGAAGATCAAGGTAACCAGGTACGCTGTCAACTCAGTCACTGAAGTCAACAACAAAAACGTGAATCAAGTGCAGAGAGACCTCTACCTTGTGGGACAATTGGAGAAGATCCATCGCTGCCCAGTGATCTGGCTACTTTCGTCGTGGGCTGTTATGGGGAGATCGTGGAGACGGAGGTGCATTTCAAGTTTAAGAACCTCCTAAAACAACACTGCGCTAGGTCACGACCTACAAGTGTTGATTAATAATTGCAGCTATAGTGTTGCCGTGTCCACTTCGTAGTTGTTACTCCAAAGACTATAACTTTAAAAACCCTAAAAGCCTTCTTAACTTGTTTTAAAAAAAAATAAAAAATAAATTTTACAGCTTTAAAAATTATTAATTATATTATTGGCAATTAACTGTACATAGATAAGTACTTAAAATGGTGACATACGTGTACTATATTGTTTCTTGGTCCTCTCTAATCTGTCCATTCTTAATGTTGTACTAATCCAGTCTAGTCTCGACTTTCTGCCATAAGGCAATTTCTTTATTTCATAAAAATTGTTATTTAGCATAAGTATGAAATAATTATATAAATAAAAAGATATACTATCAGAATAGTTGCACGGTCTGGGATCTATTCTGGGAAGAAGAAGATGCCAAAGAGAGAAGAGCCACGACGAAACAGCATACTTTACGTTACTAGGGCATGTCTGGTGAACGCTTATATCTCAAGACACGACAACGTGGTACACTGGATATTCAAGGCTATGGTCAAGTGTATGGGGTCAACAGAGGAACCTAGTGGAGGTCTCTACTAGTTTGGCGAAGCCACTTTAATGGCCGACTTCGAATAGGGTGAGACAAGACCAATTTATTTCAAACGGGGTGTGTATCAAGGAGACTCAATAAGTCCACTACTTTTTAAACTCTTGACGGCGACTGTAATAGACCACATAAAGACCAGGCCCACAATAAACAAAGTCACTAAGGGAAAACACCACACTCTTGCCTTCATAGACGACATCAAGTGCCACTTGACAACTAAACTATGTCTCAAAACCATTGCCAAGGAACTGAAATTTTCCATCGAGGAGATCGGACTGAGTTTGAACCAAGCCAAGTGTGGTGCCTACAGGAGAGTCGGGAGCGAAGGTGAAGATGCCCAAGACGACGCGCCTATGATGTCGATAATACGGGAAGGCTACCAATACCTGGGTCTGGATCAGTTGGAGAGGTATACAGCTAGAAACCTGGAAGCAATCGAGAAGAAGAGTACTACGAAAGTCTTCAAATCAAAGCTGACTAAGGCACAAAGGTCACCTTCTTCAACATCACTATAGCTCCCGCCGTGAATCATGTCAGGGGCAATATATATCCGAAAGAAAAAGAGCCTCTCCCTTGAAGAAATGCCTGAACATTGACACCATGGATGGTACGGAAGATCCTGATTGAAAACAACATAAAATGCAAGACCACACCAAATGCAAGAGTTTACCTATCATTAAAAAGAGGAGGCCTAGGACAAGGTTACCAGATACGCTGTCAACTCAGTCACCCAAGTCACCAACAAAAACTTGAATGAAGTGCAGTGAGACCTCAATCTAGTGGGAAAATTGGAGAAGATCCATCGATGCCCAGTTCATCTAGCTACTTTCGTCGTAGGCTGTTATAGTGAGATTGTGGAGACGGAGGAGCATAACAAATTCAAACACCTCTTAAAACAACACTGTGCTATGTCGATGTACGACCTACATGCGTTGTTTAAAAAGTGCAGCTACAGTGTCGCCATGTCCACTTTCCATTTGTTACTCCAAAGACTATCACTTTAAAAATCTTAGAAGCCTTCCTAACTTGTTTAAAAAAATTTAAAATAACTTTTATAGCTTTAATATTTTTTAATTATATAATTAGCAATTAACTGTACATAGTAAGTATTTAAAACTGTGATACACGTGTATTATATTGTTTCTTGGTCCTATGTAATCTTTATATTCTTAATGGTGTGTTAATTCAGTTTAGTCTCGACTTTTAGCCATAAGGCAATTACTTCATAAAGATTGTTATTTAGCATAAGTGTGACATAATTGTGTAATTAAAATAATATATTACTTAAAACACAGAAAATCGACGGTTCGTCATCAGAGCAAAATAGTGACAGGAACATAGAATACCGTCAAGACAGCCCTGAAATAGCAAAAAGCGACGAAGAAACCACAGAGGCCGCTGAACCACCACTAGAGCAACCCCCTGAGTAGAATGAGGAGCAACAGAGGTCAAATTGGGATGACCCCGAGATCCTAAACATCCAAAATGAATTTCTAAATAATCTCCAAAAAAGCGGAAAAAATAAAAAGAGAGAAAGCAAACAAAAACAGGGAACGAAAAAAAGTAAAAAAGATGATATATGTGACATGTTTAATACCTAAAAAAAAACCAAAAAGACCAATGCCAGCTCAGGCTCAGGGCCTTCGACTCAGTGCCGCACCGACAACCGCGCAGATTAATGGGGAACCTCCCTCTGCAGACAAACTTAAAAAACGTACTGAGAGGTTCGATGAACCTGCAACTGGTCCAAGTTACCCTAAAACAGAGCAAGACTAGACCAATTCATGTCAAACGGGTGGTGTACCAAGTAGACTTAAAAAGTTGACTACTTTTTAGGCACTTGACGGCGGGAGTAATAGACCACATAAAGACCAGTGGCACAATAAACAAAGCCACTTAGAGGAAACACAATAATATTGCCTTCATGGACGACATCAAGTGCCACTCAACAATTAAACTGGGTCTCAATCCCATCACCAAGGAACTCAAAATTTCCTCGCAGGAGATCGGAATCAGTTTGAACCAAGCCAAGTGTGGTGTCTACAGTAGAGCCGGAGACGAAGGTGAAGATGACGACGACTACGCGCCTTTCGTTCCGATAATACGGGAAAGCTATCAGTACCAGGGTCTGGACCAGTTGGATAGTAATACAGCAAGAAACCTGGAAGCAATCGAGAAGATTTCTGAGAGTACGATAAAACTCTTTAAATCAAAGCTGACTACGGCACATGAGGTCATTCTCTTCAACACCACTATAGCTCCCGCCGTGAATTGTGTCATGGGCAACATCTATCCGAAAGAAAAAAGAGCCTCTTTCTTAAAGAAATGCTGTGACATGAACAGTATGGCACGGAAGATCCTGGTTTAAAAAAAGATAAAAGGCAAGACTACATCAAACGCAAGAGTTTACCTATCAAGAAAAAGAGGAGGCCTAGGACTTATTTCCATTGGGTTAGAGGCGGAAATGCAGTTTATTAGAAGGGGCATATATCTTCCTGTACAGTCAGATATGTAAAAGTGCATCGTACCGTAGCTTGTAGAATGACAGATGGAGGAACCCGCTGACGGATTACGCGTTTGGCTAGGAAAGTACAGTTGCTCGGAACTGGACCACACTGCGGAAAACTACCGAGACAACTGTCGGACCCTCTTTAAGTTCGTTAAACAGCGACAGGATGGTCCATGAAGAGGCGAAGAAAATACAATTTCCAGCCTACTCGTCCCCTCTCATGGAAAGCTATGTTTGTTCCACTCAGCAGCAGAAGAACAACTGCACGGTCTGGGATCTATTGGGGAAGAAGAAGAAAATGCCGAAGGGACTGTTCCGCCGACGAAACAGCATACCACGTTGCGAGTGCATTTTTGGTGAACGTTTATATCTCGAGACACAACAACGTGATACACTGGATACTGAAGGCCATGGTCCAGTGTATGGGGGCACCGGAGAAACCTAGTAGTTTGGCAAAGCCACTTTAATGGCCAATTCAAATGGGGTAACAGAGAGGTCTGTATAAGGGCTGGAAGTAAAATATGACCGAGGTGAGGTTATATAACACTGGCCAATCCGAAAGTGATAATATTAATGGAAGTATCGGTCGCTTATTATCCAGAACATACGACCAGGTACGCTGTCAATTCAGTCACCGAAATCAACACCGAGAACTTGAATCAAGTGCAGGAGAGACCTCAACCTAGTGGGAGAAATGGAGAAGATCCATCGTTGCCCAGTTCATCTCGCTACTTTCGTCGTAGGCTGTTATGGGCAGATCGTGGAGACGGAGGAGCATTTTAAGTTCAAGAACCTCCTAAAACAACACTGTGCTATGTCGCTGTACAACCTATAAGTGTTGATTAAGAAGTACAGCTACAGTGTCGCCATGTCCACTTCCCAATTGTTACTCCAAAGACTATCACTTTAAAAACCTTAAAAGCCTTCCTAAATTGTTTATAAAAAAATTAAATACCTTTTATAGCTTTAATATTTTTAAATTATTTAAACCCTTTGATATACGTGTACTGTATTGTTTCTTGGTCCTCTCTTATCTGTTCATTCTTAATGTTGTATTAATTCAGTCTAGTCTAGACTTTTAGCCGTAAGGCAATTACTTTATTTCATAAAGGTTGTTATTTATCATCAGTATGAAATAATAACAGATATACTACCGAAAACTTGCTGTACAAACGTGAAAAACTATTTTTTACGTGGAGCAGCTTGTTTGTTTATTTAACAAAAAATATACTTATTTTATCCCAGCATTCGCTACCCTGTACCAGTTTAAAAATAAGTTCCATCTCCGGCCGGGAATCGAACCCGGGTCTCCCGCGTGACGGGCGGGGATACTTACCACTATACACTATACTACCGTTCACATACTCTAAGAGTGTAGACGTGTTGTTCGGGTTCTGCTGAATAAAAATAATTTTAATTAGCATTACGTGTGCGGGCGTAAGACAGCAAGTAAAAACTACCTCAATTAGTGATTTAAAAACTGTATAGTTGTGTCGGGATAGTTAGGTCGGGACGTGACTGGAGGAATAGATAAGAGTGTTCGGAGTGCGGAGTGCTTGGAGCGATATTTAACGTTAAACTAATAATTAACAGTAGACAATTAAAAACAATTACATATTTATTGTGTGATTATGTGTATCTATGTATTTGAGAAATTGCTATGAGCCGCTGGACCGAAAATGAAATCCTTATTATTCAGACATTTCTATGCGCTAAACAATGCCACATCACCGGCGAAGACCACAGCAATTTACAAGAACAAATTCCGGGTCGCTCGATAGCGGCGATAAAAAAGAAATGTTTGGAGCAAAAACACCATTGTAAATAATGTAAATATTGATGTAAATAGTCAGGACACGAGAAAGCCTACAAGATGGACGATCGAGGGGGAGAAGCGACTGGTGACAGAATATGTATCAAGGGATGAAAGGGAGCTGACAAAAAGAATTAATTTGTTCCCTGGAAGAACGGAAAAAGCATTGGCCACAAAATTAAGAGAAAAATACCCTGGCATACACTATCTTAAAACACAGGTAATTGACGGGTCCTCATCAGAACAGGATAGTGACGGGAACAATGAAAACCCTCAAAACAACCCTGAGGTAGCAGAAAGCGACGAAGAAACCACCGAGGCCGCTGAACCACCGTTAGACCAACTCCCTGAGCAGAATGAGGAAAAACAGGAGTCAAATTGGGATGATCCCGAGATCCTAAACATTCAAAATGAATTTCTAAATAAACTCCAAAAAACCGGAAAAAATAAAAAGAAAATTAAGGAATTCTTTATCTCGCCAGTAAACAAAGTAAAAAAGGCGATATATGTGGCATGTTTAATACTCCAAGAGAAAGCAAAAAATCAACCAAAAAGACCAATTCCAGTCTATGCAAAAACCGAGAGAAAGATTTCAAAACTGAAAAGGCATGTACGGAACACAGAAGAAATTCTGAGGGGCGCGTATTTTAATAGAGAATTGAAAAGCGAAATCAAAATAATGAAAAAACTAAAGATGGGGCCCAAACAATATATAGTGACTACCAAAGACAGGATCAAGCATCTAAAAGAAAAGGTCCAAAAGCAGCGCCAAAATGCCGATGCTCAAAAATTAAGGGGACAATTTAGAAGCAAACCATCGATAAAAATCTTGGAAAAACAAGAAAGGAAAAATCCTGATCCGGAAAAAGTGGAGGAATATTACACCACTATGTTTGAAGCCAAAGAAGACCATGATAACACCCCTGTACTAAACAAATGGCTCTCAAAACAGCAGAGATTTTCTCAGGGGAAAACCTTCAACAATCAGATCCTGGCGGCAAACATAGAGCAAAAAATACACAAGGCAATCCAGAAGACAGATTCTTGGAAAACACCAGGTGAGGACGGAATACCTAACTATGCCTATAAGATCCTCCCAAGTGCCAAAAAATACCTCATCAAGTTCATAAAGGAGGTTTTTCAAGGACACTATGAACTCCAGGAAACAGACGTTAGAGCCAATGTCACTCTATTTTATAAAAAGGGAGATGAAAACGATCCTGCAAACTACCGGCCAATAGCTCTACTAAACACGGACTATAAAATACTAACAGCAACACTGACAACCACAATCGAGGAATCACTACCGAAATGAGCCATACCAAAAGAGCAATTGGCCAGGCAAGATACTTGGGGTACCGTCCACGGCATGTTACTTGACAAATCAATCACCCAACTGGCGGCAGTGAGGAGAAGAAAACATTACTCAGCCTGGTTTGACTTTCAAAAGGCCTTCGACTCAGTGTCGCACCGACAGCTGCGCAGACTGGTGGGGAACCTACCCCTGCAGACGAACTTAAAAAACGTACTGAGTACGTTTTTTAAGTTCGTGCCACAATAAACAAAGCTACTAAGGGAAAACATGACATTCTTGCCTTCATGGACGACATCAAGTGCCACTCAACAACTAAACTAGGTCTCAAAACCATCTCTAAGGAACTGAAAATTTCCTCCCAAGAGATCGAACTCAGCTTGAACCAAGCGAAGGTTGGGGTCTACAGTAGAGCCGGGGACGAAGATGAAGATGACGAAGACGACGCGCCTTTCCTGCCGATAATACGGGAAGGCTACCAATACCTGGGTCTGGATCAGTTGGAAAGGGATACAGCAAGAAACCTAGAAGCAATCGAGGAGAAGATTTCTGAGAGTAAGACGAAAGTCTTCAAATCAAAGCTGACTACGGTACAGAAGGTCACCCTCTTCAACAGCACTGTAGCTCCCGCCGTGAATTATGTCATGGGCAACATCTATCCAAAAAAAAAAAAAAGCCTCTTCCTTGAAGAAATGCCGGGACATGGACAGCATGGTACGGAAGATCCTGGTTGAAAACAACATAAAAGGCAAGACCACATCAAATGCTAGAGTCTACCTGTCAACAAAAAGAGGAGGCCTAGGATTTACTTCCATTGAATTAGAGGCGGAAATACAATTTATTAGAAGGGGCGTATATCTTCTAGCACACCCAGATATGGAAAAGTGCCTAACTTCGTATCGTAGCCTCGAGAATGCCGGATGGAGGAACCCGCTGACGGACTACGCCTTTGTCCTAGAAAAGTACAGTTGCCCAGAACTAGATCACACTGCGGAAAACTACCGAGACAACTGCCAGACCCTCTCCAGGTTCATCAAACAGCGACACCAAGAAAATATAGAGAACGAGTGGAAGCAGAACATGCACTATGGTAGGGTGGCCCATGACGAGGGAAGGAAATACAATTTCCAGCCTACTCGTCCCCTCTCATGGATAGCTGGAGGCTATGTTTGCTCCACTCAGCAGCAGAAGAACAGCTGCACGGTCTGGGATCTATTCCGGGAACAAGAAGAAGATGCCGAAGGGGCTGTCCCGCCGACGAAACAGCATACCACGTTGCGAGCGCTTGTCCGGTGAACGCTTATATCTCGAGACAAGACAACGTGGTACACTGGATACTAAAAGCCATGGTTCAATGTATGGGGGCACCGGAGGAACCTAGTAGAGGTCTCTATTAATTTGGCAAAGCCACTTTAATGGCCGACTTCCAATGGGGTGACAGAGAGGTTTGTATAAGGGCTGGAAGCAAAATATTGACCGATGTGAAGTTATATCACAACAAACCAGATATAATGCTATCACTGACCAACCCAAAAGTAATAATATTACTGGAAATATCGGTCGCTCATATCCAGAAAACCCGACTCCAAGAGAAGATCAAGGTAACCAGGTACGCTGTCAACTCAGTCACCGAAGTCGACAACAAGAACGTGAATCAAGTGCAGAGAGACCTCAACCTAGTGGGAGAATTGGAGAAAATCCATAGCTGCCCAGTTCATCTGGCTACTTTCGTCGTAGGCTGTTATGGAGAGATCGTGGAGACGGAGGAGCATCTCAAGTTTAAGAACCTCCTAAAATAACACTGTGCTATGCCGCTGTACGACCTACAAGTGTTGATTAACAAGTGCAGCTACAGTGTTGCCATGTCCACTTCCCAGTTGTTGCTCCAAAGACTATCACATTAAAACCATAAACTTGTAAAAAAAAACACTTTTAAAATAACTTTATAGCGTTAATATTTTTAGTTATATAATTAGCAATTAACTGTACATAGATAAGTATTTAAAACTGTGATATACGTGTATTGTATTGTTTCTTGGTCCTCTGTAGTCTATCCATTTTTAATGTTGTGTTAATTCAGTCTAGTCTGGACTTTTTAGCCATAAGGCAATAACTTTATTTCATAAAGATTGTTATTTAGCATAAGTATGAAATAATTATGTAAATAAAAAGATATACTACCGAAGACTTGATATACAAATGTGAAAAACTGTGTTTTACGCCTAGCAGCCTTTCTACTTAACAAAAAATATACTTGTTTTATCCCAGCATTGCCTGCTTTGTACAAGTTAAGAACAAGTTCCCTCGCCGACCGGGAATCGAACACTTCACTTCACGGGTCACCCGCATGACAGGCGGGGATACTTACACGCCACGGCTGTTATGGGGAGATCGTTGAGACGGCAGAGCCATTCCAGTTTAAGAACCTCCTAAAACAACACTGTGCTATGTCGCTGTACGACATACAAGTGTTGATTAAGTGCAGCTACAGTGTCGCCATGTCCACTTCTCAGTTGTTACTCCAAAGACTATCACTTTAAAAACCTTAAAAGCCTTCCTAACTTGTTAAAAAAAATTATATAACTTTTATAGCTTTAATATTTTTTTAATTATATAATTAGCAATTAACTGTACATAGATAAATATTTAAAACTGTGATATACGTGTGTTATATTGTTTCTTGATACTCTGTAATCTGTCCATTCTTAATGGTGTATTAATTCAATCTAATCTCGACTTTCAGCAATAAGGCAATTACTTTATTTCATAAAGATTGTTATTTAACATAAGTATGAAATAATTATGTAAATAAAAAGATATACTACCGAAAACTTGCTGTACAAATGTGAAAAACTATGTTTTACGCGGAGCAGCATGTTTATTAGTCAGCAAATAATATACTTTTTTATCCCAGCACTGGCTAGCCTGTACCACTCTAAAAAAGTTTTCTCTCCGACCGGGAATCGAACCCGGGTCTCCCGCGTGACAGGCGGGGATACTGACCACTATACTACCGAAGACTTAGTTCATAACTCTGAAAAAGTGTACTTTACACGGGGCAACTTGATTAGCAAATTAGCAGTGGCAGTTTTTCCTTAAACGTACAAGAGTAAAGTGTGTCCTAGGGACGTCACAGAAAAAACTCTTTTATGACAGCATAAGGTAATCTAAAACCAGTGCCAGATATGAAGTTTTAATAAATTTGAATAAAAATTAGCTGTGACAGCATGTTTTCCTCACAGAGGAAATTCGTTTATGTATGGAACGCCGTTTTACTTTTTAGTCATACGCGTCTTTGATACCAAATTTAATTGCAAAACATATAAATGATGCTGCCTGCATACAATTTTTATTCTTTTTAATTCTTCCGATATCGAATTTTTGTGGATACCGATTTTACCGAATGACATTTTTATGATAAGCAATTTCTTTGCAGACCATTTCAATTGATACCACAAAAAAGTAGTTGTTTATTCTTTTTTAACACGTATACAGCCTACTTAAAATTTCTATATACATGCGTCTTTCCTTAGTTATTGCATTTCAACAAATCGATGTTAATAAAAATTGGTATGAAATAAATGCTATATACAAAAATCAGTTTAAATATTTAATAAATTGACTCTTATTAAAATGTAATCGCTTCAAACGGGATCGCATTAAATTAATATTAATACCGAAAACATTAGAATGCAATAACGACTTTGTGGAGATTAATTTATTTCAACCGTATGAAGGCAAATCTGATTTAAGAACTCATGTAATAAAAAAAATTAATTTATTTTTATCGCATATCAAAAAAAATGAAAGCATCTCTTACGATATCATTTCTTTTTAATTTCAGTTCCATTAACACCCTAAAAATGTAAATAGAATAATGCTCATTATTTTGATTTTGATTTTCGTTTATATGTAATTTATACTACATCAAACGGATATAACACGGGCCCTTTACCATTGAAATTAAAATACTTGAATATACATTTGAATAAATAAATAAAGTTAATACGAGATTTAATTGTATAAGAGTTGTGGAATTTAAATGATTAGCGGGTATAAGGTAACTGATTTTATTTAATATGCATTGTTTTGATTTCGAATTTTTATTAATGTCGATTCTTCTGAATATCAATTTTCATTGAATGCAGCCACCTTGTTTCAATTTTAATTATCGGACGTGGAGCGATCTAGTGCAAACTAAGAACAACAAGAGCAGAAATCTGTAATTTTTTAAATACCGGAGTTTCTGGCTAGGCATGCGTTCGAAGATTTAAAAGTGCATATAAAATTAAGACTGTGTTGTGCATGACGTTATGACGAGTCGGATGCGAATAATGAAAAACATATTCGTAGGTAATCAATGACAGTTAAAACGTGTTTAATTATTGTTCGATTGGGAATACTTAGTTATTAAATCATTGCGGAATACGATATAAACCCCTATATTTAAAATGTGACCACGTACAAAATACAGATCATAATGAAAAAAAGTTAAAACGAACGTGTCTAGCTCCCAACATCCTATTCCAAAACAAGCTATTCTATATATTTATACCAGAATAAAGAAAACAAGGTTTTGAATTTCCCAGCTATAATTCACAGATTACCACACAATGTAATTTGTAATGGCAAATTGCAATTTCTCCTGGAAGCTGTGTGCCGGCGACATGCTCTACTACAGTTTTTTTTGGCTTCTTAAACGTGATTTAAAGTAGGCTGTCCAGATTTTTTTAAAATGAAAAGAGTATATTTCGATGAAATGTAAAAATAGGTACCAGCGTATAATAATTAAGTAAAGTCTTATCACTTTCGCAGAATTCAATGACTTTCAATAATAATTATAATACACATAATAATATGGACTAAAAATAACAAAAATAATTAGAAAATGGCACCAGATTTCGCAAAATAGAGATCACTTGTCCCAGATTTCTCATAATAGAGGATATTTGTCGTATTTATGGAAATAGTAAAAGTACATGGACCCGAAAATAAGAACATTCCTCTTAAAAAGAGTATATGTGGTCACCCTATTTAAAGCAAACTGTAGTAAGGTTGTATAGGTATATCACTATATCTTTATTTACAATATTTATTTGATAATTAGGACACTATTTTCATGTTTGTCTCCCTTTTTTAATATGTGAGTAATTATTATAATTTATAGGTATGTGCACTTCACTTTCAAAGCTGCGTGTCGATCAAGATACGGATTTACAAAAATGAACACATCAGTGGTGTATTTAGAATGCCGTCTTAGAGGGGGAGGCAAACATTTGATAACTAAAAAAAAGTTCTAGGTTCTTGTTGGAACAACATAAGCATGAAGACTAAAAAAAAAACAAAGTTCTCAATGTTTGTGAGGTAAAAGTCCCGAAATGCTTTATATAATGTAATTTTTACTTGGGTTATTAGCTCGGGGGGAAAGGGGGTGCAGGGTGCATTTGTCTCCTGCACGTACTCAAACCGAAACTGTCGTATGTTGGAATGCAGAACATGTTATATTGAAGAATACCCCAAAACAAAAACATTGCATTCATGCCCTATTATCTTGGTAATTTTGTTCACAAGGTCTCTTTACACACAGCTTTGTAGGTTACACAAGTTTAACCTACAAAGCTGATTTTTTTTTCTATTTTTAGTTTTTACATTCTGGTACTCACGCACATATTATGAAATCAAGGGCTTTTAAAAAACGCACGTCTATCTAAAAAAAAAATTAGTTGATCTGACCGCGAAAAAGAAACGTCGTATTTCAAATCTATGTGCACCATCTTGTTGATAATGGAAAGTAGCTATAAAGATATAAAATTTATTTTGTGATATCTCTTCAAATGCAGCCTGAAAAAAATAAAATATGTATAGCTGATTTTTCGGTATTTTACGTACCTATATCCTCGGAGGTAGTCATAATTGTCTAACTTTGTCAACTACTTATTATTCGATGTTAAATTGCGCAACTTTGCTCTATTTTAACCGACATTGTATCGAATTTGTAACACCCTGTATATGTTTGCGTGGGACCATTCCGGTATACTACCTCAATGGTTGAGATATTCCAAGTACAACCATATGTAATTCTCACATTGAATGCTATTTTTTAACTAATTTTTATTTCTCAATCTAGAGTGCTGTGATTTGACAAAAACTATTAACTTACCTCCAAGAACCCTGAGAAAAATAAAATTATCTGTCTATTCACTAAACATCTTTTACGCCCATTTAAATATTAAACGTTTTTTTCTAAAAAATCTTTTTTTTAATGTCGCTCTTCGGGTTAGCCTTTGCGAGTAATATATAATGATACCCCCCACAACAATATGCAGTATTTTAAAAAATCGGCAAATAAAGGCATAATATGCATTTAAGCCTAAGCAATTTCTGGTCACCCTGATATACGAAGGTTCTGGTTTGACACGTCATGGTTGAAGTTACAATATCATAGTAAATCAAAATAACAAACAAATATAGGGCGTCCCATTTAAAAAAGAAAAGTTAATAGCAGGAATTCGGAACTAAAAGAAGATACGGCAACACTGTTACAGTAAGATATATCATAAAACAAAATAGATAAAAACTCAAAGTGGAGGTGCTACAGATAGAACGTTTAAACACGCATTTCAGATTTCAAAACATAAAAATAGCTTTCTGGATAAAAAATCAGATTCAGCTTTTGCTGGAAGAACATTCATTGCTTTATTTTACACCTACCAATAAAATAAAGGTTGTGTGGTTTGATTGAAATTGTTATATCATTGTATAAACGGGGGCTTAACAATAATGGTTGTATATATATATATATATATATATATATATATATATATATATATATATATATATATATTTGATAAATTAAAAAATAAATCCGAATTCAATGGCCGATTCAAATTATAAACCTTTCATTAACATCAGAATCAGACACTATCACTAACCGAGAAAATAAGTGTTACTTCACAGATTGTTTTGTAATCTGTGACAATATAGCTTGTACAAATTTATTTAAAACTAAAATCTCGTGTTGAAGTGTTGAAAGTAGTTTGCCGAACTATCGACGTCGCACGTCATGCGAATACTATTTTTTGCCTTCGCCCTCCCACTTCATATACTAACGGCCCGCCACTGACTCAGGCCCCCGCCGTCGCGTCGGCAGTGGCCCCAGCACAGAGCTTGCGCGTCTTGTTTTTGCGGGGATTTAATAATTGAAAAGGATCTTTTCTTTTTTTTGTCATCATGTAAATTTTGAGTTGCTGCCGAAGGACCCCCAAATACGTAAAACCCAATGACCGTTTTTTATCATCGCAAAACTTTGCCTCGCCCAGATGAGCCCAAACCATCGTAAGTAGTTAATTCGGCCTTGTTGCTTCTAGAAAAGCAGCCTCTATAACGCAACATGCGAGTCGCCTTTTAATACTCATTGTTTATAAAATTATGATTAACACCACGATACACTTACAACGGTATGCCCACGCCGGCGCCGGTCTCTTCAGCATTCAGCAAGAAAATAAAATTGAAGTTTACAAATATCAGATTATCTAAAGTGCTCATCGTGAGGATTCGTGATATTTATTTTGATTAAAATAATTAATTAATTTAAAATAAAAGTTAAGAATGCTGCAAGTAAAATAATTGCAGGGGAAACTTCCATTCATATTTTATAACATTTGTTACTTGAGTTGCTGCACTAGCGCCGTCTATTGACATTTTTAGTTTTTACTTGCAATTGAAAAATACAAACCAGTTTCAAAAGTGCCCTATACAAGTAGCTAAAACCATATTGTTCTATTATTATAGTAAATATATCCTAAATTACCATTTTTAAAATTTATCTTAATAGCTTGACGGTAAGCACCAATCCACATTTTTGAAAATGTATTATTTTGGAAATTTGAAATAACTTATATCTGTCACTTTTGTTTACCGATTATAATTTCAAACTCGATTTCTACTGCCTGCAACTGCACAGGTAGGACGTAATAAACTGTATTGAAAATAAAATCTTTAGATTCAAAATAATTAGTTTAATAATTTTAAAAACATTTTATTGAAGCGTAAATTCTACAAACGTTTTCAAATGACAATGCATTACGGCCTATTTGACTCCCTGACTGAACGCTGTACATAGATGTGACGTACTTGCGCGAGAAAGACGAGTTTAAATTCGGTCCGTATCATCGTCGTTTATTGCACAAATGATATTAAAAAATCAGCAAGCAAGATTATTAGAATGCAATCCAATGTTAGCGCAATACGCAAACCAAAGAAGTCGGCTCATACTTCAGAACACAGAATACCAGACCAGAGAAGCTCCAGAATATTACAAACCTTTTTGAGCGCGAAGACTTCTCTTTCGTATGACGACACATTCGCAAATTAATTTGAGTTATCGAACATACTCACGCAAACACATTATATTTCTTTTGGGAGGCTATAGATGGCGAAACTTCCGATAATAAAAATGCATTCGAGGTGCTTGTATTCAATCGAAATTGATATCAATGGAAATTGGTTTCAATGAAAATAGATAATCATAGAAATTGCTGTAAATGAAAATACTATTCAAAAAAATTGATAATCGGCTATATTGTTTCCCACAAAATACTACAAAGGTACTCGTTAAATATTGGATAAATATTGATATCAACAAATTTGTAAGTAATAAAATTATATTATAATAAAAAAAATGCATTTTAATTATAATAATATAATGAAAATTGAATTAATTTTGTAAAGACCCATCCAAATATCCTGACATACATTTTAATAGCTAAATCAAATTAATTGATTGTTAAAAATCTATATGAAGGCTTTAGCTCTAGATGTTCCAAGGATTCAGTTAAAATTACATATTTATTATAATATTATAAAATAAATTTCCATAATGAAGTCCCATTCAATTTAAATTAATACCGGGCATATAGCAGACTAAAAAGTAAAACGGCGTTCCATATTTATGACAGCATAAGTAATCCTAAAACCAGCTCCAAATATGAAGTTTTAATAAACTTGAATTTATTTACACTGTTCTTAAACCATACTTTATACTAACAGGTTTTATTTTTCTTGGGTATAGGTCTAATTAATGAAACTGCTCCTATTGGTGACTCTGATTGTAGTTTTGTGTTGTTAAGTTTGGCGCTACTTGTAGTGGACTGTCAACTAGGTGATTAGACTGATAAAGACTTTAAGTCAGAAACACGTATCTACGGTTACCCAAAATTCATTGTGCTTTAGAAGTGATCTACAAAATCTTTTTCTTACTATATTAAATGTACATATATATATATATATATATATATATATATATACCGAATTTTGAAAAATTATTAATCTTAGTTAGAACCTATATATGTATATATATATAATATATATATATATATATATATATATATATATATATATATATATATATATATATATATATATATATATATATATATATATATATATATATACAGTGTGTCCGAAATTGGTTATGACAGTATTGGGATCTCGGAAACCGTGATAGTTACAAAAACGTTTAAATGGAGAAAGTTTTAGACAATTATGTTTGTAATTTAACGCCGTTTTGCTCGCGATTCTATCTTTTTTAGTTTTTGAGATATTTTGAAAAAACAAAAAAACTGCATTTTCGAAAAAGTCCTATAATTTATTTATTTATGAAAATTTTCAAAATCTGTAAGAACATTATTAAGGCAACTTTTTACGTAGAGTGCACCTATTAAGTCAGATTTTACATACGACGTTTCGATTTTCTAGAACCATCATCAATTTTGTTTTTCTTATGGCCGCTGTGTTCGATTTTAACAGTTTTGAAAAGAGTATTTCTTTAGCTTTTCAACGGTGTATCACACTTTGTAATTAGGTTATTACTAAAGGTGCAAAAAGTGCGTAGAGGAAATATTTAAACGTTTTTTGGAATTATCAAAGTAAAAAGTTAAAAATTAATAGTGTTAAATAGCAATATATTGTAATTTAACATCCAGTTCTACAAAAAATCAGTAAAAACTACTTAATAACATAATTGATTCGTGCACAATGTTCACACATGTTCAAACTACCTCCCGCATATAACACTAACATCTTTGCCCAAGTAGGCTTTGCGTTTGAAATAAGACTGTTTAAACATTTTTTCGAATTATCGATATAAATTAAAATTTAATAGTTTCAAATAGCAATATTTTTTAATTGGACAATAAATTCTGCATAAAATCAGTAAGTTCTACTCAGTAACATTAATACTATGTGCACTGCACATAATGTACCCCGAAGAACGACTGTCGACAGAACTTCTTTTCAAGCGCTGCACTGATTAGAAGCTTGCTAGGGTTAGCCAATTTTAAGAATCGCAACAGAAAGTATGCAAGTATGACAAGGAATGGAATAGGCAAATATTAGAATATTTTAATGAAAATCTGGTTTTTTCCATAAGAAGAATTGAAACAGAACTTCACATTCTGAAGTCAACCGTTCATGGCGATTTAAAAGTACTAACCTTACAAGAATTAACAGAAAATCAGTATGAACTACCTACTCAATAAAATTAATAAAAAAATGCTACATAATACTAGGATTAAAAATGTTGACCGTTTTTTTCTATGCAGTGTCCGCATTTCCTTTCAACTGATTTCTGATTACCCGTTGAATGGTATTTCTATTTATATTTACTACAATATTTCGGGTTCGCTGCTTAAGAACTTGCCTATTTTCTGGGGGGTCAAATTCGTATATTTCATTTTTCGCACATCCCCATAAATAAAAATTGTGATATTCGGGGATCTAGCTGGCCAGCGGACAGGACCACTGTTGGATATTACGTTTTCACCAAAAGTTGTTGTTAAAAAGGTTTGTACATCCCTGCTGTTATGTGCAGGACAACCGTCTTGCTGAAACTACAAGCTATTAAACTGATCATCTGGCACAGCTTCTCGAATGGCAGGAACTATTTGATTCTGTAACATGGCAAGGTATCTTGGGCCTGTCAGTGTCTGATCAAAAATAAAGGGACCAATGAGACGATTTCCTAAAAAGTAATGGAAAATATTGAATTATAAGCAATTCAATTAGACCATGTTTATCTTACCAAGCATCCCGCACCACACATTAAAACCAAATCGCTCTTGCAGCCTGCGTGGATCGCGTAGTTGCGGATTTTCAATAGCCCAATAATGGTGATTTTTTTTATTAAAAATGCCACAGTTTGTAAAATGAGTCTCATCTGACCAAATGACTTTATTGCAAAAAGCGGGATTTTCTCGACATCTATTGATATACCAATTACAAAAAACAATTCTTCTTTCGAAATCATGAAGTCCTTGCACAATTGTTGGCTTGTATATATATATATATATAGTTCTGTGTCGCTTCTTCTTGTAGATAGTCGGATTTTCATTAAAATATTCTAGGATTTGCCTATTGCGTTGCTCGTTGTCTTTTGCATACTTCTTTGTGCGAATCTTATTAAAACTGCCAAACTCAAGCAAGTTTCTAACCATATACGTGTCAAAATACACATATATATATATATATATATATATTTTTATTATTCTATTATTTCAAAACCAAAGCCTACTTGAGCAAAGATGTTAGTGTTATCTGCGGCTGGTCATTTGAACATTTGTGAACATATATAGTTTTTACTAATTTTTTGTAGAACTGGATGTTGAATTACATATTGCCTTTTAACACTATATATTTTTTACTTTGATAATTCCAAAAAACGTTTAAATATTTTCTCTACGCACTTTTTGCACCTTTAGTAATAACCTAATTACAAAGTGTGATATATATATATATATATATATATATATGTAAAATATATACTCTACGTAAAAAATTGCCTTAATAATGTTCTTACATTATTAATTATTGGACTTTTTCGAAAATGCAGTTTTTTGGTTTTTTCAAAATATCTCAAAAACTAAAAAAGATAGAATCGCGAGCAAAACGGCGTTAAATACAAACATAATATATTTATAATATATATATATATACTGTCATAACCAATCGGACACACTGTATATATATATATATATACAATATGTATTATATATATATATATATATATATATATATATATATATATATATATATAGGTTCTAACTAAGATTACTAATTGTTCAAAATTCGGTATTTTTTGTAAAAAGATATATTTTAAAATCCTACGAGAAAATATTCAAAAACAGCCACGACTTATTTCTCCATTAAGAGGGGTTGCTTAAGGAAAAGTCCATATTTTCTTTTAGACGCAGGCCTAAATCTAAACATCTAAACGGTTTTTCATGTTTTGGGTTTATTGCAGGCGTATCCTCGTTTACACTATTGCGTGTGCCGGTGATAAAGAGCACAACGAAGTGAAACTTATTTGCCTCTCCTGTTACCGTCTAATGAAAAAGTTACATTTTCACTATATATTTACTATTTTATGTTAGGCAAGGAATTCTTATTACCTCTTTCAAACCTTAATATAAATTAAAAATATCTTTGCAGTCTGTGAATCTTAAAGTATCTAGGATAATATGCCTCGCACAGTTTAGTTATCCTGGTCCTTTTGTTGTGTTTTCTTTCATGGAAATTACATGCTCAAATATGTGGTTAGATTAGTTACTGAGTTAGCTCACATTTTAATGGGCTTGTACTTATAATATTACTTTCCTGGTAAGTTATGACTAAAATCTACGCCACCAGTTTGCCTCAATTTTTGCAGAAAAATCAAGCGTAATATAATAGATCAGCCAGGAGGAAAATCTATTAGTATATATAGTCCTTCGAAGTAGAGGGAATTCCTTCAAAAAGTATTTGTGGAAATGAAATCATTGAGGGAAGAGAATACAACAAACTCCTGCAACAAATTAAAGATAGATTAAATGCTCCAGAACAGAAGGAGAAGGAAAATAATGTTATTGTAAAAGGAATAGCAAAGCAGCAAGAACATAACACTTCAAAAATTGTGGAACAAGTGTTAAGAGCTATGAAATTTCAAAATGGTAATGTATTACGAAAAGTTATCAGTTGGGCAAACAGGATGATGCACCAATATTCGTTAGACTAAATAGCCAGGATATAAAAAGTAAGATTTTAAAAAAGAGTAAGGAAATGAAAGGAATAAATATTCGCGCATGTGGCCTACAAGGGAATGGCAAAATTTATTTTAATGAGGACCTAACAGCGCAAAATCAAAGCCTGTTTACGTTGGCAAGGGACTTCAAGAACACAAATAAACTCCATCCAGTCTACAGTAGGAATTGAAAGATCTATTTGAGAAAATCAGCCAGTGAGGCCGCAATTAGGATAAGATCTGAGACTGATCTAAAATTAGAATAGGTCTGTAGTTTAATTTGAACATTAGAAATTTAATTTTACCTATAATGTATTGATATTGTGTAATTTGAATTAATTTTTGGTCTAGACCATTAGATGGAAATAGAAGTTTTGAATTCTATAGAAACGGAGAGTCGAAATATTACAATTGAAACCGACAGTATTCAGAATTTTATTAAAGTAGGTCATGTTTCACTAAATATTTTACTTTTGAATATTAGAGGTATAAGAACTAACCTCGATAAGCGCTTGGTTTTTCTCGAGTCATATAAACTCAGAGACTGTGATGTTCTAATATTGACTGAATGTCATAAATTGAGTTCAGTTTTACAAGTCAATATACCTGATTGCAGTATATATTATGATAAAGCGGACTTTAACAGTTTTGATGGCGTTCTAGTTTATACGAAGGGTTCATCGAATTCAACCATTAATACATTTAAATTAACAACAAGCAGAATTAGCATATCCAAACTAAATTTTAAACGTTTGCCTAATTATCTGTTACCGGTCCCCTAGCTCCAGTTCCGTAAACTATTTGACTGATTTAAATCACCATCTGAGAACTAACCAGAAGACTGACTTAGAACTATTTGTGAGTAATATTAACTTTAATATATTAAATAATACAGATCCCATGGTTTGCGATTATGTTTCGCTAATGAATATACATGGTTTTGATACCTTATATCGGGACATCACGAGACCTGAGTCACAGACATGCCTCGATCACGTATTTGCAAAGGGAAAAACTATTAATACATCTAAAGTGAAGACAGCTATAATAAATCATGGCATAACAGACCATTTACCAATACTCATAAACATTTCACCAATAAACAAAGAAAATACAGAAACATCTCAGAAAGAGAAAAAGGTCCATACAAATGTTGACTTTAATATGCTTAATGATCTGGCAAAAGATGAAATTTGGGGGGATATTTTGGAGGTTCTTGATCCAGAAGCAGCGGTGGAAAGGCTGAGCAAACATGTTACCGATTTTGTAAAGCAGTCAGAGGTAGAAATTTTAACTAACAATAAATATCATAAAATAAAACCTTGGATAACAAATGGAATTATAATTTCAATAAGAACAAGGGATAGAATGAAGAGAATGCTGAAAAAACATTCCAGCCCGGAAAAGTTAGTAGAATATAAAGAATATCGTAATAGGTTGAATAAAATTATTACTCAAACAAAGAATTATTACAAAGATAAAATTAACCAGAATTCCAAAAACATTAAGAAAGTCTAAATTTATAAATGATGCCACAAATGGAAACAAATGCAAAAATAGTGAAAAAAATCATATCGCTGACAAAAATGGCAGCTTGATTACAGAAAATGAGGAACTATCTAATCTCTTTAATGAGTATTTTATTAATATAGACCAAAAAATGGCCGAAAAGATTCCTAATCCCCAAAAACCTATTGAAGTAACACACACATCATCGACTTCTATGTATTTGAGACCTGTGGCCCAAAATGATGTAATTAATTACATTAATTCTTTAAAAAATAATTGTTTACCCGGTAGTGATGGTATAACTACCAAAGTGATTAATTCTTTACATGTGTATATTGTTGAACCTCTTACATACATTATAAACCTTATTTTTAAAACAGGGAAAGTCCCTAAACAATTTAAAACATCTATAATGACTCCCATTCATAAATCAGGATCAAAGTTACTAATGAAAAACTTTAGACCTATAAGTGTAATAACAAATTTTGGTAAAATTTTTGAAAAAAGCTTAAAAGACAAATTGTTTTCCTTCCTTAACCACAATAATGTGTTATCAAAAAATCAATTTGGTTTCATT
This sequence comes from Kuschelorhynchus macadamiae, assembly GCA_030620095.1. Classification (NCBI taxonomy): domain Eukaryota; kingdom Metazoa; phylum Arthropoda; class Insecta; order Coleoptera; family Curculionidae; genus Kuschelorhynchus; species Kuschelorhynchus macadamiae. The sequence continues at coordinate 126,968 of JAUTXW010003579.1, forward strand.
CCACAACTGGGTACTGAAGGCGTATTGCATGAATTAATGAAACAATTGACTTTAAATATAGATAGTGGTAGAAAAGCCTTGTGGTATTTTTAGACTTGTCAAAGGCATTTGAAACAGTCTCGCATTCTATTTTAATTAACATATTGGAAAAGTATGGTATCAGAGGCCCCATCCTTGAAATATTCCGAAAATACTTATAAAATAGAACACAATATACAAAAATAAATGACATTTTAAGTAAACCCGATATGGTCAAGATTGGAGTACCACAGGGAACGGTGATGGGTCCCATGCTTTTTAATATTTACATGAATTCCATAAATGGTTTAAATATTGGGGATGAGATTGTGTCATATGCGGATGATACTACCATTATATTTACTGCTGATTCTTGGGAGAAGGCAAGAGAAAAAGCTGAACGAGGTCTCTAATTAGTAAAACAATTTCTTGATAGCTTTAAGCTCTCTTTAAATAAGAAAAAAAACCAAATATATTGCTTTCTCCATAAATATTTCAAATCGTCCTAATTATCATAATATTAACATTCACACATGAAAGGATTGAATTGAGGCTTAGGTTAGCTCCATAAAAATTTAGGTATTGTTTTAAATAGGAATCTTAAATGGGATCAGCACATATATTATTATATATTATACTTGTCCAAAAAACTCAGAGCATTATTACATAAATTCTATATATTAAGAGACATTCTATCCAGAAAAGCCGTGATCATGCTTTATAAAGCACTGGTAGAACTTTTAATAAGGTATGGCATTCTAGTCTGGGGAGGTGCTTATGTAACCACCATTAAACCTTCGAAAGTTGTCCAGAATACAATTATCAAAATAATACTGAAGGGACCAAGATTATACTCAACCACACTACTCTATTGTAATGAGATTTGCGACATCGATATCTTGTATATACATAAAGACCATGCAAAACAAACACTTATAAGTCACACACACCATACAAGAAGAAATGTAAACAAGTTTATTGTGATCCCACAATGCAATACAAATATATTACAGCATTCACCAATTTATCTGGGACCTAAATTTTATAATCAATTACCACTTGAAGTAAAAATAACTGAAGCAAGAAAAAAAATTATAAAACAGGCTCTGGTTTATATTCTCGAAAACCATGGTAACTTCTCGGATAGGATGTAAATTTTGTAAATATTTATTAGCATTGTCGGATGCAGGCATCTAGTGATGTATAAATAACTTTTCTGTAGCTCTTGTACCTTAAAAATGGGCTGAACAAGTTTTGGGTTGTACATTTTGATTGAATGTTGAGTTGGGTTTTGGGTTTGGTTCTTTTTTTTTTGTATGACATACTTTATTGAATTGTTTTCTTGATTTAAGCGGAAATGTTGGGTTTGTAAACATACTTACATATGATGTACTTACAAATGTAGAATATTTAAAAAAAGCACAATAGGTGCTTTCTAATTTAGAAATATCTGTACTATTGTATTATTATTTTGGTTAATAAAATTTGAATCTAAAGTTCCAAGTATGATTTAGAGCGGTGGTCGCCAACCTGTCGATCGCGAGCTACGGGTAGCTTGCGAAGACATTTCTGGTAGCTCACAACATATCTTGTAAAAATAATAGAAGCGTCCACAAATGTTGAAAAAATCACAATATGGAAACAAGCAGCGCCAACCTGCGTTGAGTGCTCTGGATAGCTGCTAAAATTGACCAGAGCGCCAGCATCGCGGGAATGTTTGAGAACACAAGAACGATCTAGATATAGATCGCTATAAATGCGCATGTCGGGCATACAACGCGTTCAGTTTAAAACTAAAAGGCATTAGATGTGTTAGTACACAGATTCAGCAATAAAAAAGATAATGGTAAGCAGTAGTAAGAAAGTAAAGACATACAATATTCGTTCGGAATGGGAAGAACAGTATTTTTATACAGAAGTTAAAGGTAAAAATGTATGTTTGTTATGTAATGCCTATGTTTCGGTTGCCAAAAAAGGAAATATTGAGAGAAATCATAAAAGTGTACATCCGAATTTTGAAAAATATTTCCCGTTACATGCTGCCAGCAGAAAAGAAAAATTGAAACAATTAAAAAACCAGTTAATTGGACAACAGTCAATTGATAAAACAGGCGTTTTTAGAAGCTGCAGATTCCTTATTTTCCAACTTTAAAAATAAAGACGAGATAGTTTCAGAAACAAAATCTATGCAACTTTCTGCTAATACAGTGATGAGACGAGTGGAAGTAATGAGCTAGGATATTTTTTCACAGTTAAAAACTGACTTAGATAACTGTGTTTATTTCTCTCTTTAACTGGATAAATCAAGAGATGTGGTTCACACCTCCCAGATGGCCGTGTTCGTCAGGATGGTTTTTAGTGATTTTATGATTAAAGAATGGAAGGAATTGTTTTCTCATTTAAATAATTCTATATCTTTAGAGAAAATTCCAATTACAAAATTTGTAGGCTTGACAACTGATGGGGCTCCAGCTATGGTGGGTTGTTATAAGGGTCTTTCCACAATGTATGTGTTACCACTGTATTATTCGTCAGCAAGCGTTATGTGGAAATGTTTTAAAACTAAACAACCTCATGAAATTGGTAGTAAAAATTGTAAACAAGATTAGAGTTCTCGAATAACAAAGAAGATTATTCAAAATCTTAGCCAATGAAATTGATTGCCAGTACAGGTATCTACTTCTTCACTCTGAAGTGCGATAGTTAAGTAGAGGACGAGTGATAACACGTTTTAATGAAACCACAGTTCATCTGTCATAGTTCAATTTTTCACACAACGCGGCGAACCGATTCAGGAACTGAAAAATTCAATTTGGCTTAGAGATTTTAGGTTTCTTGTGGACAGACAAGATTAATGAACTCGATTTGCAACTTCGGGGAAGAGATAAACAACTGGCGGAAATGATTTCCGATGTAAATGCATTCATAAAAAAGCTTGAGGTTTTGCTAAAAACCTTAGTCAACCGTGATGTCAAACATTTTTCTGAGAAGATATCTCAAAAAGAACTGTATGACAGTAAATCTCATGTAGAAACAGTTTCTAACTTGAAGGAAAATCGGTTTAAGGATTTCAACAAAATGACATTCTTGGCTCAAGTTGTTTTTTCAGACTTCATGTAAATTGATATCCAACAGTTTGCAACTTCTGTTATGCAGAACTTTGGCGAAGACATCTCTGCAAATGAAATGGAAGTAGTTGCATTTGAAAGTGATTTAGCATTGAAATCCTTAGTTTCAAGTACAAAATGTATGTGGCCTATAGCAAATAAAGACAAATATTCAGTTCTAAAAGTGAAAGAGTTATTTACTTCCAACTATTTGTGCAAATCTTTTTCCAATATGAAGTTTATTAAGAATAAATACCACACTCGCCTTACAGATGAAAATCTAGATAATTGTGTTCGAATGGCTGTATCAAATTGCACTACAAATATCAAAAAAATTATCGATGAGTCCTGTTAACTTCTAAGTGTTAACCTTCTCATTGAATGCACGCAGTTTTTATCACATGTTCTTGGTAAAAAATTATAATGTTTTGTTTACTTTTATCAAGTCTTATGGCTATATGAAAATTTTATTTATTTTTTAGGTATGTATTAGTATTAGTTAAGTACTTATTAATTACACAATAACATGTACTATGTCAAATATAACTGTGCATTATTTCGTTACAAGTAGGTAGCTCACGGTTTATTTCTAAATTATCAAAGTAGCTCAACACCTTGAAAAGGTTGGCGACTATTGATTTAGAGGTATAATAAAAAAATTATGTTTTTTTTTAAGTTAGGGATTCTTGATATTTTTTTAACTGGATGATCAATTGTGTTCATTTTCGTTCTCATTTCTAAATACTACAAAATTCTTCAAAAGTTTCGCAATAAGCTTAATTTTCATATATTATCCAAAATTAACCGCCCGATATGCTTCTTATCTTACCTGAAAAACTCTGCACATATGTTGTTCCTTCTTGAGTTGACTTGAAAATGAGATACTGTTTGAAGAGACAGTTTTGAAAAAGCGCAAAATGATTTTGTGAATGTAATTTCCATTCCATTAATTCTTATTTGCTTATGTGTAGAATAACTATTTTAAAAATCGGTAAATTTCCTTTACCTGGAACTTCCCTTGTTATAAATCTTTCCTTACATTAGGAATAGTAAAGTGTAACCCAATTAAAGTCCGCAAATAGTCATTTAGAATACTGTATTTTCAAACATTTTTATTACGAGCCATTTTGTTCCAACATATGGGAATCGAACCAGTATTTTACCAGTTTCTACCTACGAGACACTTATTTTTTGGGCATAATTTAAAATAAATTGATTTTTTTGTTTGTTGGTCTTAAATTCGTATCAAAATTTTACCACTTAATCTCTATATTACACTTAATAGATGTCCAAAATTTAAAATTTATATAATATGTAGTTTTTTAGAAATTTTTTAAATAATTTATGAAACCGCCATTTTGTTTTGCTGACTTGCATTCATACCAAAATATTACAGGTTGATCCTTGGTTTTTGTGCAAAGTTTGAGATAAATTGGACAACTTGTTTTTCAGTAAAAATGTTTTCAACATTTTACTAGGCCGCCATTTTGTTCTGTCAAATGTCCAAAATACAACTAAGTAATCCCCACATAGCCCTTAATTGTCGATGAAAATTTGAATCGGGTAAGTAGTTTTTAGCTATGCCCCGAACTGACAGACGGACTGACAGACTGACAGACTGGCAGACAGATAGACAAATGGAACTAAGAAAACATATTTTTTGGGATCTAGGGACGCTAAAACGTAAGTACATGTAAAATCTGTAATTGTTTTATGACAACAAACATTTAATTTGGCCGCCATTTTGTCCCGCTATCTTGAATTCCTAGCAGTTTAAATTAATACCACAGTTAATTTTTGCACAAAAATTGAAATCAATCAAATAAGTAGTTTTTTCCAGGCTGAATTTTTAAATATTTTATCAAGCCGCCATTTTATTTCGCCATATTGGATTCGTACCAAAATTTTACTAGTTAATTAATAACCAGGACAGTAATTTTTGACCAAAATTTGAAGTCAATCAAGTAAGTAGTTTTTAAGCTGTACCGCGAACAGGCAGACGGACAGTCAGACAGACCGACACAACTGAGAAAACATGTTTTCCGGAATCTAGGGACTCCGAAACGTAAAGATCTGAAAAATCTCGGAGGGTGATTTTTTCACATTTACAATACTTCACTTTTACGAAGGAAGTAATAAATAAATAAGTAGTTTTTACGTTGACGCACACCGCCTTTTTGATACACCATTTTAAATTCGTACCAGTTTCTCCCTACACTACATTGAATATTTCTGCAACATTGAAGATCAGTTGAATAAAATTGAAAAAAAATTTGGTAACCATTTTGTTCCAAAATTTTGAATTGGTACCACAACTTTACCAGTTTATCTGCTATATCACACTTAATGGTTGCACATAGTTTGACATTAATCTAATATGTAGTTTTTTCAGACTAATTTTTTTAAGTATTGTATTAGGGCGCCATTTTGTATCTTATATTCATTCATTCCTATGTAACGCTTGATTTTTGTGCAAAATCTGAGGCAACTTTGTTAATTAGTTTTTTGTCATTTAGTCATCTTGTTTCGGCATATTGGATTTTTATCAAAATATTACCAAGTTATCCCCATACGACCCTTAATTTTTTACTAAAATTTGTCAATCTGATAAGTAATTTCTAAGCTCTGTCGCGAACTGACAGACAGACACACAAACCGACGACAAGGTTAATAAAACTTATTTATGGACTATAAAACGAGAATATATGTAAAACCTGAGAGGGTGATTTTTTACGATTACAAACAATCTATGTGGCCGCCATCTTAGATTCGCACCAAAATTTTATCAGTTGATTCCTACAAAATACTTGATTTTTGTACAAAATTTGAGATAAATTGGATAAGTAATTTTTTAGTAATAATGTTTTTAACATTTCACTAGGCCCCCATTTTGTTCTGCCATATTGGATTTTTATCAAAATATTACCAGGTCATTCCCATATGACCCTTAATTTTTAAATCATAAATAAGTCAATCTGATATGTTGTTTTTAAGCTATGTCGCGAACTGACAGATACTCAAGCAAACCCCGACAAACGGACCGACGGAATTGATAAAACATATTTTTGGTCAACTTGGAACTTTAAAACGCTAACTTAATACTTGAGAGTGTGTTTTTTTCACGATTACAAACCTTCTATTTGATCGTCATTTTGTTCCGCAATATTTTATTAAGCCGCCATTTTGTTTCGCGCTCTTGAATTCGTTCCAAAATTTTACCAGTTGATTCCTACATAATACTTCACAATTATGCAATATTTGAGGTAAAAAACTTTTTTAACATTTCACTAGGCCGCTATTTAGTTTCGACACATTGAATTTTTATCAAAATATTACCAGGTCATTCCCATATGACCCCTAATTTTTGACTAAGATTTGAAGTCAATCTGATAAGTAAGCAGACAAACCGACAGACGGAGCAACGGAATTAATAAAATATTTTTTGTCACCTAGAGACGCTAAAACGTGAAGATATGTAAAACTTGACTGGGTGATTTTTTCATGATTACAAACATTCTATTTGGCCGCTATTTAGTTCTGCACCTTGAATTAGAACCACGGACACTAGTTCATGCCTAGACCACCGTTAATTATATAGCCCACAATTTGAAATCAGTCTATTAAGCAGTTTTTCAGGTTCAGTTTTTAAATATTTCATTAAGCCGCCATTTTATTCCGCCATTTTGGATTCGTAGCAAACTTTTATTAGTTGATTCCAACATAATACATGATTTTTGCGCAAAATTTGAGATAAATTGGTAAAATAATTTTTTAGTAATAATTTTTTTAACATTACAATCGGCCGATAGATCATCCCCATATGACCTCTAATTTTTCACCAAAATTTGAAATCAATCGAGTAAGTAGTTTTTAACTATACTCGAACAGATAGACCGACAGACAGAGAGACAGACAGACAGCCAGACAGACCGACGGAATTTAGAAAAATGTTTTTCGGCATCTATGGGCCCTAAACGTAAACATCTGAAAAAATCTCGGAGGTTGATTTTTTCACGATTATCATACTGGGAAGTACAAATCCATAACTTTTGGATTTACTTAACCAATACAACGTAAAAATGTAACAAAAACCAAAACAAAAATATATGAAATAAACTGGATAGTATTAAAAGATAACTTGTATATACAATGCAGAATTTATAAATGAAAGCAGTAGGGAAAATGTGATGAACCCTGGCCAATGATGAACCACTAGCTGTATTTTCGAATGTATCGGGCATAACAGACTACCGCCCTATTGGTTGGGGTGATTGAAGATTATAATCAGTTTTTTTTACAAGCGCTCACCAGAATACAAACCGTTTTTATGTCAATAAAAAATAAATTTACAACTGGTAAGTATTCATATAGCAAAGTAGCTTCGCATGATATTAATTAACTTTTCATTTACATCCAACTAGATTCTGTTCTAGATACTGCGGTTTGAAGAACCTGTTGTTTGCCAATTGCCTAAAGCGCAATCCAGTATATTTTTGAGAAGCCCTCCGTCATTAATTAGAGCCCAGGCTTTTAATAAACCTAATATAGAAGCCTATTCTATCTAATATTCTGGAGCAGTATGATTTTCTCCCTGAAAATTTATATAATATGGATGGATAATATGGGTTTGATTACGGTCGGAAAGAAATGTCAACTAATGTACACTGCAAGAAGGAGCAAGCAAGTTGGTACACGTACGCCCCTCCTGCTCTTATTTATCCTAGTCAAAAGATGAAAGATGAGCTTATGAACGGTGCTCCCGCTCGTAGCATAGCTTTCACACAAGAAAAAGGTCGGATGACCAGTGAATTTTTTTGCAAATGGCTAAATCATTTTGTAAGGTATAAGAAAGCGCCAGAATAAGGTTCTTTTACTTCTTGATGGCCACAATCTTAGAGGAAGAATAAAAGTAGAGTTCATCATTTACATATTTAGCCACTGCCAAGATTACCTCACAGTATAAGGTTGATCATACGACGATGCCAAGCCTAGCCAGGAACATCAATGTTTATACCAATTTATATTACGGTGAATATGTTTAAACATGATGCAATAAAATTTTCATTCAAAAAATAGTAATGTATTTCCAGTATTAGTTTCTAAGCAGTATAAAGAAATTACTTTTATTTCAAAATAGTAAAATACAAACTAAAATACCCAAAGTCTCAGATCAGATTTCACCAGTAACAAGAGTTTTAGTTAGCTATGCCAAACCCGATCGACAACTCCACGTATTAGACCATCCCACTGTGGTATTAGATCATTCCACTTTCATTGACAAGGGATCCTTATAGTAAAAAAGTATAATAGTCTACAGTAAACATTGTTACAGAGTCACGTGACCGGCGTGGCTTAAAAACCAATTGCGGGTCGTGGAACTACAATAAATTTTAACATTAAAGAAATTAATTTGCTAAAAAATATTTTTTTAGCGTCACTACTGCATGTGTTTTAATGTATTATTGTGTATTTGTTGATATTGCTCAAATCTTCTAATTATATGTTGCCTTACTTCAAGAAGCAGCGTTCTAAAGGTGGCATTAGAAGAACATTAATTTTTTAAATATTTAATAAATAAGTTTTATTTACTTTATCTTGGACATTGAACTAGGAGCTTTAGTTGACCTAACTATGGTGCGGTAAGGTGAGTTTGTAGAAAATGGCCATTTAAGTTTGGAATTTTCTTTTAATCACTAAGTAAACAGCAAGATTTCCTTTTCCAGGAGACATGTCTAATGGAAGATACCTTATTCACTTATTTTGGGTCACATGACGTATTGACCAATCCGGTTCAGTATAATAGAAGGTTTATTTTGTCGGGGATCATGTGAGAATCTTCAAAAGCAAAATGATACAAAAAAGACTCTGAGGTGATTTTTTTGCCGATTACAATAGTTTTTCCTATCAGAGAATTAAAATAATTATAGAATATACCAATACTATATTAAAATAGTCGAAGGGCGTCTCACGCTCAAAAAAACGTACTACGATTTCGAAAATCACTAGATTTTGGATGAAATCTGGGGAAATAATAAAGTTTCGGATGATTTCGCATCTTTTTTTAATTTTCACTTGAGTTGGGCCAATTTTTTATATAAGTGTTGTCAGGTAAAGGAATTTAAATGGTGATGCTTTGGTTATTAGGATTTAGGATATTGAAAATTTAAAAAATCTTTTATTTTTTAAATTCTAGCTATTAACACGGAAAAACAATATGACAAATCGCTATTCTATTCGTATCTAATAGCGCTCGCTTTTTTTTACTTTCCTCGCAAGAGCAAAAACATGTTTTCTCAGTTCCGTCGGTGAGTCTGTATGTCTGTCCGCGACAAAGCTCAAGAATTGCTTGTCCTATTTACTTCAAGTTTTGGTTAAAAATTAAAGGTCATATGATGATGACGTGGTAACATTTTGGTAAAAATCCAATATGACTGAACAAAATGGCGGTTTATTGAAATGTTAAAAAAATTATACTAAGAAACTGCTTATCCATTTTATCCAAATTTTGCAGAAAAATTAGGTTTGACATGACCATGAACTGATAAGTTTTACTACAAATCCAAATGGCGGCCTAATAAAATATTGTGTGTCAATGCAGAAAACTACTACATCGATTATGTTCAAATTTTGTTCAAAAATCAAATATTATATAGGGATGAACTGGTAAAAATGTTGAGACAAATTCAAAATGAGGGAACAAAACGGTGGCATAATTAAATGTTTAAAAATATCTGAAAAAAGTATTTATCGGATTGATTTATTGATTGATGACATCCCCATTTTAAATAATTATTACTAAAAATGTATGAATTGCTCACTTAATATCAATTTTTAATCAAATCTGTATAAATATTAAAATTCGCTCGCATTCTAGGCATTCCTACTCTCATTTTTTAAATATTTACTAAAAATGTATGATATGTATTTTCAAATACCCCCAGATTCCTACTTTCTTTCAGCTAAATCTACACAAATGTTGGCATTACAATCTTGAATTTTTAAAATGTTGACAAAAATTCATGATGTGCAGTCTTAGATACCCCTAAATGCCGAATTTTAATCAAATCTGCAAACATTTTAAAATTAGTCTGCTATGGTGGTGCCGCCATTTTTAATTCTCAAATATTGACTAAAATTTCATAACTTTTATTCTTAAATACTTCTAGATACTGATATTTCAGCCGAATCTGTACAAATGAAAAAATTCGTTCGCTATATTGGCGCCACCATTTTGATTTTTGTTGTGCATTCTTAAATAATCCCCACAAATGTTAAAATTATCCGTCCGACCTGTTGACATTGTCATTTTGACGCCGCTATTTTAAATTTTTAAATGCTGGCACTTTTAAATTTTCCTAGGCACTGATTTTCAGCTTTCGCTACACAAGTAACAAAATTCGTCGGCCGTATTGGCGCCGGCATTTTGGATTTCTAAACGTTGACTAAAAAAATTCGGATTTTTTATATCCGAAAGACATACAAACATACAACCAGATGAATAGGAAGCCAATAAAAGCGCGTTAAAATCATTGATTTTAGTTTAAAACTCTAACACCCGTATTCTCTAAAGAAGTTTAACTTTAGACAAGGTCTAACTTGACAGTTACAGGTTTAAGATGACATTTTCAACAACTGAACAAATAATTTTTCTAAATGTCACAATTACAAAATGATAGTGGCATAAGGCAAACATAACTAAAAACTAAACCTACCTTACTTAATGGTTTGATTTTAGATAGTGAAGTAGAGACGATTATTTCTTTGAAGTTTGTGAAAATACCTATTTGCTTCATTAAGGAATAAGTAAGAATCCTTCTTTTTGTCAACGATAATGAAGCATGGCCTATTTCTTCATTTTCGTACGTCAAATATTTTAACAGGTCGTCATTTTGTTTCGCCATATTCAATTCATACCAATATTTTATCAGTTTTTTTTTATATCAGACGTAATTTTTGTGGAAAATTAAATAAAATTAAAGTTAATCGAGTAAGTGGATTTTTTAGCTATACCGGAACAGACTGACTGACCGACAGTACCGGAAAAACATGAGGATCTGTAAAAACCCGGAACGATCATTTTTTCACGATTAATGATATTTCCTTATGCGGGAAGTGAAAACTCACGTCGTCACTGGCATTTGTCAACAAATGGCCACGGCTTGGGCATGGGCCATCCCCACTTCTTGTTTTATCGTAAACATTGGTCGATAGAATGTGAAAAATAGGGGAACCATGTTGGCGCATACCCCTAACGTGATTTATGAATGAGTTGTGATCTCTACTTGAATTCTTACTCTAAGGCCACAATAGTCATAAGAGTGTTAAATCTCTGCAGCTTACAAAAGAAAATGGTGTGAGTGGGTTTTGCTTTCTCGTACACTGCTCTCATCGCGTTCAACCTCTGGACGTTGGATTATTTCGTCCTATACATACGTATTTCGATCAAGAAATACAATTATGGCTTCGCCAAAAACCTAGAAAGGCAGTGACCCGATTTAAAATAGAAGGTCTTCTCAATCAAGCTTATATGAAAAGTGCCGTACTATCAAATGCGCTAAATTTGTTTAAAAAGACCGGCATTCAACTCAATCCTCATGTTTTAGCAACAAATTCCCAAGATTCAAGTCGATATTAACGAAAACCAAATAGAATAAGACATTCGTGACCAACCAAGTATGTCTGGTCATAACTCGACTTCATCCTCAGTTCTTGACATCTCGGGAAAGAAATTTATCTCCTCCAAGTTGCAGCCAGTGGTGCTGATAAAATAAAAGACTTGTGTCGTGAAATCGTATCTCTTTAATGTAAAAACGCACTATGAAATGTTTAAAGATACAAAAAACCTCAATACGAAAAACTATTAGTTCCATTCTTAAACGCAAAAAAAAAACAAGTTAACATCTTAAAACAATTTACAGCAATAGAATAAGGCCATAAGCCAACGTTTGTTCGCAAAAATCTCAAGTAAAACTTGAAAAACCAGTCTCATAACGTAGTAGGCTCCAAGAACCACTTTTCCTATCTTTTAACATGTAAAAGAGTGAAATGAAAATTAACTTGACGCTAAAATAACTCTATAATATTCAAGTAAATAAAGATTTTAAAAGCAGTCAAAGCTTTTACCATAATATTATACCATTTTGTTGTTAACCTAGGCAAATAAACAAGAGGCAAGTTGAATCGTCTTTTCTCAAAACACTGCAACAAAAAATGGATAAAATATAAGCCGGTCGACAACTTATGAGTTCATTGTTTGTATTCAGGTGTGGGAATAATAGATGATTCTAAAAAAATCTTGTTTGCGAATTTTAAAAGCTTATATACAGGGTGATATAAGAACTCCAAATGAGGGGTATCTCAAAAACAGAAATTTTTGTTTGAAGAAATATATTCAAAAGAATTATTATTAAAATATGAAAGGTATGGTCAAAATACACTGTTTCCGAAAGTTCGAGTCAAATCAGAATTTTTTACAGCTCAAAATAGGCTCATTTTGACCTAACCCTAAACCAAAACCCTGAACCCCCATAAAACCAAAACTAAGAGAGATATTAAGCTCAAAACTGAACAGAAAGGTATAATTTTTCATAAGCTTCATTTTGAATCCTAGCATGACCTTTTTGGACAACTTTTAATTTTTAAGTAAAATTTTTCTGAAAAATTAACTTTCTATTTTCACTTATATCATCTAAATGAAAAGTGATAAAAATAAAATTTATTAAGAAAAAATGAGTATTTTCACGACCTCTTTCGAACTAGACATATCCTCGATTTTTAAGAATTTTTAAGTTAATTAGAACAACCGTGCCTTTATTATGAACAATTGAATATTTGAATTTATTTACTATTTATTTAGTGCATGTTGTAGTGGTATTGTGTAACTACCTCAGATTAAGAGTCTATTCTTAATATGAGGTAACTACCCTACATTAGAAATTTCGAGACTAACGTTTTTGAGGCGCATGCAACGCCGTGGTGGAATAAGACATTATTTATTTTTACTGTTGCTAAATTTGATTAATAAAATTTTAATTGTGCCAACCTTTTGTAAAAATTTTAACCACGTGTGTGGACAACTGATGTTTTTCCTAATATAAAATTCTTTTGATAGTAATAAGTTTTAGTCAAAAAGTGAATGTGTGGAATTTTGCAAAAATTATAAACAGCTGATTGCTACACGACGTAGTGATTAGGCCGTACGTTGTTTAATAGTAAATCAAAAGGATTATTTGATAATCTCCTGAAAGGAAGTTATATTTTATAACGTCTGATGAAAAGAGGAACATTTTACCACCAAAAATAATAAAAAATCGAAAACAAAAAAAGATCCCTTTGGACAAATGTTAAGTTTTCAAAATTTTTAATAACTATTTTTGTAAACTTCTAATTGTAAGTCGTATTGTTACTGCGTTGGGCGATTCTCAAAGACATTGAATATAAACTCTTTATCAGTTGAACAAACTTTTCGGACTTTAACTGTGCAGTGAAAAAAATAACTTAACAAAAGTCAGTAAAGTGCAAATGAGCTTTCAAAAAGTATTAAACCTAAACTAAACTGCAGGTCCCTTGAAAGACTTAACGCCAAGCTTTCAGAAAGTAAGCCACTTTTGTCAGTGTAAAAAAATTTAACCAAAATAACTTGTACATTAGCTATAGTAATTTATCCACCCGGCGTCCACGTTGGTAAAGGTGGAATAAATCGTATTTAAATTTTAAGATAGAGGAATTAGTGATATTATTTAAACAAACTGACTTACTTTCTACCATGATACCTTCCTGTCGCTACTCTCAAAACTTGTGATATTTGGTGAAAAAATATAAAATTGTTAAATAACATATTTGGACAGAGACCACCTTCAGGCTCTGTTTTTCAATAAATATACCTAAATTCATGCCCAGCGATTTTTTTTCCCCTCTTAATGAGGCAGGGGCCCACATTCCAGAAGGCAGCCCGGTAAATGGTGGAGGGATCTAGGGATCTTTGCCTCAAATAATTACCCTAATAATAATAACCCCGTATCTGTGACTGACACAAAGCATGAGAATGATGTAACTAATCTTAGGACCATTAGTAATAAGCATAAACTTTGTAGTATTAGAAACCAACCATATGAATGTGAGAACCCGAAAAAAGAAAGAAACAGCTTATTAGATACATCAAATAGCTACTTCCGGAGGAAGATTTTTTCCACACATTTTGTCCCTTCATGTATAGCCACTTTGGGGTCTTTACGTGATGAAAATTACCCTTTTGAATTGCCTAAACTACTGTTCAGCCGATGTCGCTGTCCTCAACGTCAACTTTTTAGTGATAGTTCTTCAGAAATAAATTAGAATTTGATAGCAATAATCTTTTAGCCAACATTCTTTAGTATCTGCTGAGTGCAGTACTGAGTTTAAAACTTTTAATCACACCACCAATATTGACAGTGGTACCCTAGAGGTACAAAACTTAAGTAACTAACGATCTAAACTAACTAACCCGATTAATCCTAAAACATTAACAAAAAACATTAATATTCCTGTATCTGAGTTCACAGTTAGTTGACCCAGAAGCCATGGAAGGACCCAATAACAATAACTATTCAGCCTACGAAGGCATTCTGTTCGATACGAACCATATTTTCAACCAACCAAGTTTAAATTCCGAATTTCCAAAAGTAAAAAATAATAATTTATAAAGTTTCGATTACCAAACATGTCCATCACCAGAACACGTGGAAAAACTGGTCACTTGAATTTAACACCAGAAATGTATGAACTTAAAGAGAGAATAATTCAGAGGGAAATAAAGATAAGAAAATAACAGACAGTAAAACGGCAACTTGTCATTGCAAATGACAGTTCGGGGGTGTGAACACGACTCCGATGATGCTAGTTGCCTATTCTGCAATATGTTATACTCATTGCAGAATCATCAAACATTTTGGTGCCACAATAAGTGGGCTGATGTTAGCTACCGTTGTAAAACATTTATCTGTGAATTTTGCACTTAATTTTTTATTCACCTAATGTTAGTTTGATATATATTATTATAGCAAAGATAATTGTATCTAATAAAGCTTAAAAAAACTTTAATTCGCTTATTTTAAAGGGGGCCGACATGGGCACATATGTGCCTATGTTTAAAAAATGCTTATGTCATCAAACAGGAAATTAATTGGCAACAAATTAACCTTATACTATAATCAATTTGGAATTAAGTACAGATCTTCACAAAAAGAAATTTAGTAACTGCAAGACTAAAAAAAGGGTAATGGAATGTCTTTAAGGGGTCCATTACGGGCTCATTTCCCTTAATATCCACTATATTTTAGGAATGTACAATTTGAAAAAAAACGCTCAAACCCGTCAATTTCATTTTGATGGTATTATCAAAATCTCCATCCCAGACAAAATATTTTTAAAAAATTATACGTTTCAATTTATATTTTTTAAATGAAATATACTATTTCTTTTTCCAGTTTTAAATTCTGCTTGTCATATCATATACCAAGTTCCAACAATATTATATATATATGTATATATATATATATATATATATATATATATATATATATATATATATATATATATATATATATATATATATATATATATATATATATATATATATATATATATATATATATATATATATTATATATATATGTATATATATATAATATTGTTGCAATATATTTTGACTTCTACATATATCATTACAACTTAAAGTAGCAAAAGAGCTGCTAAAAAATCAATCCTCCAAAAACAATCATTTTTAATTGTTTTTTAAATTAATTTTCCATTGGTGGGTATCCTACAAACTAAATCTCCGGCGATTTTAAAATAGTTGAGGTTTAGAATACATTCTTTTGATAGCACAGCAGTTTCATGAAAATGCTGAAATGGCTATTCGCAATGCAAAACGTAAAAAGGCCTGTCAGAGACAACTTATTGCTGGCAAACGCCCGATTGAATTTTCAATCTTTCTTAAATCATGTGTGTATAATTTAAATTGCACAAATAAATGTTCGAGTTCTTTCGATTTAAGTACGTTGAGTGGCATAGACGAATTCTCTTTTCTTCTTACTAGGTTCTAGATCAAGATTTAATTTAGTAAAATTACTAACTGATCAGATCCCATTAAATAAATATATATATATATATATATATATATATATATATATATATAAACTTCAGGATTTCAAATTTAAGCTGGACTTTTGTGCTAAGATTTAAATCAATCAATTGTTTGTTTTCTGTAGATGTTGATGTGTATATTTTAAATACACATACATTTTAAAAAGGATTTTCAACATGGCGTCTGAGATGGCGGTCGTTCCTTATTATTCGTGTCTCTCTATTGATTAGTACGTCAAACCACATGTTTTTGATTTCATTAAAAAATGAATTCATTTCTAGTGTTTTATGTGATGTGATACAAATAACGCAGAAAAAAATATTAATTATAGTATACAACGTGTTCGGAAATTCTGCTTCATTATAAAAAGAACATATTCTATTATACAAATAAAAATATTTAAAAGGTTTTTATGAAGATGGGCCCAGAAATCCTTTGATTTCAAAATACAACGAGTTTAATTTAGTTTTAAATATTTTTTTACCATTTTTTGTGTGCCTTGTACAATTCTAGAAATATTTGTTTCAAATTTGGCTCAGATAAGCCGTAATTAATACAATAAAATGACCACAATAAATTATAGAAAATTATATAGGATATAACTTTTTACGGACCATGACCTCTTGGACCTCTGTATCGACACTGAATCACACTTTCCTGTTTTATTTCCAAATTTCATGTTCTTTGGACTTTTTTAATACCTTGTACCGTTTTGAACAAATTTAGAAAAACGTGTTAAAACTTAACATAGACATTTTGGATGGTTTTTAGCCCGTCATTTAGAAAATAAATAGTTTTTCAGGCTGATATTTTAAATACTTTATTTGACTGGCATTTTGTTTAATATTACCAGTTATTCCTATGTAACAATTAATTTTTGTGCAATTTTGAGATAAGTTGAATATTTAGTTTTTTAGAAATAATTTTTTAACAATTCACTGAGCCAACATTTTGTTCCGCCATACTGGATCTTTGACATAATGTTACCATGTCATCCCAATATGACCCTTAAATCTTGACCATAATTTGTTAATAATAAATAGTTAATAGTTTTTTACCTATGCCGCGAACTTGAACAGACAGATCGACGGAATTGGGAAAACATGGTTATTGTCATCCAGGGATCCTAAGATCTGTAAAAACATAGGAGGGTGCTTTTTTCACGATTACAAACATTTTATTTGGCCGCTATTTTGTTCCGCCATTTTGAATTCGTATCACAATTTGACCAGTTCATTTATAAACTACACTTAATTCTTGCAAAAAATGTGAATTCAATCTAAAAAGTAGTTTTTCATGTTGAATTTTTGCATATTATATTAAGCCCCTGTTTTGTTTCGCCATCTTAGATTCGTACCAAAATTTTATCTATTCATCCCTATGCAATACTTGAGTTTTAAAATAAATGAGATAAGTAGTTTTTTAGTAATAATTTTTTTAACATTTTACTAAACCGCCATTATATTCAGCCATATCGTAAACATTACCAGATTATCCTCATATGAATTAATTGTTGACGAAAATTTAAAGGAATAGAAAAAGTAGTTTTTTAGGTACGACGCGAAATGACAAGCAGACAGACAGTCTGACACTGAGAGCGACAGACATTTAGGGACACTAAAATGTGAAGATCTATAAAAACTTAAGAAGGGGATTTTTCACGATTACAAACATTTTATTGGACCGCCATTTCGTTGTGCTACTTGAATTTGCACCACAGTTTTACTAGTTCTTCTCTGTATCACATGTAATTCTGGAACAAAATTTTGAATCAATCGATAAGTAGTTTTTTTATTCCTATGTAATACTTGATTAAGCAAAATTGGACATAAATTAATTAAAGAGTTTTTTAGTAATATTTTTTTTACATTTCACTAGGCCGTCATTTTGTTCCGCAATATTGGATTTTACCAAAATGTTACCAGGTCATTCCCATATGCTGTTTATTTTCACCAAAATTTATAATCAATCGGGTAAATAGAGTTTTAGCTATGCCGCGAACAGACAGACGGAGAGATAGACAGACCGACGGAATTGAGAAAACTTGTTTTTTGGTACCTATCTACCTAAAACCTTTATTACAATACATATGTACTTTTTTACGAGGGAAGTGAAAATAAAAAGTACTGAAGGTAAAAGTTTAACAGTTTTAAGAAAATGTTTAAGGTTCTTAGTTACATTAATTTTAAATATTGGTGAAATTTTGAATCTAAATGTCGATATATCGGAAACGTAACGTCTTAAACCCACACCCATCATATATTACCTAAAGTAGTAATATCTGTATCTGTATACATCATATTTAAAATAGGAGAGTCCTGATCAAATCAAGACTAACACTCTTTTTTTTTAATTATGCCCACAAATCAAGTGTGACATACGTAGAAAATGGCAAAATATTGGAACGAATCCATTATGTTAGAACAAAATGGCTCCCAATTAAAATGTTTAAAAATACAGTATATATATATATATATATATATATATATATATATATATGTATATGTGTGTATGTGTTACTATGTACAGATCTAAATTAGGTCACACTTCAGAAGGAAATTTACCGATATTTTTGTACCTACGTCGAACAACTTAAAGTATTACGTCTTCTTACGTGAGACGCCTTGTGTGCACTATCACTACCCCAGTTCATTCGATTAAAAAGATGATAATGTGTTTATCCATCTACGTAATATTTATGAATGTAACTTTGTCTATTTGTTATTATTTAAGTGCTGGGGATGATGATGGAAAGTGTTTAAAAATATAGTGGAATAATAGATATTTTGATTTTTTGTTTACTTGCATTTCTAGCTTAAAACAATCGTGTGTTGTAGGATTTATTTTAAAACCAGGAAACAAACAGCTATACAATGCGGTAGTCAAATTCCACGTAGTTACTAGCATTTTAGTCAGCAATTATTAAATGAAAATAAATACTCCGGTCAAGTTCAAGTTTGTTATAAGGTCTAACACGTTTATTTACCGGAAACACTACACCGTTCAATGACTCACGTTCTTAATTTTCTCCTACAGATTTCCTTCTTTATATATAACCCTTGCAAAACATAATTTAATTTTCGTTTTTATAAGTTGCTCTTTTAATTTTTATCATGAAGATAATCACTTTTTGTGCCATTGCTGCCGTAATATTGATACAAGTGGTAGGTATAATATCCAATGTAATTTATTATCTTTAATTAGCATTAAATAAAAATAACATTACCAATAGTCCTCTAAGTATAAAATTCTAATTTATTCATTTGTCTATCAGGATCTGGACAAGTAAAAAATAAACGGTTTACTGGTCCGTCCCTAGATATCATCATTGGAATTAAAATTTATTAGTTTATGTAATGTATTATTGTATGTAGATTATGCAAATTAATCATTATAAACTAATATCGTATTTTCTCTTAAATGTTAATTCCTCAATAAAAATGGCCTAAGAAAAATACAAAATTAATGGATTTGTAAAAACGAATATGTTCATATTTTCTTCTTTAACTTTTCATTAAAAAACAAAGCATATTTTCTAAATCATAATACCTATTAGAACTTAGCCCAATTAAAAATTATGCCTGTTTAGCAGGGTCGCGGTAAGCGCACGTGCAACGCATGCTACCCACGCGGGCGCCACTCTAAAGGGGCGCGAAGCTGCATTGGGGTAAAATAAAAAGTACGTTTATACAAATCGAATTTGTAATTTTCAAATAATTTGCAACGAACCAGGCATTTAAAATGTCCTGAAGAAAAGGAGATTCAATCCATTTAATATTGATTTCATATTATCAATTAAGACATTAATTATTATCCTTAATATCAATATTTAAAGTCAGTAAACTCCTTACGCGGAACTTCCCTTGTTATGAATCTTTTCTTGTATTAGGGTTAGTTAAGTGTGACTTAATTTAGCTTCTCAGTACATAGTCATTTAGTAACCCATATATACTGTCTTTTCAAATTTTTTATTGGGCGGCATTGTGTTTCCACATATTGGCTATGTACCAATATTTTACTAGTTTCTACCTATGGCACACTCGATTTTTAAATATAATGTAAAATAAATAAAATAAGCAATATTTTAGTCCGATTTTTTAAAAATGTCATTAGATCGCCCTTTTGGTCCGTCATGTTGAATTCATAGAAAAAAGTTATCAGTGTACCAATATATACTATACATACAATACTACAATTTTTAACAGTATATTTCTATATCACACTTATGTATATTCTTGAACGAAATTTGAACTAAAACTAATAAGAAGTTTTTTCAGGATTTTTCTAAATTTTATTAGGAGTCATTTTATTTTGCCGTCTTGGATTTCTCAACAAAATGTTACCATTTTATTCTAATACTTGATTTTTGTGCAACATTTGAGGTAAATTGAATAATTAGGACACCTTTTTGTTCCGCCATATTAGATTTTTGCCAAAATATTACCAAGTCATCCCCAATATGAAACTAACTTTCGATGAAAATTCGAAGTCAGTCAGGTAAGTTTTCCAGCTATATCGCGAACTGTTAGACAGACCGATCGAATTGAGAAACATGTTTTTTTGCCATCTAGGGACATTAAAACGTGAAAATCACGGAAGTGTGATTTTTTTGGAACACAAACATGTTATTTTGCCGCCATTTTATTAACATTTCTATATCACCTTTAATTCTGGCACAAAAATTGAAATAAATCTAATAAGCAGTTTTTTCAGGCTAATTTTTGAAATATTTTATTATTCCGCCATTTTGATTCACCATCTTGGATTCATACTAAAATTCTACCAGTTCAGTCCTGCATAAAACTTAAACAGGTAAATGGGATAAGTAGTTTTTAAGTAATAATTTTTTTAACAATTCACTAGGCCGCCATTTTGTTTTGCCCTCTTAAATTGGTATCAAAATTTTTTCGTTTCATTCCTACGTAATAATTGATTTTTGTGCAAAATTTCAGTTGCATTACGTAATTAGCTTTTTTTGTAATAATTTTTTTAACATTTCACTAGGCCGTCATTTGTAACCCTTTAACAACAAAATTTAATTTTAGTTTTTGAAATTTCTGTTGTTTTATTACAAAATTAAAATCAAATATACCTGGGTGCTCCAAAAACGTGCCTACATTTAAAGGGACATTCTTAGTAAGAAAATTAGACGAAATGTTCATATGAACATACATCCGCAGTTGTTTAAAATTTAAAAATAAATATGACTTTATTTCGTTATACCAAAACAATAAGAGCTATTTGATTAAGATTTCAAACAACCTCCTAGTATGTAAGGGCTATATTTTAAAAGCATTCAGGTGTATTTTCTTTAATCACAGGTAACAATCCTTGACTTTCTTTTTAAAAAAATGGTAGGCCAATTAATTTAATATATTCGTACTAGCTTTAGGACAATTAAAAATACATAAAAAATATCTCTTAGTATTTTGTGATCGATAAGTCGTTATCGAGAAAAAAATCTGATCCAGTTTTAGTAGAAGTCAGAACTGCTCAAAACTCTACAAAAGTGATTCTTTGGATCAGTTTAAGAAAATAGTTTTGTTAAATATATGTCCGTAAATTCCCTATTTTTGAGATGGTAAATAAAAAAAGATATTTTTATTCTGAATGCTTTTAGTGTTCAAATCTAGTGGAGTAAAGATTCCTAAAGATGCCTCGTGCAATCGAAGGCGAAATGTCAGATAGTAATTCCAATTTGACACTGTCTAAGCCCAAAAACCATGTTTCTTAATTTTATTCTGTATTCTACTGCTCTCTACAAATAAAAACCATCTAGATGACAAAAAAATTGATTTTAATTTGATTTCGTAATCACGAACAGTGCAAAAATAATAAAATATTTCCTAAATTTCCAATAAACTGAAGAAAACCTTGAAAATAAATGTAAGCAGCAGAAAGCTAAGAAAAAATATTACTCATAAAAATTGATCTTATTTTATAACATATATAACAATATAACAAGGTATAGAACACTAGACATTAAATATGTACATTGAAAAACGGTTTCGGTCAAATTCCTGACTTGTCTTTGTATGTGACTGCCTGTGGTGCTTTTAACTTACTTTTTTACAAATTTTAAGTTTTGCCTATGGATGAATGTATGTTCCTTTGTTTTGTTACTACCTGGTGATAATAATGGAAACTGTTTAAAAATTATAGAAAAGTAATAGATACTAGCTGGCCCGGCAGACCTGCCTTTTCCTTTAGATGGCGCGATGAATTTCCAGTGGAATTATACAAATATAGAACGCATTAACCACATCGTCCAAAAATGTTATTGAAGGAAAACATATTGGTTTTATAGAAAAAATACGCAATAAAATAGTACAAAAAATAGTATTGTAAGATATCGGTAACCAGACGATCATTGCAAAACAAAATCATGTAAATCGGTGCAGTACAACGCTCTCACGAACTTGCTGAAAATTCTGGCTTAGTGTTTTAAACATATAGATTACGATTTTTTGATCATCTTCTATAGCACAGCGTCTATATTCCGGAGTTTAAATTTCATCGTCCTATAAACATGCTGGAATGGCGTTTTATTTACATGTGGGTAACTTTAAAGTTGCTCTACTTATTTGTCTCCGCTCGGTGAACTTTGGATAAAAATAAGATTTAGGAAAATGTCAAACATATGTTCTAAACTGCTTAGTGTTTGACATCAAAATTTATAAATACGTCACACAGGTGAAATATTTTGCTTAAACAAGCGCAAATCACACTTTCATTCCGACTATTCGATAACACTGGTCACTGTGAGCTGAAACAGTCTTTAAAGAGGTCTATTTAAAAAACGATACACATAAAAGGTGGTCCAAAAGTCAGTTTAACAATTAGCAATTTTAAAATGAATTAAGGGATAAAGCAATTTTAAAAAGAATTAGGGAAAATTGAGACAAAAAGTGTACTTTATTAAATTAACAGATATAATAAATATCTCATTACGTATCAAAACTATTTCGACACATCTGGTACATCTAAACGTCTCTTTGTTTCTCAAAATTGTTACAAATGTTTTGAAATAATTTTTTAACATTTTTTTGAGCATGTTTTATGTCTCATTGTGGAAGAAGTAGTATGTTCCACAATAAAATGTCCTAAAAATCATATTGAAATTCCATTGGAATTCGTGTTTAAATTTCAATGGGAAATATAATTTCAAAAGGAAATTAGGGATTTACAAAAAAAATACAACCAAGAAGTCTCTTTACAAAAAATACCAAAAAAGCCTTCTTTAAAGAATACAATAAATTAACTAATTTTAACATTTTTTTTTTAACTTAAAAGTATTAAGAAACAAAATTTTCTTTTATATCGTTTAAAGAATATAGATTCACCTCGAACCGAAAAGATTGCTGTCTTTTCGTTTTGTGTAAAGTTAAATGCCTTGGAAAATTCATTTTGATATCGTTTTCTAAAACAAGACTTAGATCTTCTACTATTGGGTAAACAGAAATGTTTAGAGTTTTTTTACTTTTCTGAGCGGTGATTTTAAATTCATCTCAAATTTTTTCAAAATGTTTTCGACATAATACAAAACTATTTTCAATTGATTAAACTGAACTAAAACAGATTCACTAATGTCTTCAAAAGACCCTCCAGATTGTTCTTTATAAGTTTCATTATCGCCCTCGTCACTGGATGATTCGAATAGGATACTTTTAACAGTTGACTTGCCTTGTTTTTATCTAGTTTTAATAGTGTTCTGCCTTTGTATTTCTTTAGGTTTTTCTTCTATATCATTCAAATTAGGCGTGTCTGTTGCTACAATGCATTTTCTTTATCTGGATTTTTTATTTTGTTTCAATTCTGGTGCCTTTGGATATCCTTTCAAACATACTGACGTTATCAAAGAAGTTTACCCATTCTTCTCGCAGTTATGTTCTGAGGTGTCATTGCTTTTTTGAACGCAACCCCAATGAGCTATTTTATAAATTATAATTGGACGACCAGGTTTCCTTAGTAACCAAGATTCGATGGCAGGATTGTAGTACGGTTTGAATGCATAAAA
Organism: Kuschelorhynchus macadamiae; assembly: GCA_030620095.1. Taxonomy (NCBI): domain Eukaryota; kingdom Metazoa; phylum Arthropoda; class Insecta; order Coleoptera; family Curculionidae; genus Kuschelorhynchus; species Kuschelorhynchus macadamiae. Next base: position 151,233 of record JAUTXW010003579.1, read on the forward strand.
CACAGATAAATCTAAAAGTCGATGTTTAGTCGACTCGTTTGGCGTTCCATCAAAAAACGCAGGTGAACAGTTCAGGACGGATTACAAATGTGTAAAGAACTGGCTCACATTGTGTTTGTTGAAAGATGTAGCTCTTGAAAGGTTACATTTTTCTGGTTGCCTAATGCTGAAATCCGTATTCCGCAGCATAAACCCTTGTAACCATTCGATTCATGCTCTCTTATTACTTTCCGAAGTTTCAGGCATTTTCAAATGATTGCTAACCGCTACCTCATAAGCCAAGACACTTTTCCTTCTTTAAGCGCATTTGACTAGATACTCCGCGGTTGTCCTTTTTTGAAATTTCACTTGTGTTTTTTCAGCTGCATCTCTTAAGCTCATATTTTCAAAAATAACCAAATTAACCGCAGCTTTCATTTACTCTTCAGTAAATTGACCCTTCTGTGTTTTTCCTTTCCTTTCTTGGGCCATGTATCATAATTTATCTGAAAAACAAAATACCTACATTGACAGGGGCATATTTTGAATTATTAGGAAGCGAAGTAAGTAGATGTCCTTACTAAATCGATACCTTTGCCTATCTCTATACTGTGGAAAAGCTAACATCATTAGATGACCATGCTATGTTAAATATGAAACTCAAGCAAATATCATGATATCTTTCGTTAATAACATATATATTTACCAAATGGTAAAATATTAAAGTAGTTAAGCAATTTACTAGAACAACTAAAAATTACAATATCATTTATTCATTTTTCGTAAAAAGAATAATGTAAAAGATTATTTTGTTTTTACGAAGCTGGTAACAATTTATAAATATTATTGTAGAAATTAAATTAAATATTTTTAATTTTTCTTGTGAAGTAAATACCATCCCTACACTGATGTTCAAATACAATAATTAAGTAAAATCTTGTTATGGTGGCGCTATTCCGAGTATTAATTTGATAGCTAGCTCTGTTCTCTCATTTTTTTCTGCCGTTCAGTTAGTTCAGTGAATTTGAATCCAAAAATATACATGTCCGCATGCTGTTGTGTGTTTCAGTCTTGATTTCTGTTTCTTTTAAAATGATTGCCTTTTGTTTATTTATGAAAAACTGTTTAAAACAATGTGTTGGTAAATGAGAATAAGAATCTTTTTCCATAGTTAAATTAGAGTAAAGCGAATATCTGTTGACATCGTGAAAATATGGCTTGGGGTAATAAAGGAATTTGTTCATAGATGTGTCAGGTTCTCGATATATATGACAATAATTTTATGAAACACTTGCAAAATTATGTTCTCCTGTTTCCGTCGGTGTGACGTTCTGTCTATCTGTACGCGGCATATGCGGTTGAATTCATATTGCAGTCAAAAGGGAATAAAATGGATACATTTTGGTGAAAATCCAATATGGCGGATCAAAATGGTGGCATCACAAAATGTAAAAAAACACTATTAAGAAACTGAACATTTGCGCAAAAACAAAGTTTGACATAGAGATAAAATGGTATAATTTTTAAGTTAATACATAATTACATAACAAAATGGCGGCTTAATGAAGTATTAAAAGATTCAATTTCAAAATCAACTTATATAATTGACTTGAACACAAAATTCAAGGGTTAGACAGGAGTATGCCGCCATTTTGTTTCGCCATATTGAATTTTTACCAAAATGTAACCAGGACATCCCCATATGAACCTTAATTTTTGACCAAAATTTGAAGTCAGTCGGGTAAGTAGTCTTTAAGCCATGCCCCGAATTTACAGAGAGACAGACGGACAAACGGAATTGATAAGACGTGTTTTTGGGATCTAGTGACGCTGAATTACAAATGTTTTATTTGGCCCCATTTTGTTCGGTCATCTTGAATTAATACCACTATTTTAGTAGTTGATCCCTATACTACAATTAGTTATGGTACACAATTTGAAATCAAACCATTAAGCAGTTTTTTCAGGTTGAATTTTTAAATATTTTATTAAGCCGCCATTTTGTTCCGCCATATTGGATCCGCACCAAAATGTTACCAGTTGATTTCAACATAACACTAGATGTTTTTGCAAAATTTGAGGTAAAGTGGATGAGCAGTTTTTTAATAATAATTTTTTTAACATTTCACTAGGCCGCCATTTTATTTCGCCATATTCGATTTTTACCATAATGTAACTAGGATATCCCCATGTTAACTTTAATTTTTGACAAAAATTTGAAGTCAATCAAATGGGTATGTAGTCTTTAAGCTATTCCGCGAACTGACAGACAGACAGACCGGCTGATGGATTTTTACCAAAATATTACCAGCATATGGGAATGCCATTAATTTTGACCAAAATTTGAAGTCAATCGATTAAGTAGTTTTTTAGCTATGCCTCGAACAGACAGACAGACAGGTCGATAGGATTGAGAAAACATGTTTTTCGTCATCTAGGGAGCCTGAAACGCGAAGATCTAAAAAAATCTCGAAGAATGATTTTTTTAGATCATTCTTCGAGATTTTTTTACATTATTTTACATTATTACAATACTTCCTTTTTAAATGTGTTCAGATTATTTGTTGCGTTTAGATTGACAAACAAAAATATTTTTTGGCTTTTTCGCAACTGAATAAAAATATTTAACTTTAAATTAATTGAACCAAATATTTAATATAATTACATACCTCAACATGTAGACTAGTTTATCTACGGAATGTTTCGATACATAATATAAACAATATTCTTTAAGCAAGCATAAGAAATTATATCATTTACCTTAAGTTTTTATAGACACAGTAGTTGTACAAATACTTTCATCCTATCGGGACTCATCAGTGCGCCGACCGGCTTTGCAGAAAAATTAAATGTGACAGGGATAAATTGGTACGATTCAGCATGACGTAACAAAATATTGGTGTGTGTTAATATAAAAACTACTTTTTGAAATAAAGTGTGGCATATGTAGAAACTGGTAAAATATTGGTAGGAATCCAATATGAAGAATTTTACTAAATTACTATTTACTGAACTAGATTGGGTCACACATCACTATTCCTAATAAAAACAAATATTCATAAAGAGAAAAGTTCCGGATAAAGGAAAGCGTTCAAAAGAATCATAGGCCATTGCAAATTTCGGAAAGTTAATTCGATTGCCGCACGAAGCTTCGCTACTGACTGATATCGTGTTTTATATATTTTATTTTGCCTGAAACCCCATAAGAAAAAATCTAAAACTGAAAGATCCGGAGATAGAGGGGGCCATCTTACAAGTCCGTGGCTATATGCAATATCTTCCTCAAGGACCGCCTTCAAAAATTGTATAGATTATCCGCCTTCCAAAAATGAAACACGAGACCCCAACCCCAAAGCATCTTTCTGGTGCCCTCTCAAAAATACATTTTTAGCCTGCACCTCTAGTTCAAAGCCAAGTTGATCCACGCGCACGTGGTGAGGATAATGTAAATTATATATTTATATTATCCTTATAACATGAACATCCTGTAGACAGGCGTCTGGGGCTAACTAGCTACGCAAATTAGTAGTCAAAAGAATTTTAGCATATCTTAAGACACTAATATTTAAAAAATATATAATTTTAAATATATGTAAGGATATTTTTACCAACAGTAATTATAAACGTATGGTAACGTTAAGCAACAGAATTTGAAAACTCAAATAAACATTTTCTTTTTAGGCGGCAATCCCGTGCCTAATAACGTCGCCAGCACCTGCCTGCCTCGGACCGTCTCCACCACTCCAACCAGCAGTAAGTTGTGTCTGCAAACCAGCCTGCTTTAATCCAAAACTTACACTGTATGAAAAATTTCCCCTCCTCTACAAAATTTATGCTAAAGGTTGTAAGTTTTACTGCAGTAAATTAAATGGGGTAACTCCATGTCCTCCTGGGCCAACTGCTGTGCCTTGTGCTACGCCTGTTCCAATATCTTGTTCTACTCTGCCAACCGCAGCACTATCACCAGAAGTGCTAAATACACTTTTCGCTTTCAGTGGTGCATCGTCTTGTCCCGTACCGCCTCTGGCACCTGCACTTAGCTGCGCGTGAACCTAAGCTGCCCTTCGTAAATTTGTATTTTAGTTTAAGCAGTATTAAATATAAGTATTTTTTTTTACTGAACTGTACTTGTTTTTTTTATAAATAACCTAAAACAAAAATAGTAAGTACTAAATAACTTGAGAAAACAAATTAGGCCATATCTTTTAAAAAGTGCTGAGTAATAAACATCGTACATTTTCTACTTTTTAGTTAGAGTTTCGGAGTATTTGATTTGAAATAATTTTTTGTTGATGTTTTTAACAATTGCGCAAATAATAAACGTGCTTACAACTACTTCTAAGAATTTGGTGGAATCTGTTTAAACCAAAAGAAACTCAATATATATATATATATATATATATATATATATATATATATATATATATATATATATATATACATATATATATATATATATATATATATATATATATATATATAGTAAGCTAATCAAATATAGGGAGTGCCATAAGAAAAAAAATTTATTTGCTACTTATTTCTGCAATACTCTCTATATACAAAAACCATTTCATATAAAATTTTGTATTATACCCTATAACTTTTGTATTTAATATTTGTTCCTACAAAGTTAGATAAGAAGTTCATTTAAAGTGAAACACCTGATACAAAATTTTGTATTTGATATTTTTATATATGTTTGAAAAGTTCGAGGGGGCGCAATTATAGTGGAACATTCGGTACATTATTGCTTTTTAGCACTTAGTAACACTGCATATAAAAAGAATATGTATTCAAAAATTATTGTAAAGTGTCTAACAATTTAAATAGTCCATTTGTTATGTAGAGGTATAGGATGTCAGAGCTCTATATATAAAATTTGGAAGTTACGTTTAAATAAAGATAACACATAAGGTGTCTGCGTCATTTGAAGACAAACCGTTATATTTCTTAAAGAAAAAATCCTAAAAGTTACGTATAATCTTTCTTTAGGGCTAATCTAACTTTGAATAAAAAACGTCTATTTTGTTTAAAAATATTTTGAAACCTAATAATATAAATAAAAAAAAAGAAATACAACATCAAATCAAACTATACGATGTTTAATTAATTTGTATATGTAAGTTAGGTAAGTCCTGTTTTTTATTTAGACACAAATATTAAAACTTTGCATATCTTAATTCCGGTACTCTATTGTATTAATTCCATTCATATTAAACATAAAAGACTTACAAGTAATTTTTTATTAATCTATACATGCTTCTAAATAAAAAACAGCGGAACTATAAATATCCTGCTCTATACTTAGCAGACCCTGCCAAGATGGCCCAAGAATTGAAAAGTCATCGTGACAAGATGTTTTAGGAACTATCAAATTCTCCTTCCAATATTTCAGGAATTGGCAAGTACTGCTGCTTGCATTCTAGTTGAACAAAATACTGTCCAACTACAGATAGGCCTAAAAATACCGATGCTAATTGAATTGAAGAATACTTTCTGATAAATAGTCTTAACAGTATAAGAACATATCTGTTACGAGAAATTAATGTTTGATACCCCTGTACACAAAATATATTTATTTGAACATATACCTGTAAAATGCATTATAGTCATCTTGTCCATTTTGATGACCTTGGCTCTGCATGTGGCTGGTAAAATTTTACACTTTAAATACTTTTTTCTTTTGATTTTTTTTTCATTTAAAAAATAAATTAAATTAAGGAATGATATATAATTATTTGATAATGTTATAAACTTTATTCGAAACTTTCTGGCACTGCCCGTTATTATTACTTTTTTGGTGCTGCCGAACCTGGCCCATGCACCTCTAATTCACTTTAATATTTTGCATGTCCCCAACCCCTTGATTACTGGGGAAATACCTTACGAGATTTATTAAAAAAACCAAAGCCTAAAAATGATTGTTAGACAAAATTGTCACTAAAGTATAGTTCCGGTAATTTAATGGTTTTGAAACTTGTTTCCAAAGTTTGTCATTAGTGGTCGTCTACATCTTATTCAATTACCTTTTTAACACAACCCTAATTTTAAAATACACATATCACAGCTAAATACAAACATGTTCAGTGAAATAATAAGATAGGAAACTTCAAACGGCAACTTTTCTCATCTTTTTCTTGCATTTTAAAGATCAGTAAAATCTAAAAGTCTAAATGTCGATAATTTAAAAAGATCAGAGTTAAAATTAACACTTACTAATTTTATTAGTACAAAACATGTATATAAATGATTCGAAATATTCCCAGACATTAAGTTAGTTGTCGCTGTCACCACTGTCTGTTAATCTCCCTACATCCTTCCTGTTTTATCTAGTTTCAAAATTCTGAACATCTTATAGATATCTGTAATGTGCAACTTAATTTTAGAATTTTTAAAACACAGCCGGATTTTGGATTTTATGCTAGTTGACGCCACTACTAATATATAAGCTAAATATTAGAGATCGAATGGTATCAATATACATATGTATCGATACATAGCATGTATTGTTTTAAAAATATTGGAAGCAAATGTATCGATATCCTAGAATATCGGATCCTATTGTGCATTCCTATTCAAAACTCTGTTGGTATTGGGAATAGTAATAAATTTCATGGGGTTGGGAAACCTGTGCCTTTTGATGTGTCGATTATCACAAAATTTAACACACCAATATCTGGCTTTTATCGAAGGAATATACTGGTCAGTTCCTAGCCTTAAGTTCATTCGTAATAAGTTCGACATGGCAGCAAATTGTAAGAAATCAAAATCAGAAGCCACTGCTAAGGTTTTTTTATCAAAACTCCAACTACACTCTAATGGTTAGGCACAAATTCAAAAATCACCGCATCCAAGAACTTCAAATGGTGGGGAACAAAACAAACACGAAACCGAAAATGACCCCACGAATAAAGTTTTCTTTATTCATAAGGATGCTCGCGAGTGCCGTTATCTTGAGGCAAAGGAATATTTAAGACGACAATCAGCGCCTCTGAGGTTGGTACGACAGACTAAACACGAAACTGTTAAAATCGAGTTCTTGCTTTACTAAATTTATTTGGTGTACTATGCTAGACACTGAAGTGTTTGTGACTGCGAAGCTTCCTTTTATGCCCCCACCCGGGTTCGAGGGTTATATCTGAGCGGGCGTTGGCCGTTATCTATGTTTTCCAGATATTCCTGTTGTTCGCTAATTTCGCTTGATTTCTTGCGATTTTAGATTTGTCGACTATTGTCTTCCATACTGTTGGTAGTTTTAATGATACTTCCCTTTTATTTAAATGACCTTGTTTTTCTATCTCTATGGCTTCTCGGATCATTCTAATCTTATGGTGCTCTAGATTGGCAATCTCCTTATACCCATCGAAATTTACTTTGTGGCCGGTTTCCTGATGATGTAAGAATAGGGCCGACGTTGTTTGTTTCTGATGCTGAGTTTATGCTCTTCTACTCTTGCTGATATTCGCTTGTTAGTTTGCCCCACGGATAGCTTTTCACGGTCCTGGCACGGAATGCTGTATACTCCGTGGTTTTCCAATTTGCTTTTGTCTTTTGAGTTTCCAAGTAGTTTACCTATAGTTGTCTGTGGCTGGTGTCATGTTTATATGTTGTGTTTTATAAGAATTCTTTCGATTCTATCTGATGTCCACTTTACATATGGTAAGACTACTTGCTGCCTTCCCGGTTCATAATTTTTTGTGTTCATTGTTCGGGAACTCTGTGCATTAACAGGTTTCTCTATGGTACGATTTGTGAAGCCTTTTTTCTTTACAGCACCAGATATTATATTAAGTTCGTCTAGTCTTGTCTGTGTTTCAGTTAATCGCATGGATCTAGATATTAAAGTATTAGCCACAGCTTGAGTTTGTGCTGGGTGACGATGTGATCTTGTATTTAAATATATGTCGGAATGTGTTCGCTTTTTATACATTTCGAATACACTCGGCCCTATTCCTACATCATCGTGGAACCGGTTACAAAATAAATTTCGATGGGTGAAGGGAGATTGCCAATACAGAACACTATAAGACTAAAATAATCAAGGAAGCCATAAAAATAGAAAAAGAAGGTGACCCAAATAAAAGGGACGAATTATTACAACTACCAAAAGTATGGAAGGCGATGACCGACAAATCTAAAATCACAAAAATCAAGGGAAATTAGCGCAACAACAGGAATATCCGTAAAACATAGATAACAGCCAACGGCCGCTCAAATATAACTTTACCTATATATAACCCCCAAATACAAAAAGAAGCTTCCCAGTCACTAACACTTCAGTCTCTACTCGGTCGGGAGAAAGCAAGCTTTGAAAATGCCAAATGGGATTTTGGCGAAAAGTCAGCAAAAATGTTCTTTTCAGAACGATAGTCATAATGAAAATTTGGTAGTTCAAATAGCACAAAATTTGGCATTTTTTGGCTGTTACAGTGTTGCCATATCTTGCTTAGTTTCGTAAATTTTGCTACTAAGTTTTAGTTTTTAAATGGTACACCCTATATATTTTTGATTATTTCCATTCTATACAACATTCTACGAACAGACATGCTTCATTTGTCACATTTGACATATTAATTTTAATTTTAATTTTAAATTTTTGATCTAGAGAGCTGCGAATTATCAAAATCTATTAATTCATGCCAATGTAGTATAAAAAATATAATTTTCCTTTCTTTACTCATTTTAATTTTTTATGTCGATTTAAATATGAAATAAAAATATTTTTCTGGATTACTCAATTTTTTTTAATGGTAAGAGGGTGGTTCGTTAGGTAAAAGCAGTCGAAGATATTGATATAAAAGCAAAATAACTTCAATAACGTTAAAATGCCACTAAATAATATATTAGATTAGTGACACCCATTATCTAGTATCCTTGAAATAAATTAAAACAGGGTGCCTTTAATAAAACACAAAACGTATGTTAAAGTGATAATGTTAACTATAATATCAATATCCAAAATCAATAGGTATTATAAAAATAACATATATATATATATATATATATATATATATATATATATATATATATATATATATATATATGTATAAGTTTATCTTAGATATTTAAAATATAATAAAAACGAATATCGCGTCGAAGTCTGAAGAAAATTAAAGATTTTATATTTAGTAACTCATTTTTTTAAGCGAACTGTCTCATTTTATCATATTTTTATTATATTGTTACTAGTAATTTTAAATCGCACACTTGATAGTTGTACTTCCTAAACAATTGGTAACCAAATAATAAAAACTACTAAAATTTTTAATTTAAAGTCATAAGTTATAGCCCAAAAGCTATTATACTAAAGCATACCTATTCACAATCAAAACAAAGGTAACAGTCATCATGTGAATATTAAAATAAAATATTTAATCCGTAAATATGGCATGTTCTGTTGTAATATTGAAGGGATGACTGGTGGTTTTGTTTTCCTGCACTACAATCAAAAGGTAAAGTTTAAATTATAAAAAAAAATTTTGCTTCAAATTGTAAGAAAATTATTTATTAATATACTACGCTATAATAGTTAACTAAAGCAAATAAGTGTAAAATATAAAACAAAACATTGGTTTCCTATGCACGTCTAGGAGTTTGCCTTCGACCGCCTCTTTCCCTTTTACATTTTCTCGCCCTCTTAATTACATTTTGTAACACGTCTTGTCATTTCAGGAGTGGCGGCATTAAATGCATGTCTAATACGATGCTCAAGTTCCTCTAGATCTCCTACTAGTGTTTTATAAACTTCACCTTTAATATAACCCCATAAAAAGTAGTCTGTAGGGACGAGAGGTCAGGCGACCTTGCAGGCCACCGTATTGGACAATGAGTTGCAATCAACTGGTCACCAAAAGTCACATTAAGGTAATCTGTAATAATTCGAGTGTTATGAGGAGGTGCTCCGTCTTGTTGAAAATAAAATTTTTTAAAGTGGCATAACGGTATATCTTGCTGTTCATTCCAAATATAGTTTTAAAGAAGATCCAGGTATGTATTCCCGATTAACGGTTCATATAAAAATATTGACCCAATAATTTTATCTCTGTAAATACCTGCTCACATGTTTACTTCAAATCGTTCTTAAAAATTTCCTATTCTTATTCTCCCTTCATTTCCTTGTGCCCAATACCTTAGATTCTGGCGATTAAACATGACATTATTTGTAAATCGAGACTCGTCGGAAAATAAAATATTATTTATAAAATCATTATTTTTATTGTGTATGTAGAGTAGCCACTCACAATATTGCAGTCTTCGAATCTTATCACCTTCGTGTAAATGTTGATGTAAATTATATTTGAAAGAACGATAACTGTGCTTTTTTAAAATTCTTCTTACAGTCTCTTTATTGGGTCCTTAGTCTTCCGCTAAATGCCTTGTTGACATACTTAAATCATAACTTATCATAGTCAACACATATATATATATATATATATATATATATATATATATATATATATATATATATATATATATATATATATATATATATATATATATATATATAATTATTTGACTAATTACTAGAAAAGCTCTTTTGACAACTTTCAACGTTTAACGTACATATTATTTTGTTTGTTGAACGTTATTGACCTAATTATTTTGAGACAACATATAAAAGTAGAATATCAAATTCTTCGTAACGGAATGCTCTTTTCGACTGAACTAACGAGCCACCCTCTTACCATTTAAAAAAATTGAGTAATCCAAGAAAATATTTTTATTTCACATTTAAATCGATATAAAAAAATAAAAATTAGTAAAAAGGGAAAATTCTATTTTTCTTGAACTACATAAGCGTGAATTAATCGATTTTGATTATTCACAACCTTCTAGATCAAAAATTTAAAGTTAAAATTAAAATTAAAATATTTTTATATGCCAAAAACAGTGGCGGCTCGTGATGAATTATATTGGGAGGTCAATAATAAATTTAAAAATAGGCATACTTAAAATAAAAATAAATATCTTATCCTTAAATTGAGCTTTAAATTCTCTTAAACGTCTACTCTTCGTTCTTTAGAATTGCTGAAAAATGCTGAATGACACGTTCGTTAAAATTGCACACACATTCCTTTTATAAACGATTTCTCGATATTTAACATTGCTAAAGCGGATAGTCTATCTTGGCCCAACTCCCCAATAAAATTTATAAGCCCTCGAAAAACCCCTGGGCCGTTTCATCGTGGCCACGTAATGCCAGCTCGAATGCCCCACAAAATTTTACACAATCTATAATTTTGTTTAAAATAACGATTTTTGGATACATTTTCCTTAAAATCTCTAAGGCTGTATCTAGCTGAGTGCGAATATCAACACTTCCAACCGTGGCATAGTTCACCGATCATTTCATGTGATTTGCAGAAAACGCTTGTTTTTTTTTATTTTTTCTTTCAAGCGTTTTAAGTCTTTAACACCGGTTTTGCACCATAATGCGTCCAACGAGTCCTTAGAAAACAACAAACAAACATACAGTAAAATGAGTTGAGACTTCACAACCACATATCCAGTTAGCTAAATCGTAGATACTTTTGCGAAAGTTTCTATGAACCTCTTTATTTTTATCTTTACTAGTTTGTCGTATACTAAGTTCTGGCAAATTACGACCACTTAGCTTGAATTCGGTTATTTTCTCAAAATTAAGTTTGTTTAATTTTTTGCACTACCGACATTTTATTTCATCTACATTCATAACTCAAACACAGACCACCTTGAAATTGGTTATTTTTGCAAAATTAAGTTCGTAAGCACTTTTTAGTTGTTTATTTTTTTGCACTAGTTTACTTCCTGTATATTTCCAACTCACACATGGATCATCATAAAAATACAAAAATATATATTACAAAAAACAGTATATGAATCAATTTTCATCGATTAAAAACGTCCGAAACCATATCGAGTAAGAATATCGACCGCGCGACCTCTGAACAACTGAACTTACGCATGCCGACGTAATACAGCGACCGATCGATCGAACTATGAGAAGAGACCGGCTGATGACCCAAATCGCGATTTCATATTCCATTTGCTATCACGTTCGGCTGCCACTTGGTAGCTGTGAAATCTTCGGGTATTTTCGTCAAGCTTTAAGGTAATCAGGGCAATTCGGACTGCCCAGTCTAGCTTAGTATAGCATATTTTATTATGCCTAAGGAACGCAACGAGGCCATTAGCGTATTTAACTTTTCCCAAGGCTCGCGTTTTATTACAACTATTAGAAGGGGCGATCAAACGAATAATTTATTTTCTGAAATATTTTTGGGGGGTCATTGACCAAATGACCCTATGGAAGAGCCGCCACTGGTCAAAAAGTGACAAATGACATATGTCCATTCGTAGAATGTTGTACAGAACGTAAATAAGCAAAAATATATAATGTGTTTATTTACCCCGCGAATATAAGAGGAGAAATATTTGCTGCATGTGAGCGTTATCTCTGTGTCTATTGTTGCAATTATTTTGAAAAGAATGAATCCTGTGAATTTCTTCCAGAGGACGTTTTTGATGAGGCAGAAAAAGGAGTACCAAAATTATCCAGAAAAAGAACAAATTTTTACGGAATTAAATAAACACTGAAAGAAAACTGGCCAAGACCATACCAAACCAAAACCAATTAATCTTTTACAACAACAGTCCTAGAACCAATTTGCAGTAATGACAACTGTAAAAAATTTGGAAAGCTTTGCGGAAACTTTACAGTGTATCAAAGTAATGATATTAAGCGGAAGTTTATAGTTAGGCACGTTAGGAATAAGCCAACGAAACAAACAGTAACAATCAACAAGAACCCGCGTGGGAAAAAAATATTACTTTATTCCATATTCGGAAAATAATCTGCCAGTATCTCCTCTCTTACCTAATTTATTGGTTTCCGAGATATTCGGTTGAACGGCATTAAACAAGATATTGACTACAGGAGTTTTAGAAGAAGGAATAAGTGATGAAAGAAGCAAAATTCTTCGAGATTAGGAGAACATAACAAAAAAAGAATTTGAAAATCATATAAGAAAGTTCCCCAAGATAAAACATCACTATTGTCGCTCTAACACTACGTAAGAATACCTTCATTGGGACTTTCCAAAAATATAAGCCTTGTCTCTAAACGAAAGTAACCGTAAAAATGTTTGGTTTTTAAAATAACGAATCTGTCCTTTTATTTACCTAAAAATGATTAACGCAGTCTGTGCATGATGTGTAACTAAGTGGACGGACAAACTAAGTTAAAGTAGCAACGCTATTTCCAAACCACAAAATGGAAAAGAAGAACGTTAGAAAGCTTAGACGGGATAGCCAAATTAAAGCTACTGTACTGAAAAGAAAGTGCAATTTTCTGTAAACAACGTCTTCCTAATTAAAACTTTACCGTTTATAATATTGGAACAAAAGATTGTTCCTGTTACATTTAGTATGAAACTAAGAGAATGAGAGAGGCTTCTGAAATATCAACATGTTTTTTTTTAAATACAACGACAACGAATAGTTTAGATTTGCTTTGGGCAGAATAAAAAATCTGTCAGGTCTACAAAATATTTTATATTTTATAAGAAGTAGTCGATATACTGAAGAGTCTCCCTTAGATATTTTGAAAAGTCTCATGGAGAGAAAGAGGGAGATTTGGCACATAGTGCAATAACTACTACCTTAACAAAAGTAGATCACTCAGTAGGAGATTCTCATGATGTTTACGATTTAAATTTTCACGAATTTCTTGACTTTAAGTTAATCTCTAAAAATCTTCGAATATTATCAATAGGAAAAGACAACGAAACACAAGAAACAATTAACTGGTCAGAAATGTCTGAAATTAAGGTAAAACAATTTGAACGCGAAACAATATTTTTCAAAACCAGCCTTTTAGATAATCACTATAAAAGTATCTTTCTAAAGCCTCAGCACACTGGCTTATTGGATCTTAATCTTACGCCAAAGCTTAATATTATATCACTAGACATTTCTTCAGAGAAATACAGATCAGTGATTACTTTATGTGAGGCAGATACTCCGACAATACGATAATACGAGTACAAGAACAACATTTTTATGAGTCACTTCTCCATTCATAATCTTAATTTTTAAATCTTATTTAACAGGATTTTTAGTTTTTCTACTTTTTTACTTATTACAAATATGATTTTGCCAGTTTTCGTAGATTATTTTTATAGATTTTACGAAATACTCTAAGCACAAAATAGAATACAAGAACGTAAGAAATTCTGTTACTTTTTCAAGTACAGGTTTGTCGTTGTTTACCGATTCTTACTTAGTTGCCTCTATTCCAGTATTTTTATTTGTTTGTATCTTTGTCCAAAATAAATTGTTACTTTGTAATTTAGGTATTATTTCGATACAAGTGTAACTCAAATATTTATAATGTTTGACTGTTTAGTATCTAACAAAAAGGACTATTACCTTTTTTCAAAAATTTTTAGTGAACAATTTAAATTAAATTAAAGTTAAAATAATGTTGTCGAAGAAATAGCTAACCCTTACATCAATAATATTAAATCTTCAAAAGTGTAAGAATGTTTAAAGACTGTTCTGCAAAATTACGAAAAATGTGATACACCTCTTTATAAGGATATAATATTTAATAACTATATTCACGCAGTAATGTCACATTTTATTAGCGTTGCAGCTGTAACTTAAGCTTATATCAAAACAGTAGAATATTTGGGAAATTTAGCCAGGTAATCCGTCATGTCACTCAAAAATAAATTAAAAAAATAATTTAATTTGGTACAATTATATTGAATAAATAAATGGAAAATTTGCAGATGAGATTGGAAATTCAATTTAACAACGGAAAATACAAAAATAATATGACATGTTCATTACGAAAAATCAGAAAGGAACCAAACACTAATGGATTTCACTTTCCTCATAAGAGGGAAGTATTGTAATCGTGAAAAATATACTCTTTGAGATTTATGCAAATTTTTGCGTTTTAGTATCTGTCGTCTATTTCTGCTCGTCTATACATGGCATAGCTCAAAAACTACTCGTCCCATTGACTTCAAATTGTGTTTGTACCAAATAAGTATCAAAATACAAGAGTTCTAACCACACTACACCACAACTTGTTACGTTCTGGACGCGCGTTTCGCTAACCAAGTTAGCATCATCAGCAGATGATATAAACTAAAGTAACTTATCCTAACCGAGACTATTTATAGGTAAATGTGGTCACACTTCGTTGCACCCGACTGCACCGTTGTCAAGTAAACAATAGAGGGGAAGTAGATATCAAATACGGGAACTGATTCACCCCCCACCACTACTCCTGACCTTGAGAGCCCAGGTGTGCTGTGTAGTTTGGCCTTGAGGCGATGTGACGTCATATGACCTTGAGCGCGCATCACGCTTTTTCGATACTTGTCCATGACGTTGAGAGGCCAGGTGTGCTGGGTAGTTTGGCCTTGAGAGGATGTGACGTCATGCGACCTTGAGTGTTAGCTATTAAAACCAAGGCTGACGCCATTCAAAGCTAAAAAGAGGTACACTGTTTGTGCGGTCACAAGTGATTTCATCATTAAAAAGTTATTGTGTGGTGTATTCTGATTCAATTTTTTAAATTTACGGTAATACTGTGTTTTTATATTAAATCTTTTACATTTTTTCAACAATGAGTGCAAAATTAAACTTGGGTGAAATTAACGAAATGCTTAATAAGGATATAGATTTTGTTGAACAAAGAAAATTTTCATCATTAACAATTGGGAAAGTTTTTATAGTTCAAAATATTGCTTTAAAGATGACACGGTTTGGCAAAGCTTTTCATGCAACATTGTACGACAAAACGCATGATAAAACATTTCAAACTTTTTTACCAAAGCGTGTTGTCGAAACCATTTCTGAAGACGTTATCGAAATTATAAATAAGTCGGGTGGGATGTATACTTTAACTTATTTGGGGCAGAGCTTGCGAGTAATCTCAGGCACTAATACTAGTAGATCAATATTTAAATTTGGGTGTTTAGAATAAGCAAAATTTAGAGATATTTACTTATTTGGTATTATTTTCATCTTTTAATTTTGGTGCTTAATAGAATAAACAAAATTTAGAAATATTTACTTAATTTGGTATTATTTTCGTCTTTTAATTTGGGTTCTTAATTGGGTGTTTGGGTTAATTAACAATTTGGTAATTATTTTACAAATCAGAATACACAGACATTTTAATAATTAGTGTTTGAAAGATGTGTGACAGCAATAGTACCATCACACCAAGTGAAGACCTTGATTCTCACATTATGTGTTTGTCGCATAAGTTAAGAAATGCGGCACAAGAGATATTACATTTTGCAACCTATGATGGGTCGGCGGTTGAATCAACAGTCAGTCAATATAGAAAGTACATGAAAGATGTAATTAATTTCATGTCAGGCGCTCATTTGTGTGAAAGATACCTGTATGGTTCCATCAACTTAGACGAGTTTTGCGTGGAAATGATCGACGAAGGTCTCCAAAGCTATGTTGTCGAAATACCAAATTTACCCAAGGAATTGTTATCAAAGTATGGTTTGGTCTCAGCGGAAAACATCAATGAAGTCGTGAGAAATGGTGCAGATATTTTGGACCGTGTAGACAATACCGCAGATGATACTGAAGAATGGTAGAAAATGGATAAATATAGATAAATGTTGACGATATAGAGAATGAAAACTGTGAAAAACAAATAGGAATGTAAACAATTATATGTATCATGCAAAAATAATTTTGTAAATAAATAATCATTTTATTAATGTATTTGTGTTATTTGTTTATTCTTAAATTCTCCGAGAAAATAACACCCAAATCCTATTCACATGCATTCTGTGTGTCCTTGTAAACGCAACCTTGAAAAATCTATATGTACACGCCCACAAACGCAACCTTGAAATATCTATATGTACACGCCCCCAAACGAATGTACACGCCTCATAACTGTGTGACGTTGCAAACACAACCTTGAACAATCTGTATATATACACGCACTTAAACAAGCAAATTATTAGTTCGTCTTCATCGTTATTTAGCTACGTGTAATAAAAAAGAAGTTTAAAATGTCTCAGTGTCAATCTCAATCTAGTTCCACAAAGAATGCAGTACCAGAAAAGCCGATAGCGATTGTCCGGCCATTTTCGATAAATGGGATGCAGAGGTGTGCTATGTGTGAGCACTATGATGTGCTAGTTGGAACAAGGGGTCTTTGTAATTGGTGCAATAATTTTGTGATGTATGAGCAAACAGCTGATCCATCTCCGCACATTTCGCAGACAGCAGGACCATCGGGGATTTTGCAGGTCCCCGATCAAGCTGGCCCTTCTGACATTTTGCGGTCTCCATCGCCGCAGTTTAGTCAAGAAGGGCAGCAATGGGCGGTTGCGGCTTCTCCATCTTCTTCTTCTTCCACAGCATCCAACCTAGAGGCCCCCCTAGACACGTCTGACGAAGAGGACTTTTTTGGGGACTTTGGGGAAGAAGATGAAGATTTGGAAGACATTGTTAGACATATATGTCTAACAAAAGAGGAAATGAGGGTGTGTGGGTTTGAACCATAAGTTTTTTTAAATAAATAGTTTTAGGAATTTGTAAATAAATAGTTTTAGGAATTTGTAAATAAATAGTTTTAGGAATTTGTAAATATTTAGTATTAGGTAAAAAATAAATTATTATTATTATTATTACCTTTCTTTTATTTCTATTATTTTTAACAGTTTTCAGATATAAATTCAAACATTTTTAAATTTTACATCAGTTCTATGTAAGCATGGGTAGAATTAACATTACAATTGATAAATTTGGTCGTCAAAAAGCTAATAAAAAAATAGTAGTATACAATCCTCCAGGAATAGGTTTTAAGTTGAATGTTGATCATCAATACGACATTCAAGGAAAATCTTTAACTAACATAGCAGATCCTTCACAAGGTAGTGCTACTGTAACCCGAGAATATTTCCTTAAAGAAATTCAAAAACTTCGGATATTACTGGCTGAATTATTAAATCAAACTTATTTTAAAATTAGTGAAATACTTAGTATTATTAAATCGGAAATAGAATTTGCATATGTGTACTCGATAATAGAAAAAAGAGAAGTAATATTATCCAACCTTGAGCAAAATGTTGATCGTTTAATTAGAGAAACTCATAGATCTGGGATACATTCAAGGAAAATATCTAACTATGATAATAGAAAACTATTTAACATGATACTAGAAACAAGTGATGTCATATTATCGAACCTTAATGAAAATATGTAAGCAACGTCGCAGAGACTACAAGTTTTATTTTATACCTTATAATGCTGCACTTTGGTGAAAAAAAAATAGTTTTAGATAAACATGGGTCGTGGTAACAACACAATTGATAAATTTGGACGTCAAAAGCCTGGTGAAAAAGTGCATTTATTGAGGGGATCACCAGGAATTGGATTTAAGCTTACGCCGGACGGTCAATATGACATGCTGGAAAAATCTTTAACCAATGTCGCCCCACCGACTAAGGGTAGTGATGCTGTTACCCAGGATTATGCGCTTAAAGAAATTCATCGATTACGCGTACAAATAGCAGATATACTGAATACAGATCTACTTAATAAGGTTCGTGTCGATATAAAGCAGCTTGAAGCGAAAATTGTTAATATTGAAACAATAAAAATGGATGTACTCGGGAGAATTGAAAAACATGAAATCAGAATGAGCGATTTGGAGAAAAAAGTGGTCAAGCATATAATGGAATAATGTATGAGAAATAATTAATATAGCCCCAGCTTGATGAGGATTACTCATATATGAAGATAATATCAAGATTGCTGATTGGTATAAATATAATCAAGAATGATGATTGTTGTGAATAAACCTAGTTTATAATTGTAATAAACACATATTTAAATAAAACAAAGTTGAAGTTCATTGGGTATTTATTTTAATAGTAACCTTAACCAATATACATATTTAGATAGGTTTGAATGTATTACAACATATAATATTTTAAACAATATCTGTCTCATCAATCCAAGAATTAAATTGATCTGAAAATCCTAACCATTTTACAAATAATTGATTAATATTATTTTTCTTGCGGCGACGAAGTACTTTTTCCACTAAATATACATTCGGACTACTTGTTTTTTGCAGCTCAGCTTCATAAAAACATCCTTTTATAGGTTGACCTTCTATTGATTCCAATAGGTATGTTGGTGGATTGGTAATGTTAACTTTTGCGATTTTAAACTGTTCCGTGGACCATGAGGGCGTATATCCTTTATCAAAGACACTTTTGTGTTTGCTTATACGAACTATATCGCCCAAACGAAATTTAAACTTTTTGGGTACTATTTTTATCCAATTGTATGCGTTAATGCGTGTGGTTGATTTAACGTTTATAGGTTTCATACCAATAGTACGATGCTCTGTGTTATTATAGGTTTTCGTTATGACTGGTAAAAGTTGTATCCATTTGTAGGAACCTCTAGCTGAAAACTCCTTATAGAGATAATTTTTGAGTGTACGTATGACTCGTTCAACTATCGCAGCTTTTTTGGTGCTGTACGTCGAATAATGATTAATGTTATATGATCGGTTTGTAGATTTATTGGTGTATATCTTGCTTCTTTAAAAATGTCTTTCATTGCTTTTGTGACTTCAGCCCCTGTCTTGTTTCTAATCGCCCTAGTATAGACAAATTTGGAGTAGCAATTTATGCACACCAAGATATAGCGGTATCCATCGTTTTCATTTGCATACTGTTGCATTTTCGCCAAATCTGTTTGCCACAAGTCTTCATATCCTTTAATGATGGTGTGTCTTCTGGGAAAATTTTTTCTTGCTGACCTATGAAGTTCATTGACAATTTTTATTTTTTCTGTGCTAGTAGTCATAGTTCCAACTCACGTCTCTTGAGATACTGATCAAATTATGTGATTACTCAATAAATTATACCTTCCTCACGAAGTTCTTCTATAATTGACATTATTTCATTATCGTGTCCGGTATGACCAGCCATCTTTGAACTCCATAGCAATCGTAATCGTTCTACCAACTCCTTCGGGTTATTCCAATATACGTAGCTAGGAGTTTCCGATAAAACACGTTTTTTTAATGGTAACACTACTTGAGCATATGTTTTTTTACCTGCGATCCCACTCCCCATTCGATTCCCTGTCATTAATGGTTTTATAATCTCTAAATATTTTTTCCGCCTGGTTTCCTGTAGTCCCCGCTTCTCGTCATAGCCCTTGTATGCTGCATTTGTCAATCGCAGCATCTTTTTATAGTCTTCTGCCACTTCGGGAGTCATCTTTTCGATATGCTCTAATACCCGCGGATTTTTTAAGAATATCAAATCGTAAAGTTCCGCATTCCCTTCAAAGGTTGCAATATTCTTAGAGTTGTGCCATAGTGTCATTTTACCAGGAGGAAAACGTATTTCCAAATTACCCATAAACTTTTTGTTTTTTACTTTTGATTTATGATGTACTCCATAAACTGTATCGAATTGTGATGGTTTTGTCTTTAAACCGTTCATATATGTATTAATGATAATATCCGGAGATGAGCGATCTTTTAATGTGACAGCTGACATTGTAGATTTGTTTGATGGAGAAGGTGTTGCATAAATTCAATCTAACGTCTCGTTTTTTGGGGTATCTATCGATGTTTCAGCAGTGTACTTGGACCTTTCTGTGATCGGTGTTGATGTTTCTACGGGAAACTCCTCTGACATGAACATGGTTGTTTTATTTAGTGGCTCCTCTATGTATGTGCTTAAACTTTTCGGTTGTGATTGTATATGTTTACGAGACTTTTGTGTTACTGCATCGGATATAGAAGTCAAAGGCTTAGCAATCGGCTCATAAAATTTGTCCAATTCAAATTTATCTTGTACATTAGCAGCTCTAATTTGTTTAAACTTTTTTCGAACGGCATCTGTAACCCCAATCAATTGACGTTTTAGATCTATATCATTATTCATCATGAAGGTGATGTTGCCAGAGTATCACACAACTATGTAATGCGAATTCACTGATCTTACTCTGTGTATATATAGTTATCGAACCCCTTGCGATATCTTCCCGAATTTAAATCGCTATCCTTATCAATAACGAGGAACCCATACTTGTCATTCCAACATTTAGCACACATCTCTTGAAATTGTGTAAAAGTCAGATCTGGCGATACATGATCCGAAAAAATATGTCGTAAATTCATTTCGTCTTGTTTAAACATTATAATTAAATTGGCGTTGTCACGTACTAATTGCTTGGGAACTCGGGAATAGGTTTGTGCTAGGTAGAAACTATCTACATTTTTATGTCGTCCCATACTAAAATATGATCGTATAACATCCTGTTTTTCACACATTACGTCGTCAAATATGAAAATTGAATTTGGTTTGGCATCGGATGGCTCCACGATATTTGTTGTATCGCTAAAAGTATAATAACCAAGACCCTTAATCGGCGTGAAAATTTTCCTGAGATATTCGTATTTGGGTTGATACAGCGACTTTGAATATACGTAGACATTTTCAAAGCGCAATCCTAAAGGGTGTGTAAGCAAGGTAATCATAACATTGGTTTTTCCACAATTAGAAGGTCCTATTGGCAATCCACGAATTGATAATGGCAACAAAGGACCATGCCGACGTCTCACATTTTTCCCTACATGTCCAGATCCAACCTTCTCATCGAGATTATCTATTTCTAGCTTCTGTTTCAGCTTAACAATACGCATTATAGTGAAAAAAAATATTTTATATCGTACACACTGCTTTAACTACTCATTCAGATGCAGACCATCAAACGAAGTGGACGCTCTCGATATTCGAGTAAGACTGGGTGTGGTATAGTGAATTCTATAATTAATAAACTACCGTTTGAGTTACACCTTCCCGGTTATCAATATTGTGGGCCAGGCACCAAACTTACAAAGCGATTAGCGAGAGGTGATTTGGGACTTAACCCATTAGATGCAGCGTGTAAGAAACACGATATAGCATATTCAAAAACCGAAAATAACCTAAGTTCACGCCATCAAGCTGATTACGATCTTGAACAACGTGCTTGGGAGAGAGTAAAATCAAAAGACGCTAGTGCAGGTGAAAAAATATCTGCTTGGTTGGTAACAAATATTATGAAGGCGAAACAACATTTCGGTATGGGTGTTTCAACGCATTCAGCTAAAATAAAGAGCTCCAAAGGAAAGCGACGACGATTTGTGAAAGGGAAACGTACATGTAAAAACAAAAGAGTGTCCAAGTTTACTTTTGGATCGACATTGCGACAACCCATTCGAGCTGAATTAGCTAAGGCTGGTGGTAAGAAATTTGCTGAAAAAGACATATTTAACGCATCTAGAATAGCAGTAACTGCGGCAAGGAAATTATTAAAAGCCCGTGGTGGTAAGCGGAAGATACGCATACCTAGAATTATACCTGTTCCAAAGGTTGGTGGCTTATTACCTTTGATACCAATATTTGCTGGGCTCTCAGCATTAGGATCCTTAGCAGGTGGTGTTGCAGGGGTAGTGCGTGCAGTAAAAACAGCAAAAAATGCCACTACCCAAAAAACTGGTGGTGAGTTACAGCTAAAATCGAATGGAGGTGGAATGTATTTGAAACCATATAGGACAGGTTTAGGGCTTTTTATGAACCATTCAAAAAACTAGTAAAATGCCTTCCTCGAAGGCCATTATCGAATATTGATCTAGAAAGGTATGCATTACAGCTACAAGTACCATACTTTAGAGGTGTATTTATGCGAGATTCACTTCCTCGACGAGGTCCTCGACGTTATGAATCTGGTATTCTTAATTTGGACAGTATAATGGGATTTGGAACACATTGGGTGGCGTATCGAAAGAATGATTCAGAAGTTACATATTACGACAGCTTTGGTGATTTACCACCACCAACTGAACTGGTTCGATATCTGCGAATGGGTGGGGAAGCAGCAAAGGAAATTTACTATACATACGATCGACAACAAAAATTTGGGACAGTCTGGTGCGGTCATTTATGCTTAAAGTTTCTCTCTCAATCGTAAAAGTCAATATGTCTTATACCCCCCAAATGGATCGGGATAGTTATAAAAAGATGGCGTCTTCGTTAAAAGCCTATTATCGTTCCGGTAGTTTATTAAAAATGACTTCTAAAGAGTTAGAAAACATACCCAAGGAGGTAATGATTGCTTGTTCCCCAAATGAAATAGCACTTGTTTGGGATAAATTACCAGAACACATGAAATGTGACATAGACATGTTAAAGTATCAGTATTGTACGGACCATCATAATTACCAGAATCTGAATGGAGATGAATGTGATGGACCAGCGCCTAGGAGATTGTTTTGCTGTTCCTGTAAAATAAGTGATGTAAAAATAACAGAAAAAAATTAGTTTAAAATTTCAAAACCAAGTAAACGGTGTACAACCTATAGCAATATAAACTGCTGTCGACAACAATAAAAGCTAAAAACAGTAGATTTTTTATCAGTCATGTCGTACACATTCACATTAACAGGACGCTCGAGCGTGTTAAGTACAGATTTTTACCCACCATTAGAACTCAGTACAGTCAATAAATATGGGCTTGCACTTGTTGGATTTTACACATATAATTCTATTTTTAATATTGATGAAAGCAATAATTCATTTGCATATAAGAAAAAAAATGACAAAACCTCACCATCTATAAAGTTAACAATTCCCCCCGGAGTATATGAAGTGCACGAGATTGAAAAAGCAATGAAAACTGCCCTACAACTATCCACGAGAGATAATGATGATAAAATATTTTCATTAACACCCAATAATAACACATTGAAATGTGAAATAAAAACAAAATACATTATGGATTTTACAGGAGAAAACTGCATTGGTCGGATGTTGGGATTTGATCGTATATTGTTAACAACGGACAACAAAAAACATGAATCAACCTCTCAAGTAGACATTATGAAAGTACGCATAATACGTGTTGATTGTAATATTATCTCTGGAGCATACCTGAACTCACAAGAATGTCATATTTTATTTGAATTTGATATTGATGTTGAACCTGGTTATAAGATAACGAAAGAACCCACAAACCTTATTTATTTGCCGTTGAAGCCTGAAGGACGTCAATTCATTGACAACATTACTCTACGCATCTTGGACGACAACGGTGATCTTATCGATTTCAACGACGAGAAGATTATTATTAAACTGGAGCTAAAAAAACTAGTCTAACGATGGGTTTTTGTTACAACCGCCGACCGTACATGTTTTCTCCGATATGTCAAACAATAACGAAACCTAATAAAAAGAAACATGTCGCTAAAACAGAGCTCATTCACGATCACGACGTCGGACCAAAAGGATATCAACGTCTCTCTGCCAAAGATCGTAGATTTCTTCAATCCATCGGCTTGAAAGTACGAAGCCAACGAACATGATGACAAGTAGTGAAAAAATTGAGGTTTTTACTGAACCTATTTTCAATAATTCTATCATAAGCCTGCAAGAACATACATATAAACCCTACGGATCACCTAAATTCCAAAATTCCGATGAAATTCGTATCCCAGTTCACTTTCAAGACATAATTTTGGATATATCGGAAAGCTACATATATGTCGAAGGAACATTTAAACCAAAAGACGCTACAAAAAAGTGTTTTTTATCTAATAATTCATTAGCTTTTCTATTTGAGGAAATTCGATATGAGATAGGCGGTGAGAAAGTTGCAGTTGTCAGAAAACCAGGTGTAACTACAGCTCTTAAAACAATGGTTTCCATTGGTAGTACACAGCTGAAACCGCTTCTTACATGCGGATGGGGTCTAAATGAAGAAAACCAACACATTGTGGATACCGCTAGTAATGTATTTCTGGCAAAGTACCCCTAAAATATCTGATGGGTTTTGCTGAGGATTATACGAAGGGGATTTTTAACATTAAACAGGAATTGATTATAATAATTGCCCGCACTTTTAACAACTGTTATATTGGAGAAGTTGAAGCCGACATTAAAATTGACAAACTGGAGTGGAAAATACGTCACATTGTTCCCGAGGATAGACAAAAGCTAAAACTATTATCACGTATTAATAAAGGTGGTAATAATGCAAATATCCGAATGGCTTACCGTATGTGGGATCTTTACGAGCTTCCCGCTCTCCGACAAACTTCATCCGATGTTTGGGCTATAAGAACGAGTACAAGTCTAGAGAAACCTCGTTATTTAATTATCGGATTTCAGAATATTGGAAAAGCGGATAGCTATAAAGAAGATGCGACTGAATTTACAAATGCAAATATAAGTGACATTCGAGTTTATCTTAATTCAACAGTATTCCCCTATGAAAGATGGAATTTGGATTTTTCAAAGAAATTGTATGCAGCGGCCTATTATAACTATGAAAACTTCCAAAGCAGTTATTATGGTCGAGAATTTAACGATCCAATGATGGATTTTGGCGAATACATGAAAAATCCGCTGTTTGTTATTGACTGCTCGCATCAGGTGGAAGCTGTAAACTCGTCAACTGTGGATGTCAAGATTGAATTTGAAACACGTAACAGTCGGTTTCCTAAAGACACTAAAGTTTTCGCATTAATAATTCACGATTCTATTTTTAGTTATAATATGTTAAATGGTTCTGCATCAAATAAGCTTGTTTAGTCGTTTAGTTATTTATAATTATTATACTTTATATTTGGCATATATGTTAAAGTATATCTTAGTATATCCATATATTGTTATATAGTTTAGTGTTTTGATATAAAACTTAATATATGTGTAATAGATAGTTTAGCAACTAATGTCAACAATTAAATAATAAAACATATTGCACCAGTTATTTTGAATTTTATTTTAGTCTAAGTTCTAAAAGGTAAATTAATATAAAAATTTGGTTTCCACTCGTCCTTGAATTAAGATCCGACCCCGAGAGCATTGCTAATTCCCCGACCTTGATGGTGGGTGACGTCATAGGACTTCTATTCGTCCTTGAATTAAGATTCGACCCTCCCTGAGAGCGTTGCTATATTCCCCGACCTTGAGGGTATGCGACGTCATAGGACCTTGGGTGCGCAACGGACTACATAATAAGATACAAAGAGTATATATATAAGGTTGACGTTTAAGATTTCTGTTATATTCCAAATCAGTTTGCAAAACGAACATGTCTTCCAGCTCTTCTAACTCTTGGGTATTTGATGTTGAAACAGTGCGGTTAAATAACCGGTCAGATTCGTCTGATTCCGACGACGACGACGAAACAGTTGAAATGGGTCAGAGATTTGTTGTGCAAAATGAATCTTCGTCTGATGAGGAGGGTCAGGAAGAGGAGTCGGCTGAAGCCAGTCTGCCTGACTCATCAAGTTGGTGGAGTCCACCATCACCACGTGGTAAGTTTGATGGTCCAGCCGACAGTAGTTGGTGGGTAGTGCCTGATGTTTCAGAAGATACGCAGGAAGGGAATGCCGACTCCACTACGTGAAGATGCTACTACGGAATGGTGCAAAATGGATGGTGGCGATGTATAGAATGTCAACATTTAATTGTACCATATATATATACATATATATATAATTTTATAAATAAATACTGATTTTATTAATGTGTTTGTGTTATTTGTCTAGTTTTTAAAATTATCAATATAAGTATAGAGTATTTTAAAGAAAAAATTAAATATTGATTTTTTTTTTCGATTTTCTCGAAAGTCAACTTTTTTTATTTGAAACTTTTTTCGTCTCTTGAAAATTTTCAATTTTGGGTGTGCCCGATCATTCAGGTCCGGCTTAGTGTAGATTAGTGTAGATTAGGTTAGGTTAGGTTAGGTTAGGTTAGGTTAGGTTAGGTTAGGTTAGGTTAGGTTAGGTTAGGTTATGTTAGGTTAGGTTAGGTTAGGTTAGGTTAGGTTAGGTTAGGTTAGGTTAGGTTAGGTTATGTTAGGTTAGGTTATTGGATTGACACTAATCGCAGATCAAACCACCACTCTTTCCAAACTTATCAACCCTAATATCCTCTGAGGGTGTCAATGTGTATAGGTGATTACAATCATTTTTCTGGTGTAAAGTTATAGCTGATAATGAATCAAAATAAACGAGACAACCATCACAAAAATACAATTTACTTTTAACTTTGCTAATTTGACTAGACACTAATCGAGATAAATCTGTGATCCAACAATAATGACTTTTTGTACAACGTGCATCGCAAACATGTGTATCATCATGAGCTTGAATATTACAATCACTGTTTATTAACAATAAATTTACATGATTTAATAATTTTTTGCTCGCATACCTAAGTGGACCAACTATTTCATACTTCATCTTATTATTTTCAAAAGTAGATTCTACACCATACACATTGACTGAAATGTTATTTTGTTTCTCAAATTTACTAATATCACACAATTTTACTGGAAAATCCATACCTGTTACATCCAACACAGTTGAAAAATGGGGATATGATGAAACTTGTGTTGGCATATTGATTGTGGGAAACATCGCTGAAGTTACAGCCCAAGCGAAGCAGCACTCGTTTTGGTTCACCACATTAATCACAGCCTTTTTGCTCTCTATGAATCTCGGTAGTTTGATGTATGATGAGCCGCTTACTGGCCTAAACTCGTTGATGTTCACTTCCAGATATAGAATTTTCTCAAGCGCCCACCCTATAAACACACAAAGTATTGTAATTCACAAAACAACACTGTTAAATATTTAAAAATACCTGAATCTTTTTCTTGAAATTCCATAGATTGGGTCTTCATTGCATCCACAAACGATTGGTATACAGTTTCCAAATCATCCCCATCCGTGATTACTTGATTGGTTGTATTAAACGATTTGTCGCTGCACACGTCCTGAGATGGTAGCAGATATTGACCAAAAACAACCATGTTTATCTTCAGAGCCCCATGCGATGTCAGCATTCGACGCACCAAATCCAACACTTTCTGCTTAATATCATCGAAGAATGCAGTAAAATCGACATGGATACTGTCGCTGCTCACACGATATGTCGCGATGCGATTTCTGAAGGCACCATCTATCATTTCTACACCTTGTGATAATGGTATACATGCATTATTTCTATGCACCAATGTTCTTTGGTGAGCCCCCATTCGGTTTGCCGAAACAACAACATTACAAACATCGCAGCTTTGCATTTTTGGGGAATTTGATGAAGAGGGTCCTGCAACATCCAATCTTACACGCTTTCCTCCAACACCAAAATCATCATCCGGTCTTCCCCTGCACGACTCTCTTTTGTGACGCAACAGACTGTAACTGCGGGTAAATGATGCATGCATGTTTAATTTAATTGAAAGTTCAATTACACGTCTCACTTCAGTTATAACACAATATGCTTACACCACCAATCTTTAATATGAAATGGTTTGCATGGTCATATGATGATGTCACATCGCTTCAAGGACAAATATTGAAAACGTGGTATGCGCAATTCCCCAAGGTCGTGGGGCGGGGTTTAATCTCATGGTCATTGGGGCGGGGTTTAATCTCATGGTCATGGGGCGGAGCTTAATCTCAAGTTCAGGTGTGCGCTCAAGAAAAAGCGTGATGCGCGCTCAAGGTCATATGACGTCACATCGCCTCAAGGCCAAACTACACAGCACACCTGGGCTCTCAAGGTCAGGAGTAGTGGTGGGGGGTGAATCAGTTCCCGTATTTGATATCTACTAGGGGACTATAGGGAATAGGCCCTCTGTCTTTATTTAATGCTTTCTTACCACATTTAACTATTTCTATACTCTCAAATGCATCCAATAATCTATTATTAGATACATTTTTAATCAACTTAAGATTATTTATTCCTATTCGGTGATTGTTTTCCAAAGCATGTTGGGCAACGCTTGACTTTTCTGTTCTTCCGCATCTTAAATGTGCCATGTGTTCTTTAAAACGAATGTTTATGGAGCGTTTAGTTTGCCCAACATATTTTAGATCGCAGTCATTACAGCTAATTTCATAGATGCCACTCCTCTCCCTCAAGTCGACTTTGTCTTTGGGGTTTCCAAGGAGATTTTTCAAACTATTCTCCGTTTTGTAGGCTACTCTAAAACCTACTTTTTTAAATACTTTTTCTAGACCTCTCGTATATCTGGGATCATATGGGATTACTATGAATTTATTGGAAGCCTCAGGTATTTGGAGAGTAATGGCATCTTTTAACATTTTCTTATGCTTATGTCTATTTACTAGTTTATGTACAAAATTATCATTATATCCATTACTTTTAGCTATATTTTTAATCCGATTCATTTCATTGTTAAAACGTTCTTTACTTAGTAGAAAATTGACTAACCTGTGAGTTAAGAAATGGAATGCTGCCATTTTGTGTTGACGGCAATGAAATGAGTCGGATGTTATATATCTATCAGTATTAGTAAATTTCCTATAAATATCAAATTCTAATTTATCGTTATTTCTAATAACTAACGTGTCGAGAAAAGGTAATTGCCCATTGTTCTCCTTTTCGTACGTAAAATTAATGGAAGGATATTTATTGTTTAATGTTTCTAAGAAAGTGTCCAAATTTTCTGTTTTAGTATCACAAATAGCAAATATATCGTCTACGTATCTATACCACACCCTTGGGAAGTACTTGAGTTCTTTTTTGAATTGGGTTTCTAATCTGCCCATAAACAAATTTGCAAGGAACGGAGATAAGCAATTGCCCATCGCAGTTCTCTCTAGTTGTTTATAATATTTATTGTTGTACTGAAAAAAATTTTGATTCATACATAATTTTGTGAGAAGTAAATACTCATCAATAATTTCTCTCTTCAAATTATTGATTTCAAGTAGTTCCTTTAGGTACTCTAAAGCTAGTGGTATGGGTACACTAGGAAACAATGAGCTTGATAACGGGTTTTTCTCAATTAAATCATAAGGACCAGTTTGAATCAAATTGTCTACTCTTTCAAAATAATCTGTTTTGTCTAGTATAACAACCTTATTTCCTTTGTCAGCTTTTAAATAAAAACATTCCTTTTTCTTCAGTCTCTGGATAACTTCAGTGTTTTTACGAGAAACATATTTTGACTTGTTGTTAACAACGTTTTTTGAGATTTGATTTCTGCAAGCCTCTCTAATGAATCCCTTAGTTGACTCTGGCACGTATTGAATGGAACTTTCGATATTCCCTATAATAGTTGGTAAACTATTTTTTACTGAAGGCTCTGCAAAATTCAAACCTTTATTCAAAAGGGCGATTTCTCTATTATCAAAATACTGAGAAGAAAGATTTTCTACAATGTTCTCGACTTCCGAAGAAATTTTTTTTTGTGGTTTCAACTTTCTCAGTTTGTTTTTAAGTGAACACATTTTCTTTAAAAATTTGGCATCGATAACTACGAACATTTTTCTTTGGAAATCTAACCACTGTTCAAATTCTAAATTACTAAGCTTATAAGTGAGTTTTTTAATAATCCGTATGCTTCAATTTCAAGCATACTTCGTTTGCTATACAGATTTTTAATTTCTAAATCTAACCACTTTTGTTTGGCAAAAGATTCAACCTTCCCAGTAACGGGTGATTGTTTAGGGATCTTGACTGAAATGAATTTAGGGAAAACTGAAAAAGACTTGCATGATTTTAGAAACCAAATATCTGCTGCTATTAACCTAATCTTAGTACAGTACTTACAATAAAGGTTTTGTTCCGTTGACCGTGAAGCCATGTTAAGTAGTGTTAGTGTTAGGACCAAATAAGTATACTTATGTGTATAGTATCATCATCATCATGTGGTTATACTATCTACTGCTGAACGAAAGCCTCCTTTATTTCTTTCCACCTCTTTCTATGCCACCCGGATCCAGTTTCCTGCCAGTCTTGTTATGTCATCTATCTACGGACTAAGGGATCTTCCTCTGTTTTCTAATCCACCATCCGTCTATTATTCTGGCGAAAAGTCTCGCCTAGTTTCATTTGAGGTGTAGCATGACTTTGGCATCGTCCCTTAGCCTCGTTCTATTTCGTATGGTTTCGTTGGGGATTTTGTCTTTAAGGGTAATTCCCAACATCGAACTCTCCATTTCTCGTTGCATTACTTGAATCTTGTGTATGTTTTTCTTGGTCATTGTAAGAGTCTCAGCTCCACATGTGAGCACTGATAATACACATTGGTCAAAGACTATTCGTTTCAAGCAAATTGAAATATCTGATCTGAATAAGTCCCTGAGCCTCCCAAACGCCGCCCAAGATAGCCCTATTCTATGCTGTATTTCATGCATCTCATTATGCCCAGATATTTATAAATGTGAACTTGTTCGATGTTTTTGTTATTGATTTTTCACTTATTAGCAAATTTATTATGAACTGGGTTTTGTATAACTAATTTTTAGACCAGCGTTCTCTGATGTTTCGTAGAGTATTTGTAGCATGCTTTGTGCTTCTTGTATGTTTTCTGTTGTTAGGACAATATTATCTACAAAACAGGGATGGCCTGTCTTTTCGACGTCGAAGTTTTTTCCCACAGATTCCCAGGTTACCATTTTTAAAGTGCTTTCTAGGAGGGTTATGAAAAGTTCAGGGGAGAGTGTGTCTCTTTGTCTTACACTTCTCTGGATTCGTAGCCAACAAATACAAGTGTAAGTGGCTTATTTGTATTCTACGCATTCCTCAATTAGTACCTTTATCGTTAGAGGTCATTTGCTCCATATCTTGAGCGAAATCCTGTCTATTCTTTAAAGAGAAAAATCTACTCTATTGTTCAGACGTTTTGCAATAATTTTGGTAAATAATTTGTTTACGTGGCTTAGGAGCTAAGGAGAGTGATCGGTCTATAATTTGACGATTGTTGCGTTGTTCTATTGTGATAGTGTTGTTCCTTCTGAGATACATTAATTAAATAAGGTTTTAAGGGCCTTTAAGGCCAATGTAATTTCTTCCTCTGTTATCCCCAGAATTTCTTCCGATCTCTGATTTAATATTTTTGGAAAGTTGACTTCTGGTTTTAATCTTTTTCATACATATAGTTCTTTGTAAAATACTTCAATAGTTGATTGACTGGATCGTTACTTGATGAAAATCCATTATCAACAATGTAAATAAAACACTTTAAACTGTTTTAGATTTTCACTTTTATTTACAACTTGTGAAATATGTTTGGCCAACATACTAGCTTCGTCACAAAAACGTATGTAAACCTAAATTTATATGTCCAATTTTCTGTTTCTGAGTTCCTCTTCTAGTTTTAAAAGTTTCTCGTCTGTGGATAGCATTATAGGTTGCTATGTAGAATGGCTGATGTTTCTGGTGGCGTTGTTGGTTTGTTTGAGGTAGTGAACGTGAATTTTTGCCTCCTCCAGAATCCTTGAGGCAGACTTTTTACAAACTGTGGGACTCGACAATTAATGTTCTACCCACCTGGGGTTCAATTCCATTTGTTTTCTAGCCATATTCCGCCAGGTTCCATAAACGGCTTGAAGGAAGTTGTAAAGATATTTAGGAAGACATTGATGTGTTAAGGTTTAGAACCAGATCTCCTCCCAGGATATTATTAAGGGGGGGGGAACCTAGCCTCACGTGGGCAGGGTCGCTTATCCTGAAGTAGATCTATTCTCTATCAGGATTGTAGAGAAGTATCTACTCGCTATCCGGTAGATACTACAGATGGACTGTGTTATCTTATATGTGTCATCGGAATTTTTTATGGTGCTAATAATTATTATATTATAAATATTCGAGAAAAATGAATGAGAAGTAATGTTTTGTTAATGCCCCTTTTAAAATTTGATGTCACTTAAAACTTAAAACGTGTATACAAAATCGTATATAGAAAATTGTAGGTAATTTCTAAAACATATTTAGTCAAGCAAATAGATGACAAAATCTATCGTGCGCTCTGTGCACTCAAAGCAACAGGAGTTCGTTCAATATCTTGTATGAGTTTTATTGACATTTTTTATGATATAAATATGACTATGATTTTTCAGACACAGTAATTTTCGACACTACAGCTGAAAAGTATTAATTTCCATGTGAAAACAATGTTAAAAAGCTAATTTTCCGTACGCTCTAGCCCTTCCTTTTCCGCATCTGGATTTTCTGGTTGCATTTATATGCTTAATAAATGTATGTATGTAGGTTTTGTGTTTTAGATAAATGATAATGATTAGAATTTTTTTGTGGAACATTCTAATAGCCAGTAATATTTTTAAAATTACACGTAAAATTGTAACCGAAATTTATTTTAATATGTATGTACTTTTGGTTTCCAGAATTACATAAAACATCTAAACCAATGAATGGCTAAAATTTTGAGTCTGCCAACGAAACATTATAAAAAAACATATTAAAATACTAAATAGCTGCGACATAACATCAACATTTAATAAATAAAAATTAAAATATCTGGTTATTAATTAATATCGTTGATTTCAATTTGCATTTTGTGGTGTGTTTGTTAAAAACAAAAAACTCTTAAGCTATTGCCCTTTGGAGCAACCTACCCTATATATCTAAAAATATATGCTTTTTGAATGATTTTTTATTCAATTCCATCATTATTTCCAAATATATGCGACATTTTATTACAACACTAATGAGTGCTTACTTTTCGCTATTAAATTTTAAAATTTTACTAGACAAACAGGATTTACGCGTCCCTCTGTCAATTCAATAAAATCCGGGATTGCAAGTTCCCAAAACATCATAATAATTGAGACTGGCAGAAGCTATAATTTTAATGCAAACTGACATAAAATTTGTCGTTGCAAATCCATGATTCATCAAAATAATAGGAAGTAATGAATCATTGTTTGCAACCCTATCACACATTTGCTGGAGCGGTTTAAAGGGGTTGACTTAGCAAATTGAATGTTCTGTTTTAATTCTATCTTTAAAGCTGTCGTGCAAATTTGCTGAATAATATGCTTTTGGCTTCTTGCTTTTTTAATTATTTAAGTATGTATTGCAAAGATAAGAGGCTTTTAAAGCATATTAAAATAATAATTTAAGTAGTGACATTTTCCATAAAAAATTCGTCATGTTGGGTCGTGATGATGAAATAAGTCTGTGGAAATTAAATCTAGATATTCGTGAGACCAAAATAAGGTGAAAAAATTAGGCTCAAAGAACCCCCACGGCCATTTATTAGTGTACAAGAAAAGATATGAATTTGTATGTACATGCACTACATATATTTCTAATTAAATTTCTTAAATGAACAGAAAGCATTAGAGTAGGATGAAATGGCCACCTGAAAATAAAAATAATATAAATTTCAAAAGTAGGTATATAGATTACTTAGAAAATAGTGAAATACGTCAAATTTATTTTATCATTTTGTATATAAAACATTTTTTCCTTTATAGTTTAGTTTATTTATTCATAACATACAAAAAAAAGTACTTTTACGTGTCAGAAAAATTATTACATGACATTTAAATTACCTATACTAGTATATATATATATATATATATATATATATATATATATATATATATATATATATATATATATACACGACATATTAAAATCAGAGATGAGAAATAAAATCCCAGACCTTAATTCAAGGTTAAATCAGCAAAATTGCTGTTTTTGCTACCAACAGCTAATAGATTGTACTATTAATACACATACAGGGTCGCTGGTATTTTTGAAACAGTCGATTATATCCAAAAGTAAGAGAGCTAACAAGAAATATCAAATACAACAGTTTTCGATTTTCTTTTTAATTCCATATAGCTTTTTTCAAACTTTGTAAAACAAGGCAAATTTATTTTCTTTTTTTTTTTCGAACATAAGCAATTTTTTCTTTATATAGAGTCAATCTAAGAGGGTGAAACTATTCTCTAAAAACAATTAAAATTCTAAGTTTTTAGAGGGTGTAAAACGCTTAATTTTAAATACTAAACTAATGGTTTATTTTTTTCAAAACGGCAAGACACGATCAATTTATTATATTTATTACTTATAAACCCTAATTTGAGAAAATCATTGACTCATACAGTGTGGCCCATTTTGGTCTTCCATGTATTGTGATCTTAGATCTAGCTCTTTTAGTTTTTGAGATATTTTTGAAAATTTGAAAAGTTGCATTTTTATTATGCGCCATAACTTTTTTACTTTTTGATCTATCATAATTTTGAAACC
Organism: Kuschelorhynchus macadamiae; assembly: GCA_030620095.1. Taxonomy (NCBI): domain Eukaryota; kingdom Metazoa; phylum Arthropoda; class Insecta; order Coleoptera; family Curculionidae; genus Kuschelorhynchus; species Kuschelorhynchus macadamiae. Next base: position 186,308 of record JAUTXW010003579.1, read on the forward strand.
ACTTTTTCGCAGCAGTTTTTTCCGAAGAATACAATGGTGCTATTAGATTTTTGATTCGACGATTGAATATTTTTTAACCATCATCAGGTTTCTTTTTTTCTTATGGCGGATTTCTGTGTAGTTAGAAATGACTTATTTTTTGTATGCAGAAAATCAGAACTAACCCAAAAACTAAATGTTTTTTATTTTTTTTTTTGGGGGAAATATGGCATCAAGGTAAGATTGTTTTTTACCCCTGTCTACTAATTAATTAAAAAATCCCAGTCTCTAATGGACTTTAAATTAAAGTTCAAAACTGAAATCCAAATTCACTAACACATTGCTGATATTTTTTCAAAACAGCATTAGTTACACTTGAAATTGTGTTTCGGTTAATACTAGATAAAACGTCTTTAACTCTTTCTTCTAAAATCTGAACTGTCTCAAGACTTAAACTCGTAGACTTCGTTTTTCAAAAAGTCCCATAAATAAAAATCCATCGGCGTAAGGTCCGGCGAACTAGCTGGCCAATCTGGGCTACCGTTGGAAATTATAAGGTCTCCAAAATGTTCATGCAAAAATATTTTCACCTCTCTCGTTCTGTGTGCAGGACAGCCGTCTTGTTAAAACCAGACTTGGTCAAACTCTGCCACAGCAACAACTCATCGAATTGCAGAAACTATCTGATTACGTAACATTTTAAGATATCTTTGAGAAGTTAGTGTATAACGATAAACAAAGGCTCAAATATCTAAATTCCAGAAATTTTAAATTCACTAAACTTATTCTTATTGATGATTAAATAAGGTTTCTTACCGTAAATTCCACACGATATGTTAAAACTGAACCGCCTTTGAAGTCTTCTAGCAGCTCGATTTCTTGGATTTTCATTATCCCAGAAATAATGATTATGTTTGTTAAACACCTCATAGGTACTGGCATGTGGCTCATTGGTCAAAATAATGTTTTTATAGAAATTTGGATTTTTTGTCACTTATTAATGTACCAGTTGCAAAAATTAAGTATCCTTAAATTGTCATTTGCCTCAAGACCTTGTAGTACAATGGTCGGTTTATGAGGAGAGTACTTATTTCTCTTTAATATTCCTTATATTGAAAATATCGAAGTTAAAAATTACAAAATACCTAATTAAATCTCTTGAAAACGTAAACAGGCGAATTTAGTTTGACAGGTTATCAATTGTTTTCAAAGCCTGTTTGATTTTTTTTCCAAATTTTTTCACTACATTCCAGGTCGACTTGGAAGGAAGTATCCTGTATTTTTATTTATTAAAATGTAGACTACGAGTTTAAGCCTCTTGAGGTAGTTAACATTTTAGTAGGAACGTTGATTGAAAAATGTGTCCTAATATTTCAATCAAAGTTAGGGAGTAGTATTTTATGAGAAGCACAAATTCATTAGTACGTAATTTTGTTTGCAGAAATGTCCGCAAAGTGTTAGTGATAATGGATTTTAGTTTGAACTTTTATTTAAGATCCATTAGAGAGTGTGATTTTATTAATTAGTTAGTAGATTTTAGTAAAATATTAGTATCTAATAGTGTAGTTACATAGGGGTAAAAAATAATCTTACATTCATGCCATATTTCTCGAAAATATAAAAAAAAATAACTAATATTATTTTGCACGCAAATGGTACATCGTTAGAAAGCAAAAAATAAGCTCTTCTACCTACGTAAAAATTCAATATGGCGTTTATAAGAAAAACAAACCTGATTATGGTTAAAAAATATCGAAATGTCGAATAAAAAATATATAAGCATCGTTGTATTCTTCGGAAAAAACTGTTGCAAAAAGGTGTTTCCAGAAATATGATAGCTCAAGAAGTAAAAAGTTATAGCGCATAATAAAAAATTTAAATTTTCGAAAATATCTATAAAACTAAAAGAGCCAGAGTTCTATTTAAGACAGTTTTGAGTTAGATTGCAATACATGGAAGACCAAAATGGGCTACACTGTATATATCAAAGTAATAAGTTTGGCAAAACACGTTTTTTTAGGAATCTTAAATACATTATTTTCCCATTCTACACCGTTGCCAAAGAGGTATGCATCAGCCACCAAAAAACAACAGTATTTTTGTTTTAAAACGGTTAGGTTAAAAAAAATTATTAAAAAATTATATTATCGTTCATATATGTGTTTCCCACTATTCGGGGAATACAAAATACCCATTAAAATACAAATATTTGTAATTTACGCTTAGTTTTTTCAAAATAAAAAACGGTAAAACAGGGAAAATGCATTTGCTACTTTGCATACAAAAACAAAATTAAAATTTTAAGTTTATTTTGAAAGGTGGAAGACGTTAAATTTGTTTTAATTTTTGTATATAATTTTTTTGGCTGCACAAGGAAAGTAAACAGTTTTTAAAATGCGAAAATATTTTGTTCAGAAATTTTCAGAAGTATTTAACTAAACGGCAAAACACGACAAACGTATTATTTTTTTTGTATATAAACCTAAACTTAAGAAAACCAATGAATGGAATATAGGTATGGGGAAGTATTATGTTTGTCAAAACACATTGTTATACAAATGTTACAACATATTTTAAAAGGATATTCACATAGAAGTATAATCAGCATTCAAATTTAAAAATTATCGAAAATGTTATATTTGCCAAAATATTGCCTACGATATATTTTGTTACCCCATAGATTAGTATAAGATGCAAAGAGAATAATTGTTTCGGTTGTCCGATATCTCACTTGATCGGGATACGAAGTATTCTCGGGCAGATTATTAGAGACACTCTAAAGTACGAAATGTTATTAAAAGCATTATACTAAGAATTGTATGTATAAAGTTTGCTTTTATTAAAACAATTACTGACTAGAACGTGGCAAAAACTTAAATTCCAAGTGTAAATAAAAACGAAATGTAACTAATCGTTAAATTACCTGCAGAATATTTTTAAAAAAGTTCAAAATTAAAAGAATTCCACATGTACAGGCAACTAGAACAGCTCCGGTAATACTGGAGGAGTAAGCAAAAAAAATGATTGAATTTCAACATTTAAAGACAGTGCAGGACCAGATTTCACATAAAAAATTCTAAAACTGCAAGAAGAAATCTTAGATCTATACAGCTATTTAACAAAAACTAATTTTGCAGAACAAATAAATCTCTTTGACAACTCTAGGGAAGAAATTGCGTCATTTGAAAAACATAAATTTAAAAGTTGTCTAGTGAGCACCTCTAGTTAATTTTGTTATGAGAAAAATAGGGAAATACGTTTTATAGAAAAAGTATAAGGCTCGATTTATGGTCACATAAAAACAAAAACTAGACTGCTTCAAGATATATGCCAAAAGTTTTATGTGGAATGGGGATAATGTCTTTCCATAATTTAAATAAACCAATGTCATACTGCACAAAAATATTCACACCTTGATTAAAAAAAACTTTAATGTATAGACAAAATCGTTGCTATCAAGAAGAAAAACTTGTACCAAAACTTTAATAATTGTAAATATTACATTTCAGTGGTTGACAGAAAGTGACCGATGATTTACTTAAAGAGAAATAAAACATTCATTCTTACCTTACATTACCTGAAGCCTAATAGATTGGCGGCTTCAGATAACATACATTTTATTACATTGCCAGTTACATTTAAAATCGTATTATTAGAAACCGCAGTTCATATTTCAACAACTATGAATGAAAATCCTGATTTTCGAAATCGTGCAAACATTGACTTTATATTCGGAAGATAAAAGAAAAAAATCCGAAGGGTTAATGAATTCCTTTGAAATACAGGGTCTATAATAAGTCTCGATATTGAGGAAAGATACAAATTGTGTGGATGGAGAGTGTTAACAAAGATTAAGCAAGAATTGATGTTTGAACTTTTTTATTTTTAATAAGGGGCTCTCTAGAAGATGATCTAGAAGATACATTGGGTAACGAATGACAAATTAAAATGTATACAAAGTTGAAACAGTGAATGTTAAAATTATTTACGAAAATGATATAGTCGACATTCTCAAATTTGAAAATCCTCTAAAAATATTTCTGACACTATTCTTTGCAAGTATATATATATATATATATATATATATATATATATATATATATATATATATATATATATATATATATATATATATATATATGCATATATATATATATATATATATATATATATATATATATATATATATATATATATATATTTCAGCAAAGTTTTCTTTTCCCAGGACGTTTCGTTGACGTTCGTACAACTTTTTCAGCTGGTTTATAACGTGTCTAAAAAAAAATTGACCTTAAATAAATATATACGATTTACAAAAAATAAACTTACCATTAGAAACAAAGATCCAAAATGCATTAAATGCGATAACAAATTGTGTAACACATATGAGGCATATAACACGAAGCTGACATTTTGTATATTACATTAAAAACAAGCACAACGTGAAAATATAATACATCAGTCACATACATAGAACGACAACGAGTATTAAAGTCGATTGCTACTATATTACAAATAAGACATGTAGGTGCTATGAGAATTCTGTTGTTTTTTTGTGCTGTAAGAGTTTAAAAGAAATTATTTTAGGAACATCCAAAATACCATTGTTATTTCATTTCTCATTTGAACCTTGTATAATAGGTGATGCCAGTTTTAATGCAATTCCACTTAGGCTCAGACTTAAGATTGGTTTTATCTATGTCAGATTTATTCGATGGAAGTAAAATTTTAATTATTTTTAGCAGTTGATCAGTAGTTTATTTATACTAAATCATTCGACTTATAAAAACTAACGCCAAAGCCGAATCTGAAATTATTTCTACTATATAGTATTATGGGAAATGTACTGAATATATGTGCTAAGTGTTAATTTATCGATACAATATTCCTTTGCAGAATTGGAATATTATTTTAGCCGCATTAAGTTTAAACACATAACGCACCCTACAGCTTCTTTACATGAGCAACAAAGAAAAACAGCAATTGTAGCGCTGTGTTAGTTGATTTAAACATACTGCAATAATTAATTTCACTTTACCCCGCTCTACCTACAGATTTCATAAATCTATCAAAATAGCTCTACGGAACAAAAACAGGCATGCGTAAAAAGCTTCCAAAGTGAGAAACGAGCTAAGTATCCCTGCACTGTACGATATGGTATGAAATTTGTAGGTCGCGGTGGTTACTTGAGTTGCTGAAAATATTTCTTCAATATACGACCCATATAGGCAGGCCCTATTCTATTCTAATACCATATATCTTAATAAGTCTCAGACAACCCAAAATATATCAATTATTAAAGGCAAAGTTAACATTTAAATCATTAAAGAACAGAAAAGGCAAATAAATCCATCTACCTTTTCTTCTTTTGGTAATGCTAGGAACTCATCATCTAAGTAAGATTTTTTAAAACAGTGCCCTTGGGAGTAGACGTTTTACCTCTCTAGTCAGATATGGTAGAAAATCCTTAGTAGCAATTTGTGCTCTACTATAAATTACTGGACGCGTACGTGGTACGCGTCTCGTCTCATACGTATGTGCTACATCTGGTGTAACGAGTATGTCTGAAAACGAAATGTTTTTTTTAATGGAGCTATCTTCGTTTTGGCTCTTACCATCTGTCGAGCTACTCGCCGTATTACTATGTTTCAAATCACTGCTATCACTAGACGGTTCTGTTTTTCGTTTTTTAGCAATTATTGGAGAACCTGGTTGAGGTCTGGTCACTAGACTCGATTTCGACAAAATTTGTTTGGGTATGCGAATAATTCCTGATGGATCTGGAGATGGTGTGTTGTCTCTACTTTGAGCAAGTTGTTGAGTTGTATATTATTCTCTTTTATAGTTCTTGGGAGAAAAGCTTTCGCATGGAATACTATCTGGAGACATTTTAGTGGCCGAAAATCCAATTTTTATGTTAACTTGGGTTATGGAAAATAGTTTCAAAACGTTGTTTTGTTAAGGAATAATACCTGTGCTGTGTCCAATATTTGAGGAGTAAGTCACGTGATTTAACTTACCTGTTAAATTTGACATTTTTAAAAAAATGCAAAACTATCCTTTTCTAAAAATGTTTAAAAATGGTAAAGGACAAAGTTGTTTTTTCTTCTTGTTCTTATTTAGTAGACAGCTTTGCACGTTTTTTCTTCGTCCCGTTATCACCCATCGTTTTCTAGGACGTCCTATACTTCTACGACCCGATGGCGATTTGTCCCGTGCCACTCAAACCGCTCTTGTCTCATCCATTCGACTGATGTGTTCGTTCCATTCTCTTTTTCTCTTAAGTACCCAATCATTTATGTTTTCGACCTTACATAATCTTCTTATGTTCTCACTTCTTTCTTTATCCAGAAGTGTCTTCCCAGCAAACCTACGGAGTATTTTCACCTCGCCTATCTCCATTTGACGTCTTGTTGTCGATGTTCCGGGGCGAGTTTCAGCAGTGTATGTCATTATTGCAGTCTTGTAGATCCTGGTCTTAGCTTCTGTCCCAATAAATTTATTTTTCCATATTGTGGTGTTTAGGCATGCCAATATTCTTATGACTTTAGTAGCTGGTTCTCTGACCTAGTTTTCAACGTCACCATATGCGGATAACTCTATTCTAAGGTATTTAAACTTCATCTCTTGTTTTTTTTAAATTTTACCATCTACAACTTATTTACATCTAAAAGGTGTTTTAAAGATTGTCATACATTTTGTTTTAGAGGCAGATATTATCATGTTAAGGGATTTAGTTCGATTAAATAAATTTTTAAGTCTTTGCAAATCGTCTTCGTTGTCTGTCATCAGTACTGCGTCGTCAGCACAAGACGATATTTGGATCTGCTTGTCCCCCATTCTGTAGTCCTTTAGTTTTCGAACTCCCTTGATTATTTCATCCATGATAATATTAAACAATAAAAGGCCAAGAGAATCTCCCTGTCTTATACCCTTGCCTACAGGTCTTGATTCAGTGAATAGATTTAATGAGGTTATAAGGAATTTCTCTATCATATAGTAGGTGCAGAATGGCCGCCAATTGGACGCGATCAAATGCTTTCTCCAAATCTATGAAACACAAAAATGCTGGTTTGTTGTATTCGGTGTATTTTTCAACTATTTGTCTTAAGATAAACACAGCGTCCGTACAAGATTTAAATCGCTGCTGTTCATCTGATAAATTGATTAGGTTGTTAATTTTGTTTGTTTTAACTTTAGTTCTCAGTTTCAGGGTAGTGCTAAGAAGGTTTATGGCTCTGTAATTTGCCGGCATTTCCTTGTCCCTTTTTTGAACATAAGAATTGTAATTCTGGTTCTCCATTCATTTGGGATTCTTTTTTGAGCGAGTATTCCACAGATTAGGGAAATCAGCTGATGTTTGAACTTTTGCCCACCATGCTTAAGAAGGTCATTCGTAATATCATCTAGGCCTGGGCTCTTCCGATTCTTCAATTTTTTGAGGGCTAACTCTATATCTGATGCATCTATTTGTATTATCTTGATCGATGTTATATCTGGTGCATTCATTACTATATTAGTGTCTTCATTTCTATATAGTTTAGTGAGATAGTCGACCCAAGTTTCCTTACTTATCTGATGTGTTTCGACAAGTTTATTTACCTCATTTCTTTGTGTTCTGATCATTCGCCATATCTGTTTCTGAAGACAATAGAAATCATCTTCCATGTTCTTTGAAAATTCTTCCCAGTATCTGTTTTTGATTTGCCTTACTAGTACTGTTGATAAGATTCTGGGGAGATTTTTACTTAAAGTATGCAAGTGTCTTTTCTTTGCATTTTTCTTTGACTGCTTCACGAAACCACAGAGTTTTATTTGGTTTCTTTTCACCAATATTTGTAGTTCGAATACCGAGGGATTCATCTGCAACTTCTTTGATGTTTTGCTTGAGTTTTCCCCAACTAACATTAATGTTTTCCCCATCGTTTATCGGGTTTGTCTCGATTTTTTCTTTGATTCTTGATGGGTCCCACAGAAGCTCGATATTAAATTTTTGAGATTTCATTCTTGGTATTCTGTTCTTTATGGGTTTCATTTTTAATTTAATTTTCCCAAGCAGTAGACTGTAATCGCTACCTATATTGGCTGCATTTAGAGTTCTAACATCTAGTATTTGTCGTGGATAAATGCGTCTGTTGGTGACAATGTAATCGATTGTTGATTGATGAACTCGAGAGTTGGCAAATGTGTATTTATATTGTTGCTTATGGTCAAGAAAGATATTATTAATTCTTAGTTCTCTAAAAGAGCACAGGTTAATCTTTAATTCTCCGTTTTCATTCAGGACGTTCTCATTGAATCTCTGTTTGATGCCAGAAACAACCTCGTTGCCTATGCGGGCATTGAAGTCTCCAAGTATTATCATTTGTTAGCCATTTGGTAACAGTTCAGTTGTGTCTTGGAGATGATTGTAGAAGTTTTCTCGTTCCTGTTTTGGTTTGTTTTCTTCGGGAGCATATATCGACAGAAGGTTTTTTTTGACCATATGTGTTTATTCGAACCGTTATAATTCGAGGAGATATGTAGTTGCATGTCTCTATGTTTTTTTGATATTTTGTGTAAATAGCTATGGCTACGCCTTCTTTTGCTCTATAGTGTTTGTCTACTCGGCTGTAAAATACGATATATCAACCTTGACCTTGGTACTGATTCTTTTGAATTTATTAGTGTTAAAATCTATGTAAATAAAAAAAAATATATTGTTTATCACTTAACTTAACTTATTTAAAGAAAAAATATATTTTTTAGTTAATAAACATGCGCCTATATAAAAAAAATATAACGAAAAACCATTTACACCCCGGATTACTGACAATAAAAACTTTTAATGAAACTGAAAGACAACGCACATTAAAAATCTTTAAAAAACAGATCTGAAACGCGGCTGCAATATTATAGAGAACTTAGAAATTATACTAAACATGCAATAGCCCGCAAAAAGATTGCTATTTCAATTTGATGTCATCTAACACAGGTAAAGACTTCTAGACAAACGCAAAAAAAATTAAATTTAACTCACAATGCGGCCTCTGATGTACCATGTGAACTTACCGATCCCTCCGTAATTAATGATTATTTTGCTAATTGTAATAACGGGATAGACACTACCTCAAAAGAAAAAATATTGTTTTATGATCATAATAAACATAATAACAACGTAATAACGGACTTAAATTTTCAACTAATTAATGAAATTTCTTTGTATAATATTATAAATTCGATAGGAACAAACGCTACAGGCGAAGATGGGTTATCTATAAGAGGTTTAAAAATATGTTTACCTTTTTGCTATAAACTGCTAATAAATATTATTAATACCTGTATATTGGAGAATGTTTTTCCCGATTTGTGGAAAAATGCCATTATTAAACCTTTGATTAAAATATCTAACGCTAAAGAATATAAGGACTTAAGGCCCATTAGCATTCATTCCGTTATTTCTAAAGTTATTGAAAAACATATTTACAACCAAATTGTTACATTTATGAATATTTTTAAAATTATACCAGATTGTTAATCAGGGTTTCATAAGAGTTAGTATATTACATGTCTTGTAATGATATAAGGTTTAATGAAGAGAAAAGAGAAATTACTTATCTGCGTCTATTAGATTTTAGTACTGCGTTTGACACAATAAATCATAAAACGGTGGCCAAACTCCATTTCTTTGGATTATTAAAAAATGCACTTAATTTCTTAAAATCCTACCTTTCGAGTAGATTGCATAGTAGATAAATCCCAAGTTGTAAGCAATAAGCATACATGCTGGAGTTCCTTAAGGATCAATTTTAGGCCCCCTTTTATTTTCATTATGTTGCTGACATGCACATTGCGCAGTATGGTAAATTACTCAAATCTAATGCAATATGCGGACGATTCTCAACTATACATATCATTTTCTCTTGAACATTTATATATTGCACTTTAATCAAGATTTAGAAAGTATTAACCAGTTCGCAGTGGAACACAATTTAAAATTAAATGCAAGTAAGTCGTGTATACTCTATTTTTGGTCAAATAAAAATCAAATTGAGACTGTCTCAGTAAACTCTAATATAAAAATAAATAATGTAGAATTACCTATAGTAGCAGAGGCAAAAACTTATGAATCTATTTTGATACAGGTCTTATATTTCAGACGCTTGCAGTTCCATATATGCGCTTAAAAAAATTAAAACTTAAAGAAGTTTCTACCGCCAAAAACAATAAATTTTTTATGCAATAAGCTCATTCTGTCTTTATTTGACTACGGAGATGTGGTCTATCACAACTCGTTAACTGCTAAAGATGCTATATCTGTGCAATAACATTCCCTATAGAAATCATATATATATCTTAACGACTATTTAATTTTGTCAATGTCAAATCGACGTAAACTTCATATGTATGGCCGTGTTTATAGAATTTTAAAAACCATCATATTTAAAATCTCTTTTTAATTCAATGGATCATTGTCATCAAACGCGAAATATAAACGATTTTATAACACCACAACACAGAACGAACTCTTTTCAAAAATCATCTAGTTTTGCAACAGCTCCAATCTGGAATAGTCTCCCTAGAAACGTAAGGGACTTCTCATCTTTAAAATTTCAGAAATATATTAAAAATATGCTTCTAAACGAACAAAGAACTTAATTATATATATATATATATATATATATATATATATATATATATATATATATATATATATTTATCTATTATTTTGAGTTCATGAATATTCTACTTTAATTTCCTAAAGCTGAACTGCCTGCTTTCGCTTATTAATGTTATTGTTGCTTTTACTCTTTTTTCTCCTTTGTTCCGCCAAAACTCCTTGCCTGATGGTCACTGCTCTGCCTGCCCTGAATTCTGATGATACATTTTCTTTAATCATTTTGGGCTGTTTCACACAGGCGCATTTTTTGCGTTTCTGGATCGGTTTTGAAATCGCGAGGCAGTCCTTTTTGTAATTTTTTTTTAACTATTGTTGTAATATTTGGCAAATAAATATTTTTGAATTGAATTGAATAGCCATTAAGTTGTTTCTGGCCTTTACCTTTAATTTTAGGTTCTTGTAGGGAACATATATAAATGCGGTTATCTTTCAGCTCTTTCATTGTTTCCTGATCTTTGTTATTGAGCGATTTTATGTTCCAGGTTGCAAATCGTGTCAGGTCATTTTTTTTCCAATTCTTAATCCTTGATCTAGCGTGTGTTGTCATATTGAAATCAGACCTGTTCCGAGGCAAGGTTTTGGTTCTCTGAGCATTTGTTCTTTTACCTTAGGTGGGGAGCTAACGCGGCTTAAGAACTTTTATCCGGGCTTGGGACGGGCAGTGGCAGCTAGTAGGCTACTCAATCCATCCAGCAGCTAACCCCAGGCGGAGTTGTTTGTTTTTTAATTTTATAGCTATGTGCCAGACTTCACCGCCATCGGTTGACTTCGAATTTTTCTCATTTTTTTTGATTTGATGCTTTTTCACTTTACCGAACGTAAGCAAACCTGAATTAATTTTTTTTATTTTAAAATGCATTTTTTTTGATGAAAACAATTGGATCCAAAAAAATGTCTAGAACATGAAAGATTTATCCAGTTTCCACAATTTAACGCAAAATATTTTTAAATTTGGTTATTTATTAAGTCAATACGTACTTGTTTACCCTTCAAAAGAATGAAACGGAGAAAACCCCTTTTTTTATTTCTATATTGCCCGTTCTAAAAATAAATAGAATATTTTTATTAAATTAATTGAAATAATCAAATAAAACCTAAATTATAAAACAGCCTAAGTAAACAATTGATTACATTCTTGATGCAATGATTCTATTGATAATAATAGACTGATAGTTTAATTCAGATTTGCTTACATTCGGTTAGCTAGATTAGCATTTTTCACCGCCATCGGTTGACCTAGAATTTTTCTTATTTTTTTTTTAATTTAATTCTTTTCACTTTACCGAATGTAAGCAAACCTGAATTATAATATTTATTTATGTTAAGTGTACCTCCTAAATGCATTTTCTTAATTTTTTTTAATTTTAAACGGCATTTTTTTGATGATAACATAATTGGATACAAACAAATGCCTAGAACTTGAAAGGTTTATCCAGTTTCCAAATTTAGTTATTTATTAAGTCAATACATACTTGTTTACCCTTTAAAAGAACGAAACGGAGAGAACCCCTTTTTTCTATTTCACTATTGCCCTTTCTAAAGAAAAATAGAATATTTTTATTAAATTAATTATGATTTAGATTTAGATTAGATTATAAAGCATTATAAAGCAGCCTATGTAAACAATTGAGAACATTCTTGATGCAACGATTCTATTAATAATAGTACACTAATAATTTAATTCAGATTTGCTTACATTCGGTTAGCTAGGTCAGCATTTTGAAAGTTGAAAAAAAAACAGAAAAATTTTTTCAGATTTTTTTTTATTAAAAAGTTAATAAATATATGTTAGCTTAATAAATAACCGGATTTATAACTATTTTACATTAAATTGTGGAAACTGGATAAACTTTGCATGTAGATGATCGCATTTTTTGGATCCTTTTTTGGATGGAAAATAAATATTATAATTCAGATCTGCTTACATTTGGTAAAGCAAAAAAAAATCAAATAAAAAAAAAGGGAAAAATTTGAAATCATCCGATAGCGCTGAAATTTGGCATATAGCTATAAAACGAAAAAAAGAAACAATCTTACACTTAACATGTATATAGTACTGTTCCAGTATGGTTGAAGTTTCGTTTTCGATTTTGTCGTATCGAGAAATCTGTTATTTCAGATCTCCCTGAGTACAAGCCTGCCTGATGAGGGTAGAGGCCCAGAAATCATGAATGCAGGAGGGTACCCTGTGACATAGTCGAAAGCAATTCTTCTTGTAGGCCGTTTTGCACCTGCAGAAATTATACATTTTTGCTATTCTACATATCATATATATATATATATATATATATATATATATATATATATATATATATATATATATATATATATATATATATATATATATATATATATATATATATATATATATATATATATATATATATATATATATATATATATATATATATATATATATATATATATATATATATTTATATATTTTTAGTTTTATTTTTCTTGGTTTACGGTCAGTGGTTTACTTGAAAATAATTAAAAAATAACTTCTTTTTTTTAAAAACATACCTATATTGTAGCCTGATGACGTTTCAACCAGTTTTGGTCTTTTTCAAATCTAAAATTATATGAAAAATTGTTGGCACGACAATAATAAAATACGTCAAAAAACAATCATCTTACCCTAGAACGTAATGACAACAGTATACAACACATAACGTAGCAACAGCTATGACGATCACATGTATTAAAATTTTATTTTCTCGATTAAGAAAATGTTAACACGACACAACATTTTGCACTTTGATATCAAGTACTAACACAACGAACTGTGGAGTATCAATTATTGCAATATAGATGTATATATTTTGCTAAGATTGTTTACATCGTTTTTTGTCATTCACACAGTTTTTGTTTTTGTGGATTAGCGCCATTTTGTAAAATTCCCTTTTTTTAACTGACACTCGGTTTTTAAGATTTTAGTTTCAGAGTAATTAAAACTGTGGTTTTTCGACTTTTCATGGTTGGTTAATGCCGTTGAGTTTTTTTGTCGTATTTATGGCTTTTTATACGGTTTTCCCAATATTGACTTGTGTGGCCGATGTAAACCCCTTCACAATTACAACAAGGAATTTATAAACTACATTGCTCCTTTTGTTTTTTGGAGTCTTCGCCTTTAGTTTATTAAAATTATCGATAGTAGATTAACGGTTTTATGACAAATTTGGATGTTATATTTTTTGAAGAATGTTTGAAATTGTTGGTATAATCCATTTATAAAGGGGAGGGAAATGTACTTTGTACGTGCTGAAGTAGGTTTTTTAGTGCAAATTAAAGGGTTATAATGCTTATGAATTTTGCTTTTAAATATTTTATTAATTAATTCTAATGGATATTGGTTTAAAATCAATGCTTCTTTTGCCTTTTTAATAGCATTTACTCTGTATTCAGCATCAGAAAGCTGAATTGCCCTGTCCGCCAATCCTGTTATTACAGACCTTTTTGCGATGTTGGGTGATTAGACTTGAAATTTATGTATCTAGAAGACCATGTCGGCTTCGTATACCATTCTGTTTTTATATTTTCTCCTATATGGTGTAGTGTTAGGTCGAGAAAATTAACTTGGTTTTTTTGTTCTGTTTCGATTGTAAATTGTAAACTTTGGTGGTATTGGTTAAAATATTTTAGGATATTGTTAGATTGGTCTGATGGAATAGCAGTGATACAATCGTCGACGTAACGAAAAAAGAATGGAGTTTCGAATCCTACTCTGCTTAACACATCCTCTTCTAGATCCTCCATCACGATCTGCGCAACTACACTCGAAATTGACGATCCCATAGCGCAACCCTCTATTTGTTTATATAATTGTTTTTCGTACAGAAAATATGTGGAATTCAGTGTTAATTCGATGGCTTTTATAAATTCATCTTGTGGTATGTCAGTGAATTTATTTATTTCAGACCATTTTTTTTTTAATTATTTAATTGCTAACGAGATGGGAACATTGATATATAAGGATATCACATCAAGAGAAATAAGGAGGTAGTTTTTGGGAATTTTAATATTTTTTAATTTTTCTTTAAAATGAAAGGAGTCTTTAATATAATAGTTGTTTTTGTGTATAACGCTTTTAAGGATATCTTTTAAAAATTTTGAAAGTAGTGTATAAGGCGACTGTACACATGATACAATTGGACGTAAGGGGATATCTGCCTTGTGAAGTTTCGGTAGTCCGTATATTTTAGGTGGTAGGGCATTTCTAATTTTTAGGGCTTTAGCAGTTTCTGGGGATATATAAAATTTATTTTCCCAAGATTCAATTAATTCATTATTTTTTTTCTGGTATTAGTTGGTAGGATCTAATTTAATTTCTTTATATGTTTTTTGTCTTTTAGTAATTCTTTCATTTTTTTATTATACTCTGCAGAATTCATTAATACTGTTTTATTTGTTTTGTCAGCTTTTAAAACTTTTATATGTATGTTTTTTTTATATCGCTTACTCCCATTGCAAAATTTGGGCCTAAGCTTAAAATTTCCATTGCGTAATTTGGAATATTTTCGTTAGTTAGATTTTCTACCCACATTAACGTTGTGTTTGATGTAGATTTAGGTGTTCTTTTAAGGATTAGATTATTTATTTTATTTATGTTGTTCTGTTTTATTTTTTTAAAAAGATTTTCGTATTTTTGTGTGTTACATAATTTAAATTTTAAAAAAAAAAATTTGGTAACATTTTTATAAGCTGGTTTTCAATTTGCTCGAACTTGTTATGTAAATTTTTAATAGTTAAGGTTGTATCGGTAATTAATAAGCTAAGTATGCCTAAAATGAATTTTGGCAGAATATGTTGTTTATATTTACGCTCTAAGTTCACATTTTCAAAATTTATATGCGAAATTTTAAAATTTAGAAAAGTTGGTTGCAAGTTTTCTGATTTGCATCTCAAAAGAAAAACTCTCCTATTCTTTTGGTTACATAATTTCTGTGAAATTTTCTTATATTCCTTCATGTCGCTCACAACATCTCTTCCAAACGATGTTTCAATTGTTCTGTAGTTACCCATACTTAGGGCGAGAAAATTAATTTGGTTTTTTTGTTCTGTTTCGATTGTAAATTGTAAACTTTGGTGGTATTGGTTAAAATATTTTAGGATATTGTTAGATTGGTCTGATGGAATAGCAGTGATACAATCGTCGACGTAACGAAAAATGAATGGAGTTTCGAATCCTACTCTGCTTAACACATCCTCTTCTAGATCCTCCATCACTAACACTACACCATATAGGAGAAAATATAAAAACAGAATGGTATACGAAGCCGACATGGTCTTCTAGATACATAAATTTCAAGTCTAATCACCCAGCATCGCAAAAAAGGTCTGTAATAATAGTATTGGCGGACAGGGCAATTCAGCTTTCTGATGCTGAGTACAGAGAAAATGCTATTAAAAAGGCAAAAGAAGCATTGATTTTTAACCAATATCCATTAGAATTAATTAATAAAATATTTAAAAACAGAATTCATAAGCATTATAACTCTTTAATTTTCACTAAAAAACCTACTTCAGCACGTACAAAGTATATTTCCCTCCCCTTTATAAATGGATTATCCTAACAATTTCAAACATTCTTTAAAAAATATAACATCCAAATTTGTCATAAAACCGTTAATCTATTATCGAATAATTTTAGGAAACTAAAGGCGAAGACTCCAAAAAACAAAAGGAGCAATGTAGTTTATGAACCATTACGAAGCATTAACCAACCATGAAAAGTCGAAAAACCACAGTTTTAATTACTCTGAAACTAAAATCTTAAAAACCGAGTGTCAGTTAAAAAAAAGGGAATTTTACGAAATGGCTCTAATCCACAAAAACAAAAACTGTGTGAATGACAAAAAAGATGTAAACAATCTTAGCAAAATATATACATCCATATTGCAATAATTGCTACTCCACAGTTCGTTGTGTTAGTCCTTGATATCAATGTGCAAAATGTTGTGTCCTGTTAACATTTTCTTAATCGAGAAAAAAAATTTTAATACATGTGATCGTCATAGCTGTTGCTTCGTTATGTGTTGTATACTGTTGTCATTACGTTCTAGGGTAAGATGATTGTTTTTTGACGTATTTTATTATTGTCGTGCCAACAATTTTTCATATAATTTTAGATTTGAAAAAGACCAAAACTGGTTGAAACGTCACCAGACTACAACATATGTATGTTTTTAAAAAAAAGAAGTAATTTTTTAATTATTTTCAAGTAAACCACTGACCGTAAACCAAGAAAAATAAAACTTAAAAATATATCTATTACGGAAAAGGTCATAGAATCGAAAATCATAAAAAATATATAAGTATGGGTGAAGAAATACTAAACTACAGAACAATTGAAACATCGTTTGGAAGAGATGTTGTGAGCGACATGAAGGAATATAAGAAAATTTTACAGAAATTATGTAACCAAAAGAATAGGAGAGTTTTTCTTTTGAGATGCAAATCAGAAAACTTGCAACCGACTCTTCTAAATTTTAAAATTTCGCATATACATTTTGAAAATGTGAACTTAGGACGTAAATATAAACAACATATTCTGCCAAAATTCATTTTGGGCATACTTAGCTTATTAATTACAGATACAACCTTAACTATTAAAAATTTACATAACAAGTATGAGCAAATTGAAAACCAGCTTATAAAAAAGTTACCAAACCATATTTTTCAAAAATTTAAATTATGTAACACACAAAAATACGAAAATCTTTTTAAAAAAATAAAACAGAACCACATAAATAAAATACATAATCTAATCCTTAAAAGAACACCTAAATCTATATCAAACACAACGTCAATGTGGGTAGAAAATCTAACTAACGAAATAACTCCAAATTACGCAATGGAAATTTTAAGCTTAGGCCCAAATTTTGCAATGGGAGTAAGCGATGATAAATGTTTGCCAACCACAGATATCTTATGCAACATCAAAACCAAGATAAATCATTTGAAGGGTGAGGAGAGAGATGAAATTAGAGCCAAGTCGTGTAATATTTTAACAAATTTTAAAAATAAACTAAAAAATCATGACAAAACAAATAAAACAGTATTAATGAATTCTGCTGAGTATAATAAAAAAATGAAAGAATTACTAAAAGACAAAAAACATATAAAGAAATTAAATTAGATCCTACCAACCAATACCAGAAAAAAAAATGAATTAATTCAATCTTGGGAAAATACATTTTATATATCCCCAGAAACTGTTAAACGCCTAAAAATTAGAAATGCCCTACCACCTAAAATATACGGACTACCGAAATTTCACAAGGAAAATATCCCCTTACGTCCAATTGTATCATGTGTACAGTCGCCTTATACACTACTTTCAAATTTTTTAAAAGATATCCTTAAAAACGTTATACACAAAAACAACTATTATATTAAAGACTCCTTTCATTTTAAAGAAAAAATAAAAAATATTAAAATTCCCAAAAACTACCTCCTTCCTTATTTCTCTTGATGTTATATCCTTCTATACCAATGTTCCCATCTCGTTAGCAACTAAAATAATAAAAAAAAATGGTCTGAAATAAATAAATTCACTGACATACCACAAGATGAATTTATAAAAGCCATCGAATTAACACTGAATTCTACATATTTTCTGCACGAAAAACAATTATATAAACAAATAGAGGGTTGCGCTATGGGATCGTCAATTTCGAGTGTAGTTGCGCAGATCGTGATGGAGGATCTAGAAGAGGATGTGTTAAGCAGAGTAGGATTCGAAACTCCATTCTTTTTTCGTTACGTCGACGATTGTATCACTGCTATTCCATCAGTCCAATCTAACAATATCCTAAAATATTTTAACCAATACCACCAAAGTTTACAATTTACAATCGAAACAGAACAAAAAACCAAATTAATTTTCTCGACCTAACACTACACCATATAGGAGAAAATATAAAAGCAGAATGGTATACGAAGCCCACATGGTCTTCTAGATACATAAATTTCACGTCTAATCACCCAACATCGCAAAAAAGGTCTGTAATAATAGGATTGGCGGACAGGGCAATTCAGCTTTCTGGTGCTGAATTCAGAGTAAATGCTATTAAAAAGGCAAAAGAAGCATTGATTTTAAACCAATATCCATTAGAACTAATTAATAAAATATTTAAAAGCAGAATTCATAAGCATTATAACTCTCTAATTTGCACTAAAAAACCTACTTCAGCACGTACAAAGTACATTTCCCTCCCCTTTATAAATGGATTATACCAACAATTTCAAACATTCTTTAAAAAATATAACATCCAAATTTGTCATAAAACCGTTAATCTACTATCGATAATTTTAGTAAACTAAAGGCGAAGACTCCAAAAAACAAAAGGAGCAATGTAGTTTACGAAATTCCTTGTTGTAATTGTGAAGGGGTTTACATCGGCCAAACAAGTCAATATTGGGAAAACCGTATAAAAAGCCATAAATACGACAAAAAAACTCAACGGCATTAACCAACCATGAAAAGTCGAAAAACCACAGTTTTAATTACTCTGAAACTAAAATCTTTAAAACCGAGTGTCAGTTAAAAAAAGGGGAATTTTACGAAATGGCGCTAATCCACAAAAACAAAAACTGTGTGAATGACAAAAAACGATGTAAACAATCTTAGCAAAATATATACATCTATATTGCAATAATTGATACTCCACAGTTCGTTGTGTTAGTCCTTGATATCAATGTGCAAAATGTTGTGTCCTGTTAACATTTTCTTAATCGAGAAAATAAAATTTTAATACATGTGATCGTCATAGTTGTTGCTTCGTTATGTGTTGTATACTGTTGTCATTACATTCTAGGGTAAGATGATTGTTTTTTGACTTATTTTATTATTGTCGTGCCAACTATTTTTCATATAATTTTAGATTTGAAAAAGACCAAAACTGGTTGAAACGTCATCAGACTACAATATATGTATGTTTTTAAAAAAAAGAAGTAATTTTTTAATTATTTTCAAGTAAACCACTGACCGTAAACCAAGAAAAATAAAACTAAAAAATATATCTATTACGGAAAAGGTCAAAGAATCGAAAATCATAAAAAATATATATTTATATATATATATATATATATATATATATATATATATATATATATATATATATATATATATATATATATATATATATATATATATATATATATATATATATATATATATATATATATATATATATATACATTGGCATCTTCCCATATAAAATTTGCGGTAAAAGTGGCATCCGGGTCAAGGTGGCATCCATTATTCGGATGCCAACTTGAACCCACTGTCAAATTGTGTGTATGAGTAGTACATGATGATATCTACTTAATAAACGTAAAATTAGCCGGATGCCAATTTTACCCTTATAGGGATATAAATAATCATCTTAGTTTGAGCTTATTCCGTAACGCACCACTATCATCGATGTTCTATATTCGAGGTAAAAATGTTGTCTCTCTTCGCGGTTGAAGCGGAATCCTATATACTGTAATTCAGATACAGAATTTGAATCCCGGCAACGGTTAACATGGCATCCGATATTGGTGACGACCCAGATGGCAAAAAAGGCATTTCTCGGAAAGTGATTATAATTTTTTGCGTACTGGCGCGTAGTTTGGTTAGTAATAAAAACAAGACCGCCGTTTAAGAACGTGTTCGGAGTTGTCAGTGAAAATGAGTTCCAGAAGTTTACGGATACTTCAAATGGCAATTAAACAGCCTAGCAAAAGTAAGTACTTCTCGGCATTGTATTAATTGTACGAATAAATATTATTAAAGTATTTTTTACATCTAATAATGTATGCTGAATGGTGTCTTCTTTTAAACTGGGTTGGATCAAAACCTCGTGTTGTAGGTGTTGGTTGGATACATGGGATATTTCAAGTCTGAAAAAGTTTGACGTAAACTAATACCTCCTTGGTAAACTGCTCACCACTTGGAGTGATCCATATTTATCAGTGATGATTGAAAATATCAGTTTCTGGTATGGAATACATATTTATTAGAGGTTTTAAAGACTAGCGGGTAGGTACAGGGTGGGCATTTTATTAGCGGCCTATACCTTTTCTCAGAAACTATCGACTTAGAAAAAAAATGTTAAGACAAAAGTTTCTTGGTTTTAAAGAAAGGTTTTAAATATTTGAGTTTTATTAATACAGGGTGTCCGAAAAGTGCTGTACCGACTTCAAAACCGAATTTTAAATGGAACACCCTGTATATTTTAACATTTTTAGGTTCCTTAAGACAAATAAAGGTAACTTTTATAAGAACTTCTTATTCAAATTTTGTGTCATTTAGACAGAAATTAAGGGTATGTAATTTTTTTTGCAAATGTATGTCCTCAGCAAACACCGTCTTATGCAGCTGATAGTTCAGATTATTTAATAAAATTTTAAGTTAAGAAGACTACCTTTTAACGATCTACGATAGCTAGGAGTTTAAAAATTATACATGGTGTTTTTTTTAATAAAGCTCTGTATTTGATATTTTTTCTGAAAGAGGCTTAAAATACCTACCCATTGATATATACATGTTCTATACCTAAATCAAATAAACTACTGGCCATAAATATTGCATCAAGAAAATTTTGTATCAAAGTTTAAAAATAGATATTTCTGTTTCAAAACGCAATATCGAGATGCGGTCTTCGGTGTTCGTTTGGTCGATCCGTTGGGTTTGCGCTTCTAATTGCACGACCGAATATGCTCGTCTCAAATAATACCTACAGGGCGTAAAATAAAACCCTTGCATTTTCCCAAAAGTTTGGTACCTCCTAAAATTGTCAAAAAATATTTAAAATTTTTTTGCTTATGATCAATTTGATCTCTGATAAAATACAAAAAAACGATTTTGGGCATATTTGATATTTTCGTTTCTCTGCAATATACAGGGCTTTTACGAAAATTTTGACATCTTCATACAAATGGAGCTTTATCTTAACAACCTGTATACAAAACAAAATTTTATTACCTGAGTTATGATCAGTAGTTATACCGTTAATGTTACCAATAATGGGTTTAGATACAGGGCGAATCAAAACTTAGCTAGAATTTACCAAACACGGATTTGATGTATTCTATAGATTATTTTTATTATTCGACTTTGAAATTATATCAGACGTAGGACGAGTACAATATACCTGTTATTATACCACTCTTGTGAACTATGTACCTTTCTGCCGAAACGGTTTTTTCATTTTTACTATAGCAAAATTTTATTACCTGAGTTATGATTAGTAGTTATACCGTTAATGTTACCAATAATGGGTTTAGATACAGGGCGAATCAAAACTTAGCTAGAACCAAACACGGATTTGATGTATTCTATAGATTATTTTTATTATTCAACTTTGAAATTATATCAGACGTAAGACGAGTACAATATACCTGTTATTATACCACTCTTGTGAACTATGTACCTTTCTGCCGAAACGGTTTTTTCATTTTTACTCTAGCTATTTTATTAGTCTAGATACAGGGGTATTGGCTTTTAGTTGAAAAAGGGATATATCAATGCACCCTGAAAACCCAAAAATGAAAATTTAATTTAAGAAATGCCAGAAAAGACATTTTTATTTATTCGTAGTACCATGAGTTGATATAAAAAAATCTTTAAGAAAAAATTGAATTTTACTGAATCTACAGGGTGTTACAAATTTGAGTAAGTATATGCAATATGCATGGAGATCTGAAAAACCGTAAGAGATACAAAGTAGGTAAAAAGGTAAGCAAAGATGTGCAATATGGTGTTTAAAAGTATTCCATTTACAAATTGATAAAATTCCCAACCACTTCGGAGATATTCGCATAAATATGATTTTTCCCGATTTCGTATTTATTTTTTCCTGCCTTTATTTCAATAGGCATTTAAAAATAAATTTTAGATTATTGAAATTTTCATTTTTGCGGTTTTCAGGGTCCATTGATAATCCCGTTTTTCAACTAAAACGAACCCCTGTATCTAGACTAATAAAATAGGTAGAGTAAAAATGAAAAAACCTTTTCGGCAAAAAGGTCCATAGTTCACAAAAGTTGTATAACACAAGGTATATTGTAATGGTCCTACGTCTGACATAATTTCAAAGTCGAATAATAAAAAAAATCTATAGAATACATCAAGTCAGTTTTGATACGCCCTGTATCTAAACCCATTATTGGTAACGTTAACGGTATAACTGCTGATTATAACTTAGGTAATAAAATTTCGTTTTGTATACAGGTTGTTAAGATAAAGCTCCATTTGTATGAAGATGTCCAAATTTTCGTAAAAACCCTGTATATTGCAGAGAAACGAAAATATCAAAAAATGCCCAAAATCGTTTTTTTGTATTTTATCAGAGATCAAATTGATCATAAGCAAAAAAATTTTCAATTTTTTTTGACAATTTTAGGAGGTACCAAACTTTTGTGAAAATGCAAGGGTTTTATTTTACGCCCTGTATGTATTATTTGAGGTACGCATATACGGTCGTGCAATTAGAAGCGCAAAACCAACAGATCGACCAAACGAACACCGAAAATCGCATCTCGATGTTGCGTTTTGAAACTAAAATATCTATCTTTAAACTTTGATAAAAAAAATTCTTGATGCAATATTTATGGCCAGCAGTTTAGTTAACGAAATATATGGAAAGTTTCAGCTAATTAATGCTGTCTAGAATGTAAAGCCTTAAATCTATAAAGATAATTAAAAGAACCCTTCAAGGATTTTAATTTTGCAATATCCAAGTTTTTTTAATTGAGTTATATGTGTATATACAGGGTGTCTCACTAAGGGTGGCTGGGTAGCTTTTCTCAGGCTATGGATGCTACAGCCTCGCGAAAAAAAATTCGTTACTAAAGTCGCCAAGAGAAATTGCTGGAAAATATTTATGTTTGTAAAACTACCTCAAGATGGCGTACTTGCAATAGTAAATAAAAAAAAACTTTTTATTCGAAAATACCCAATATGAGGGAACATTTTGATAAGAGCAACAAAAATTCCAACTAAATCTGCGTCAGTTTTGTTTAAGGCGTTTTGTCATATTTCCGATAATAAGGGTGGGGGAAGATAATAAATAAATCATTCTTCAAAGTGCTCTGTCTCCTACATTTTTTATTTAATGTTATTCAAGTTGGTATTTGTTTGAAAGAGCATTAAATGCTCTTTTAATTGTTGTAATTTTTAGCGCTCGATAGTTGTTGGTACACCCAACTAGAGGGAGAGGGCGTTGTTTAAACAAAATTCAATTTTTAAAGATTTTCTCAAAAAAACCAAATGGAACGGTATGTTTTTAACACAGTTAGTTTATAGAGGAAAAAATTACCTACATTCTGGAGAAAACCGCGTTTTGATATCTCTCTTCATTTTTTAGTTATTGCAAAATAACCTGTTTTCCCACTAATAGAAAATAATATTAGCTTTTAATCATAATAACAAAATGTTATTATTCTTTGACAAAGTATTCTGTATTACAACTTCAAAGCAAATAATACTTATTATAGTATATTTTGCCTCACTTTATACAGACTTGGGAGTGGTCCAGATTTGGGCCAGTCCCAAGCCTGTAAAAACTTAGGTAAAGCAAAAACTACTATAAGGATTATTTGCTTTGAAGTTGTTATAAAGAATACTTTGTCACAGAATAATAACATTTTATTATTATTTTGTGGAATTATTATTAGATCACAAAAAAAATATTTTCGATAAGGACTAATTGAAACTATATAAAAAAAACGTGTTTTTTATTTTACGGTTGTTGTTGCGCCCCCTAGCGACATACTTACAAAGTCGAAAATAATTTCCAGCTTTTTTAATTTTTGGCGATTTACTTATTAGATTTTTTCCCCGATAACTTAAGGCAAATACTTTCTGAGATATGGCCGAGAGCCACCCTTAGCTAAAGCCCCCATATATATACATATATGAACCAATTAACTTGGATATTGCAGAATTAAAAATCCATGAAGCGTTCTTAAGGCTTTACATTATAGGCAGTATTAATTAGTTGTAAATTTTCATATGTTTCTTGATATTTCGTTAACTATTAGATTAATGTATAGGACATGTATATATCAATGGATAGGTATTTTGAGCCTCTTTCAGAAAAAAATAGCAAAATGTAGGGTGATCCATTTAAATAAACTTGGATATTGCGAATTGAAAATTTTAAAAAATGTTCAATGATCTGAGACACCCTGGATAAATTTGAAACTCCTAGTCACCGTAGATCGTTAGGAGATGGTCTTCTTAACTTGTGGTTAAAATTTCATAAAATAATCTGAACCAACAGCTGCACAGGACGCTGTTTGCTGAGGACATACATTTGCTAAAAAAAATACATAACCTTAATTTCTGCCTAAACGACACAAAATTCGAATAAACAGTTATTATAAAAGTTACCTTTATTTCTATCAAGGAATCTAAAAATGTAAAAATATACGGGATGTTCCATTTAAAATTCTGGTTTCTATATATCTATTTCTAATAGTTCTAAAGTCGATAGTTTCTAAGAAAAGGTATAGGCCGCTAATAAAATGCCCACCCTGTACAGTTACAATATCTACACAGTACAGGTCTCGGTACATTACAAAATGAATTTTTTTTCAAGATTGATTAAAAACGTTTATATTTTGTTCTTCTGATTACAGCAGCCGATTCAATATATTATTTCTACACTATATGGGCCATATAACAGAGGTAAGGTAATTGCAAAAATTTTGATGGTATAGAATCTCTAAAACAAATAGCAAAAATATTTTATGGTAGGAGTGTGTGTAAACAAAATTAAGACGCACGACAACTTTTCAAGTGCAAACACTTTCAAATTTGGAAGGAAATTGTCAAAAACCTAGGTCATTAGCTCGTAGGGTGAAAAGGTTGGATTATTTAGCTTTTTTGGATATACATTTTTTCTCTATACAAAAATAAACATATTATTTAACTTATATCTTTTTGTACAATAAATAATTTTTTCGACTATGCAAGGTAGTTCTAGAAGAAAGAGGCCGCTTTCTGAAAGCTAAAAAAATGATTCTGAAAATCATTTAGTATCTTTTAAAGACAGTGAAACATGTCAAACTTCTTTTATGATTTTTCACATGAAAACATTTTTTTATGTTTCATTACTCGGGGTAGCGGATATATTAACCAGTCCCTTAAGATGAAAAAAAAACTTCAAAAGCTGTATTTTTTATTTAACAGCAGCAAAATAAAAGCTAAAGTCATCTAATGTATTTAATCTTTTTGTATATAAAATATGATGTTTTACTCTCGGTTTTACTATACAGGGAAGCCTAAAGGAATAAACGAGCCTTTTACTAATAGAAATATCTCATATTTTTGTAGATCTTTGCCAGGTTCTCGAAAAACATATTCACTCATTTTTCCATTAGTGTGTCGCACAGTGATGTCGATTCCGTTCGGATTAAAAGCGACCAAAATTCGATTATTATTGAATATATAGTTTTAGAATTTTTTGCTTGGATTGAAAAAATTAGTATAAAGATAATGTATATTTTAACATATTTTTATTCTTTATATCCATTATACAGAGGGTACAAAAAATATTATAACGTCGAATATTTTATTTTCTAGCTTTCATTAATAGTCTAAGGGGTTGCTGAAAGTCTTAAAGATTATCCCCCGGTTGCACAAAACTTAATTGCTGTTTAGAATGTTTAATCAAGATTTCAGATTTGACACGTTTCTTACAGAAGTCTAGGAGCCCGCTGTCAAATTTGACATTCCTTTAAACATTCTAAACTTTAATTGAGCTTTGTGAAATCGGCCGATAGAATAAAATATTGGACCAAAATTTTACATGTCTTAAACAGGGCTTACCAAAAAGTTCGCACTAAGTGATTTATGAAAAATTTAGCTAGGGCAATCGTCTCTACTTGTCTATACACTAAACATTTGACAAATGGACTTTGTCACGTGACATTATTTTTTTAAAAGTGCCAAAATTGAGGTTTCAATTTGTTAGTTTGTGAAAAAACTTGTTTTTAATAAAATTGTATGCCATTACACAAATTTTCGGATCAAAAAAAAAAGGATTTGTAAATTTTTCTAAACGTAACTAAACTAAAATGGTTCATATTCAAAACAAATATAAAATAACTGTAAAAACAATCTAAATTAAAAATAAGATTAGACTTATCCTTAATTTTATTATTTTCGGCTTAGATAAGTGAATCCATTTTGCTGCAAAGTTTACTTAATGTCTTAAAAAAAAATAAAAACTCTAATTACCACTATTAGTTTTATTATATCAAAAACTATTGTAACTATTAAAGGAAAATAAAAAATCAGTCATATTTTATTAGTTACATAAAAAAGGAAGCAAATTTAGATTAATTTTTTTTGTTATTATTAATTTAAGAGTGGGGTTTTTCACTGGCTGGCAAAAAACCCATTTCATGACATAAACGGATTTTAAATTTTAACGATTTTATTTAGAATGTTTTAATGTGTTGTGATGTAGTTTCTAGTTTTAGTATTTTAAAATTGTAAATGTAGCAAATTTTTTAACATTATAAAGTTGCTTATACATAGTATTATATTTTAGCTGCTTTGTAACTAAACAAATCTTGACTTATGTAAGCCAACTCGTGTTAGCATGAAATAAATATCTATCTATCTATCTATCTATCTATTATTTTCGCAAAAAATAAATATTTTTTTTATCTAAGAACAATTGTAGAACATGGAGGTAATATAAGAATTTAAATTTATGGTTTTGTGTTCCACATTTAGGGGCATTTTTGACACATAATTCGAACAATTCGATAATCCGAACAATTTGATAATCCAAACTACCCTCGGTCCCAGTTAGTTCGGATTATCGACGCTCTACTGTACATAGGTTAGGTTAGGTTGATGCTATGTCACAAAATGCCAGCTTTTACAAAAAATTACTTTCCGTCATTTTATTTGGAATAAACTTGTGTAAAACTTTTGTATTAAAGCTTTTTCTCTAACGTTATTCATTATGGAGTTAGGAGTGATTTAAACATTTGATAAAATTTAATTTTTTCAAATAGCTGTGACCGCTGTTTTAGTTTGGAAAACCAATATAGTTTCTAAAAAACTCACAAAATTGTAAATGTTTGCTAATTTAAATTTTTTTCTGTCTTGTTATTGCTTGTTCTCTAAAATAGCCCCCTTTTTAGATGTCTCTTTTTGTGGGTTTTAAATATTTTTTTGATATTTCAGCGAAATCGCATCTGATGATTAGGACCATTTGGGAATCCAAATGGTAGATATATTTTGGATTTTCAATTAAAACATCTGGTTTATTGGTTCTTGACAGCTTTTTGTTCGAACGGTATCACTGTGTCGGTCTAAATGTAACATAATTAAAAAACTACTTATCGAATGGACTTCAAAATTGGCCCAAAATTTAAGTGGAATATAGTGCGAATCTGGTATGTAATAGCTGAACAAAATGGTGGCCCAATGAAATGTTTAACAATTCGGTATGAAAAAACTACTTAACCTAACTGACTAAATTTGGCACAAAAGTCAAGTGTTAAACAGGGATAGACTAGTAATTTTTAAGTGCGAATCCTATATTGTGGCAAAACAAAATAGTGGCCTAATGTTTAATGTTCTGTAAAATTTCTAACAATTCCTGTAATAAATCTGTATATGGAAGAAAATAATAAAGGGCATAATTTGTTTTATACACACTAAGTAAATTAAGTAAAATAGTTATAGTAATAGTAACAACAATTTTATTGATAATAATATATAACCTAAAACTGAAAAAATTGCGGTTTAGAGAGTTGTATAAAGGTATTATAAATTAATTATACGCATATATTATAGTCTACGAATTTTAAGTAGTTGATTATTGTACGAGGGAACTTGTGAGTAAATGCGAATTTACCCCGATTTCTGTTATATCTCTAGCGTGTTATTTTTTATAGAAACTATTAGAATAAGGGCAATTTTATTTTTGCACATAAAAGAAATGTTATCCTTTATATAGGCTTAGGTAGGTAAGGGCCATTCCTTAAAAAAATAATTTACATTTTTGTATTGCATTTAAAAATGTTTTTCCACTACACAGTGTGAACTTAATGGTATACAACAGCTTTTTAAAAACAAACGTATTATTTTATTTCAGAAACTATTAGGAGTTTTAGAAAACGTCCTGAGTTTGAGAAAATCATTTAATATGTAATTACTATATTTGCCAAAATACATATAACTGAGTTCTTGAGCGAATACGCAGTGAACTTAATGATTTACCATTTTATCTATGATCAAAGTATGCGAAAAAAATTATAATGGTGAATTTTATGTATGGCGTAAAGCAGACCATAAGAACCTTCTAACCAGTATAACTCTGAGTTTCAGAATAGCTAATAGTAAGTTAGGATTATGGTTTTTTTGAGATAATTAGCACAAAAAAATCTACATTTCAGGTTTATGAGATTCTAAAATATGTTTCTCAATTCTACCAGTCTATTTGTCTGTTCTCGGCATGACTTCAGCCCCGACGTGAGGGGGGTAATTTCCCCCGGGCCCGATATATATATATATATATATATATATATATATATATATATATATATATCCTTTGTTTTTTGAATTCTAGTTTGATAATACCAAATACCAACAAACCATGTTAATCCTTTTCATTCTGTCAGCAAGCATATCGGTGGGGAACGTAAGAGCAAATACCCAAAACATTATTGTTAGTTGTTTTCAGAAAATTTATTTATGGGCCTGCATGACTATACCGATTTTGTCACTAACTTTAAATTCTGAATATTAATAAACTGTAATATAGGAATAAACTGGTAAAATTCTTAAGTGAATCCAATATGTCACACCTTAAATTCGGCCAGCCTATTTAAATGTTTAAAAAATCAGATACTTTCCGCTGATTATTTTAAAACATAGCCTAATTTAGTTCCGCACGTAATTACGTATATAGTAATATTTATGAGGCATCTAAGAAATCGTTTGCATTACGCGACTATTAGCTACTATGTCTGTTTTAAAAAATAAAAAGCCTAAAAATGAAATATTTCATCATGGTATAAGTAATACAATAATTCAAATATAAAACCGCTTAATTAATCAAAGAGGCTATAATAGAATCCAAATGGATGAATAAAAGACGTATGGATGATTAAAATATTATAAAATATTTAATATTATGGTAGAAGTAAGTGGAAAATGCCTTTCAGATGTATGATATACTTATTATTGTATGATATACATATCTATTAGTTAGGTGTATTTGCCAAATGATAAAACAGTGTTTCATTTACCAAATGACTATGAAACAAAAAGTTGTATATTATACCATATCTATTTTTATACACGTAAGTATGTGACGAAATTTATCAGAAGGGTGCATTTTGTTCATCGTATCGGCCTGTCGGGTGAAGTTTTTAAGACATAATTTTTACTTTGATTTCACCTGTATTAGTTTTGATAGATTCCATTTTCGGTATATTAATTATTCTTCAT
This sequence comes from Kuschelorhynchus macadamiae, assembly GCA_030620095.1. Classification (NCBI taxonomy): domain Eukaryota; kingdom Metazoa; phylum Arthropoda; class Insecta; order Coleoptera; family Curculionidae; genus Kuschelorhynchus; species Kuschelorhynchus macadamiae. The sequence goes on from JAUTXW010003579.1 coordinate 216,421, forward strand.
TAATAAAATGCGATAAATTTAAAATTTTAAATAATGACTAAATACAATAATATATTAATCATTAATATATTATTCTTAGAAGATGTCCTAACCAAGCGAAGAAATTTTCATAGATATTTATTAATGAATGTACCTAATTTTTAATTAATTAATTTTTAAGTTTAGTCCTAAAACATTTACTTGAAAAAAAAAGAAATTTGTTTCATTTCAGTCTTAAAAAAAAGAAGGAATTTTTAATTTTTAAAATTTTTATCCTAAAACGATATTAGTATTAGTTTTACAAAGTGCATTCAGATTATTTGTTGCGTTTAGAATAAAAAACAGATTTATTTTTGGCCTTTTTGCAACATAAAAAGATCTAATTTTAAATTAATTGAAATAAATTTTTGAGTAAATTACATATCTCAACATGTGGACTAATCTGCCCATGGAATGTTTTGATATATAATATAAAAGCATTTATTTAAGCAAAAGTAAGTGTTTTTTATTATTATTAGTATTACTCAGCTGGTAAGTAATATGTTTGACAGTCATCACTGAATATATGACACTGCACATTTCGATTATTTGTTTATAAATCGATTAATCAGTATATTTCGGGGATTGCATTTTTTTCTATTTTGTTTCACAGTCAAATCTAAGCGTTCGGGTTTTTTTGTTTTTTACTAAACTAAGGGCAATAAAAATGTTACTTTTAATAATATCTCAAATAATTCAACAGTTTGTTGTTTAAGCATCTAACGAAGTTTCGATTAACCGACTTTTTTTACTTTAAAAAAAGAGCTGTAAATTGAGCTATGCTTTAGTTCTCACTCTACACAAAAAGTTTAATCGAATTATACTTTTATTTAGCCTCAATTTAATTTAAAAATTAATTTTTTTCTAGTAATTTTTTAACCATTACTCTCTACTAAGAATATGAAAAAAATAGCCTAGAATGTTTTTTTTGTTTTACTGTAAATGAAATTGTTTTAATTTTATTTGCTTACTCTTTATAAGGATTTTTTGCATAATTAGCCAAATAACCTAAGGTGCAGTTTTTTGAATAAATCCCTTATCTATGATGTATGTATGTATGTATGTGTTTATAACGCAAGTAAATCAAGTTGGTCGATACAAAATAGTACGGACTAATTGCAAAAACCTTCATCATTGAAATTTTAAGAATTATTAATAATACAGAATTACTTTTCTATACTTCAGATTCTTTTTTTACCGATACCGAAGATGGAAGCGAAACAATATCAGGTAGTGATTTCGAGTTCATTCCATCAGAAGACCTAAACAGTGAGAGATCTGTCGATAGTTTTGACACTAATTTGCTGTCTAGAAAATCTCCCGGAATACCTGTAGTCCAACCCATATTTTTTCGATCAGAAGATTACCGCTTCAGTACTACTAATAATAATGTGTCAGACTCCCAAGTTCAAAAGGAACCATCACTTTTATGAAGTAGTCCTAGTAGAAAATTCTCCAGAACAACCTATAATACAACAAACTATTTTCCAGTCAGAGTCTCGTCAAATAACTTCTTTGGACCACACACCAGAACTTGTCAAATTTATCGCCAATCATCTCTCCAGGATCTCCTTTAGAAGTACGTACCTATATTGCCTTATCCCCTTTGGATACCGCCAAAGAAGTATCAGGTACTCAGAGAATCAAGCGGGTGAGAAGAAATTTGATCCAATCAGGAGACTTCAACACTGCGAGGTCTGTCGATAGTTTTGACTTTTGACACTAATTTGTTTTCCAGAAAATCTCAGAAAATTTTTCATTCAGAAGATTTCCACAACAGTTCTACCAATAATTTTTCAGATTCTCAAGTTCAAAAGGGTCCAGTACTTTTATCAACTAGTGCATCAGAAGTCTCATCAGGCGAAATTTTTAATTACAATATGTTGCACATAAATCCTCCGAAACAAACAGCGACAAAAACAACCGTTTTTCAGTCAGCGTCTTCTCAACTAGCTTCTTTAGACAACGTTCTAGAAACTCCACCCCAGAAATGTTCAAGTCTTTTACCAAATATCTCCTCGGGATCTCCATTAGGAGTACCTGTGAATAATTCTATGTCCTCCTATAATACCACAGACAAAGAATTACATGCAAAAGGATTATCAGATAGTCAAAAAATCAAACGAGTGAGAAGAAAACATACTTGTCCGTTTTGCGATTTGACGTGTGGAAATTTTTCTCGCCATTTGGAGCGGAACCATGACGATGAGATAACAGTTCAAGAATTTCTTTGTCTTCCAAAAAATTCCTTAAAAAGAAAAAAACTTATCGATAAGATTCGGCGTGAAGGTGATTTCTGTACTGATGTGGTTCCAGTTATGCAACAAAACAAATCTTTAGATTCATTTATTGTTTGTAAATTTTGCAAGGGGTACTATTCCCGTAAATGTTTGCGCAGACATGCCAAACGTTGTTTTTTTAACCCTGACCCTTCCAGGCGATTTAACGCGCAGACTGAAGGTCAATCAGTAATGGCAGGGAACTTTAGTCCCAATGATGTATTAAGGGTAAGCGGAATACTTGATATGTTTCGAGCAGATGACGTGTCTTTAGTAGTCAAAAAAGATCCTATTATTTGTGAAGTAGGTCGTAGATACATTCGCCGTCACAAAGAAAAGCACCTTCTAGTGGTTGCAAAAAGAACAATGCGTCGTCTTGCCCGATTATTAATGGCTGTTAGGTGTTTAGCCAAAAATAATTCTTTGAAATTGATTGATGTTTTAATACCAAATAAATTTAAAATACTTGCTAAAGCAACACAACAAATATCGGGATATAACGAACATAATCGTACCTTTAACTCCCCCTCATTGGCACTACAAATGGGAACAGTCATTAAAAGCGCTATAAATACAGCTTATTCCGTCTAGATGCAAAAAGAAGGTTCTTGTTCTGACCGCTTAAAACAACTGAAGGGACTTATGACTCTCATAGAAACAGACTGGGCACATGAAATATCTAGAGAAGCAGGACAAAATTTGGCGATGAACAAATTTAATAAGCCTACTATGATTCCTGTAGCAGAAGACATTTCTGTAAGTATCTACTACTAGTACTGCTTAAGAGTATGTTTCTACCTAGATTAATTTATAACTAGAAAATAATAAAAAGTAAGTTTAGTAAGACATACATGATCTTTTTCATAAAATGGATTAAAAAGTTGTTTTACTTGAAGGCGTTAATCTTTTTTTGGGTTCCCTCCAATTATTTAACTTTGCTAAAACACTATTAAAAAAATAGAAATATTTGTTCATAAGTGCTGTTACTTTTCTAAAAAAAATCTCACTAACATCCTTATTCTTTTAAATAATATTGTATTATCAGCAATATTAATATTTCAACCGTCAAGGCAATTTTACCATTAAAAAATTACTTAATCAATGATCTTTATGGTGAAACCACTGCTATAACAAACAGACAATATTTGGAAAAAAAAATAACAATTTTAATGTTTTTAATTTTGTTTATACTGCGATTCAGTTTGATTTTGACAGCTTTTCAGTCCGTCCTTTTTGGAATAGTTGAAATTGTATTCTAAAATCACAAAACATAAGTTGTTATTAACAAAAAAAATGCAAGCTGAAAAACAATGTGTTTTAATAAAACCATATTTATATCGTTTCTTTTTAGTTAACATTTTAATTAAAAAAACTTTTAAAAAGATATTATAAAACCTTTATTTCAGGTATTATCAGATTTAATTCTTTAAAACCAGTTAAAATGTAAGCATTTTACAAGTAAATAAAAAAAGTGGCAAATTCAATTAATAATTTTAATAGATTGTTTGTTTATTTAAAAAATAATAATACATTAATTACTCTTTTTTATAAAAAATATTGACAGGAAAACTTAAAGTTTTGAATATCAATTTTATTTTTAAAATCTGGATACAATGTGGGGTATTGACGAAAAAATAAATTAATATCTAAATGAAATGTTGAAACAATACGGAGTATCACATAAAAAAAATATATATTCGAAATTATAATAGACAAATTAAATTTTGACGAGTCATTGAATTGCATGTAAAAATCTTTAAAATTTATTGACTTAATGTATTTCTCTATCTCCATTATTAAATAATATACAAAGGTATTAAAAAGTGACAAAATTTGAAAAATATACCCCTGATCTCTTAGCGGTAAGCAATTTTTATTCAAAATCGAATTGTTTCGTCAAAACCCTGGATGTACGTCGAAAAAGTACCACACAAGTGATCAAATATCAAACAAAAAATTATTTACGACTCTCGGACTACAGCGTCTTATCTAACTTTTCATCTTGCAATATTAATAATTATTGCAACACTTATAAATTGACAACTTCAAAAATAGTTTAAATTCATAACTAGAAATTAAATATTTTAAAATGTAAATTACAAGCCATTTTAAATTGGGTTGCAAAATATATTTTCTGTTATGCTGAAAATTTAGTACCATTTTGGTTTAAATTAGTTTTTTAATTTTCAGAAATTCGACAAATACTTAAGGGACAAAATTGTGCAGTCAAAGGTTAAACTAGCAGCAGACGCTCAAAATTTGAAAGCATATCGTCAGTTATTAGAAACAGTCTTTTGCAGTTTATTAATATTTAATAAACGACGAGTAGGTGAACTGCAGAGAATCACTTTAATAGAATTTACTAAATATTATAATAAACCAGTGTACTCTACAGACTTCGAGAAGCTGTTAACAGGATCAGAAAAAATATTATATCATTCTCTTAAACGTGTTGTAATAAGAGGCAAAAGGGGACGAGGTGTTCCTGTGTTGTTTGAGAAGGGCATAACTCAATCTATTGAATTATTAATTAGTCTTAGAAATAACTTTGAATTTTCCAATAACCCATATCTATTTGGCTTACCTGGGAGTGAAAATCCGATCTCAGGGAGTTCAGTTGTTAGAAAGCATGCCAGAATAGCTCTTGGCTATGGTAGTAAGGCATGTTTACTGACTTCCACGAAATTGCGAAAACACTTAGCAACAATGGTACAAATTCTAAAGATGGACAAAAATGAGTTAGAACAATTAGCCACTTTCATGGGCCATACCGAGAAAACGCATGCACAATTTTACCGTTTACCTGATGACATATATCAAACAGCAAAGGTTAGTAAACTGCTCATGATAGCCAAAAGCAATTTTGCACAGTATAAAGGAAAAAGTCTTACTGAAATCGAAATTGACCAAAGCTTAATCGAAGCAGGATCTGACAACACCGATGAAAGTGATAATGAAGAGGCAGACATTAAAGTGAATGAAGTTTCCACCGAAATTGGAAATCTAGGGCGATCATCTACAAGTACCGAATCACATAAAATCCCTAAAAATAAGAAAAAGAAACGGATACTGGTTCCCTGGACGGATCTACAAAAAAAACATTACAGAAAATTTTTTTAAAGATCATATTGCCAAAAAGAAAGCTCCTAAAAAAAATGAAATACTCAATTTAACTGAAAAATATCCTGATATTTTCTTTAACAAGCCCTGGATGACCGTAAAAGCATATGTACAAAATAAATATCGAAAATAAACAAAAGTAACCCTAATATTTTATTTTTCGTTTTTTGTATCATTTAGTTTAACTTTGTTAAATTGCCAACCATGTTTAGTTTAGGCTTCATATTATTAATGTTGTCAGAAAGTTTTAGAATGTTACGTTTTGTTTTGTTGTTATAAAAACGAAATACCGAAATATAACATATATTCTTGCATATATCGTCAATTTTATTCTTGTGTTTCCGAATTAAAATTTTACTCTTTAATAAGAAATACTCGAAAATTACCTGCAATATTTTGAAAATTTTAACACATGTTAAAATAACGAAATATTTAATAAAGCCTTTCCTACTTCGCGGCAACAGTCATTTCATTTAAATTATATAAAAAGCTATGTATTATTTTCATAGTCTAATAATCAGGGGGCCTGACAAATGCTAAAGTACCTTCTGAGATGCTTTTTAAAGCAAACATGCTTTTAGCTTAATGCGCAGACTGCCTGGGTAGGAAAAAGGGGTTTTTGTCGAATTTGTTTTAAAATATTGCAGAGAGAATAAAATTGTTTTAGTAAAAAATGTAGGGCAGATCATGACATGAAAAAAAGATTATAATGATTATTTTGGAATTTTAATGGTTATCGAGATAAACTAATTTAAAATCATCATAGATTTTTCCATAGACAAAACAATTTCCACTCATTTCTGTCCAAAAGAAAAACTTTTGAATTTGTTAATAAATTACACTCTAGTATTTTTTTATAATTTAAAATTCGTTTGGAATAAACTATAAGCTCTCCAGAAAAAACCATAAATACCTTTTTTTAGGTAAGAATCTGCCTGCACTTCTTTCTACACATGTTTACTATATTCGCGATAATTTGGAAGATATTAGTCAAAATCCACTTTTTCCACCTGATGTTTTTTGCAATCTGGGCGGTTTACATACTAGCACATTAATTGTACTATTTCTGTGGTAGCTCCTAATCTGCCTCTGGTAACTGGGATATTAGATCATCTTTTAAAGTAATAACAATTATTGCTGCATGCTTATTTTATAGAACTTTTTTAACTTTTCGTCTTTACTAATGATCTATAACGATTGATCTAAATAAATATATGTATATATGTAGTTAATAATAAATATATGTATATTTATTATTAACTTGCCGGCGATGAGATAAAGAAGAAATAAACAAGTAGAAACCCCTTATACAGCATGGTCTTTAAACTTGTACCTAAAACAATAATTATAGGTAGATTAGTTATACAGTCTCTTTTTATATATCGAAAGGTACTCTAGAGATTGATTAAATGACTTATCAATAAACTTTAAATACAAAAGTTGTTGTGTTTTTTTTTTGGTTTGCTAACTTGCCGATTTTGTTTTGTTTGTTTTTTTTTTGGAAATTCTAACGATTCCAATAAAAAACCAAAAACTTTTGTATTTAGGTTTTCGATACCTCATATAATAATATCTCTAGAATAAATAAAATATAATCGGACACCCGATTATATTTTATTTATTCTAGATTCCGATAATTTTCTATTTTTTTTTTGTAATAATTATTTAACAAGGAAATTGCAAACAATTACATATTGCATTTTTTACGTTCCGGAAAAAAAATCTTTTAAATAGGTTTTTGAAACACATTTCAGAATCATAGATATTTTTATTTTTCTGAAAACCTGTCAGATTAAATTTTAATTAACACAAATTATTTATTTATAGGGACTTTGTATATGTCTTATTATTTTTTACAAATAACGAAACAATATAAAAAATTGCAAGGAAAATAAATATTTTTATGCATAGTTAATCTTCAGGAATAAATATTAACATTAACTGTAAAAAAATTATAGTTATTTACTAAATCAAAAAAAGGAGGAATTATGGAAAATAAAGATCAACGTAAGGTTTATTAAAATTTACACGCTAAGTTTTAATTTGTATAAACCTAAGTAAGAGTTATCCATTTATGGCATTTTTAAAAGGAACGCCCTACAATGTACTTCATTTTACGCAAAATTAAAAAATGCAATTATATGTTGGTTGTTTCTTTTAAAACACGTATGCTTGGGTAATAACATTTCTTGATAACATCCTGTACAATTTTAAATAAAAATACGTAATTAGATTTGTTCTTTTTCTAGATATTTAAAAATTTAACGCAACCTGAGATATAGAGAGATCAAAATATGAAGAAACACCCTCTACAGCCGGACCATTTGAACCTGTTCGCGTTTTACTCTGCTATACGTTTTTGATTATTTAAGAAATTAAATGAATCGAAAAAACAGTTGCCGAATTTGAATTTAAATTTAAACTTAAAAGACAGCCAAATTAAAAAGCCCAAACAATTTATTGTTTTTTTGTAATAAACTGCTGGAACTCCGAAGTGCACCAAGGGAATTTTTACTGAAAATTCAAAATGAAATATTTTCGGAACAATTAAAGATTTTTAGATGCGGTTTTCGGCATTTGTTTGGCCAATGCGTACAGCATAGAGCCCGCTGCGGCTAGCGTCAAGACTTCATATAAACCGTCTAATACAGGGTGTTATATAAGACCGTCTCATTATTTAAAAAGTTTGTTCAATCAGAACTTTTACCTTAGATAATTTATTTTTCTTTTTATGCAACAAAAATAATCTGGAGATAGGTATGAAAATACAATTTCTAGCGATGTTCAATTTTTTTTTTTTCATTTCCGACATACAGGGTTTTTTCGAAAAAAATTGATTTTTTTTTCAAATGATCTGCTGAAGAAGACCCACTTGCCTCAATCAAAAGTGTGTTTATCAGATTATGAACAGGGTTGGTACCTTTAAATTTTCCAACATAAATATTTTATACAGAGTGCACCAAAAACTAAGAGGCGGGCTTTAAATATTGATTTGTTGGGTTTAATTTTTTTAAATCAATCTTGAATTAAATGCTGCGTCAATCATAGGATAAGTAAGCTACCGCACTTCTAATGCCAGGTATACAATAATAGGCAATTCTACCGAAAAGGTTTTTTAAATGTGAAATTTGCTCCAATTGTTTAGCAAGTACAGGGTGTTACAAATTCATGTGTATGCACGGGGATGTCGGAAACCGTAAGATATACGAAATTGGTAAAATTGACGCAAAGTTGCCCAATTTGGGGCCAGTTATTGTGTCATTGACAAAATTCGAAACCATTTCGCTGATATTCGTATAAATACGATTTTTCCCATTGCGTTTTTATTTTTTTTTTCTAACTTTATTTCAATAGGTATTTAAAAATAAATTTTACATTTCTATTGCCACAATTTACCCTCAACAAGGTAGCATTATCAAGTTTTAAATACGACGTTTCGATTTCGCACTTCCATCATCAACTTCATTTTTTAAGTACAGATTTGAGTTTATTATTAAATTTTTTTAAAACTTAGGATCTCGCAATGAAAATCATCACACGAAAAATGATAAGAGAGAACGTGTTAGAGAAAGGTGAGTAAGCGGATTTTTTAAAATTGCATATGTGTCAATTAACACGTTTTTTGGGTAAGCGTGATGCTGATGTCTAGGTCCGTATTTAAAAAAAAATGAAGTTGGTGACGGGGGTCTAAACTCAAAACGTCGCATTTAAAATTTAATAATGCAATCTTATAGAGAAGAAGTGACAGAAAACAAGTAATACCTTTTCTCAAATACTCTTTTAAAATAAAGTCAGGAGAAAATAAAAACCAAATTGGCAAAAATCGTATTTATAGGAATATCTCCGAAATAGTTTGGAATTTTATGAGTTTGTAAAGAGCATATTAAATTGGCACCAAATTAATTTGAAAAATTGTAAAAATCAGATCTGTACTTAAAAAAAATGAAGTTGGTTATGGAAGCGCGAAATCGAAACGTCGTATTTAAAACTTGATAATGCCATCTTGTTGAGGGTAAAATGTGGCAATAGAAATGTAAAATGTGGCAATAGAAATGTAAAATTTATTTTGAAATTATTGAAATAAAGTTAGAAAAAAAAATAAAAACGCAATCGGGAAAAATCGTATTTATATTAGTATCAGCGAAATGGTTTCGAATTTTGTCAATTTGTAAACGACACAATAACTGGACTCAAATAGGGCAACTTTGCGTCAATTTTACCAATTCGTATAAAGTGCATACACACGAATTTGTAACACCCTATACTTGCTAAAGAAAAAAAAATAAAAACGGCTAACTGGCATTAGAAGTGCGGTAGCTTACTTATCCTATGATTGACGCAGCATTTAATTCAAGATTGATTTAAAAAAAATTAAACCCAACAAATCAATATTTAAAGCGCGCCTCTTAGTTTTTGGTGCACCCTGTATACAATAATTATATTGGAAAATTTAAAGGTACCAACCCTGTTCATAATCTGATGGACAAACTTTTGATTCAGGCAAGTGGGTCTTCTTCAGCAGATCATTTGAAAAAAAATCCATTTTTTTCGAAAAAACCCTGTATGTCGGAAATGAAAAAAAAAATTGAAAATCGCTAGAAATTGTTTTTTTATACCTAGCTCCAGATTATTTTTGTTGCATAAAAAGAGAAATAAATTATCTAAGGTAAAAGTTCTGGTTGAACAAACTTTTTAAATAATGAGACGGTCTTATATAACACCCTGTATAAGATGGTTTAGATGAAGTCTTGACGCTAGCCGTACAGGGTTCTATGCTGTACGCATTGGCCAAACAAATGCCGAAAACCACATCTAAAAATCTTTATTTGTTCCGAAAATATTTCATTTTGAATTTTCAGTAAAAAATCCCTTGGTGCACTTCGAAGTTCCAGCAGTGTATATGTATTTTTAATTAAGTACTGAATCTAAAAAACTCCCTGCGTAGTTTTTGACTTTTGAATCATAAAACTACCTAATAACTACACCTCGTAAACATGATCAATAATATTATGGGGAACTCCATGCATTTTTCACATTGTATTCAATGGCAAGAATAATTTTCCTTAAGTTTTTATGCCTGTAAACTTTAAATGTCGGATTTAATTTTTAAAAATTAAATAAATTGCCTAAACATTTACAAATATACCTTTAATTTTTAAAGTCAAATAGAAATACTCTGCCTCGCCAATTGCCTTGTTATATTAAAAAAATATATTGCTAATTTTTTCATCTAAAAAACATTACTAAAATCAGTTAATATATATTTCATTGTGCAGAGGATGCAATTTTTGCCGCGAAATACGCTCGAAGTAAAAGTAAGCGTCAAATAGGTGACATAAATATTATAATCTTTATATTCCGCCTGGATATTAACGGTTTTGTTAAAATATCTGAATAGGCTGCCATTTTGCCGCTAAATGTACCGGATGCAAAGTTGAGCGTCAATTAGATTGCAAAAATGTATAATGGATATACTGCCGTATATTGTGTTCCTGAAATTTGGGCCGGATGTTAGCTTGTATATATATATATATATATATATATATATATATATATATATATATATATATATATATATATATATATATATATATATATATATATATATATATATATATATATATATATATATATATATATATATATATATATATATATATATATATAATATATATATATATATATATATATATATATATATATATATATATATATATATATATATATATATATATATATATATATATATATATATATATATATATATATATATATATATATATATATATATATATATATATATATATATATATATATATATATATATATGTACTTTTTTACTCCTAAACATCGCCTAAAATAAGTTTACTAAATTCATTTTATTAATTCGAGCTATTTTGTGAATATGATAAATATAATTAAACTTTCAATCTACAAATATCCTTCAATGTATCTACTGAACACGTATTTAGTATATGTCCATTTTAAGCCTTCTATATCAGCAAAATAGTAGTGGCCTACTCATTGTGGTAACATTAAAGAGAATTGGGCCATAATATACCGGTCGGCAGATCCTCCGTTATGGCGCAATAAGCTTAATATGCTATTTCGCAATTTGTATATCCGCATAAATAACTGCAGAACAGATATTGCACAAGTCGAGTATTAGGAACTTGACATAGTAATAAACTGTAGTAAGGCCTAGACTACAAGTCGGGCCAAATATGAGTTGGTTAAATGAGAGAGGGTCCCGGATTATGCTGCATGCGGATAAACAAGTCACAGAGCATTTAAAGTATAACGAATTTAGATTTAATAAAGTCCTACAAAAAACCTTAAACTTCTTACAGCAAATAATAGTCGATTACAAACATATAGTGCTTGTGTTGAAGAACTGGAATAAAATGTAAATATTAGTCCTCATTAATGGGATGGGATTAAATACTTACATTAACAACATCGGAAGTAAACGTACCTACATTATACATTATCATACAATTATTGATTATAAAACATACAAACAAAAGGAATTGTAGAAATGTTCTTACTACATTTCTAATAAAATTGTATACTTTCCCAAAACAACAAGTTGTTCATTAGTGGCTATTTTAAACATGACAACATTAATTTTTTTAACCAATAAAATAAATTGACTTTTTGCAAGAAATCTCTAAGGGGGGGGGGGTGGTTTAGACCTTAGAAAACTAATAAAGGTACACTTTCTAGATGTAAGTGACAGAAGTCCAGCTTTGCTTCAAAACGGCTTAAATATCTTTCTCCGCACTTTTAATTTTCCGGACGACGATATCATTCAAAGGCCTGGTGATTTGCTAAAACGATGTTATTCCAGAAATAGAAGGAGTGATAGATTAGTCGCCTGGTCCTTAATAATGAAGAAATACTTATTGTTTTCTCGTGAAGGAGATTCATTTAAGCCCCCCTCACAATAATAAACTTACCGCTATAGGGTTTTATGGTTTTTATTATGGATGTAGATTATTTAAAATGCCCTGAAAACTAAAAGAGGAGCTTCTATGGACATCAATGGATCACCGCCGCTCTCGGGCGGCAAGAGATAAATGCTGCGATCGGAAATAGTTAAGTTAGGCGTAGAGATAAAAGGTGGCTGCTAAAAAAGAACTGTCACCTAAGTCTAGTGACGTGGTTAAACTGCGCCCACTTTCAGGCCGAGGCCTATATAAATGAGAGACACCTCTCTAAGACGAACACATTTTTAAACTGGTCTTTGATAAAATGTAGTAGTGTTATAGTAGCTTAGACGCATTTATAGTGCGATACGGGACCTAAATCCCTTTTAGAAGTGTCTGTCCATCCAGATGCCGTGAAGCAACAGACAAGGAAGAAAATAAATAATGACAGTTTTTAGATAATTTAATTTTCTGCTAGCTTTATCGAGATCTCGTAACTCTTTCACTACCCATGTTAGTCACAAATAAATAATATAAGACAAGAAATGGATATTGATAACAACTTATCGGTGGCAGCCGCTCTATTTTTTCTTAAATGTAGAAGTTTGATCTTAGGAAGTGCTAAGAGACGTGATTACATCTTGGCCTCCTAAACAACGAGCGTGTTCACTTTCTTATCCATTTAGGCGTACTAAATTGAGCTTAATTATTGATTTGGAACAAAAGCTGACTTAACTGAAATTAATGTTGTTCTGGTAAGTTAAACATTTTTCTCAGGATTTAATATGTTTGAAGGATTACTTATTCTCTCATGTTTGTTAAATCTGTATTTTTTTAGATTAATAATATCCAGTTTTTTTTTAATTGTTCGTTATTAGACTCCGAAATCACAACTGGGAATATAAGTGACTTGCACATTTGATGTATATTGAGGATAAAGGGTACGGGGCTAAGAAAAAAATTAGATACTTAAAAGGGTAGGTGGCTGTTCCCGGGGTAATTGGAGCGGCTGAATCATTGCGGCCTAGTTCAGAGGTACGAGGGCATATAGAAGATTATTTCTATCGATGTAGTTTTTGGGGATAAAAGGTACGGGGCTAAGAAAAAAATTAAATACTCAAAGGGGTAGATGGCTATTTCCGGAGTAACTGGAGCGGCTGAATCATTGCGGCCTAGTTTGGAGGTACGAGGGCATATAGAAAAGTATTTCTATCGACCTAGTTTTCAGGGACTAAGGGTACAAGATTAAGTAAAAAATTAAACACCTAAAAGGGTAGGTGGCTCTTTCCGGGGTAATTGGAGCGGCTGAATCGTTACGGCCTGGATTAGAGTTACGAGGGCATATAGAAAAGTATTTCTTTCAACCTAGTGTTTGAGGATAAAGGGTACGGTGCTAAGAAAAAAATTAGATACTCAAAAATTGCGGCCTAGTTTGGAGGTACTAGGGTATATAGTAGATTATATCTATCGATCTAGTTTTTGGGGATAAAAGGTGCGTGGCTAAGAAAAAAATTAAATACCCAAAAGGGTAGGTGGCTGTTTCCGGAGAAATTGGAGCGGCTGAATCATTGCGACCTAGTATTTCTATCGATCTAGTATTTCTATCGATCTAGTTTTTGGGGATAAAAGGTGCGAGGCTAAGAAAAAAACTAAATACTCAAAAAAGTAGGTGGCTGTTTCCGGGGTAATTGGAGCGGCTGAATCATTGCGGCCTAGTTTGAAGGTACGAGGGCAGATAGAAGAGTATTTCTATCGATCTAGTTTTTAGGGATAAAAGGTGCGGGGCTAAGAAAAAAATTAAATACTCAAAAAGGTAGGTGGATGTTTCCGGGGTAATTGGAGCGGCTGAAACATCGCGCACTAGTTTGGAGGTACGAGAGTATTTCTATCGATCTAGTTTTTGGGGATAAAAGGTACGGGGCTAAGAAAAAAATTAAATACCCAAAAAGGGTAGGTGGCTGCTTCCAGAGTAACTGGGGCGGCTGAATCATTGCAGTCTAGTTTGGAGGTATGAGGGCATATAGAAGAGTATTGCTGTCGATCTAGTTTTTGTGGATAAAAGGTGCGGGGCTAAGAAAAAAATTAAATACTCAAAAGGGTAGGTGGCTGTTGCCGGGGTAATTGGAGCGGCTGAATCATTGCGACCTAGTATGGAGGTACGAGGGCATATATAAGAGTATTTCTATTGATCTAGTTTTTGGGGATAAAGGGTACGGGGCTAAGACAAAAATTAAATACTCAAAACAGTAGGTGGCTGTTTCCGGAGTAATTGGAGCGGCTGAATCATTGCGGTCTAGTTTAGAGGTACGAGGGCATATAGAAGAGTATTTCTATCGATCTAGTTCTTAATCACAACTGGGAATATAAGTGACTTGCACATTTGATGTATATTGAGGATAAAGGGTACGGGGCTAAGAAAAAAATTAGATACTTAAAAGGGTAGGTGGCTGTTCCCGGGGTAATTGGAGCGGCTGAATCATTGCGGCCTAGTTCAGAGGTACGAGGGCATATAGAAGATTATTTCTATCGATGTAGTTTTTGGGGATAAAAGGTACGGGGCTAAGAAAAAAATTAAATACTCAGAAGGGTAGGTGGCTGTTTCCGGAGTAATTGGAGCGGCTGAATCATTGCGGCCTAGTTTGGAGGTACGAGGGCATATAGAAGAGTATTTCTATCGACCTAGTTTTTGGGGACATAAAGACAGGGTTAAGAAAAAAATTAAACACCTGAAAGGGTAGGTGGCTCTTTCCGGGGTAATTGGAGCGGCTGAATCGTTACGGCCTGGATTAGAGTTACGAGGGCATATAGAAAAGTATTTCTTTCAACCTAGTGTTTGAGGATAAAGGGTACGGTGCTAAGAAAAATATTAGATACTCAAAAATTGCGGCCTAGTTTGGAGGTACTAGGGTATATAGTAGATTATATCTATCGATCTAGTTTTTGGGGATAAAAGGTGCGTGGCTAAGAAAAAAATTAAATACCCAAAAGGGTAGGTGGCTGTTTCCGGAGAAATTGGAGCGGCTGAATCATTGCGACCTAGTATTTCTATCGATCTAGTATTTCTATCGATCTAGTTTTAACTAATAAAAGGTGCGAGGCTAAGAAAAAAACTAAATACTCAAAAAAGTAGGTGGCTGTTTCCGGGGTAATTGGAGCGGCTGAATCATTGCGGCCTTGTTTAAAGTTACTAGGGCATATAGAAGAGTATTTCTATCGATCTAGTTTTTGTGGATAAAAGGTGCGGGGCTAAGAAAAAAATTAAATACTCAAAAAGGTAGGTGGATGTTTCCGGGGTAATTGGAGCGGCTGAAACATCGCGCACTAGTTTGGAGGTACGAGAGTATTTCTATCGATCTAGTTTTTGGGGATAAAAGGTACGGGGCTAAGAAAAAAATTAAATACCCAAAAAGGGTAGGTGGCTGCTTCCAGAGTAACTGGGGCGGCTGAATCATTGCAGCCTAGTTTGGAGGTATGAGGGCATATAGAAGAGTATTGCTGTCGATCTAGTTTTTGTGGATAAAAGGTGCGGGGCTAAGAAAAAAATTAAATACTCAAAAGGGTAGGTGGCTGTTGCCGGGGTAATTGGAGCGGCTGAATCATTGCGACCTAGTATGGAGGTACGAGGGCATATATAAGAGTATTTCTATTGATCTAGTTTTTGGGGATAAAGGGTACGGGGCTAAGACAAAAATTAAATACTCAAAACAGTAGGTGGCTGTTTCCGGAGTAATTGGAGCGGCTGAATCATTGCGGCCTAGTTTAGAGGTACGAGGGCATATAGAAGAGTATTTCTATCGATCTAGTTCTTGGGGACAAGGGGTACAGGGTTAAGAAAAAAACTAAATACCTAAAAGGGTTGGTTGCTGTTTCTGAGGTAATTGGGGCGGGTGAATCATTGCGGCCTAGCTTAGTGGTACGAGGGAATAAAGAAGAGTGGTCCTTTCAATTTAGTTTTATGGGATAAAGGCTACGGGGCTAGGAAAAAATTAAATAGCCAAAAGTGTTGGTGGCTGTTTACGGAGTAACTGGAGCGGCTGAATCATTGCGGCCTAGTATTTCTATCGACCCTGCATATAGAAGAGTATTTCTATCAATCTAGTATTTGGAGATAAAGGGTACGGGGCTAAGAAAAAAATTAAATACCCAAAAGGGTAGGTGGCTGTTCCCGGGGTAATTGGAGCGGCTGAATCATTGCGGCCTAGTTCAGAGGTATGAGGGCATATAGAAGAGTATTTCTATCGATGTAGTTTTTGGGGATAAAAGGGTACAGGGTTAAGAAAAAAATTAAACACCTAAAATGGTAGGTGGCTGTTTCCGGGGTAATTGGAGCGGCTGAATCGTTACGGCCTAGATTAGAGACACGAAGGCATATAAAAAAGTATTTCTTTCAATCTAGTTTTTGGGGATAAAGGGTACGGGTCTAAGAAAAAAATTTGATACTCAAAAGGGTAGTTGGCTGTTTCCGGAGTAATTGAAGCGGCTGAATAATTGAGGCCTAGTTTGGAGGTACGAGGGCATATAGAAGAGTATTTCTATCGATCTAGTTTTGAGGATAAAAATTAAATACACAAAAGGGTAGGTGGCTGTTTCCGGGGTAATTGGAACGGCTAAATCGCGCTCTAGTGTGGAGGTACGAGAGTATTTCTATCGATCTAGTTTTTGGGGATAAAGGGTACGGGGTTAAGAAAAAAATTAAATACCCAAAAGGGTAGGTGGCTGCTTCCGGAGTAACTGGTGGGCTAAATCATTGCGGCCCAGTTTAGAGGTACGAGGTCATATAGAAGGGTATTGCTGTCGACCTAGTTTTTGAGGATAAAAGGTGCGGGGCTCAGAAAAAAATTAAATACTCAAAAGGGTAGGTGGCTGTTGCCGGGATAATTGGATCGGCTGAATCATTACGACCTAGTGTGGAGGTACGAGAGCATATAGAAGAGTATTGCTATTGATCTAGTTTTTGGGGATAAAGGGTCCGGGGCTAAGAAAAAAATTAAATACTCGAAAGGGTAGGTGGCTGTTTCCGGAGTAATTGGAGCGGCTGAATCATTGCGGTCTAGTTTAGAGGTACGAATGCATATAAAAGAGTATTTCTATCGATCTAGTTTTTGCGGATAAAAGGTACAGGGTTAAGAAAAAAACTAAACACCTAAAAGGGTTGGTTGCTGTGTCTGGGGTAATTGGGGCGGCTGAATGATTGCGGTCTAGCTTAGTGGTACGAGGGCATATAGAAGAGTGCTTCTTTCAATTTAGTTTTTGGGGATAAAGGGTACGGGGCTAGGAAAAAATTAAATAGCCAAAAGGATAGGTGGCTGTTTACGGAGTAACTGGAGCGGCTGAATCATTACGGCCTAGTTTGGAAATACATGGGCATATAGAAGAGTATTTCTATCGACCTAGTTTTTGGGGATAAAGGGTACGGGGCTGAGAAAAAAATTAAACACTCAAAAGGGTAGATGGCGGTTTCCAGGGTAATTGGAGAGGCTGAATCATTGCAGCCTAGTTTGAAGTTACTAGGGCATATAGAAGAGTATTTCTATCGATCTAGTTTTGGGGGATAAAAGGTGCGGAGCTAAGAAAAAAATTAAATACGAAAAAGTGTAGGTGACTGTTTCCGGGGTAATTGGAGCGGCTGAATCATTGTGACCTTGTTTGGAGGTACGAGAGTATTTCTATCGATCTAGTTTTTAGGGATATAGGGTACGGCCTAAGAAAAAAATTAAATACCCAAAAGGGTAGGGGCTGCTTCCGGAGTAACTGGGGCATTTGAATCATTGCGGCCTAGTTTGGTGATACGAGAGCATATATCAGAGTATTGCTGTAGATCTAATTTTTGGGGATAAACGGTGCGGGGCTAAGAAAAAAATTAAATACTCAAAAGGGTAGGTGGTTGTCGCCGGGGTAATTGGAGCCGCTGTATCATTGCGACCTAGGTTGGAGGTACGAAGGCATATATAAGAGTATTTCTACCGATCTAGTTTTTGGGGATAAAAAGTACGGGGCTAAGAAAAAATTTAAATACTCAAAAGGGTGGCTGTTTCCGGAGTAATTGAAGCGGCTGAATCATTGCGGCCTAGTTTAGAGGAACGAGGGCATATAGAAGTGTATTTCTATCGATATAGTTTTTGGGAACCAAGGGTACAGGGTTAAGAAAAAACTAAATACCTAAAAGGGTTGGTTGCTGTTTCTGGGGTAATTGGGGCGGCTGAATCATTGTGGCCTAGTTTGGAGGGAGGTACGAGTGCATATAGAAGAGTATTTCTATCGATCTAGTTTTTGGGGATAAAGGGTGCCGGGCTAAGAAAAAAATTAAATACCCAAAAGGGTAGGTGGCTGTTCCCTGGGTAATTGTAGCGGCTGGATCATTGCGGCCTAGTTCAGAGGTACGAGGGTATATAGAAGATTATTTCTATCGATGTAGTTTTTGGGGATAAAGGGTACGGGGCTAAGAAAAGAATTAAATACTCAAAAGGGTAGGTGGCTGTTTCCGGAGTATTTGGAGCGGCTGAATCATTGCGGCCTAGTTTGCAGGTACGAGGGCATATATAAGAGTATTTCTATCGACCTAGTGTTTGAGGATAAAGGGTACGGGGCTAAGAAAAAAATTAGATACTCAAAAGGGTAGGTGGCTGTTTCCGGAGTAATTGGAGCGACTGAATAATTGCGACCTAGTTTAGAGGTACGAGGGCATATAGAAGAGTATTTCTATCGATCTAGTTTTTGAGGATAAAAGGTGCGGGGCTAAGAAAAAAATTAAATACCCAAAAGTGTAGGTGGCTTTTTCCGGATTAATTGGAGAGGCTGAATCATTGCGGCCTAGTATTTCTATCGATCTAGTTTTTGGGAATAAAAGGTGCGGGGCTAAAAAAAAATAAATACTCAAAAAGTAGGTGGCTGTTTCCGGGGTAATTGGAGCGGCTGAATCATTGCGGCCTAGTTTGAAGGTACGAGGGCAGATAGAAGAGTATTTCTATCGATCTAGTTTTTGGGTATAAAAGGTGCGGAGCTAAGAAAAAAATTAAATACTAAAAAGGGTAGGTGGCTGTTTCCGGGGTAATTGGAGCGGCTGAATCATTGCGACCTAGTTTGAAGGTACGAGAGTATTTCTATCGATCTAGTTTTTAGGGATAGAGGGTACTGGCCTAAGAAAAAAATTAAATACCCAAAGGGTAGGTGGCTGTTTCCGGAGTAACTGGATCATTTGAATCATTGCGGCCTAGTTTAGTGATACGAGAGCATATAGCAGAGTATTCCTGTAAATCTAATTTTTGGGGATAAAAGGTGCGGGGCTAAGAAAAAATTAAATACTCAAAAGGGTAGGTGGCTGTTTCCGGGTTAATTGGAGGAGCTGAATCATTGCGGCCTAGTTTGGAGGTACGAGGACATATAGAAGAGTATTTCTATCGATCTAGTTTTTGAGGATAAAAGGTGCGGGGCTAAGAAAAAAATTAAATACTCAAAAGGGTAGGTGGTTGTTGCCGGGGTAATTGTAGCGGCTGAATCGTTGCGGCCTAGTTTAGAGGAACGAGGGCATATAGAAGTGTATTTCTATCGATATAGTTTTTGGGGACAAAGGGTACAGGGTTAAGAAAAAACTAAATACCTAAAAGGGTTCGTTGCTGTTTCTGGGGTAATTGGGGCGGCTGAATCATTGTGGCCTGGTTAGGAGGGAAGTACGAGTGCATATAGAAGAGTATTTCTACCGATCTAGTTTTTGGGGATAAAAGGTGCGGGGCTAAGAAAAAAATTAAATACATAAAAGGGTTGGTGGCTGTTTCCGGAGTAATTGGTGCGGCTGAATCATTGCGGCCTAGTTTGAAGGTACGAGAGCTTATAGAAGAGTATTTCTTTCGATCTAGTTTTTGGGGATAAAAGATGCTGTGCTAAGAAAATTAAATACTCAAAAAGGTAGGTGGCAGTTTTCGGTGTAATTGGAGCGGCTGAAACATCGCGGCCTAGTTTGGAGGTACGAGAGTATTTCTATCGATCTAGTTTTTGGGGATAAAGGGTACGGGGCTAAGAAAAAAAATTAAATACCCAAAAGGGTAGGTGACTGCTTCCAGAGTAACTGGAGCGGCTGAATCATTGCGGCCTAGTTTGGAGTTATGAGGGCATATAGGTATTGCTGTCGATCTAGTTTTTGTGGACAAAAGGTGCGGGGCTAAGAAAAAAATTAAATACTCAAAAGGTAGGTGGCTGTTGGCGGGGTAATTGGAGCGGCTGAATCGTTGCGACCTAGTATCGAGGTACGAGGGCATATATATTTTATTGATCTAGTTTTTGGGGATAAAGGGTACGGGGCTAAGACAAAAATTAAATAAAAAATAAACGGTAGGTGGCTATTTCCGGAGTAATTGGAGCGGCTGAATCATTTGCGGTCTAGTTAAGAGGTACGAGGGCATATAGAAGAGTATTTCTATCGATCCAGTTTTTGTGGACAAGGGTTACAGGTTTAAGAAAAAAACTAAACACCTGAAAGGGTTGGTTGCTGTTTCTGGGGTAATTGGGGCGGGTGAATCATTGCGGCCTAGCTTAATGGTACGAGGGAATAGAGAAGAGTGGTTCTTTCAATTTAGTTTCAGGGGAAAAAGGCTACGGGGCTAGGAAAAAATTAAATAGATAAAAGAGTAGGTGGCTGTTTATGGAGTAACTGGAGGGGCTGAATCATTGCGGCTTAGTTTGAAGGTGCATGGGCATATAGAAAAGTATTTCTATCGTTCTAGTTTTTGGGGATAAAGGGTACGGGGCTAAGAAAAAAATTAAGAACTCAAAAGGGTAGATGGCTGTTCCCAGGGTAATTGGAGCGGCTGAATCATTGCGGCTTAGTTTGGAGGTACGAGGGCAAATAGAAGAGTTTTTCTATCGATCTAGCTTTTGGGAACAAAGGGTACGGGGCTTATAAGAAAATTAAATAGTCAAAAGTGTAGGTAGCTGTTTACGGAGTAATTGGAGCAGATGAGTCATTGCGGCCTAGTTTGAAGGTACGGGAGCATATAGAAGAGTATTTTTATCGATCTAGTTTTTGGGGATAAAAGGTGCGGGGCTAAGAAAAAAATTAAATACCCAGAAGGGTAGGTGGCTGTTTACGGGGTAATTGGAGCGGCCGAATCATTACGGCCTAGTATTTCTATCGACACTGCATATAGAAGAGTATTTCCATCGATCTAGTTTTTGGAGATAAAGGGTACGGGGCTGCGAAAAAAATTAAATACCCAAAAATATAGGTGGCTGTTCTTGGGGCAATTGGAGCGGCTGAATCATTGCGGCCTAGTTCAGAGGTACGAGGGCATATTGAAGAGTATTTCTATCGATGTAGTTTTTGGGGATAAAAGGTACGGGACTAAAAAAAATAAATACTCAAAGGGGTAGATGGCTATTTCCGGAGTAACTGGAGCGGCTGAATCGTTACGGCCTAGGTTAGAGACACGAGGTCATATAGAAAAGTATTTCTTTCAATCTAGTTTTTGGGTATAAAAGGTGCGGAGCTAAGAAAAAAATTAAATACCAAAAAGGGTAGGTGGCTGTTTCCGGGGTAATTGGAGCGGCTGAATCATTGCGACCTAGTTTGAAGGTACGAGAGTATTTCTATCGATCTAGTTTTTAGGGATAGAGGGTACTGGCCTAAGAAAAAAATTAAATACCCAAAGGGTAGGTGGCTGTTTCCGGAGTAACTGGATCATTTGGATCATTGCGGCCTAGTTTAGTGATACGAGAGCATATAGCAGAGTATTCCTGTAAATCTAATTTTTGGGGATAAATGGTGCGGGGCTAAGAAAAAATTAAATACTGAAAAGGGTAGGTGGCTGTTTCCGGGTTAATTGGAGGAGCTGAATCATTGCGGCCTAGTTTGGAGGTACGAGGACATATAGAAGAGTATTTCTATCGATCTAGTTTTTGAGGATAAAAGGTGCGGGGCTAAGAAAAAAATTAAATACTCAAAAGGGTAGGTGGTTGTTGCCGGGGTAATTGTAGCGGCTGAATCGTTGCGGCCTAGTTTAGAGGAACGAGGGCATATAAGAAGTGTATTTCTATCGATATAGTTTTTGGGGACAAAGGGTACAGGGTTAAGAAAAAACTAAATACCTAAAAGGGTTCGTTGCTGTTTCTGGGGTAATTGGGGCGGCTGAATCATTGTGGCCTGGTTAGGAGGGAAGTACGAGTGCATATAGAAGAGTATTTCTATCGATCTAGTTTTTGGGGATAAAAGGTGCGGGGCTAAGAAAAAAATTAAATACATAAAAGGGTAGGTGGCTGTTTCCGGAGTAATTGGTGCGGCTGAATCATTGCGGCCTAGTTTGAAGGTACGAGAGCTTATAGAAGAGTATTTCTTTCGATCTAGTTTTTGGGGATAAAAGATGCTGTGCTAACAAAAAAATTAAATACTCAAAAAGGTAGGTGGCAGTTTTCGGTGTAATTGGAGCGGCTGAAACATCGCGGCCTAGTTTGGAGGTACGAGAGTATTTCTATCGATCTAGTTTTTGGGGATAAAGGGTACGGGGCTAAGAAAAAAAATTAAATTATCAAAAGGGTAGGGGACTGCTTCCAGAGTAACTGGGGCGGCTGAATCATTGCGGCCTAGTTTGGAGTTATGAGGGCATATAGGTATTGCTGTCGATCTAGTTTTTGTGGACAAAAGGTGCGGGGCTAAGAAAAAAATTAAATACTCAAAAGGTAGGTGGCTGTTGGCGTGGTAATTGGAGCGGCTGAATCGTTGCGGCCTAGTTTAGAGGAACGAGGGCATATAGAAGTGTATTTCTATCGATATAGTTTTTGGGGACAAAGGGTACAGGGTTAAGAAAAAACTAAATACCTAAAAGGGTTCGTTGCTGTTTCTGGGGTAATTGGGGCGGCTGAATCATTGTGGCCTGGTTAGGAGGGAAGTACGAGTGCATATAGAAGAGTATTTCTATCGATCTAGTTTTTGGGGATAAAAGGTGCGGGGCTAAGAAAAAAATTAAATACATAAAAGGGTAGGTGGCTGTTTCCGGAGTAATTGGTGCGGCTGAATCATTGCGGCCTAGTTTGAAGGTACGAGAGCTTATAGAAGAGTATTTCTTTCGATCTAGTTTTTGGTAGTAGAGTATTGCTGTAGATCTAGTTTTTAGGGATAAAAGGTGCGGGGCTAAGAAAAAAATTAAATACCCAAAAGGGTAGGTGGCTGTTTCCGGGTTAATTGGAGGGGCTGAATCATTGCGGCCTAGTTTGGAGGTACGAGGACATATATAAGAGTATTTCTATCGATCTAGTTTTTGGGGATAAAAGGTACGGGGCTAAGAAAAAAATTAAATACTCAAAAGGGTAGGTGGTTGTTGCCGGGGTAATTGGAGCCGATGTGTCATTGCGACCTAGTTTGGAGGTACGAAGGCATATATAAGAGTATTTCTATCGATCTAGTTTTTGTTAATAAAAATTACGGGGCTAAGAAAAAAATTATATACTCAAAAGGGTAGGTGGCTGTTTCCGGAGTAATTGGAGCGGCTGAATCATTGTGGCCTAGTTTGTAGGTACGAGGGCATATAGAAGAATATTTCTCTCAATCTAGTTTTTGGGGATACAAGGTGCGGGGCTAGGAAAAAAATAATTAAAAGGGTAGGTGGCTGTTTCCGGGGTAATTGGAGCGGTTGAATCATTGCGGCCTAGTTTGGAGGTACGAGGACATATATAAGAGAATTTCAATCTATCTAGTTTTTGGGGATAAGGCTACGGGGCTAAGAAAAAAATTAAATAGCCAAAAGGGTAGGTGGCTGTTTCCGGAGTAATTGAGGTGGCTGAATCATTGCGGCCTAGTTTAGAGGTACGAGGGCATATAGAAGAGTATTTCACTTTATTTAGTTTTTGGGGATAAAGGGTACGGGGCTAGAAAAAAAAATTAAATTTATATCCTCTTTATATCTCTTTCGATATCGCTCTACCCGAACGAAGTCGCGAGTATTCGCTAGTTACTATAATAATTCTAAACAACAAAGATAAACAAACAAATTGATGATGGCAATAATTTTGTCGCACTTTCTAAATATTTTAAATAAACTATTTAAAATATAAATTTCGCCACATTCCACATTGCCATAAAGCACTATTGCAAAATTTAAAAATAAAGCATACCACTTAAGCAATATTTTTAGTTACTAATTTTATGTACAGATTCTTATTTGCATATGGAAAAAGTAAATAAAAAACACCACCCACTTAGCCCTCAAAATGCAACTCACCCTTAAATATTTTTTTTAATTTCATCCCCGTGCCCTTCCTATCAAAAAATAAAACGACAGAAATAAACTTCTATGTGCTCTGGAATCCGTAAACTAAACGGCACTGATTCAGCCGCTCCAATTACCCCAGAAAATGTACCCAGCCATTTTAAGTCCTTAATTTTTTCTTAACCCCGTACCCTTTATCCCCAAGAACTAAATCGACAGAAATACCCTTCTATATGACCTCGTACTTCTATGCTAGGTCGCAAAGATTCAGCCACCCCAATTTCCCTAGAAACAGCAACCAACCCTTTTATTTACTTAAATTTTCCATAACCCCGCACCGTTTTTCCTCAAAAACTAAATCGACTTTAATACTCTTTTATATGCGCTCGCACCTCCAAACTAAGCCGCACTGATTCAGCCGCTCCAATTACTACGGAAAGAGCCATCTACCCTTTTAGGTGTTTAATTTTTTTCTTAGCCCCGTACCCTTTATCCCCAAAAACTACATCGACAGAAATACTCTTATATATGTCCTCGTACCTCCAAACTAGGCCGCAATGATTCAGCCGCTCCAATTACCCCGGAAACAGCCACCTATCCTTTTGGGTATTTAATTTTTTCTTAGCCCCGTATCCTTTATCCCCAAAAACTAGATCGATAGAAATATTTTTCTATATGCCCTCGTACCTCCAAACTAGGCCGCAACGATTCAGCCGCTCCAGTTACTCCGGAATCAGCCACCTACCCTTTTTGGTATTTAATTATTTTCTTTGCCCCGTACCCTTTATCCCCAAAAACTAGATCGATAGAAATACTCTTTTATATGCCCTCGTGCCTCTAAACTAGGCCGTAATGATTCAGCCGCTCCAATTACCCCGGAAACAGCCACCTACCCTTTTGAATATTTAGTTTTGTTCTTAGCCCCGTACCCTTTATCCCCAAAAACAAGATTGAAATAAATACTCTTCTATATGCCCTCGTACCTCTAATCTATGCCGTAACGATTCAGCCGCTCCAATTACCCCGGAAACAGCCACCTACCCTTTCAAGTGTTTAGTTTTTTTCTTAACCCTGTACCCTTTGTCCCCAAAAACTAGATCGATAGAAATACTCTTCTATATGCCTTGGTTCCTCCAAACTGGGCCGCATGATTCAGCCGCTACAATTAATCCGGAAACAGCCATCTACCCTTTTGAGTATTTAATGTTTTTCTTAGCCCGTACCCTTTATCCCCAAAAACTACATCGCCAGAAATACTCTTATATATGCCCTTGTACCTCCAAACTAGATCGCAATGATTCAGCCGCTATAATTACCCCGGAAACAGCCACCTACCCTTTTGGTTATTTAATTTTTTTCTAAGCCCCGTACCCTTTATCCCCAAAAACTAGATCTATAGAAATATTCTTCTATATGCCCTCATACCTGTGAACTAGGTTGCAATGATTCAGCCGCTCAGATTACTCCGGAAACAGCCACCTACCCTTTTGAGTATTTAATTTTTTTCTTAACCCCGTACCCTTTATCCTCAAAAACTAGATCTACAGAAATACTCTTCTATATGCCCTCGTACCTACAAACTAGGCCGCAACGATTCAGCCGCCACAATGACAGCCACCTGCCCTTTTGATTATTTAATTTTTTTCTTAGCCACGTACCCTTTATCCCCAAAAACTAGATTGACAGAAATACTCTTCTATATGCCCTCGTACCCCCAAACTAGGCCGCAATGATTCAGCCGCTCCAATTCCCCCAAAAACTGCCACCTACCCTTTTAGATATTTAATTTTTGTCTTAGCCCTGTACCCTTTATCCCCAATAACCATATCGATAGAAATAATCTTCTATATGCTTTCGTACCTCCAAACTAGGCCCAATGATTCAGCCGCTCTTATTACTCCGGAAACTGCCACCTACCCTTTTGGGTATTTAATTATTTTCTTAACCCCGTACCCTTTATCCCCAAAAACTAAATCGACTAAAATACTCTTCTATATGCCCTCGTACCTCTTAACTAGAACGCAATGATTCAGCCGCTCCAATTACCCCGGAAACAGCCACCTATCCTTTTAGGTGTTTAGTTTTTTTCTTAACCCTGTACCATCTGTCCCCAAAAACTAAATCGGCAGAAATACTCTTCTATATGCCCTCGTACCTCCAAACTAGGCCGCAATGATTCAGCCGCTCCAATTACTGCGGAAGCAGCCTCCTACTCTTTTGGGTATTTAATTTTTTTCTTAGCCCTCCCTAGCCCAAAAACTAGATTGACAGAAATACTCTTCTATATGCCCTCGTACCTCTAAGCTAGTCCGCAATGATTCAGCCGCCCCAATTACCCCAGAAACAGCAACCTACCCTTTTAATTTAATTTATTTATAATTATGGACTCTAAGTGGAACTGGAAGTTTCTACAAGGGGTATACAGTACTCCTGTGAGTATATTCTGGTATATAATTTATTTTTACAGAACTAAGGCTGTTTGTGCTTAATGCAACCCTGAACGCCCGACAAGACCCCAACGCAAGGCAGCGTGGCGAAAAGAAACATTCCGATAGAAGTCAAGTCGCAATGAAGATGTTATAATTTGTTATTGTTTTCCTTCAATGTTAAAATTGATTAATTAAAAATAATTGTTATAAACGAATCCAGCATTTTAATACAGTTCCACTTCACGTACAGATGGTCCTACCAAAGTTTACTGAATATAATATAAGTTCCCGCACTTCGACGAAAATTCCGATCTACCTATACCATTCCCCTCGCCGCAGCTGGTTCTCGGTAGTCCACCGTTTTCAGATGTGCGAGGCGCTTGTGTGTACACAGTGGATTTTGTTTACGATTAACATATTGTCGGTTGTTTGTACGTGGTAGACCAATAAAATGCCCGTCGAATATTGTTCTGTGGATATTTGTTTTTCAAAACGAGGAGGTTAACCAAGGAAGGCACCTACCTATTTTGGAATATAAAATTATAACATTATAATTTTTGTGCAATTTTAAAAATATTAAAAAATATATGAATATCCTTCGTATAGTACCCATTTTTTTGGTATTTAAATTGAAATATAATAATATCTCTGCAGATGTCAAGCTTGGAAGTCGCATTTAGGGTTTACTGGGGACCACAAATATGCAGACATTAATTCTGAGTTGTCCTATCAAAAAAAATTAGGATTTGCAGCCGTTATTTTACGGACGAAAGCTTTATGTCACCCTTAAAGTAACTCCTCTAGTACAATGCGCTTCCAACATTATACCTATCCAAAGAGTAGCTAAAATTTGGGGGTAATATCTAAAATCCGAAAAACTAGTTTCTAAGGAATTTGTTTCATAAATGGCGTATGAGCGCTACTGGTTTTAAAAATCCGAGGAAGACGAGGATTTTTACTTCCCTCGTAAAAGCGAAGTATTGTAATGGTGAAAAATCACCCTCCGAGATTTTTTCAGATATTTACGTTTCAGGGGGTCTCTAGATACCGACAAACATGTTTTCTCCATTCCGTTCGTTCTGTCCGTTCCCGGTATAACTAGAAAACTAGGTACTTATCCCATTGACTTCAAAAATTAATGGTCATTATGAGATAATCTGGTAACATTTTGGTGAAAATCCAAAATGGCTGTAAAAATGGCGGCCTAGTAAATTGTTAAAAAAATATTACTAAAAAATTACACCTCAAATTTTGCACAAAGGGTTACGTAGTAATCGACGGATAGAATTTTGGTACGAATCCGAGATAATAAAATATTTAAGTAAGAATTGATTTTGGTTTAGAAGTTAACTGTTAAAATTGTGAAACGAATATAAGATGGGTTAAATTATTACCTCTATATCTCTAAGAGATGGAAAACTCTAATATCGGCAAAAAGAAATTTTTTTTTCGCTAAATTGATTTAAAATGACCCAAAAAGTGTAAAAACATAATTTCGGCGAAATCTATTTTCTGTCTGTCTGTTAGTTTATGTAATAAATTTCAAAGGAATAATTGTGCTATCGAGTTTAAATTTAGTTATAGGTAGTAATCCATATGGTATTGACTAAAATCGGTTGAGAAGAAGGGGGTGAAGTGGGCGATTAATTGATAAAAAAACAACAATATTTTGTTAATAATTCCGTAATATGCCTTTTTATGGGTTTTGGGGTAATCATAACACTTTGGTAAATAATAAGGTATAAGGGAAATAATAAATATAAAAGAGTTTTGTCTTGTTTTTGCAGCAAGAACAAGACATTTGCAAGAGTCTTGTGAAACACTACATATGCAACTTAAGTCCAATTTGAAAAAAATGTCTATCAGCAAAATTCAAACCACATCAACTTGAAATGGTGAATATACAGGGGGTCCCATGAAATTTTGACTAGGGAATATCTCAGTTGATGTACAAAATAGAATAAAGTGTCATTCATAAGATACATGGTCTTAGCATAGCTTTGATCATACACTTCAGCTCACAATTCACAAAACCATAGCAAACCAAACTTCTTTTCTTTTTTAATCAGACACCCAATGCATTTGTTGTATTTTGGAAAGTTTATTCGAAAAGCGGTTTATTTATATTTACTTATACATGGTTTTATTGGTTACCAAGTTGTCCATGCATACTTCAGAATGTGTACTCTTTAGCGCCCTGTATAAGCTAAACCAAAAAATATGGTGTTTTCAAATTGGCCTTTAAATAAGCTTACCAAAATAAAACGAATATACTCTGTGTTTTATTAAAAAAAGAAAGATTGGTTTGCTACGGTTTTGTGAGCTACCCTGTATGATTAAAGTTATGTTTAAATTATGCACCTCATGGATCGCATAGAAAATTCTTAAGACACTATGTCCATTTTCGAACACCAACTGGGATGTACTCTGTTATAAACAAATAATATTAAGAACGCATTTCTTACACTGTTATAACTTTTATAATTTACCAATAAAAAAACTTAAAACAAAAAGGAACTGCTTTTGTATTACCGGCTTAATTTAGCTAAAACTTCTACTCTCCATTAAAAATCAATATTTCAGGAAAGGAAATATTTACGTATTCGGACACCAGAAAATACCTTTCGTAAACGTTAGAAAAATCCCGGCTATTGCATTATGACACGGCAATGCTTGTTATAAACATATAATATTATACCATTTATAAATCAAACAATGTAAAAAATGGTGATGCTTTTCGACTGTGATATTTTTCTTTTCTCCATCTCGTACGAATAGTCACGTCCATAGAACGGATTTTTTAAACATCAAATTAATTTCCTTAAATTTTTATTTAAATTAATGACTGTCGGATACTAGTAATAAATATTAAACTTTCTTACTATTATTATTTTACAATCGAACACCGCCTTCCCCACAATATGCAACTGAGGAGAAAACGATTACATTTTTTATTTTATTACTCTAATCTCCCCTGGAAGTTTTTTGTTCAAGGCGGCACGGGCTTTGTCCAACTCGGCAGGCTTGTCTAGCCCGTTCGACAAAGTTCCGACTCGGAGTGAAGGAACTTATATATTATATTCAGTAAACTTTGGTCCTACGATCCGAATAAGAATCATAATCAACCAGTAATTAAATCAAACGTCCAGTGTAATAATTAAAATCCCAGTTCCATACTTCATTTTGCGTGGTGTCGAGGAGCGAAGATCAGACGGAATTACAATCGGCCAAGCAAGAAAAGCTCTCAGAGAAGCGACGTTTTAAGCAACATTGCACTGGAGGGCTGCACAGCATCTAACACCGCACAAGTTTTGGCTATTTAGTGAAAGTATTATTTACATATCATATCCTTTTTTCCTTTATCAATTTTTTTTCCACAGCTGATTTCTGGTGCGTACGGGTGAGTGTTTGAGAATTAAATTTGAATTTACTTTAAGTTTGATTTATTTTCAGTCTTTTGTTAATATATATACAGTGCATGCCCTTTTATATTGTTATAAATAGGTATTTTTTAAGCGAAAATTCGACATTTTGTGAATATTTATGCGATATTTTATGCGACAATTCGATATAATCTGTGGAATTTCATATTCAATTTATACGTAAACGTTTATAATACGGCAATAACATGGCAGAAGATAATGAAACACTTAAAACTTTAATTAAAAAAGGAGCATCAAGTAAGGCAAAGCTTACTTCTTTTGAAAAATACGTAAACTCGTTTGATGGTTTAGAAATTTCGGAATTAGGGAGAATAAAACAGATTGAACTTAATCAAAGAATAGGCAATGCAGAAAACTTCTTTCATAGCTTTGACGAAATACAAAATGATATCGAGTGTTTAAGTTTAAATCCCGATGATCAGTTTACTGAACGCGAAAATTTTGAAAATACATTTTACAAGGTTTTAGCTAAAGCAAAGGATATAACAATTTTCAAATTTTAAAAGCGAAGAAGTAAATTCACAAGCCTCTTCTACTCAATCGAATAAAGCAGTACATGAAGGGGTTAAATTACCTGAAATTAAGCTACCTAAATTTGATGGGAGATACGAAACTTGGATGGAATTCAGAGATATTTTCGAATCTTTGATTCACTCTAATTTACAAATAAACAAGATCCAAAAACATCATTATTTGCGGGCATCCTTGGTTGGCTCTGCGCCGCTGGTAATACAGTCTCTCGAATTTAGTGCGGGTAACTACGCGATAGCCTGGAGCACGTTGTGTCACAGATTTAACAATAAGCAATCATTGATTCAAAACCATTTAAAATCTATTTTTCAACTGGAAAATATTAGTTTAGCTACGGCTTGTAAAATTCGACATTTATACGAAAGTTTATTTAAGCATTTAAACAGTTTAAAATCGCTTGGAGAATCTGTAGATTCTTGGAGTACACTCCTAATATATATTATCACGTTGCATTATGATGAAATAACATTAGAGTTATTCAAAGAATTTCTTAAAAAGAGAGCGAATTTATTAGAGACGTTAGAATTAAATTCAGAGCAATTTTTAAACGAAACAAAGAAAAACGACGTACGAAAATCATATCAAAATACAAATAAATCATTGAAGGATAACAATATTCAATCACGCGGGTTTTTAAGCTACACAAATGTTCCAGAATCCTCGAAACCCAAGACCCTTTGTTACAATTGTAAAAAAGAACATAGTTTATATTATTGTCCCGAATTTTTAAAGTTAGGTAGGTATTAAAAATCGAATAGCGAAAGTAAAAGAATTAAATTTATGTACTAGCTGTCTAAAAAAAAATCATTTTACAAAAGATTGTAAATGGTCAGGATGTAAACAGTGTGGCGACAAACATAATAGTATTTTACATGAGTCTTTGAGCACAGTAGCGCACTTATGTCAAGATATTAATAACACGGAAAATACTCAAAATGATAACTCGGCATGCGAATTAAGTGAAATAAACCTTGCAAATTGTTCATTAGCCCCGTCAGAGAATTCAATCTTGTCTACTGCCAGGGTTGTTGTGCATAACAAGCACGATAATAAAATATTCACTACAACCAGGTTGCTACTCGATTGTGGCTCCGAAAGTAGTTTTATCACGTCGAAATTATGCGAAAAATTAAAATTAACCAAGACCAAAATAAATTTAGCCGTCTCTGGCATAAGCGAATTGTTATTCGATCTTTAAACGGTAGTTTTTCATATGATTTATCATGTTTTGTTCTAGATAAAATTACTTCATTTATTCCACATAGTCCTGTTAATATTCGACATTTAAATATTCCAGCAGATATTTGTTTAGCGGATCCTGACTTTAACATTCCGCAGGCTATCAATATTTTGATAGGTGCTAATGCGTTTTGGCACATATTAACAGTTGGCAAACTCAGCTTAGGGTTGCCAGATCCTATTTTACATAACACACATTTGGGTTGGATTGTTACCGGGCGTATTGGTCTACCTAGCAACAATAAAACCGAAATGAAGTCGCACTGTAATTTAAGTAAAACTATTTCCATTCAAGATCAGCTCGCAAAATTTTGGGAAATAGAACAAGTCGATACAAAAAATGTTTGGTCGATCGAAGAGCAAGCGTGTGGGGATCATTTTACTAAGCACGTTACGGTCAATCACGAAGGCAGATTCGTCGTATTACTGCCATTTAAAATATCCCCTGAAGCTCTCCGGAATTCTCGCAAAACAGCCATAAAACGTTTTTTAGCACTAGAACGAAAACTTTTACATAATCAAAATTTACGTGATCTTTACACGGATTTTCTCAATGAGTATGGGCAGCTTGGTCATATGACGGATGTGACTGAAAAAATACAAAATCATTGTCCAGAATATTACATGCCGCATCACGGTGTGTTAAAGGAGTCTAGTCTCACTAGTAAACTCCGCGTTGTTTTCGATGCCTCGTGTGCAACATCCACCGGTCTCTCTTTAAATGACCTTCAAATGACCGGGCCCATTATCCAGCAGGATATATTGTCAATCATATTGCGCTTTCGCACTCGTCGTATAGTGTTGTGTAGCGATGTAAAAAAAATATATAGACAAGTTCTCGTAAAACCAGAGATACGCAAGTTACAAAAGATTTTATGGCGTTCCGATCCGAACGATAATATTAGAACATTTGAACTTAACACGGTAACTTACGGAACAACGGCGGGTTCCTATTGCGAAAATTAATTACCTATCATTGCAGATATCATACGGAAAGACATGTACGTGGACGATCTTTTAACATGCGTTGACACAGTGGAAGAGGCAAAATTTGTTTGTCAAAATATTACTCGAGTATTAATTAAACACGGATTCGAACTCAGAAAATGGAAATCGAATGATACTAGCGTCTTGCAAGGAATGAATGTCGAAAACATTCCTAACTTAATTGTATTTTTTGACAAGGAACAAAGCAGCAAAACGTTAGGGTTATCTTGGGATTGCGATCGCGATATTTTAACCTATACAGTTAACAATACAAACGTAAGCGTAAATCCAAATGAAATTACGAAACGAACTATTCTTTCTCGCATCGCGACTATTTTTGACCCGCTCGGTCTTATAAGAATGGTTATCAGAGCTTAACCAATTGAATCATTTTAAAATTCCACGACATGTAATAACTCTCAATTAGGTAGATATTTCTCTGCATGGTTTTGCTGATGCGTGCGAAACCAGCTACGGAGCATGTATTTACGTCGTGTCTATGAACTCGTGCGATCTAAGAAATTCAAATTTGATATGTGCGAAATCCAATGTGGCTCCCGTTAAGCCCCTGACCATGCCAAGACTCAAACTGTCAGCCGCATTATTATTATCGCAACTTATCTCTAAAACATTGACTTCAATAAATATTAATCCAAGTGACGTAATTTGTTGGTCAGATTCAACAATCGTTTTGGGATGGATTAAAATGTCTCCTAATTTATTGAAGCCCTTTGTCGCGAACAGAGTGGTTGAAATCCAACAATTAACTGGTAGTTTTAAATGGATGGCGGCATGTTCCCACAAATCACAATGCAGCAGATATTGTATCGCGTGGACTCAGTCCTATGAAGTTAATCGATTCAAACATGTGGTTTCATGGACCACCGTGGTTATTAGACGATGCATTAAACTGGCCTAATATTATAGTCTTTAAAGTTGACTTACACGAAAGTAGAAAACCATGTTTAAGCTTGATAGCAGTAGCTAAGCTTAATTTTCCGATTGAACGTTTCTGAAGTCTTAATAAACTTAAACGCGTTTTAGCTTGGGTTTTAAGATTTTCAAACAATAGTAAACTTAATTCTGAACTAAGAAATGTACGCCTTTAACAGTAGACGAACTTAATGAAAGTTTTAATATTCTTGTTAAAATATCACAGCAGGAATTTTTTTGATGATTATCAAATGCTTACTAAAAATAAACAGTTACATCCAAACAGTAAAATCTTAAGCTTACATCCATTTATAGATCCTCAAGGAATTTTGCGTGTTGGAGGCAGATTAACGAATTCAAATTACCCTTTTTCCAAAAAATATCCGATATTAGTGTCACCAAGTCATGCTTTAACTAATCTTATTTTTGAATCCGAGCACAAACGATTACTCCATGCTGGCCCCCAATTATTGTTAGCAAGTATCAGAGATAAATTTTGGTCAGTATCGGCTCGAACTATTTCAAGGAAAATTGTTCGGAATTGTGTTAAGTGTTCAAGATATAATATTAAAAAAAATTGAGCCAATCATGGGTGACTTGCCAGAGGCGCGCGTTCAACCAACGACGCCTTTCACAACAGTCGGAGTGGATTATGCGGGTCCATTTCTTATGAAAGATAAACGTGGCCGAGGGTGTAAAACCATCAAATGTTGGGTCGCTTTATTTGTTTGTTTTGTCATTCGCGCCATTCATGTTGAGCTTGTTCTGTCTTTAAGTGCTGATGATTTTCTTCAAGCTTTCAATAGATTTATTAGTAGACGCGGTAAACCATTAGAAGTGTTTTCCGATAATGGCTCTAATTTTGTCAGGCCTAACAGTGATTTAAAAGCAATGGGTCTCTTTCTTAAAAATAAAGAAAACCAATACAAAATTAGTAACAATGTATCTAATTTAGGTATCAAATGGAACTTTATACCTACATATTCTCCTCATTTTGGAGGGATATGGGAGGCCGGGGTCAAGAGCTTAAAGTATCACCTAAAACGAGTACTTGGCAACAATAGTTTATTCTTTTTTGATTTTCAAACCTTACTGGTGCGCGTCGAATCGGTTTTAAACTCCCGCCCTATCACTCCCCTTACTCACGATCCTGACGATCTGTTCTGTCTCAGACCAGGCCATTTCCTAGTAGGCAAGACCATCGAATCAGTACCAGAACCTACAGTATGCGACATTCAAGAAAATCGACTGAGCCAATACCAGTTATTGCAAAAACTCTATGAGCACTTCTGGGACAGATGGAGCCGAGAATATATAAGTGAGCTTCAACAATGGTGTAAGTGGAAAAAGAGCAAGGGTTCCGTAGAAGTTGGTCAGCTCGTACTTGTCAAAGACTATCTACCACCTTCAAAATGGCGACTAGGTCGAATCCTTAACCTAGTGAAGGGAAACGATGGAATCGCGCGTGTTGCAAATTTAAAGACAGCCGATGGTGTTATTTCGAGAGGTCTAGTTAGGTTATGCCCTCTTCCCGTTGAAAGCAAGACTTCCAAGGCCGGGGATATGTTTGTGCCTAATGCAACCCTGGACGCCCGACAAGACCCCAGCGCAAGGCAGCGCGACGAAAAGAAACATTCCGATAGTCGCAAGTCAAGTCGCAATAAAGACGTTATAATTTGTTGTTGTTTTCCTTCAATGTTTAAATTGATTTTTATTAAAAATAATTGTTATAAACGAATCCAGCATTTTAATACAGTTCCACTACACGTACAAAGACTTTCTTTTATTTTACGTCTGTTGTATCTTTCGATCGGAAGTAAGCTGTTAAAGAAACAAGTAACTGTTTAGCATATAAACGTTCACAAAATTATAACAATTAAAGGCAATGTGTAGAATCGATTTTTACATTTCAGAAGCAGATCTGAAATATTTTCACTAGGCGGTTCTCGGCATGAAAGTGTAATTTGTAGGTAATTTAACTAAATTGTCAATAATATATACCTGATAATTAAAACATCAGTGCGCCACTGATAGCGGCCGTCGGCAGCATTCGGGGCTTGAGCGGATAGAATTTGGCGGTATCACACACGGTATCATCACACCGGTATGATATTGTATATTGTTGGGCTTATCTTTTGAAGATCTACTAAAATATCTATAAATTTACAAGGCGTCGCAGTTAAAATAAGAAAGTACATACCTGGTCACAGCAATATAAACCCCCTGTATACATGAAAATAAAATAATTTAAAAATTCAGACTAAATCATGAAACTTTCGTATTTTTTTTTGTACATTATAGTAGGTCATCTTACGAGGGACACCCTGTATAGCACTTTAGTACAGGTACCTAGATAATGGATTCGTTCTTCTGACATCTCACCTCGGATAATTCTATTCAATTCTTCTAATTCGGTGTTAGACCACTTTACTACTCCAAAAGAGTAGCCAATATTTAATTCCTCTAATTTTATAAAGGCCATTTCCCAGTACTTTTTGCCTGTATTTTAAAGGTTGCTATGCTCTTTGGGATTTGCACGATGTGTTATGCATTTCCTAAATTTTATTTTAATAATAATAATAATAAACGACTACTTATGGCTTTTTAGAAAGTGTCTTCGAACACATATCCCAGGTTTGAACTCTGGAGTGCTCTTGATCACGTATTAAGGCCTAAAATGGACCACAGTAGAGTAAATGAGTCTCATGGGAAAATACCTTTTTGTAAACATATCTCTTTGATAATAATACATTTGGTATTGACATTTACTGACTCTCCAGGTGTTCATACAGTTTTTGATAAGCTCTACGATCCGCAGTTCAAGAACTTGAATACGCCAGTTGTGCGGCTTGCGGCACCGAGTCAAAGGCCTTCTGATAAATCGATCCAGGCTAGGGCAATGTTTCCCATTCGATGATTTGCTTTGCGTCATGAGTTATCATCTAATCTTATCATACATATACATTGCATACATCCTTTTGGTTCTTCAGTAAGTATATGCTAAGCCATGAAGTGTTATTTTTTCTGCGATGATGGATGTCATGAATTTGTACAAGGCAGGCAAGTAATGGGTCAATAATTTTCGATCGGTCGGCTGTATTTTCATTTTTAAGTATCATAGATGTTATGTAATTTTTTAGAAAGTAGATAAGATACCTTGTTTGTTTATACCTTCGTTAAATTGTGCAGCTATTATTTTCCAAACCTGAAGGTTGTTTCACCAGCAACTAAGTATTAAAGAGGCTTTCCAATTTTAGTTTTCAAGATTACACTTTCAACATCTTGTTCTAAAATTGAGACCTGCTCCATATTGTTACCTCTTTTTTCTGTTTTTAACCATGCAACGTTTCGGTTATAATTTCCCTTAGATTAGATTAGATAGATAGAGAGTTATTATTAATAATTTGTCTAGTTAACGGTTACTTGTAGGAAATTCATTATCACTGATATAATAAA
This sequence comes from Kuschelorhynchus macadamiae, assembly GCA_030620095.1. Taxonomy (NCBI): domain Eukaryota; kingdom Metazoa; phylum Arthropoda; class Insecta; order Coleoptera; family Curculionidae; genus Kuschelorhynchus; species Kuschelorhynchus macadamiae. The sequence continues at coordinate 253,976 of JAUTXW010003579.1, forward strand.
TAAACAAACTATTTTCGTTTAGTAATTTTCACTAATTTATTTTAGTTAGATAGCTAATTCGACACGTTTTATATATTATACTAGTTATTGTTATTATTATTCCTTTCTTCCACTCTTCTGTTGGGTACCCGCGAATTTCGTATAACTTTTCTTATGTGGGCCGTTTTCAAAACAACTGTTTTTTGCAGTAGCTTCATATGATTTTGATGGCTTCTTAGTATCAAACTAGTTACACCTATGATTACTGGGATTATCCTAGTCTTCATTAACCACATTCTCTGCCACATTGTCTTTGTATTTAGTTGTTTTTTTTTGGCCCCTTTCTGAATCACGTTACAGTCAGATGGTACTGCTACGTCGATTATGAGACGATTGTTGTTTTTTTTCTTTTTTTGATAACTAAATCGGGCTTAATGGCCGGTATAGGCCTATATATGTGTATTTGCATGTCGTATATGATCTTGACGTCTTGCACCTCTACAACTGGGTTCGGTTGATGTTGGTACCACCTTTCGGTGATTTCAATATTGTAGAATTTACAGATATTCTCAGTACAGATGACTGGCAACATCATTAACTCTCCAAGTATTCCTTTTTTGCGAGTATTGGACATCCTGATATCACATACTGGATGTTTCATTCTCATGTTTGTATAGACTTCACTTTGGGTCTTCCCTTGAAAAGCTCTTGTCTGGTAATACTTGGTAGCGATGGCCTGATCTTGGTCTGGTAGAATGGGTGCCTCCGTCGCTCCTTTCAGTTTATTGTTTCTTAGCCAGTTCCATGTTAACTTTTTGTTGTTTTCTTTTAGGAGTTCTCTTAGGAATTGCCCATGGAATGATTTGTTTTCCCAGTCTTTCTCTAACTATTATTTTTATTATTATTATTGTTCTTATTAAAGTTATTATTATTAGTATTTAGTTACAGTGTATGGAGATGCACGGAGTTTTTCATTTCACAAACCCAGCAATTTTTTTCTGCCGATTAATTAAAAATAAATTCTGCTTAACGGGTGATATTTTTTAACTGTAATATAATGGGTGTAAATACAACATAATAAATAAATATAACATATAAAAACCTAATTTTAAAATGATTAGGGGTCTCAGAAAAACACCTTATGCGAATACAAAATAGTAAGTCAAGAGGCATCTGCACGTCCTCGTAGGATTTACTTTCATATAACAACTAACAGGCTCGGGTCGATTTCGTACCATGCCCGCATACTGAATACCTCTTTTAATGGAAATATACATGAGGATGTAAAAAGCTTTTCAGGGACTGCGTCAATTTACAAATCACCTTTTATCTGTATTGGAATTTGGGAAAGGTAGTGAATAGTTTCGGTATTTGGAAAGTTGAAAAACTTCAGTTTTAAATGAAATCGGGGGCTGTCTTTATAAGGAACTATTATAACATTAGGCTAGTCAATTTGTACATTAAAAAAGCATTAATTTATGTAGTTGTTATTTCTTATATGTTGTTAGAACAAGAATCAGTGATAAGAATCCAAGTTTGCAGCTTCGAAAAACTTGTGCGAGCTGTGTAGTTCACAAAAAACTGCAACATTTTAGCACTTTTTTTAGGTTCTCACCTTTTTAGAGGAGCTGAAATTTTCTGGCAAAATATTCTATATTACAAAAAACTTAGAATAATTATGAATATAATATAACAGTAGAACAGAATGTGGGATTTCAATTGAGATAATTTATCTGTTTTACTCTAACCTCAAAAAAAAATGCTTTTGTTAACTATTAGTCCCATTGAATTTGATAAACTTGAGTATTACAAATTTATTTTTTCTTATCCGACTGCGCGTGCAAAGAAAGGTAATGTATTTAGCACTCATGTATGTAAATATGTAAGTATGCAACCTTGTTACCATCTACAGACTGAACGCCTGGTCCGATTTTCCTAGGCGAGGCATTAAAATATTCGTCTGTAGTCTGCCAGTATTCTTTGCTAGGTTTGCTTAGAAAAAAATCAAAATTGTGGACATAGTAGGCCATTTTCTCCAACATATAAAAAATAAATATTCTTATTATTCATTCTGATAAGTAACCAATTGAAGAGTATACTAAGGTGATTCTAAATATATACATACATATGTCAATAGTCACAGAGTGTCCCAAATATACGCAATTATTTCGCATTCGACCCTTTATCATCTAAACGATAAATCTTGAGCGAAAGATTACAAGGCCGAAGAAACGTCTATGTTTCCTCTAGAGACTGGTGCAAAATTCAGCCCTATTGTTCTTGCTTGAAAAATTTTTGAATTTAATGAAATGTAGCCCGCATAAATTTTTTCCTTGGATGTGAGCCTTCGTACTGCGTATCGATATCTCCTTGGACAAAAACGACTGGACAGGCCAAAAGTTCTATATTTTTGCTACAAAATATAGTTTTTTTGTCTTAGGGTAAGAAATTAGGTAAAATTGTGTTTAAACAAAAATGCACACACTTTTTGTTTTTAAAGAAATCTGCTCCCTATCAAGATAAAGATTTTAAAAAAAACGGGCCTTTTAATACGGCATGTGCAAATTTCTGCTCAAGAGCTTTTAGGAGCGGTAAATATAGAAAAAAAATAAATAAATTTAACGAACCCGTAAATCAACATTATTATAATTATAAGGGATATCGGAATCCATATAAAGTAAAAACTGTCTTATTTTAGTATGTGTTATAGTTTATTTTCCTATTTTAATTTTTTAATAATTTATACTTGTTTAATGACTAACACTCAATAATTTATGAAGGAACCACTTTTTTAGTACGTAACACTTAATTTGTTTTTTGCGTATACTCTGTGAATTGCTAAATACCAAATTTTCATAAAATATAATTAAGAAATATAAAGAAAATGATTAATCATAATATAATGATTTAAAACAAAATTTGAAATAAACAGAGCTTATGACTATTACATTAGTGATTCAGCATATCAAACTTTATTTACATAAAGTATTAGATGTAACTTGTCTGAGGAAGTGGTGTAAACTTAATAAATAAATTTTGTATTATTCACACAATTAAACAGATTATTTTGTTCCGTACAATTTTTAAATGTAGAACAAGATTGTATTTAATATATATTTTTTGAATTAAAAAGAACCTCTTTAAAAATTATTGTTGTTATAATATTTAGTGTGTTATTTTAGTACCTTTTTCCTTTACCATTTATTAATTAATTTGTAGTGTATAACAAAACATTAATTTTTGCAGAAACAGAGAGTAATTTTAGCCAATGAATATGCCTAATTTATATATATATATAATATATATATATATATATATATATATATATATATATATATATATATATATATATATATATATATATATATATATATATATATATATATATATATATATATATATATATATATATATATATATATATATATATAGATTGCATATACAGTGGTCAAAAATTCCAAAAAATCGAAATTGACTCAAGAGAAAAGTACCTTTAAATTTTATTTTATAGCAAAATGTAATATAAAATCTTACTTAGAATAAAAAAACATATCTAGCACTAGACTCTTTGCTTCCTATCTGAAATCACTTCTTAAGGAATGTAAAACTTTGGCTTCTTACTGGCAAGTCCAGTTTCTTACTTTTGTTCTTACCTACATACCAGCAAAATTTCCTTATTTATCGATTGTTGATAATGGCATTGTCACTGCCATTGTCAACCAAAATATTGTATTACCTTATTGAAACATCAGTTTGAATATTATAGTAAAAAGAAATGCCGCTGAAATTAAGTAAAGAAGATTGAAATAATTTTAATTGTCGGAGAAAATTATAAAACATTTCGAGAAGCTTTTACATTTTGCTATAAAATAAAAATTAAAGGTACTTTTCTCTTGAGTCAATTTCGATTTTTTGGAATTTTTGACCACCCTGTATATGCAATAAGAGAATTTTGTGAGATGGTTAAGATACAAAAAAAAAACGATATGAAGGACGTCAACAACCTGTGTAAAATATATATTTTAGTATTAGAATAACAGCTGCGATAAGTCTTAGTTTAATGTACATATTTTAGTCGTCTTAAGTGTATGTCCGTGAATATTGTGACATTTTGTACCTTGGTGGATAATGTTGCGTTTTAAGGTAGGATAAAAATAATAGTTTATAAAAATAAAATTAAATTTGATATTTCCCTTTAATTTAAACTCAAACGACCAAAATATGCATGAAAAATACGTAGTATTTTAGTAAAGTATTATATTTTAAAATAATGTACGTTCCAAGACTAAAAAAAAGAAATAAAATATAAAAATAATTACTTTGACAAATATATGTTTTAAAGCACAAGTGTCAAATTTCAAAATTTTCCAATGGCCTTAAATCAAAGAAATTAAAACCAAAAATAAAAAAAAACCAAATAAAAAAAAAGATATATATATATATATATATATATATATATATATATATATATATATATATATATTTTTCCATGCCATTTTATTCCACCATATTGGAATCGTACCACAGTTTTACCAGTTTGTCTCTATATCACACTTAATTAGTGCACAATTTAAAATCAGTCTAATAAGTAGTATTTTCAGGGCGCGTTTTAAAATATATTTTATTAGGTCGCAATTTTGTTTTGCCATCTTGGATTTGTACCAAAATGATACCAGTTTATTCCTATCTAACACTCGATTTTTGTGCAAAATTTAAGATAAATTGAATAATTAGTTTTTTTGTAATAATATTGAATTCTTACCAATTACCCCTAATTCGGCTAAAAAAAAAGGTCCTCATTTTTGTACCACAAGTGTCAACCAAAAAAATTTGCCAACTCAATCAAAACTTAATCGATGTCTTGTGTTTCCCAACTTAGGACTAATTACCCATCCCGGAGAACTTTGAGGCGTACCTCCTCTTTTAACTTAAATAACATTATTTAAAATATTATTTTCACTTCCTTCCTTAAAATAATTTAAATTTACTGGCTACTGACCAGTATCAATTATTTGATCTCTGCAAAGCAGTTGACCAAATGCGTATTTGACATGCAAGTGCAATCTGTCTGGTAGATTGAACCATCCGTGGCATTGCCAGGTATTTCCGAAACTATTGTCCCATGTCTTTATTTACATTTTATGTCTAAAAATACGACAGAGTAAAAACCCCCCACATTCTGACATATTATTATCCGATGGCCTTACGTGAGAATATGTCTTTTGCGTGTCCAATTCTACTAAAATGGGGGAGAATTGCAGCCAGGCGCATTATTAGGCGACCGTTTGTGAATTTTAATGTGGGACCAGACATAAATAAATTTAATTGTCTGCAAATTGTGCAATATGACCAAACTTTTGGAACTTATTGTCACGGAATGGTTAATTTTAGTTTGTAGTTTGCAATGAGAGGATTACGCTGTGTATTAATTTTATAACACGAAAATGTCGAATAATGCAGAGATATTACATAAATTAATTTTAAACAGAAACGTAAATTAACAAGTATTTAAAATAAAGCAATAGTTATTTATTAGATAATTGACTTTTGCTACATTTAAGTAAAGCAAAAAGTTTTCATGGTGGTTTATCTGATCACGTGCTTAATGCAACATGTTATCCAACACTTTCCTAAAATTTTTGAAGTTTTAGAAAGCATTTTAAGAAAAACTGGCATCTTTCCAGTCAATTCATAATCCATATATGACAAACATATATTAAAAAATGGAAAATCAAACAAAGAGCGTAATCGAAGACGTCTTGAGGCATATTTTTTAAAATGTAAGTGAGAAACTAGCTTTAAGCACTCTTTGAACCAAATACTCCATGTCAAAGGCAACTTTGAATGTTTACTGCTGAAGATTAGTTACATTTTTGTAATATAAAAATTTCGAACCCATAAATGTAAGGCAAATATCAAAAATTTGATTTTTGTTGTAATTTGTAGTTTCTTACGGTTACTCAGTGGCATAGCCACGGGGGAGGTTTTGGGATATATCCCCCCAAGACCGTTTAAGTATAGTCAAATTTTTAAAAATCATTTTAATTTTAAATTTTCTTTTGCTAAATTTTATACTATGAATAGTTTTGCAATATCTGTTGACTTTTTCTTATTTCTCCCTATTCCCTTTGGTTAATATCCGTTAAAAACCTGCAACCGTGTTGAAAAATAATTATATCCCCGCCCCAAGCGATAACTCTGGCTACGTTACTGCGCTGGCAGACAGTTTTTTTGAAACATTTTTCGTTGTTTCAAATTAGTTTTATTGAAACTAACTTAACATATTACTATAATTTAAAAGGTGGTTTATTTGTTGGTCTGGTTACTGAGTAATGACTGATAACTCACTAGTGATTTATATGCCATTATAACTAAGTGATGTTTAAAATATGGCTTGGAAGCAAGCAATAAATTATTGTTTTGACCTAAACCAATTTATTATTGATTAGGTTGGCATATTTTTTTATTCGTAGATAGCCCGCCGGCCATTATGACTAACTATGACGGACTATAACGTTGAAGTGTGGTTGTGTAGATCCTTTACACTCTAGATGATAAGACGAGGTGTAGTAGATTCCGGTAATGTTGGTCAAATTCCGAAAAATACGTTGCCTTTATAGTATAACTGCAATGACTGCTACCTGCTACTTAAATATCTACAACCCGTCTGCAGATAGTAGATACATATTGTTCGCAGGTAGTCTCACCACCAAGTATAATCACTATGACCAAACCAGGCCAAAACACCTTCAAGGAATCATATATTCAAAAACCTATAAAAACTGACAAATTATTATTAGCCGAATGTTGCTGAAACAAATAAATTACTCGTGGAATTGGCTATGTGCTAATAAGTTCAATGTGCACTAAAATGTGCTATTTTGCTATGTGGTTCAATGTGCACTAAAATGCGCTATTTGCTATGTGGCCGTTGAGCTGTAAAAAAGAGAAAAAATCCATTGTAGCCTATTGTATAAATTAAAATTAAATGAAAGAACCTTGCTAAATAAATTAAAATAATAATTACCTGGCTGTTATTTGACCACTGTTTAACACAAAATTTAAAATAACTATAAAACAGGACCAGCCTTTTTAAAGGTAGTTTTACGGCCACAGTCAAAACGAAATAGAACGAACTCGTTCCAAGACGATTTTCAGCTAAGGTTTAGTAAGGAAAAAAAATGTTTAAAAAAAGGTAGGAATTTGGCCAAAAAACTAAACTGTTGAAAGTGCTCCATGCAAAACTTGATTTTAATGTCCCTATATTTTGTCTCTTTCCCCCTTATTTATTTGACCAAAATAAAAGATTTTTAAAAAGATAGGCAACTCAGAATACATTATTTATTACAATAAATCTTAACATACATTAAATTTAAATATTAATTTTTGAATAATTTATGTTGTTATTTTTTAATATTTTCCTCTAATCTTTACGTAAGCCTCGTCCTAAATAATTAAATCTTTAAAATGTTAGGTTTTTATAAAAATGAAAGTAAAGTGGTCGGACGGAATCGTATGGCTTTTAGTCATTCATGGAAAAGGCCAAAGCAAGGATTTTAGCGTCGCCGCACACAGTAAAACGTCAAACTTTGTTGTCACTTAACCCAATTTATAAAACGAAAATAAACAAGGCTTTTTAAACCAACCATTTGGAGAACTACTTAAATATATAACACAAACCCTTTGTTTAATGAACCCCTGACATGTGTTTACCGGACATTTAACAATATAGGTGACATCTTAAACTACATTTTATCAAAAGGACAAATCATTTAATGAACTGACCGAGATTTTAAAAGGCGACAAACGAAATTGGAGGTATATACCAAATGTTTCTAATTTATTTAGCGTTGCCAGACTACAATGGAAATATTGGAAATATCTTGTTTAGTTTGTATCACAACAGCTTATACCCAACTAGGTTTTTTATAACGGATTTGTTTCTGATCAAAATTATGTGAAGGTAAGATAATAGAAAACTATAGGTGAATGAACATCTAATAATGAAATTCTTATAAAAACATGGCCCTTTTATATGTGGGCATTAAAGAAAGCTTCAACAATCAGACCCTCAGCATCTGTAAATATAAAACATAAAATGTATATAATATACCAAGCTGTCAGTTATACAATATTAAGTACTTATAATAATGAAAATAGTCAAAGAATCTAAAAAACTTCCAAAAACTTAGTTCCTGACATCTTGGTGAATGACAAAATATAATTAGCAAAATCATAATTAGTTACTGTAAAAGTGTAACGTTACAATTATGGGCTTGATAATTAAGATAATATTTTAGCATTTTTAATATAAACTAAATTAATGGTTTCCTATTTCAAAAATTACGTTTTAGAAGATGTTTTGTAATTTTTTTTGGGGAAGCACTGTTTCCCTTGCTTCCATGGACTGGACGCCCCTGACTATTACGCATAGGTAAAAAAACTGAAATGTGCCTATTTCACCAATACTAAAATGTTGTGTACTTCAACATGAAATACTTTTACAAAAATTAGACAATATATGTAAAATGTATTTTTCTTTTTAACACATATCCATTTTAACTTAAAAATTCAAAGAAATATTATATAATATAAGTTTCTATATCCATGTCTGGTTAAAAAAATCCATTCTGTCCAAGTGCTTATCCTGACTTGAGCCAAAGCTACACATGTTACATATGGCTGCCTTCAAAAACCATTTTCATTTAAATAAAAAAAGTGTGCGTGTTTTTTAAAGTCGATTTTACCCAACTTTTCGATCTCGGACAAACAAAATGTAAAATAATGTCGAATAGCAATCGACAGGCTCAATCGTTTTTATCTCAGGTACGCAAGCATGGGCGGTTAGAAGAGGGGAGGCTTCCCTCCAAAGTTGCTCAGAATGGGAAATTAGCCTTTGTAAGTTGGAAAAAATAAAAGTTCTGGTTGAGTTGGAGCAAATGACCTTTTTTTGTCGGTGATACTTTCTAGCAAAAGAAAGGCACAGACCTATTTTTATTAGTTCTCAGTTGGGTTTTCCATACCCCTTTCCCCCTAAAATTTTCTCTTTGGGGCGTCTCTACCAGGTGGTACCAATACTTCTATACAGACGACGACGGCTTAAAGCCATTCAAATCATTTTGTGCACATTACATTTCAAAAATTCAGCCTTAGCACCGACCGGGCTAAATGTACGTCATTCGCCTAAGAAGATTACAAGGATGAACTTAAAAAGTTGGTTGAAGGTCGCAAAGAAATTAGATTTTTAAGTCTAAATGCGTTCCATTGAATAAGCCGGAGCGTAATTCCTGTGGCGTGGATTTTATAGTCATCAGAGTTACTGTTGGCCTCCTTAATCTATTCTCATTCGCAGTTAGTGTTTTTGAAAAAAAAGCAGACAAATGTGTAGAAATATATACGGGCAACAATAGTTTTTTCTTAGTACCCAGCCTAATATGACCTTTATGAAGATTCATTGCCGATAATAAGGTCCTTGCTCGCTTTTCATTTCGCTACTTATTGTAACAGCCTTTGTTTGACATCTTTTGACTACATCTCGGCGACTCTTGAATCTTTCTAGGTGCCTTTAGGAGCTGGCGCCGTCGGGTTTTGCACGATCTTGCACATATGGAATATGCTGCCCTGTCCGTAATATGCCTCCAAAATTATCACATTTTTACCTATTTTTGTATGATTTTAAATGACATTCGTTGCTGCGATATTGCCGGTTGTCTAAGATTTGACAGAAAAACCACCTTGAAAATTTTAGAGTCAGTGTCTTTTGGAAGTCACTGCTTGGTAATTATGAGCCCCAGCTGAAAATATTTACCGGAAGACGCACCTAAGCAGCCTCTACAATCAGCCTGCGAACGCCCCCCCCACTTTAACAAGAATGCATACATCAAAATTTTGACAAAGATAAAATTGCCCCAAATTAAATTACATGTTTTTTAAGACAATTTTACAAAACTAATTATTATGTTTTGTTTCAAAGAACTGTTTCTTTTTGTTTATTGACAAATTACAAACTTTCTTATATTTTGTTAATAAAAATAAGACACACAATTTTTTCAAAAAGCAAAAGTTCCTTTTATTATTCTTCAAGGTTACGTACCTAGAACATTTCATAATTGACTGAGCAAATAACCCAAGCAAAATGTTTGAAAGCAAAAGTGATTCTATAACAGGCACGATGTTATTGGCCCACAGAAAGTAAAAACCGTTTTTTTTTGTCGACACTGATTTTCATTGGTGTTCATCTTATGTTGTGTTAATAAAAAGCAAGGAAGGAAAATAAGAGAATTTTTGACTATTTTTCTTTTAACGTTGCCTGTATTTGTGCTTTGAATGTAATTTGATTGGAGATGGGATTTAATGATTTTTGGAACATTATAAAGCAGCTACTCTTGAACAACAATGACCGTGTACTTGCGATCGTTGTCTTCATGAATTATAAAATTGTTACACTTTCCTAATTTCTCAGAACTTTTTTTTATACTTTTTTTAAGTATTAATATAGACCATTTTATCCAAAGATCCTGGAATCACTGCCAAGTTGTCTGTCCTGTCCACTGACATACTACTAAACCATTTAGCTAAGCGTCCACTTGAACGGATCGCAACGCACCAGGCCGCATTTTGCTGTTCTGATATATGCTGAAAATTATTTATATGAATATCATGATCCGGCTCATAATACTGTCTATTAAGTTTTTAAAATTTATATACAATTTTTAAGTACTTACTAGTTTGTGTCAGAATATTAGCAATTCTTGCCATCTGTTGTCTATACGCTGCTCATAATGATATCTGGCATCTCCAGTGTCATACAGTCTATATATTTAAGACACTAAGCCAGAATTTTAAGCAAGTTCGTGAGAGAGTTGTACTGCACCAATTTACATAATTTATTTTTTGAAATGATTGTCAGATTACCGAGACTTTTCAACAGTATTTTTTACGTTGTTTTATTGCGAATTTTTTCTATAAAACCAATATGTTTTTCTTCAATAACATTTCTGGACGATATGGTGAATGTGCCCCATATTCTTATAATTCCACTAGAAACCCGCCATTTAACGGAAAAGGCAGAATAAAGTCTGCCGGGCCAGCTAGTTCTTTATAATGTCTTACCAAGGATATTAGGAGCTCTTCATGTATCGTGATTGTATGTAAAAGTTAGAGCAAAACCAAGAAAATCAGTCAGCCGGCATCTACTAGAGACGGGTCGCACTGCACCAAAGCTGGCAAGCAGTCTGAAGATCCGTTCTATTGCAACCCGGTGCAACCCGTCTGTAATGACTTATTATTATTATTTTTTATATATTTACATGCAAGGCGAATTATTGCGTTGCGAGCCGACACGCCTAGACCCAAAAATATTATATTTTTAGGCAAATTTAGGCAGATCATTTAGGTGTTCTCTAGCAAAATCGGACAGTTTTTGCTTAATAATCTTACCATTGAATGTTTTTTCCTTATCATTGAATGTTATTTCTCAAAATTCGCGTTCTTAATCATTCTACGAACTCACACTTTTGTGGAAAGTATTATTTATAAATTATAATATTTCTGTAACAACTTAAAAAAACATTCTTTAGTTGAATGGTGCACTGCAAATAATGATGTCGTATATAAAATATACAGCAAGATTTAGCGACATAGATGTGTAAAAAATATTAAAAAAATATCAGAAGTGTATAAGCGCTGAATATGAACATCACAGACGACAGGGGCGTATACAAAGTGGGGAAGTAAAGGGGGTAATTACCCCTCCCCCCATACGATTCGATGACAAAATTTACATCCGCGGATTCTAACCGTTGAAGTTCATATAATTATATTGAACGAAGAAGATTATAAGGCTTGTGTGCTATATGAAAAATGCCTTCTTTTTTTGTCAGTTTTGTTTAATGTAGGAAAAACTTGTAAATTACCCCTCCTATATCTCCAAGCTGTATACGTGCCTGACAGACACAATGTATTAGAGATTTATAATAAATAAGTCATTCAGTATTCGGATCTCGTGGAGATGCCTCGTGCAATCGAAGTCGAAACATCGGATAGTAGCTGCAGTTGGACCCGGTCTAATCATAAGAACGCTGATTTCTTAAAAAATCATATATCAAATAATTATATACCTATGTACTTTTAAAATAAAAATTGAAATAAGCTTACAAGTCATTTTAAAAAATATATTCATTTCAAGACAGATTATTTTAGTATTTAAACTTTATTAGTATTATGTAAATTTAGGCCTAATTTTTAGTTAAAAAATATTTTCTTATATTTCGTTTTTTTCTCTTTCAATTTTTTTATCTTGAGCTGAAACACGAAGGTGTTCTCTTGGCTTGCAAAACCAAAATATGTAATTTACAAAAAAGTTCAGAAATGTACCATTCATTATCATATTTGAAAACAGGATAAAGAAGATAAGAAGTCCTATAAACTGTAATGTATTTTATTTTTTTTTAGTTTTTAACAGACAACTATATACATTCATAAAATGAGCTATGTATAATAAAAATTTACCAATTTTTATTATTTGGTATTTTTTAATTTAATTTATTTTATTATTATTATTATTATTATTTATTTGTCATACCTTTATTTACATAGTCTATAAAAAATAAATTGTTATATATTATTTTTCTCCATAAAAAGAATATATATTCCATAAGTTAGAAGTTTACCATCAAGCATTTTATAAAGGCCGTTTTACATGCTGCAATTCTTCTTTGCAATATGCAATAGTCTTGAACAAAGGCATGCGCAGTTTGACAAAAGGTACAAATGTCTTGCCACTGCGCATGCTTTTGTTCAAGACTATTGCAACTTGCAAGAAAGAATTGCAGCATGTAAAACGGCCTTTAAGCCGTCATTTTGTTTTGCCTTATAAATTTTTTTTATGGAGCTGCAGGATTAATATTAGTCTTTTTTTTCGTTCATTTTTTATGTTCTTAATGTGTTGTTTTGACTAGAATTTTGCTGTTTATTTTCTTTGTGTTAAACACATATATTTTCAATAAATTTGCTTTGTATACTTTCGATAATCCGGCATTATTCCTGTAATATTAAGAAATCCTATTTTAATAAAAAAGAAATACGATTTGATCAAAAAATATCATTTGAAAGAAAAAAATCGGATTTATTTGATTTTTGTAAGTCGGCAACTCTGAAATAAAGATGCAAGTACATTAAAAGAAACTGTAACATTGCTAAATAAGGTATGAGGAATGATGATATCTATACCGTCAAAATTAAAAACGTTGCAGTCGCTTGACAAACTGTTAAAGTCAAAGCACACTTGTACGCAGGGAAGCGAAGGCAGGCGACTATTTTAAATTTCATTGTTTCTTACGAGGACTACATACAGAGGAACGCATACTTGCGCGAAGCGAAGCAAAGAGAAGTGCTGCAACCGAACAGAAATGTCTAGCAGGGAATATATTCCGTTCGCAGCGCCGCGTTTCCATCCGATTCCGCGTAGTTTGCGATACTTTACGACCACTTGCGACTTTCGCGACTCCCGAAATGAAACTGAACCACGTGCAGCAGACGAAACGAACTTAGTTTAGTTTTAATGTGGTTTTGATAGAATGCAGAAGACGAAACATTTATTTTTTATTTTTATTTTAACTTTAAAGTTCAAGTTTATTTTACTTTATTTAGCAAGCACTTTATTTTTGTTGTTTACTTACTATAAAGATCATCTTTGCGTACTAGTTCACTTAACAAGGTTTTCTTAAATATTTATTTTTTATGTTTAATTCCTATATTTATTTTATACAAAGAATGCGAGTCTCTAACATGGAATAAACTGTTTTTTTTTTTGCAAAAATGCTCTGACACGTCGATTAGTCTTTTTAGTTGAGCATTTTTTGATGTAGAATGTTAATATACAGAGCCTCCTAGAATTGTTCGAGCAATTTTCGGAAAAAAAACAACGCCGCGGTAATCGATTTACAGAATTTATTCCAAGTTAGCGACGCACTGTATTTTTACCTACTTTAAATAAATAAACTATAAAAATACTCGTATTTTCTTACCTCAGACATACTGGTAATCGTTCTTCTCCGCTTACATCACGACGAAATGTAGCATTTTGTTTTTCAATATCCGGTATTAAGTCCGCCAAAAGAATATTAAATTGTTCATGAGACATACGAAAGTACTAATGAAACTTTGTAGGATCATCGAATAAATCAGGGGACAGGTTACTCTAAATTCGCCTTCTGTTCCTCGTTTTTTACATATGTGGTGTATCCAGTGCTTTCGCTTCCTCATTTCTTCTTCTTCGCATATAATGGCGCCTATGATACAACTGCATCGGAGGACGAGGGGGAACTCATTTACAAAATTAAATGCTCTGCAAAAATGTACGCGAAACACAAATTTCGCGGCGCTTCTCTTCCCTTCGCTCAAGTGTGCTTCGACCTATTATACTTCGCTTCGCTTCCCAACAATGTGCTTTGACCTTTAATCTTTTAAGGGAATCCAAATGTTTCCTTCGATCTTATTTTAACAGGCTTTGATTTATGGCATTTTTAAAGACATCAGCAGTTGGATCCTATCAATCTGTTTGCCACATGAAACTTTCCTTCTCAATGCTTGAATTGTAGATTTCATATTAGCTTCTGACAGTTCTGCTACCATTCCTGTATTTTATTTAAAGTTTTCTGTGAGGAGGTAGGACTTTCAACAACAATGTGTATTGCAGAATGAAATAAAATATTTAGTAATAACACTTTTTGAGGATTTACAAAAAAACTAGATGCAAAACCTTTTAAGCGTCTAAAATATTTATACAGGGTGTCCGAATAGTCTAAATTTCAATGCGAACATTCTTGCTTTCAAGATACCGGGTGTTAAATTTCTGGATGTGACTCCATGTAAACCATAATCGATGTCTAAAACCGATAGAATTAGTGTTTTCTAGTGGCAGCCAGTGCTATTAAACCCATAGGAATTGTTTTCAACCAACATAGAGAAGACACGTTATACGTACAGGAAAATTATTGCGGGATAGAGTAAAGTAAACAAGTAATGGTATTCCTTCCGTCAAAAATTTTGACAAAACTGTCAGTCGACGTAACCTCAACAATTTTCACTTCCCTAGAAAATGTATCATATAAAAAATAAATTTTTAGTTTGTAAATATCTTTACATTTCAGGGTCCCTATCTGCCGAGAAACTTGTTTTCTCAATTCCGTCGGTCTGTCTGTCTGCCTGTTCGTGGCATAGCTTAAAAACTACTTACCCGATCGACTTCAAATTTTAATAAAAAATTAAGGGTCAAGTGGGGTAATCTGGTAATATTTAGGTAAAAATCCAATATGGCGAAACAAAATGGCGCCCTACTGAAATGTTAAAAAAATATTATTAAAAAACTACTTATCTAAGGTATCAAGTATTATATTGGAATCAACTGGCACAATTTTGATACGAATCCAAGAAAGCGGCATAATAAAATATTTAAAAATTTAGCATGAAAAAACTTCTTACTACTCCCTCGGCCTGTCGGTTTATCGGTCAGTTCGTGGCATCTCTTAAAAACTACTTCCCAGATTGACTTCAAATGTTAGCCAAAAATTAAGGGTAATAGGGGGATGACCTGGTAATATCACGGTAAAAATCCAATATAGTAGAACATTACTAAAAAATTACTTATCCAATTTACCTCAAATTTTGCACAAAAACCAAGTTCATAAGAATGAACTGGTAACATTTTGATATGAATTCAAGATAGGGCATAATAAAATATTTAAAATAACATTAAATTAATTTCAATTTTGGTGCAAGAATTAAGTGTGATATAGAGATAAACTGGTAAAGTTGTGCTGCGAATTTAAGTTGGCGGTCAAATAAAATTTTGAAAAAATCTAGTTCAACTGACTTTAAATTTTGCAGAAAAATTAAACGTGAAAATGGGATAAACTGATAGCAATTCAAAATGGCACACTGTGGGCCAGATTCACCTCAAAATATTGAAAAAGTCCGTAATTGTTTCTTTCGAATTTGACAATTTTATTACTCTATTTTAAATAAGTAGGCTTTAAGATGTCTAAATTCAACAATTTTTGTTTTGTCACTTTCCATGGTTACGCGTAGTAACGCAGCAAACGTCAAACACAGAAACTGTGCACCTGTAAAAATTTATAGGGAGTTTGAGAAAGTTGAACTACGAAAAATTGAGTTTATGTTTTGTATGTGATATTAAGCATGGCTGAACTATTTGGAGGTAAATTCAAACTTTTTAAACACAAGGGTTTTATTGAGTTAGATTTAAGTTTGAATTTAAGTATCTTGGATCTTTTACCTCATTTTGCAAAAATATATTTTTGCCGATATGCACCGTGCTACGTCACATGCCAAATTTTCGTGCAATCTGCATAAGATAAAAGGGTTTATATTGGAAACCGTGTGTATAACAAAAGATGTTTTTTGGAATTCGTACATATAAAATAATATTTAATTTAAAAATACATATCTGAGGGCTTTTTTGATAATTAAAATTAATCAATATAAACTTCCTGCCACTAAACAAAACAATAAACTTTTTTAGATCAAAGTCCAAGCAATTTTCGACGCTGGAATGGATCGATAAGCCAATAAAAACACTATCTTGTCCGCAATATGTCAAAAGTGTATGACAGAAAACAAATCCAAAATAGAATATTTGTCAAAAAAATGTTCTACGCAATTCCGAAAAAAGTGGTTAGCAGTTAAAAGAACTAAAAGAGCGTTTTTAGAAAAAAATAAAAATTGGTTAAACCTTGACCCTGTGTTCAGAAAAAAAATACAGTTGATAGGCCTAAAAGTAATGTTGCTAAATTAAGTTATACGGCTACATACAAAAGAACTGAAACATTACGTGAATGTGACACAGACGAGTTACTTTTTGGGACGCAAATGAATATGAGTGCAGAAGGCAAATCAGCTAATACTAAACAATTGTCATATTTATCCGATGTTCCTGTAAAATAAAAAAGTTGGAAAATTGTACATCAGTTGACTAACGAAAGAGCGCTATCTTTAATTGTAGATGCTAGGCAATCCAAAAAACAATATCAACAACTTCGAGATACCGCTAAAAAAAACAATTCAGATTTATACCCCTTTTACAATAAAATCCGAGAAGCCATCTATTGTTAACGTGCTTGATCTCTTTGAACTATCAACTAAAAATAGAAAAAATGACAAAGTTGTGATCTCGAGTAATCCAACACCTTCGATTACGCGATACTGCCGTCCTTGTAAAATGCAGTTTTTAAAAGAAAGTATAGAAGTTTCTAAAACAGAATATGCACAAATGGAAGCCGAAATTGCAGCTTTAACTCCAACGTTTTTTGCTAATCAACAGGAATCTCTCAAGATAACTCATCACCTAGACCATGATCGATACCAAAATGATTAATTCAATCACAGATTGATCATCACAAAAAAGCATCACCTGCTGAAATGAACAATATAGAACAACTGCGACACAAGCCCATAAAAGTCGACAATCTCAAGTTTGGCATAACATTCGTACATATTTGGATAGGACCTTTGGAATGTTTTTTAAAGATTAGTTACCGTTTACCTCTAGAAAAATGGCAGGCGAGGGGTGAGGATAAAATTATAGTTAAAGGGCAAAAGAACAAAATTTAAACAGAATTCAGATCAAGATTGGGAATTATTGTAAGCCATCCTAAACAAGGGGCGGGAACTTCTAACGATGGTAACTGTGCAAGAAAATTCTTTCAAAATTTTGCAAAATCAGCAGAAATTACAGGACTGGATGTCAACTTAATATGTCGATTTTATATCATTCTTCAAGTAATTGCCAGTGGATTTTTAATTAAGAAGAATGAATTATATATATATATATATATATATATATATATATATATATATATATATATATATATACAGTCCAGCTTCTACATATCACACGACTTTAAATATTACATTTTTTTACCTATTTAAATTCTGGTTTTATTATATAAATTAGCTTTCTTACAAAAAAACCATTTAAGTTTTACAAAAAACGAGTAGTTTGCAAATTCATTGTTGTTACTTTGACTAATTTTTAAACAAAAATACTCAGAATTTTAACTTGTATAATATTTTAATTTAACAAGGTGTTATGTAGTCAATAGCTACATAAACAAAAAAAAGCTGCAGAAATTCGTTTATAATAGAAAATATGGTCATTGTGAAAAAAGCCCATATTTTTTAACTCATCCTGTAAATAAATACAAAAAAAAATATTTTTAGATTGAGTTTTCTGAATAAATACCACATTATTATTTTTTCTCCCAAATAACTTCAATTAGTAATTTTTCAATATTTTGAAGTGAATCTGGCCCACAGTGTGGCGGCTTGTGGATTGAAGAACAGGTGAAGTCGATAGATGCATAGCGCCGCAAGCGAAAATTTTTCGAGATGCCACACCCAAAATGGTTATTTTTTAACCTTTTTCTGATATTAATTATTCATAGCTTTGGAGAGTTTTTTAATACTTAGGAGAAATAATATGAATTTATAAGATTTTAAATACATTTTATTGTTTTTAAAAAACAGTTATGTACCTATATCTTAAAGCTAATTTCGATTCGATCGATGCAAAACTGCTTCCGCCTCCCATGATCCCAACGCACTAATTTACATTAATTCTATAACAAGCAACAAGCGCCTGCAGCCTGCAGCAGCAGTTTTATGCCGCTCCCATCTCTATCAGCGAGCTACGTTTTTAAGTCATTATCATTTTTTGAATATATAACGCACTACCTTTGATAGAAAATAATAAGTAAATAATGTGAATTTATATAAAACATACTACATTTTTATAATAAAAATGCTTAATATTTTAAAAATATTTTTATTATTAAGTAAACTGATTGGAAAATGCGCTTCACCCGAGTCCCCTGGCGAGCGGCCACTGGCCGTATGTGTCATATATATATATATATATATATATATATATATATATATATATATATATATATATATATATATATATATATATATATATATATATATATATATATATATATATATATATATATATATATATATATATATATATATATATATATATATATATATATATATATATATATATATATATATATATATATATATATATATATATACTAAATTGGGTGACACTTCACTATTCCTAACACATGGAAAAAAAATTGGAAAAATATATATATATATATATATATATATATATATATATATATATATATATATATATATATATATATATATATATATATATATATATATTAATTTTCAACTTTCTTCTTAAACCATATTCCATATTTAATGAATTTATTTTCTTTCTTGGGTATAGGTTTGATGAAATTAATGGTAAATTTTTTTTTTTTTCTCCTCCACTAGCTCGACGTTTCGCTTCTTGTTTGGAAGCTTTTTCAAGAGCTTTTTATTTTATTTCATCTGGTGAAGGATTTTTTTGCCTGCCCCACAAGTGTAACTGGAATCCATTTTAGGCAAATTTTGTATTCTGTTTTGAATAAAATATTTGTTTTTTCTTTTAGAATATTACGAACAAGAATTAGAAAAGTGTTACGACGAAAAATTGAAAATATACACTTGCCAAAAGTGCCAAAAGTCTTAAAAGTTTAAGTGTCATTTTGTAGGCGTAAGACTTTTGGCACTTTTGGCAAGTGTATATTTTCAATTTTTCGTCGTAACACTTTTCTAATTCTTGTTCGTAATATTCTAAAAGAAAAAACAAATATTTTATTCAAAACAGAATACAAAATTTGCCTAAAATGGATTCCAGTTACACTTGTGGGGCAGGGAAAAAAATCCTTCACCAGATGAAATAAAATAAAAAGCTCTTGAAAAAGCTTCCAAACAAGAAGCGAAACGTCGAGCTAATGGAGGGAAAAAAAAAAAAAAAAAAAAAAAAAAAATTTACCATTAATTTCACCAAACATATACCCAAGAAAGAAAATAAATTATATATATATATATATATATATATATATATATATATATATATATATATATATATATATATATATATATATACTATGTACTGAACTAAATTGGGTCACACTTCACTATTCCTAACACATGGAAAAAAAATTATAACGAAGGAAGTTCTGGGTAAAGGAAATTTACCTATTTCTTTAATTTATCCTACTTTGTGTCTCTCACTGTATCCAATGTTCCCATGTACCCTGTACCTCACCTTATTCTGAATATCCTGTATTTATCTATATGTATATCTACATTTAAAAAGCTAAAAATTCAATTAAAATAATATGTATAAATTTATATGGAGCGGCCACTGGCCGTATGTGTCATATATATATATATATATATATATATATATATATATATATATATATATATATATATATATATATATATATATATATATATATATATATATATATATATATATATATATATATATATATATATATATATATATATATATATATATATATATATATATATATATATATATATATATATATATATATATATATATATATATATATATATATATATATATATATATATATATATATATATATCACACTTCACTATTCCTAACACATGGAAAAAAAATTATAACGAAGGAAGTTCTGGATAAAGGAAATTTACCTATTTCTTTAATTTATCCTACTTTGTGTCTCTCCCTGTATCCAATGTTCCCATGTACCCTGTACCTCACCTTATTCTGAATATCCTGTATTTATCTATATGTATATCTACATTTAAAAAGCTAAAAATTCAATTAAAATAATATGTATAAATTTATATGGTTAGGTATATTTTATAATCTGTAGTCTGTACCTCAATTTTAATAATTTTAGAAATAGTCTCCCATACCTTATGAACTCTAGCAACAAACGATAATAAAATTTTCTTAAAAACACATCAACCCTTTATTGTTGTAATTAGAAAATAAAAAAACAAAATATTTGCAAAATAACTATATAGCCTATATCCCTCTCTGCCTAAAAATATCTCTGCTGTAATTCTAAAAAAGTAAAAATTCTAGCAACAAACGATAATAAAATTTTCTTAAAAACACATCAACCCTTTATTGTTGTAATTAGAAAATAAAAAAACAAAATATTTGCAAAATAACTATATAGCCTATATCCCTCTCTGCCTAAAAATATCTCTGCTGTAATTCTAAAAAAGTAAAAATTGCATCGGCCGGGAATCGAACCCGGGTCGCCCGCGTGGCAGGCGAGCATTCTACCACTGAACCACCGATGCTCCTATTAACTATTGCAATAGCAGGGTCATATCTCAACCATATAGTGAAT
Source organism: Kuschelorhynchus macadamiae (assembly GCA_030620095.1). Classification (NCBI taxonomy): domain Eukaryota; kingdom Metazoa; phylum Arthropoda; class Insecta; order Coleoptera; family Curculionidae; genus Kuschelorhynchus; species Kuschelorhynchus macadamiae. The sequence goes on from JAUTXW010003579.1 coordinate 275,242, forward strand.
GTTTTAAAGAAAAGATAATTTTTCAAAAAGAAAAGTAAAAATCAGGAGCTTTGCTAAAAAAGCGATATGGTGAATATATTATATCTTATCTTATATATTAAATCTTTTTAAGTATAACCAAATTTTTAAAAGTGTTTTTAATTTTAATTCTTTCTTTTACTAAAAATTTTACGTCTACGCTACAGGTAAAAATAAAACCAAAAAAATATATTAAATAATTTTTTTAACGTTTCATTAGGCCTGATTTTTACCAAAACGTTAAGTGAGAAAGCATGTTTTTTTTTGGCATCTACGGACCCTAAAACGTGAAGGTCTGTAAAAAACGTGGAAAGGTGATTTTTTCACGGTTACGATTACCATTTACAATTTACACCAAACGGTGAAAAAAGGCAATTTTCCTTTGCCTCTTTTTATATATTGTTTCAGTATACATGGTACCTTAAAGTGGATACAACAGCCACCTTAAAACGAAAATATATATTTTTTTACTTAAAAAGCGGTTGGTTTTTTATATAATAATTTTTTTTCGAAGATACATAGTAGCCCTAGGGAAATGAAATAGTTTCCTAAACATGAAAATATTTTACTCGGGTTCATAGTGCATATAGGTCTATGTTGTGAGGGATTCAATTTTGGTTGTCATGTCATGTTATAGGATGTTTAGATGACGTTTAAATTCCCGGTACAACCCGTTTTTTCAAAATATATTTTTAAGTTATTCTTCTTTTTTCAAAATTTCTATATTTCTGTAGCTCTTGACTTCCACTAGGTGCCACTTGAGGTTGCTAATGGTATCACGAGATTACCTTTTCTTTCAAGCTAACCCCTTACCGCTCTTACTCCCGCCATGCGCCATTACGCGGCCATTACGCTAATATCCTATGTAGAATTGGGCAGATAAATAGGATAGAATGCAGGAACAACTAGGCCTCACACAGGGGCGTGCAGTCCATGGAAGCCAGGGAAGCAGTGCTTCCCCAAAAAAATTTCAAAACATCTTCTAAAATGTAATTTTTGAAATAGGAAACCAATAATTTAGTTTATGTTAAAAATGCTAAAATATTATCTTACGATATTATCAAGCCCATAATAAATGCGGCCTTGACTCCGACTCAGCCACAATAGATTATCGAATAGAACCTATGCGGGCCGCTAGCTTCTCTGCAGCCAAGTCCTGTATGCTTGATTTCCTGTGACTCTAGCCAGAGGTTATGGAACTTTCCACCGGCTGTTTGCAATTTTTGCATTTCAGTCGCGTGCTTTAAGTGGTGGCGGAAGCTATCGTTGGAGTAGGTTCTTTGTTTGAACGGCTATCCGTGTGTTGTGTGATATGTATGTCGCGTCATGCATGGTGCGATATGGAAGACAATAATACGGACGCGGATATGCAAATACCGTCAACTTGGGCTGTCGGTAATAACGTTGAAAATGTTGGAGAATTTAGTAAGAAGAGTGTGTGTGAATGTGTGGTGTGTGTCTTAATAATAAAGGGATTTTCAACATTAAACTTAGCTGATAAGCTTCAAATAATTTCCAAAGGAAGGGCAAAACCGCCTATGAAAAATTTAACCACAAAAATGAAAACCTGTATTAGACATTTTTATCCGGAAAAACAATACGAACAATTTAAATGGCTAACAGGGTGTGAAAATATAAGTAAATTATTTTGTTGGCCATGTTTACTTTTTGAAAATGAAATAGGTCTCTGGAATAAAACTGGTTTTTCCGATTTAAACAATTTTCATAAAGCTGTAAAAAGACATATTATGTCCAAAGCGCATTTACAGGCCGTCATAAAAGAAAAAGTCTTCGGCAAAACCAGAATTGAACACGCCGTTTATAAACAGTTGGAAATTAGTCACCGCCAACACAATGAACTAGTCGATTAAAATAGGCAAATATTAAGAAGACTTATCGATGTTATTTGTTTTCTCGGACAGCACGAATTGGGATTTAGAGGTCATGACGAAACAAGGGTTTCTTCAAATAGAGAAAATTTTCAAGTTTTACTTAGTTTAATGGCTAAACATGATGATTGCTTAAAAAATCATTAAGAACAGTCTAGCGTTTTTCGCGGAACGTCGAATCGAATCCAGAATGATTTAATTTCCGCTGTTGCAACCATTATTCTAAAAAGAATTAAGCGGGATATTGGCGAGGCGCGGTTCATTGCTATTGTTCTGGACGAAACAACTGATATTACTAATTTTAGCCAATTATCTATAGTAAAAACGTTAACGTCAAGTGGGGCGACTTCGTATATCTGGTGTTACTTCGGACAACAGGTGGTTGATTGCATTATCGGGTCACAGCGGCAACGCTGTAAGGGCTAGCGCAAGTGTGGTTTGGTTTTGGACTTTGGTACTAGTTTTCCTTTGATTATGGTGGGTGACGGTCGTTCGCCGTGACTTTTCGCCGTTTTATCGTGTTTTAAGTGAAAATAGTGATTTTTGTGTTTAAAAAACAGCGAAAAAGTAAGTAATGCACACCTCACAAGCAAATTTTTGCAGACTTTTTATTCTTATTAGTAGAAAGCGTAATGCTTTATGAATATTCTGACGAGGAGTTTGTTTATTTACCTCTACCGACATTTTAGATACAGGGGGTTATCAAAAATTTCTTATTTCAGGGGGTGACTTCGGACATGGGCCGTATTTATCACAAAGTCGTTGGGGGCCGAAGCTACCAAAACTATGATAAAGCATCATTGGAAAACGCCATCCGTGATGTTAAATCACGATCCCGGAACCTGCGTGAAGCTGCTGACTATTACGGTGTACCCCGCTCCACCCTTAGTGATCGGGTTAGGAATAATAATCTCAAAAAAGTCGGAGGCCAGACATCGTTGTCTTCTGAAGAAGAGGAAAGACTAGTTGTGGCTATAACACTGGCGGCGGACTGGGGATTTCCTCTTTCACCCTGCGATGTACGAATAATAGTAAAACAATATTTAGATAGAAAAGGAGTGGTTATAAAGAAGTTTCGAGATAACATGCCCGGACAAGAATGGATTAGATCATTTTTGACTCGACATCGGAATCTCACGACAAGATTTTGTCAGAATATCAAAAGATATAGGGCACAAGTAAGCCCCGAGACATTAATGGACTATTTCAACGAACTTCAAACCTCATTAGAAAATGTACAGCCATCCCTAATCGTAAATTATGATGAGAGCAATTTTAGTGATGACCCGGGAAACGTTAAGGTTATTTGCAAAAGAGGATCGAAGCACTGTGACAGAGTTATGGATTCATCCAAGTCTAGTGTTAGTGTAATGATGTCAGGTTCTGCAAGTGGCGAACTTCTTCCACCCTTCGTCGTTTATAAAGCCAAACACCGATATCAGGAGTGGGAAGAGGATGGACCAGCCGGCTGTGGATACAGTGTCACAACTTCAGGGTGGTTTGATTCAAGAACCTTCTTAGAATGGTTTCGACAGATAGCCTTACCATATTTCAGAAAGAAAGAGGGACAAAAAGTTTTAATTGGAGACAATTTGTCCAGTCACTTAACGATCGAAGTAATTGAGGAATGTCAACGTGAGAATATAAAATTTGTTTTACTTCCACCAAACTCTACTCACCTTTGCCAGCCTTTAGATGTTGCTTTTTTTGCGCCTCTAAAAAAAGCATGGAGGAGAATTTTGACTGAGTGGAAGTCCAAACGAAGAGGGCCCTTTCAGAAGAAAGATTTTCCAAAACTCCTCAAGAGATCCTTAGAAGAAATTAACGCTAATGCAAAGAAAAATTTGTTGTCCGGATTTCGCGCCTCAGGAATTTGGCCCTACAACCCACAGGAAGTCTTAAAACGTCTGCCCCAAAGACTTATGACTAATAATGCTCAACCACTGGATGAAATAGATAAATCACTGCACGAATTCCTCAAAGTGAACAGAAACCCCGAGGTGCAATCAAGACCAAATCGGCGCAAACGCATCAATGTGCCACCAGGAAGACCAGTCGTCCTTGAAGATATGGATACTCAACGGACAATTATTGAATTGGAAAGCGAATCAGAAAATAGGCCGTCTACGTCTGGTGCACAAAGTTCCACAAAACCCCAGACCATTTCCTCCGATGATTCCGATACAGACTCTTTGCCATTAGCCCATCTTACAGCTATAAAGAAAAAGTTAAATTTGTTTGATCAAAATTGTTTACCACCTGACTCATCTGATTCCGACTCAGACTCTTTGCCATTAGCCCACGTTGTAAATGCCAAGAGAAACCCCACTCATCAACCCACTCAACCAGACTCATTTGATTTGGACGAAGAAGTGACTACCGACAAACCAAGAAGTTGTTTCTCAAATGAAGATTTTGTTGAAATAGACGATTTTATTGTAGTAAAGGTTCCTATATGCAAGTCATTTAAATTTAAGTTCTATATTGCAAAAGTTGTAAATGTTTTTAAAAAAAAATATGTTGTTAGCTTTCTTCGAAAAAAGAAACATGGAGAGAACGTTTTTTTCTATTTTCCAAACGTGCCGGATGAAAGCGAGATTGGAAAAGATGAAATTGTTAAAAAGCTTTATCCCCATTCAAATTCTCGAAGAGGTCATATGTTTTCTAATTTACCTGATCTTGTGATAGAGTAAATTATGGCTGTTTCTATTGCAAACTACCTAAAGTTATGCAATAAACTAGTTTAGTTTTATTATAAGAATTATGCTTTAGTTTTGTTTCGTTATTGTTTTTTAAGAATTATGTTTTGTTTTTATAATAAATATTTTATATTTCTACAATAAAGTGTTTCTTTACATGAAATAAATATTTAAACATTTAAAAAAATATATATTTGTCCGAAGTCTCCTATAGAGAAGGTTAAAATCGGATTTATGTGATTTTCTACCGGCGTTCGGAGTCACCCCACTCTATGGGGTGAATTCGGACAGTCTTTAACAAAAAAAATCTGAAAACTAAAAGCAATTGGAATATTTTTGAGAGTGTCAAAATGTTTCTTGATGTTAAAGGTATATTGAGCGAAACTTTCAAAAATTTTGCTTTATCGGTATTTATTTTGCGATCAAAAATATTGCAAAATGTGACCGAAGTCACCCCACTTGACGGTAATATACGTTAAAACAGACGCAGACGGAAGTATTCAAGAGCGATTTTTAGGTTTTAAGAATGTGTCTGAAAATCGTACAGCGGATGCGTTATATAACGTAGTTTATAACGTTACTAAAGAAATTAATGGAGAGAAAAAATTAGTTGCTCAAAGCTATGAAGAAGCTGAAGTGATGGCAGGACAATTAGGGGGTCTGTAAGCTAAAGTTCGAGAAACTTTCCCAAGTGCTGTGTTTGTCTATTGTTTTCCTCATAAATTAAATTTAGTTTTATCCCAGTCCATCAATCACATTAAAGAAGTGTCGAAATTGTGTGAATTAGTATTGACAATACCTGCCACAAGTTCATCAGTAGAACGCAATTTTTCAACACTTGAACGTATAAGAAAAGACTTTCGCATACATCATACATCGCTGTTGTCCATTGAAAATAAACTTCTCCAAAATATGTCGGAGCATCGACGTTTTTATGATGACGTCATTGACGAATTTGCAAAAAATGATCGAAGAATCGAATTACATTACAAATAGGTAAGTTTCTAAAAATTGCTTCCCTTTCTTAAAATTTCACCGCACGCCCCTGGCCTCACACGTTCATAGCGTCTGCTCCCTTTATAGGGGGGTCGTTAGTTTCTACACTGAGCGGAGGGATCTCTCGCCTCCCCAGAAACAAGGCAGCTAAACAAAACACGTGGAACCACTTATGTCAAAAACTCAGAAGTCTGCCTTCCACGAGGTGATTAGAAAAAAGTATATTTACACCGCCGAAGTGCGAGGGGCACACGGACACACACCAAGAATTCGTTCTTGTATGACTTACAATATGGCGTCTTGTATGCTGCTTGTGATTGGTTGATATCCTTGTGGAACTATGTTATTGTATTATGTGTATATTGATTTCAGACCGTAAAAAAACTGTATATTGGCGGTTTCTGTTTTGAGTAATGACGTCATAAAATTGCTTACATTTTAATACAACAGCCCCATTCGTATTATTGCATTGATGTTCCCATTATGAAAACTTCTTTTGTGGGTAATTTTAAAAGTGAGTTTGCTATTATATTTAACTTTATTTGGTGATATTTAGCACCATATTTTTAAAGGGGGGGGGGGGTTATCAATTTGACCATATGTATTTTTTTACGTATGTAAATCGACTATTCCGCGATGATTTGACCCATTTTCAAAACATATTCAGAAAAAGTGTTGAAAATGTCGGAATGATGGTCATTTTGAACTGTTTACTTCAAAAAATGGACTAAAATGTGTGAACATTTTAGTTTGGAAAGTCGGTGCCATATTAATATAGACAGTAAAATCTACTTGTACTATTAGACATTAAAACACTTAACAGATAAATATATTTTTGTTATAAGGTAATTAAGAATAAGTTTGGAGCTGAGTTCCCAGAGAAAAATTTTCCAGATGAAATGTTATTTTTCACTTAGGCTTTAACCAAACTGTTTTAAGAACAACAGTTTTATTGTCCTATACTAAATGGTATCAACAACATACAAAATACCTACCATCTAAATGACGTTCCACAATATATATATTTTTGAGTTTAACATGGAAAATCACATTGTATAGTTCTGAAGATGACCTGATAGAGGACGAAATGTCGACTAATTACAACAATAGATTTTCTATGTGCGTTTTATTGACCATCATCCAACCTAAAACACATCCAATATTGCTATTGTAGTTACTAAAAATAAATCAGAATTAAAAATTAAATCTGTAAATACATAGAATTTTCGTATAAAATATTTTTATAACTCTTACCGTTTTTGAAATAGTTTACACTTCCCGATCGCTACAGGAACGTAATGTTGTTAATACGTGCAGGGTGTCTGGTTATATTTTAAACGCTACCTACCTTAGAGACTTATTTATATGAGTTATCAAAATATTTTAAATACCAACGTTTTTAGGTTTTATCAGAATCATTAGAATTTACAAAGAAAAACAAAAGACAATCGAAAAGTTAACAAATGAGCCTCAAATTCGTTATTTTAAATAAGACACCCGGTAAAATATTGTTTCAATAAATAGGTCTCTTCTTGCCGATTATAAATATACCAGGTATCATACCTTTATTTTTAAAAACAACCGATAAACTTGACAAAAACCCTTCAATAAAAAGCAGTGTAACTTCAAGAAAGATTGAGAACGCGCTACTACATAGTGGAGTCAATGAGTCAATAGGAACACTTACCTTTTATGACAGGGTTTTTTTCTAAAATATCTCGTGTATCTTTAAAGATAAAGATATCAAACCTAATATATTTATAATAAGCAAGAAGAGATCCATTTAATGGGTAATATTACACAGGGCGGTATATGTAAAATAACGTCGTGATCATTGGTTATCTTTCCGATAGTGTTTTGTTTATTTTTTGTAAATACTAAAATCCAAAAAACATTTATATTTATAGTTTTGTTGATAACTCATATAATAAAGTCTCCAGGGGACCCTTTAAAATATACTCAGAGACCTGTACATATAAATGAAAAAATCCCTCTTGGGTTCTAGAGCTATAGCGTAAATTGGAATTGTGGGACCCCTGCAATGTGAAAAAAAAACTAGGAAAATACAATATTTAGCACATACACTACTAATAAGGAGACTTGTGGGCCTACTTGACAAGTACATTTTGCACAAATTGACTTCGATAATAATTTCGAAATTAAAACTTTTACTTTGACTTTAACCCCCGTATTCAGTAAAAAGTTTTAAGAGTTAAACCAACACCAACTCTACAAGAAAGCCTGCAAGCGGGCATCGATGAGTCATCATAGGTAGTTTTTCCCGCAATGAACAGCTGGACATCTGACGTCACAGCGGCTATATTGTTAGGCACTGTCATGTCATTCATGTCAATGTTCACTTTTGAAAGTTTGTCTACATGGATTAATCGTAAAATAAGTTCTTTTTTCCTGGTTTTTCAAGTGAATGTTTAGTTTTTGATACATGTAAGTATACTTAAGATGAATACAAGCGTATATTGGCGATTTCTAATAAATAAAGATAAAACTTGATTTTTACTTAAATAACCATAGAGATATGTGTATTTTGCCTATGATTCCTTTTTTACTTTTTAGATTATTATAGCAACGAAATCAGTTATCAGATTCTCAACAATAATTCAAGCTTTTCCAAAGAAGAAAACGCAGTAGATTCAAATCGTGTGAAAAACCTGGTTTTGATGGGAACTTCCCATAATCAAAGGGAATGCTCTTCCAAGTATAAGAGATCGAGTTTAAAAGGTTGAGGTAAGCGCTCTTTATACATTTTAGGTATATATTCATATTGCAAAAAATATTTAATATGTTAAAACAGTATTTAATTTTGAATCCATTGTTACTGATTTTAACATACTTTGTCAATCATATATTTTTGAATTTGTTACTTGCAGATTAAACTTGATGAATGACATTGAGGAATCTATGTGCAAATGCTCTAAGAGGTCAATTGTTGTGTCATCATATGGCTATATTGCTAATATTTGCATACCACAATATATCCGTTAGAAATGAGGTAAAAACCATAGATGATTGTTTGGTAGAAAATGGTACACCGTAGAAAAAATTTCTGAAATATGCCAGAAAAAAGTAGGCCAATTTTCAAATGAAACCAGGTTAATCGCAAGGAAGAATTGTTAGACTTCCAGCAATTTTGTTTCTGTCCTGTATGATAAATAAAAGATTCCCACCTTCGTTATGTAAATAACTCACAGGTAATATACATTTTATTTTTAATTATGTATTCAGTGGGTATATTAATTGGTAAGTTTTATTGAGCTTTAAAAAGTGTATTGTATTTCAGTTACTAATTCTGTTCTATATATGTATATATCTAAATTATAGTTAAAAAGTTATTTACCTAAAACATCATGAAACAGATTAATTTTGTATATTTTGCCCTTTCAAATCAAAATACTTTTTTTTTGACCACTGAACATCCCAGTGTAATAATTTTTAGCTTCTTGAGAGTTGGATATGTTTTGTAGGTGGTTGTGGTAATCATCAATTATACACGTCATTTAGATAAATTGCTTATCAGTAATGTCACTGTTATTATATTGAACGCAGTTACCAGGGGCGCCCATATGGGGGGAGCATTGCCTCCTCCTTGTATTTTGGAAAATGTCCCCTAATCGCTGAACCACCTGCGAACGTCTTTGGCAGTTAATTTGAGCTAGGTCATATGGAATGATATTTTTGTAAACTTACTAGTAAAAGCTGGATCGCAATTAACCATTTAAACAATCGAGCTGAGTATTGTGTGCTTTATTAACTGAAAAATATTAAAAGGATGATTTATTCAAGTGTTTTATTGTATAAAAATTTATGAATATTTTTTTTGACAAAAATAGGACAATTATTAATTACTGCTTATGGCAGTATCTGAATATGGCTATTTCCGATCTGAGATTTGCAGACTAATGATTATTTATCTGCTGCCTTTATTTTTTTTTATTCTTTTCAGTAAGAAACACTTTAGATGGCATAAAGACCATACAATGGAGGCAAGAACATAAAACTAATGGGAATATTTGAAAACAACCGAAATGCTACGGTTACCCTACAACATTGTGGCTTGATAAGAGTGGATTTATTGGAGGGAGTACTGATGGCCTAGGGAAAAGATTCTACATATATATATATATATATATATATATATATATATATATATTTTTTTTTTTTTTTATTTAAGTAGATACATATCATTTTTAAGTGGAAATAAAAAAGTGTATAATATATTTTTTTTTGGTCACATTCCCTACAACAAACTATATGTAATAAAATGTATAAATAAAACTTTATCTTGTCGTTAACTATAAAAAGTACTTTTAGTCAGTTATTTAAATATAATATAGGTAACAAAAAGTAATTTTATAAATCAGCATTGGGAAAATTTAGTTATACAGAATAACTCTGTATAGAAGTTTAAAGTATATTACATAAGTGTTAAAAGTGAAATTTTTCAAACGAGGTAGGTCATAGAAAAAATAGTAAACTATTTTTCTTACAAACACAAAGAGACTTAGGTCCTTTCGGATAGTTTCCATTGCAATTAGGTACACAACAAATAAAGGGCATTGTTCTAAATTCACATATTTCTTTGCAAATCCACTTTTTATTAGAATTCAAGTGTTAACCTCACTACCACAAACTTCTATTTTGACGAAAGTTTTATAGCAGCAGTCTCAAAACTAAAAGCACTAACACAAATATGTACAGAAATAGTTAAAAACTAATAATGTTCTAATTTATTTGTAAAAACGAATGCAAAACACACGCCGTAAATGAATTTACAGATAGCAGTTAACTACAAAAATGTACTACTAGTGATGACTCATCGCAAACTGTCAACGGCCGTTTCCAGGCTTTCTAGTAGAGACGTTGTTGGTTAAACCAGGTCTAGTTGCCATGGTACTTAAAACTCTTAGTTCGCCAATTATGTTTCGCTTATGTCACTGTCATTTTGTAATTGTGACATTTAGGCAAATTATTTGCTCACTTGTTAAATGACATCTCAAACCCACAACTGTCAAGTTAGACCTGTTACAGGTGTAAAAGTTTAAATCCCATAAATAATAGTTACATTAGATAAACTTACTGCACTTAGCCCAGGATTTCATTACTTTCATTTTAATGTTTTGCTCTTCCAGCAGCTTTCAAAACTATAAAGGTTTTCTGAGATATAAAATTGAACTTTTTTGATCGTGCTTCTCCTCGCTCTTACGTTTCATCATAGTCGGGTTATGCAACTAATTATAATGTTAATTTACTTTAGTCTTTGACTGTGACTTATATAAGCCTTTTTCAAATTGAAAATTGTGTGTTTTATTTTTTATCCCTTATTAGCTAAAAACAATATTTATACGTCAAATATAAACTTAAGTATAAGTAAATTTGCAACCTTTTAACGTATCGCTTTCCTGTAATACAAAATTAAAATTCCTATTTATGTTAATTACACATATTATTTTCGTATTATACAAAAGCTGGCCAAGTCCCTGGCTTGTAGGTTTTTTCTTGCAACTGCATTCACGCAAGGTCGATTAAGAATTTCAAGTCTTCTTGCTATATGCTAAAAATTTGTAATTCTTCACAAAAACACGTCTAATGCATGTATGTTTCCGTGTTATTTTATACGATATTACAAAATAATATGAACACGACATTTTGGTATAAATTATACAGGGTTGAATTATTATATAATAGTGTAGAGGCACTACTCAATATAAAATCCGTAGGCTTTTATAGCATGTTCCCGAGTTTGTCGAACTTGCTACAGAACAGCTTTGTCTTCCATAATTCTTGCATCTGTGACCAAAATAAATAACTTTATTTGTAAAGAGAAAGCCAGAATTGGGGTCAAAAATAAAGTTGATGTTTTACTCTTAAGCAAGGAGTACAGAGAGAAACTGCCATCCGTCGGGTTCGTAGCAAAGAGAGCTTGTGCATCTAAGGTTGTTGGCCTATGTTTTAATTTTTTAACTTTTAAAACTGTCTACACTCATCTATTATTGTTTTTGATTTTTTTTATAGCGCTAGCTCAGGCTAAAATCTATAACTTTTGGTTCCGCGTTTTTCCAATTAGATATAAAAATTCGGTAACTTTCTTCCTTATCAATATTTCCTTATATTAGGATTAGATTGTGAAATATGACTCATTTTAGTTCCGCACATAGTCATTTAATAACTCCTTTGGTTTTCTTTCGCAATAAGCTTATAAACATTTTTAATAATGCTTTTCCGATGGTAAACATTACATCAAAATCTTTAAAACCGTGGATTACTAAGGGACTTAAGATTTCATCAAGAAATATGAGATGTCTACATACCTTGAGGAAATATTTGATTAATAATAATAGTTTTTTTATCACATTTTTAGCAATACAGAAATGTATATAGAAAGTTAGTTAAACTGGCGAAATATTTGTATTATAGCAATAGAATCGGACAAGCAAGAAATAAACAGAAGGAAATTTGGTGTATAAAAAAATTCTAAAACACCTTACAAGTCAAACTTAAATGCTGATAATCTACTATTGTTCCATCGCTCAAAGTCTTTCTAATAACATTGTTCATCTTACAATCAATCCTTTATCTTTTCTTAATGATATCAAGGTTCCAGATACCCTCTATTTTGAACCTGTGGACACTGAGGAGTTAAAAAGTGTGTTTTCTGACATACAAAACAAGAAGGGTACTGGATGGGATAAAATATCTGTAAAAATGTTTCAGAATTGCCTTAAAGTCACTTACGGAAGCCATTAATTTCTCATTTCCAGTGGTGATTTTCCAAGCCTTCTGAAGATGGATACTGTTGTTCTCTTATTTAAGGGTGGTGACAGCAGTTTGCCTTCGGATTTCAGGCCAATTTCATTATTACCCACCTTGTCCAAGATCATAGAAAAAATCATAAAAAAACGTATGCTCAGTTTTTTAGAAAAACATAAATTACTCTCATTATCGCAGTTTGGGTTCCAGGGTTCAAAGAATACTAATGATGCCACATTTCATATATTTGAAGACCTGCACCTGAATCTCAATGATGGAGAGGTTGCTTCAGCAGTGTTCTGTGATTTAACTAAGGCATTCGCCTATGTCTGTCACGGAGTACTGTCGGACAAAATTGAAGTCTACGGTTTCAGGGGAACAATTTTAAAATGATTCAAATCATACCTTTCAGAACGTAGTCAGTCTGTCCATTTTCTAAATGTAAATTCAGCTAGGCATGATATCTCAGCTGGAGTGCCCCAGGGTTCAGTTATTGGCCCTTTATTTTTCCTTATCTATATAAATGATTTACCCTCAGCTATATCTTATGGGCGCTGTACTTCTTTTGCTGATGATACCACAATACTTTGGCACCACAGTGATGTAAATATATTGAATAATATGGTATCTTCTGACATAATAACCATTAAAAACTGGTGTGATCTACCCTTCTCTTAACATCTCCAAAACGAATATATTAAACTTCAAATGTGAGCTTAATGATATTCAAATAGCTGGTCAAGCAATTAATAGTCTCAATAACAATTTATTTCTGAGGTTGGAAATAGATTCAAGATTGAAGTTTGATAATCATATAACTGCTTTGTATGCCAAATTGTCCTCTGGTTTGTTTGCTATTCGGACTGTTAGAACTGAAGTAAACTATACTGTCGCACGCAATGTATATTTTTCAATACTTGAATCTCACCTGCGTTAGGGCAACATATTTTTGGGGCTCCTGCTCACAGTACCTATTTCGAGTTTTTCGTCTGCAGAAGCGCGCTATTAGATACCTCTGTTGCCTTAGACTGCGTGACTCATGCAAGCCAGCTTTTATTTCTAAAAAGATCCTTACCCTAGCAGGCATTTATATTTTGGAGGCAGTTTGACTAATGCATAAAAAGTTAGCTACACAAATTCATTCTACACCATCTGTTATGACCCGCAGTTCTTATAATATCAGTCTACCAATCCCTTCCTCGGCATTAACAAAAAACTCTATATTTTACAATAGTAAAAAATTATTCAACAAACTGCCAGTTGAGCTTCGCAAAGTCAGAATGTACTCTTTGCGGCATAGCTAAAAAAACTGCTTACCCGATTAACTTCAAATTTTGGTCAAAAATTAAGGGTCATATGGGGAATTCCTAGTATTAGTAAAAATCCAATATGGCGAAGCAAAATGACAACCTAATGAAATGTTAAAAAAAAAATTACTAAAGCACTACCTATTAAATATACCTCAAATTTTGCACAAGAATCAAATACTATGTGAAAATTAGCTGGTAAAATTTTGGTACGAATCCAAGATGGACAAACAAAATGGCGGCTTAATAAAATATTTAAAAATTCTACTTGAAAAACTACTTAATGGTTTAATTTCAAATTTTGTGTCATAATTAACTGTTGTATAGAAATGAACTAGTATAATTGAGGTATGAAATCAAGATGGCGGAACAAAATGGGGGCCAAATAACATTATTGTAATATAGAAAAAAATAATCCTACATTACATATCTATTTTAGCGTCCTTAAATGCCAAATATTATTTATCAATTACGTGGGTCTGTCTGTCAGTTCGCTATTTGCCCGATCGACCTCAAATCTTGGTCAAAAATTAATTGTCATATGCGGATGACCTGGTAATATTTTGATAAAAATCGAATATGGCGTAACAAGATCACAGCCTAGTGAAACGTTAAAAAATTATTACTAAAAAACTAATTATCCGATTTACTTTAAATTTTGCGCAATAAGAAAGTGTTACATAGGAATGAACTTGTTACATTTGGTATGAATCCAAGATAGCAAAACAAAATGGCGGCCTAATAAAATATTTAAAAAATCAGCCTGAAAAAGCACTTATTAGATTAATTTAAAATTTAGTGCAAGCATTAAGTGTGATATGAAGATAATCTGATAAATTTGGGGTACGTATTCAAGATGGCTAAACAAAATGGCGGCCAAATAAAATGTTTAAAAAATCAACATAAAAAACCTTCTTATTCAATCGATTATAAGTTTTGCAGAAAAACTGAATGTGATGTGGGGATGAACTGGTACGAATTCAACATGACGGAAAATGGTGGAACAAAATGGCGCATAATAAAAATATTTGAAAAGACTATATATATGTATTACTAAATGACTATGTACCGAACTAAATTGGATCACACTTCGCTATCCCTAATAAAACGAAAGATTCATAACGAGGGAAGTTCCGGGTGAAGGAATTTTTTTTTCGTTCTTATTTTTTCTACCAGTTGATGTAACTGTTGTGTTGATTATAATGTATTATGTTAAATATTTCGTAGTTCATCTAATAGCAGACTTGAAATCAAGCCAATGGCAAATATATGCAATATATTTTTTAAAAACGTTTCTGTATATTCTGAATAGTTCTAGTTTACATTTATTTTTCACTTAATTTTGATGTTAGTATAAATTGTAAGGCGGTACGAAATTATATTTTTCAAATATATCAAAAAGTATCTTCTCTTATTGTGGAATGTTTTCTTTTTAACCCTGATGATGACACTGAGCAGTGTCGACACGTAGGGATCTGATTTAAATATTCAATAAAACTATCCAAAAAAGCTGCTTAAATATTTTCTTTTGAATTATATTATTAACGTGAACTACTAATTAGTTTTTAGAAATAATTAAAAAAAAAATCACCAGACCGGAATTTTGCCCCGCCATATTGAGTTTTTACCAAAATGTTACCAGGTCATCTTTATATAGTATTCGTTGCTCTACTAAATAAATAAGTTAAGAATTTTAGAATAAGCTTCTAACGATACATCGTTTGCTGAAATTTGTGAACAATTAAAAGCACTTATCGAATTGAACTATTTTACTGTCGCAGTTCAAAACGTGCAAATATTAAAAACATATTTAACCCACGCAACAAACTAAAACACAACGATAATGTTTAGTAGCGTCATCACTCTCATATATTGATAAAATAATCTATACTGGCCAGGTAATTAAATAGTTAATGTTCCATTGGCAAGTTATAGTGCATCCCTAATGACTCATCGCAGGCAATTACAGGCTAAGTGATTAATTCAGTTGGGATAGTTAAGCTATAACAATAAATTCGCAGAAAAACTCGAAATGCATAGGATGCAAAGAAGCGAGGGATACTACTTGTCTCTCATGTACTTAAAGGCATAAGTCCAATTCAATTTCCAACGATGCATAAGTTATTCCGAAGGTAGATCATGTTTTGAGCTGGGCAATTTTTAATTGTATCATGTCCTTGTCCGAATGTTCGATTGTAACATTTTTTTATCAGTATAGATCTTCTTATTGTAGAGGTTAAAACGAAATACTAACATAATCAAAATGCGGAGTATTTATAGGTTTTGTTAGGATTGCTTAGGTTGGCTATAAAGAAAGTGCGTGATAGTACGCCAATTTTATCAGGATTGAAGAAAATCTGGGTCTATATTAAAACAAGTATTTTTTTTCACAAATTCTATACTATTAGGTGGATTTGTCCCATTAGGGTTAAGTTAGCCCAGGTTACCTCAGGTTTCAGAGACAATTGTCCTGACATATTTCGAACCCTAAATATAAAGTGACCCTTGGAAGACAACCCGTTTGCCCCCCAAAGGGCATCCCAGAAAAGTATTGTTACACACAAAACTTCTTAATAAGCATTTAATTTGTCACAAATGAAGATCATACGAGAAACATTTCAGAAGAGTACCTACTTTTGTGAATTTTCTGTTTTCAATGTGACCCTGGTAGTTTAGAGTTTTCTTTAATAAGTACCCGTACCATATATAAAATCGGTAAATTACTTTACCCGGAACTTCCCTCGTTATGAATTATTACTTTTATTGGGAAGAGTGAAGTGTGATTCAAGTTAGTTCAGTACATAGTCACAGTATATATGTGTTACATATAATGTCTCTTCATTTTTATTAGGCGCCATTTTGTTCCCTCATTGAATTCGTAGCAATTTGTTTACCATTTCCTTTCTACCTATACCACACCTGACTTTTGGGCATAATTTAAAATAAATTCTATAAGTATCCCTTATTCACATTTAATTTTTCTGCAAAATTTAAAATCAATTGAACAAGATTTTGTCGCATTGATTTTTTAAAAATTTTATTTGGCCGTCATTTTGTTTCGCCATCTAATTGAAACCCATATTATCATTCTTTACCTACTCTGTTGGTCCGCAGATATCCCAGATATTAAGTTTCTGAATGGTTTTCATTAACGATTCTCTTGTTGTTGTGTTAGAGTGGTGTATTATTTAGGGTTAAAATACAGTAAAAAAAACAAAGGTTGTTTTTTAAATTGCCGAGGTTTCGCCAATTTACTGTTGCAGCGTCAGGACACAGATTATATACCCTGCATGAAAGAAACCCATATTAGTCTTTACCTACTCCATTGGTCCCCAGATATTTCTTAACCCCAAATAATACACCACTCTAACATAACAACAAAAAGATCGTTAACGAAAACCATTTAAAAATTTAATATCTGCGATGCAACGTAGTAGGTAAAAACTGATAATATGGGTATCACGCAGGATATACAATTTTTATGTCTTATGAGGATACAATAATAAAGTTCTTTTATTTTTTACTGGATCCTAACCCCAAATAATACACCACTCTAACATGAGAAGAAGAGGATCGTTAACGAAAACCATTTAGAAACTTAATATTTGAAAAATAACTGCTGACAAACGGAATATGTAAACACTGATAATATGGGTTTCATGCTGAATATAGAATCTACATGTGTCCTCAAGATGCAACAATAAAGTTTCGAAACGTCGACTATTTAAAAATAGTCTTGTTTTTTTTTACTAGATCCGAATAATACAAAACTCTAACATAACAACAATAGGATTGTTAACGAAAATCATTTAGAAACTTAACATCTGGGTAATATATGCGGAGCAATAAAGTAAAAGTATTGATAATATGGGTTTCAAGCAGAATATAAGATTTATGTGTCCTGAGCATGCAACAATTAAGTTGCGAAACGTCGACAATTTAAAAAAATACTTGTTTTTTTCACTGGATCTTAACTCCAAATAATACACCACTCTAACCAACGTTTTTTAACATTGTTCGGCCATATCGGATTTTTACCTAAATATTATCACGCCATCCCCATAAGATCCTTAATTTTTGGTAGTAATATTTAAGCTATGTCGCGAAATGACACACAGACCGACAGACGGACCGACGGAATTGATAAAACATTTTTTTGGCATCTAGGGAGACTAAAACATGAAGATACGTAAATGATGGAAATTTCTTCACGATTACAAAAAATTTATTTGACCGCTATCTTAAATTAGTAAGACAGTTTTACTAGTTGAGCTATATATACTATATCACAATTAGTTATGGCACACAATTTGAAATCAATCCATTAAGTAGTTTTTTCAGGCTGAATTTTTAAATATTTTATTATACCGCCATTTTGGTTTCGTACCAAAATTTTACCAGTTGATTCCAACATAATATTTGATGTTTATGCAAACTTTAAAATAAATTGGATAAGATATTTTTTCATAATAATTTTTTTAACATTTCCCTACGCCGCCATTTTGTTTCGCCATTCTGGATTTTTACCAAAAATTACCAGGTCATACCCATATAATCCTTAATTTTTGATAAAAATTAGAAGTCAATCGTGTAAGTAGTCTTTAAGCTATGGCGCGAACTGACAGACAGACAGACGAACCAAAGGAATTGATAAACCATATTTTTTTCGCATCTAGGGACGTTAAAATGTAAAGACGTGTAAAACCTGAGAGGGTGATTTTTTTCACGATTACATACTTTTTATTTGGCCACCATTTTGTTCGGCCACCTTGAATTAGTACCAGAATTTTACTAGTTTATCCCTCGGTTTATCCCTATACAACAATTAGTTATTGCACACAATTTGAAATCAAACCATTGAGCAATTTTTTCAGACTGAGTTTTTAAATATTTTATTATGCCGTCATTTTGTTCCGCCATCTTGGATTATTACCAAAATTTTACCACTTGATTTCAACATAATAGTTGAATGTTTTTGCAAAATTTGGGATAAAGTGGATGAGTAGTTTTTAATAATAATTTTTTTAACATTTCACTAGGGCGCCATTTTGTTTCGCCATATTGGATTTTTACCAAAATGTTACCAGGTCATTCCCATATAACCCTTAATTTTTGACCAAAATTTGAAGTCAATCGGTTAAGTAGTTTTTTAGCTACGCCGCGAACAGACAGAACAGACAGACAGACAGACAGACCGATAAATGAGAAAACATGTTTTTCGTCATCTAGAGACCCTAAAACGTGAAATCTGAGTGAAATAAAAAAGAAGAAAAGCTTGACGAGTTGAAAGGTAGAAGCATTTTAAATATATAAGTACGTTATGTAATATGTTGTGATATTTGCCTATAAAAGGTAAATTTCTCGTAGTGTTACCATCTTAGTAATTTCATTTTGGGATCCGGTAATAGGATCAAACATTGATAGTGAGGATTATGAAAAACGATGTTAGTAATATTCTGGTAATCTGGTTGCGTTTTGGTAATTAAGGAGCATATTGGATTTTTGTCGACAAATCAAAATTTTATATAAATTTTGATTAATTTAAGTGACTTAATAGAAGATTTGGACAACATTTTATATAAGATTTGGACGTATGTTGGCAGTTGAGGCGGTACTGCTCAGCCGGTAATTGACTATCTTTTTCTTTTAAGTCATGATTACCTTAATATCTATGATAACTATTGTCAATTTATGAAAATAGAAAATTTTTAATTTTAATTTGAAACGAAAATAACAGTAACTAATAATATAAACAATGAACGATTCTTACTGGATGTGGCTTGAGAAGCTTCTTTATCTTGAGGATTGTGCGATATTCTTTATGCAATAGCTTCGCGGTATGTCTATAAATAAAAGTAGAATAAACTTGTCATGTTTGAGTATTAGGGTATTCAAAAATTCATATTTCAATTGTTTTGAACCCAACGCTGTTCCAGGTTGAAACTTTATGTTCGAAGGCCGTTTAATATTAATAATAGATGTCTTTTAGGGTTTTACAAAGATTATTAAATTAAAACTAAAACAGGCCAAATAGAAACAAGGCGCAGTCTAGCCGAAATGGCTACTCAACTGAACCTTGCTTCACTGGTTGAATCAAAGATACTATTTATACAAGATTTGGAACAAATTATTGCAATTAAATTTATAAATAAATAAACAATCCAAAAAACATATGGAAGGTAACACAGAATATAAGCCATTCTTATATATGTCCACTCGGAGGAGGAAAAAACCCCAAAAAGAAAATATGAAATATAAAAATCATTATCATTAGAGTACTTTACATTTATTTTTACTTAAGAATATTAAATCTTTGAAACTCTAATAATTTTGTTTTCAAAAAGGAAAAGAGATTTCCTTACAAGGTTTTTTTACATTTTTAAAATCTGGTAATAATCTGGTATTTTAAATTGTCCATTCTAATCTAAGCGTCTATAAAGGCAACACGATTTAACGACAATATAGCTAGCGGTACTCCAACTCTTAATGCGAAAAGATCGTCCCTTGGGTATCCCATGCACATAAACTCCTGACTTTATGAATAAACTGTTTTGAAAAACTTGTTATTTCGGGATAAATAATCCTTTATAAAACTTCTTTTTATATGTAGCCTAATTCTGTACTCTTATTTTTTAAACCCAAAAAAATTAAAAAAACAATGCGACTGGGAACGATGGGTTGAATGAGCCACCCATCGGCGGCGCGTCGGCAATCATCAGAGCTACCCGACCTGCTGCCGATAGTACCTCTAAACCAACCACAGGGGAGAAGCGTAAGTACAAACCTGCAGAAACGGGACAGATCTCTAAAGCCGGATCTATAAACTTAACGATGACGTTACGGTGCTGTTGTTTTAGCTTTCAGAACTTCATAATCTTGACGTCCAACATATACACTGCCAGATTTTTATCTACCATGTTTCACATGTCATGTCAAAAAACTATACATAATTTTTTTTTGTTTCTAATAAACAAATAAATCCCGAAAACAGAAAATAACACCAACAATGAGAGCATCCCAAGCATATACAAAACACATTAAATGGCCGTCCTTTTTCAACTGAATTTAATTTCAATACGCATGTTTAACATGTCACTGTACTGAGAATTTTCCTTGGTGATCTACGACATATCGCGCAGTAGAACTTAAAATCTGGCCAAGTAAATGTTTGTATTAAAGCACATAGGTTTAATTTCAGAACAAAATCAACAACAACCTCAAGTTTATATTTATAAATCCAGCTGAAGTCCTTAAAACGGTACCACCTAAAAATGGTGCGCCAGGATCGGAAACCTATCTATAGGAATTTCCCTATTCTGTAGAATAGAAAATTCCTGCGGTGGAGGCTCTTGTGGCATGGCATATCGAAAAAAAACCCACTATATCTCGTGAAAAATGTTAACACCGGCCTGCACTGTTTTTGCGGCAACGACGCTAGATCTTCGAAAATTGCGTGAAACACAAAAAATCAATTAAAGAAAAACGTTTCCGTCAAAGGGTCCCAGGTCCTACCTCCAGAGAAAAACGACCCTGAGATAGAAACAACTGTCCCAGAGATTCCTGTGGGACCCGGGACTGGTTCCATAGTGAACAATTATATTATAAGAAAATCTCTGAGAGACTCCAAATGGTTTTACTTTAAGTTTATGTAATAAACATTCAACCGAATTACTTCATCATTATAGTGAAGATATTTACTTACTTTTATTTATCTCACTCAATAGCCTCACTCTTTTACTAGAAAATTCTGATATAGGATAAAAGACGTACTAATTTGCCTCTTAGATACCACAAATAATATTTAATTTAAAAACACCATTTCCTTGTATTTGCTAATATCCATAAATAAAAGATATTTCGAAGTTAGAGATTTAGCTTTTATACAGCTTCCATAATAAAGAACTTTGCCTCAAAAATTGTAATATCAATTATCGAATTATTTAAAAAAATTTTACTTAACAATTTGTGTGTTTCTGTTCATATTTTGAATGGGGTCTACAAGGTTTATTTTAGGAGATGCAGAAAAACGTTAAATACAAAATTTTAAAGCTTTATTTGGACTGCCAAGACTTGCTAAAAAACCACAATTAGAAAGTAATAAAATTAACATCGACTTTTAATGGAACACACAAATAATATTGTTTCATTTAATGGGTCTTCTCTTACTAATTATAAATATATCAGATGGGATAACTTTATATTAAAAGACAACCGAAAAAAGAAGAACCCTGCCATAAGAGGCAATGTGTTAGAAAGAGAGAAAACACTCTCATTTCCAACAGATAAATGTGAAATCCATATGGAAACACTGCGGCTTATTGCAGAATTTTTGACAAATTTTCCAGTTGTCTTTAAAGAGCGACCCACTTAAAAAAACAATATTTTACAATGGGTTTTATTTTGAATAACAAAGTCGATGCTTATTTGTTTACTTTCCAGTTGTTTTTTAGTTTTGTTACCAAATATGGCAATTCAGATAAAACATTAAAACTATTGTATTTACATCGCTTTCGTAATTATTAGAATGAATTTTTAGACCCCGTTCCCAATATAAACAGAATCATTCTCTATAATAAAGTATGGATGAAAGATAATATAAAAATAACAGTGTTTTAGCAATTCAATAAGTATCTTTAAAAATATATATTATATTGAAAGGAAAAAGTTAAAAAAATCTAGGAAGTCCTGTAAAAAACCAAATTTTTAAATATACTCAAATGTGAACACTCATTTGAAAATATCTTGCATAAATGCTTACATATGTCAGTTATTATAAAAGACTTTTGTACCCTTTGAATTCGGATTGCATCTCTTTTAGTAAGGCAAGGTCCGTACACCACATCGCAAAAATTGAAATGACTAAGAACTAGTGCATCTGTAAGTTTTATTTTTAAACTTTCTGGTAAAACATGTCGGTGAGGAAACAATATTTTTAAATTATCGTACGCACTCCCCATACATTTAGCAACATGAGAAGAAAAACGCAAATCTGTATCAAATTCCAGACCCAAGTTTCGAGCAGTATTTCTGCATTGTAAATCGATACTATTTATTTAAATTTTTATTTTACTCGCAATATCCTCTTTGTTTCTACCAAAAATAAGAATCTGTGACTTAGCTGGATTAACAGACAACTCATGCTGGCCCGAAAGCTCCACTAATCTTTCCAGATCTTCACCAATGGCCATATTTGCATCACGCAGCTGAGATAGAAAGAACGAATAGAGTAGTTGACTATCATCGGCATTTAAATACGATGAGCAATATTTCAAACAACTGGTGATATTAAAGCTATATATGCTAAAGAGGAGGGGTCCAAGGAGAGATCCTTGGGGTACCCCATAATATATTCTCCCCATGTCAGAATTTCCCGCAATGGTCTCTACAAACTGTTGGCGGTCTGATAAATAACTTTTAATTGACTTTAAAGAGTTTACCGAGAAACGTGCGTGACGCAAAATGGCGTATAAGATATCTTGATTTATTTTATAAAAAGCCTTTCCAAAAGTACAAGAGCAGAACACTTGCCAGAATCAAGCTCCCTAACAATATCGTCAACAATATCAAGCAGGCATGTGGCGCAGCTATAACCCTGTCTAAATCCAGACTGTCTGTATGGCAAAATGTTAAAGGTATCTATATATTCTCTAATTTGGTTGGCTATAATTTTTTCCATAACTTTGGACAGAGGTGACAATATTGAAATAGGCCGCAAGTCAGAGAGGTTATTGGGCTCTTTCTTTTTTGGAAGCGGTAGGACTCTGGAAATTTTCCAGGAACTAGGAAAAGAATTTTCAAGTATAATAGTATTAAATTTGTGAACAAGTAAAGGTAGACCATAAGGGCAGTACAACAATAGCATATCCACATTCAACTTGTCATGACCATAAGCCTTAGACTTTATTTCAAGCAAGTATTTATAAACGATATTTTCATCCATTAGGAAAAATGAAAAAACATCATTAAAATCGGTTTTTAATGAAGCTGAATATAAAAGAATGATCCGGCAAAGTATACTATAAATAGTTGTTAATTTTGTTAGGTTTATTTATACTGTCAGGCAAATAATCATTAGATTTTTACTGTATATATCTACATCTGCAATTTTTTTCCACAATGCTTTTCCATCATTCCTATAAGTATTCAAGCAAACTTCCTTGTAGCTCTTTTTTCTCTATTAATAGCATTTGTGGTCTCATTTTTAACTTGTTTATAAAAGTTCCAATGGTTGTTAAGTTTAGTCTACTTAAACTTATTAAAAGCTTTATTTTTTAAAGACACCATCTTTTTAATGGTGTCTGTAAACCATGGGGGATTAATTTTAGTTTTCTTTACTTCTTTAAAAGGAGCAATAAAATCAAATAAATCTAAAACTAATTTAGTTAAGCACGTGACTTTCAAATAAATTTCATTAATTAATAAGATGATTTCAATTCATCTAGAAGATCTTTATCTATTCTTTTTAGATTGCTAGTTTTAAAATATCCAGTAGTATTTTTAACCTTATTTGAGCCAAACTGACAGTACACCAAAAATGATCAGTTAAATTAGTCAGACATTTTCAACACCAAACAAATAATTTACGTATTTTGAAACAATTATGACATCTAATAGAGTAGAAGAATTTTTGGTTACTCCTGTAGGTTTGTTTATAATTTGTGTCTCCACCACAGACAAAATCTTCCAATGAAAACATATCCATTAATATTAATTAAATTGTCAGCAACCGTCTCAGACAACCAAGTCTCCGACAAACCCAGGATATTATATCTTTCTTGCAAAACGAATGATTTAATTCCTGCAAAATATTTAGTTATTGATCTAACATTGTAAAAAGCAAAAGAAATATTTTTCATTATCAACCCACTCTCTCACTAAAAGAATAATGAATAATTATAGTATAAAATATATAGAAATATTAATAATAGTAACAAATAATAATAATAATGGTATACAAAAAATTATATTTTATTCAAAATTATTAAAAGTCCCAATAAGATGTAGAAACGGTCAAAGAAACAAGGACTCCTTTATGCATTCTCTAGCAGAGTGGTAAGATCATCAGTACTACGGATGCAATGTCTTTTATTATCTAGTTTTAAGTAAATGTTTCCATCTCTAGTCCAAATATTTGCACTATCAATTTTTTCTCTAACAGATTGAAGAAGCTCATAGCGCATTCGAGTCAGTTCCTCCACCACAACGATCTTGGTGCCTTTTAATTTTTTTTATTATAAAAACCCTGATTTCGATCAAAAAACGAAGAAAACTTAACTAAGATGGGCCTAGGCTTGATGTTATTTGGCTGTGTCGCACCGATGCGATAACAGTTTTCCAAGCAAATATTTTGTATTTTTATTTATCCTAAGATTTTGATTAGAGCTTTCTAGAACTCCATACATTCTTAACTCTGATAGCTTTCTACCTTGCTCAAGATCATCAATTCTCCGAATTTTCTCCTTGCATTTCGGAAATTTTTTCCTCAAGTTTCTTGATATGTTCAGTCAGTTTACCAGTCACCAACTCGGCAATTTTAGCAGCGAAAGATTCTACGATCGCAGCATCGTTTAAACATTCCTGAATACAGTTTTTTATTTCAGATTTTTTATGCTTGATGCCCGACATGGATATATTGCAAATATGAATATATTACACAAACACGGCAACTTTAAGCAAAACACACTAGATATTGTATAGTAACTAATACTGCGGTGTTAGTTTTTAATTTTTAAAATTCCACCATTTAACGCCGATACTGTACTTTAACTACGGAGCTACTTGTAAACAACCTATACGGAACAACTGTACATTGATAAGGTTCATGAATGATGTAAAAATAGGTTACACTTAGTCTCAACGAGTACTTTAACTGGCTATATAGTAAGTAATTTTCGGTTAATAACGCAGCCCTAAAAAATAAAACTTACTGTTCCAAGTCATAAACAAATTTTCAAATTTTCGGAGCATCAAACATCCGTAATTTTAAGCTCAATATCAAGCCGTACGCTATAATCTAGCTTGGAACATTCAGAATTAAAAAAAAATACGGTTTGCATTTTTTCTTGTTAAAAAATACACATTCTTCAGAAATAAACTTAACATTTACTCTCTAATTATCATAATACAAACTTGAATTACTTATTTTAAAATAAGGCACTTTTGGGGGGATTTTATAAATCTGGGAACTAACATAGATAACATCTTTAAACTTGGCCTAAATATTTGGTAAAATATAAAATTAGGAAAGATACCTAACAACTAGAATCAGATATTTAAGGTCAACAACTAGAATCAGTATCAGAAAAATGTACTACTAAAAACTAATTATTCAATTTACCTCAAATTTTGCACAAAGATCAGATGTGACGTAGTAATGAACGAATCCAAGATAGCCATTCAAAATAGCGGTCTAATAAATTATTTAAAAATTATGCCTGAAACAACTACTTATTCGATTAATTTCAAATTGTATGCAAGCATTAAGTGTGATACAGAGATAAAGTGATAAAATTGTGGTACGAATATGGTACAAGATAGCGAAACAAAATGATGGCCAAGTAAAATACCTATATAAAAAATCAACGTAAAGAATATTACTATTTAATTCATTTTAAATTATGCTTAAAAATAAATGTGGCTTAGGTAGAAACTGGTACAATATTGATACGAATCCGATATGGTGGAATAAAAAGGCGTCCAACAAAAATGTTTGAAAGCACAGTATATGTATAAGTTACTAAATGACCATGTATGGAACTAAATTTGGTCACACTTTACTATCCCAGAGTTTAGTTATTAATGATTGTCCTAGAAGCAAAATCAGGCAAGTTTTTTTTCTCTAGTCTATATACTTCCTGAATTCTAACTCAAACTAATGTATTTTGCCGCTTAATAATGTCCGCAATGCAATCGTACCTGCAGGCGGAATGGGCATGCAATAAAGACTGCAAATGAGTGACATTAGGGCACGCAAAGCGACGACGGCTTGGCACGGCGCCGCGGCGGCTGGCGTCGCCAAAACTGACGATTATTCAGGCTCGCAGTCGTACATTATTTGAAAGTTTCCAGGCCCCTTGGATACAGTTATCTTACGAAGGAACTATTTACAAGGCTGAAGTTGGAAATATAAAAGCTGGTGATGTAAGACTGAACAGTAAAAAGTTTAGTAGAATAAAAAAGTAGGAAAATTGCCGTAAACTAAATATTAAAATAAGACAGAACTGGTACGGAGACACAAATTTAGACTGCCTATTTCCAGTGTAAGGTTTTAGCGCCTGCAGATCGATCTGATAAATATATAATTATTAAAACTTTAGTTCTTTTCTGATTATGCCAAGTTATCGAAAATTTGTAATATTAGATCTATATTAAAAATATGAAACAGCTATAGTTTTATAGATAATGTTTAATTGATCAACTACATAAGTATATAGAACAATATTATCTTTTTTATCACTTTTGTTGCATATAAAAAAAAGTGAAAAAAATAAATTTCAGTTAAGCTTACAGTTTTAGAAGTTCTAACCATTTTATGTTAAAGGTAGAGATCTAATGAACTGATAAAATGAATTAGTCAAGTTATTAGTTCGTGTGACTGGATATTTCTAATGAAATAAATTATGATATTATACGTATGAATTATAGAGCTTTATGACTAAACTGGAAATGAAAAGACAGAATCTTTTTGTTCTTAATATATAAACCGTTATTTAAAAAAAGTTGCAATGGATTCTTAAATTTAGTCGGGTTTTTCAGTTTCGGGTATATACGTACATTAGGCGCTTGATAAACTGGAATATCAACATAGAGCCACCTATATCGGGTTACGGGCAATTTTGTCTGCAAACCTATAGGCAATACACATAGCAATCAGACTAAGACATATCATTGGGTGCTATGAAACGTTAGACGTTCCAATATTAGACAAACAGACATTTCGTTTTGATGCTTATTATAGATAAACTTCTTATAGTTATAATAGTGTAGTCATACCATAGTTATAAAGGTCTTAATTTTTTGCTAGTTTTTAATGAAAAGTAAAAAAATAAAAGCGCAAAGGCATTTAATTAGAAAAAGGATTTGGTTACGTTATGAACACTTGCATGGAGTTAGATCTTAAAATAATAGCACACAAGAAGAAAAAACTGTCATCGTAAAATTTGAATGACATTAATCAAAATTTTAATTTATGTAAACAAGAAAATGATACAGGTCTAAAGGAAAGTAATTATTTGCGTCAGAAATATCCAGAAGACATAAAATATTAACAATTTTTAAAAACACTTACAGCCGGTTGCTGACTTTTGAGTTGCTTATAGAAAATCTAGGAACTCGCTATCAAATTTGACATTCCGTTATACATTCTAAACTTTGAGCTTTCTGCAACCGACTGTTAGTATTTCCAGACAAGTAAGAAGAGAAGTAGGTCCTTCAAATTAAATAGACTTACTTAGAAATAGCTATAAGTTGAGTCAAAATCCGTTTCCAGTTGGTTGTTTTAAATGTGCAAAATCGTTGAGTTTTTCATGTGTCAAAAAATCTAAGGAGGAACTCTCTGAATACAAGAAGCAAAAAATGTTATGGACTTGTCAAAATTTAGAAAAAAGTTCTGAAGAATCTTCAAACGACAAATTATTAATATTAGAAGAAAATAAATTACTAAAAGGTATTGTTAATGATTTTATTGAACATCAAAACATTTTAATAAAACAATTTAAAAATATTTGGAAATAATATCAGAAATTTGAGGAAAATAGACAAATTAGAAGAGGAATTGGACATTTTAATGTAAAAATTAAAACAATATGATAATTAAAAAATAGAAAAGCAACTAACCTATTCAGATATTTAAAAAATGAAAAACCAAAAGTTAGCACAAAAGAAAATGTATCAGTTCTTATAATCAAGCCAAAAAAAGTCACAAATAAATAATCAAACAAAGGACGAAGTTCAAAATAAATGTTTCTGCCAATAAAGTCGAAAATATTAAAAATGAAGGGATAATTATTCAGTAAATTCTCAAGAGGAAATCGAAAAACTAATGACATTAGGTAAATCCAGACTAGTAAATTATGATGTTCAAATCTCCAAATTAAAATGTCCAAATTTGTTGGCTGTGAAAAAGGATATAAAGATTAAGAATTTCTGAACGAACTAATTAATGTCAATTATTTGGATAATGAAGAACACTTAGAAATTAAACACATTAGAAGGTCAAAGTTTTTACATAAAATTCTCATTTATTTTGAAACATCTGGAAGAACTTACAGCAAATTAGTAAATATTTTTTTAGATGGGACAGATGACAGATGTGAAATTAAAGAAGATATTTAAATTCTGCATTGCTATAACTGTTGCGAATATGGACACATTGTTTAAAAAAATTATGTCAGTGTTCTATTAAAGAGCATACTTATTAAAACTGCAGGGAAGAAAAATCGAAATGTATAAACTGTTTTACATCAAATATGAAATACAAAACCAACTATATAAGTATGTCTACGAAACAAACAACGAAGAATGTCTGTACATCTTTCGAAAATCTCAAAGGCAAAGAAAAATAAATTATATTTTAACAAAAACCCCACTGCATAATAATTAACAAGTAAATATATTACTCATAAATGCCAGATATATAAAAAATTAATTAGAAGAAGTAAGTCCAAATATTCGTTAGCAAAGAGAATATGGACGTATTAGTCATCATTAAAATTTGGGTAAAAGAAAATGAGAAGAAATATTAAAACTTTTAACACTTTGAGGCAGAATATGCAACAAGGGAAAACAGGGTGATGGATTAGGCACTTTTGTCAAAAAAGAACTAAATTTCAAAGGTAACAATTGACAATTTAAGTACGTAGCTGTATTCAAATAAAAAAATCTCAATTATACAATTTGCGGACTTCACTATTCGTTCCAATAAAATAATTTCTTATTTTTTGGACAAAAAACTGACAAATTTAAATACGTATTACATATTTTAATTATTTTTTCCTTTTTGATATGAACATTGATGTTTTGAAAAATGAGACATTCCCAAAAAGAGTTATGGAAATTTATAGGTCTAACAATTTCCATTTCTGCAATACAAATATATCATCAAGAGAAATATGTCATCTTTAATAGACTCTATAATAAAAAACTCAATTAAAGACACACATATTTATTTTAAAACTAGTTTACTAGATGATTATAAAAAACACATTATATTGTGTATTTGTATTTTATAATCATCTAGAAACCAAAAATATCTCAAAAAATTCAAGATATTTCCACTACTGAATATAATATCACGAAGCAAAAAGAAGAACTCACTTATTGAGTTGAATGACGAAAAACAATATTCTCAAGATCCTAATATTTTGCCTGAAGAAATTCTACGTATATTTGAAGTTTCATCGTATCAATCAAAATTTAAAGTAAAAATAGATTCTAATCCTTAGTTTTCTGAATTAATAGCAAACATGATTATAACAGGAGATAAACATTATCAAAAAATGAAGAAATTTCCCGAAAATATTATAAATAAAAAAATATTTAAATTACAATAAGCTAATAAAAAAGAAAATAAGAAACACAAAACAGAACTACTTTAAAGAGAAATTCAGGTCCGGAAACCAAAATCAATATGGAATAGTCTAAATACAATTGTAACAAATTCTGAAATAAAAAAGAAGACCAATGTTAAATACCTCATAAACAAAGGTGATAAAATTGAAAACTAGCAGAAAATATATAAAGAAATAAGTAGTCACTCCTGAATATTTGTTTCTAAATGAAGAAGATATAACTGCCAAATACTTAGAAGATGTAATTGATAGTTATGATAATATTTTGATTGAAATTGTAAAAATTGTTAAATCTAGCTTGATAACAATATTGCTGTAATATGCAAAATTATTATTCAAAAGCGCTAATTTTCCAGAAAAATAAAAATAGCAAAGTTTTTTCACAGTTTTTAAAAGTGGAGAAAAATTTGATTGTAACAATGATAGACTTATTTCTTTTTCCCTGTATTTTCAAGAATTTTAGAAAAAATAATGAATTTGGAATTATTTTGTTTTTTGTAAAAAAAATTATTATTTTCAAGCCAGTATAGATTTCGCAGATTTAAGACATAGAAATTATAGTGGTTGATATTATTGGTAATATTCAACATAATAATAATAGGAGGTGTTGTATACTGTCTCTGGATCTGTGTAAAGCCTTCGACACAGTAAACCATACAATGTTATTTAAGTGTTTGTATAATATTGGAGTCAAGGTTTAACTTGGTAATTCTTGGTTTCAAAATTATTTATACAATGGAAATCAATTTGGTCAAATCGATAAGAATCAAAGTTATAGAGAATATATAACCTGTGGAGTACCAGAAGGTTCCATTAGGCCCAGTTTCATTCCTTTTGTATATTAATTCAATTTCTTCTTTAAATTTAAAAGGTAATATCAAACTATTGGCAGATGATAGCATAATAGTTTATTTTGCAGATAATCTTTTAAAAATATACAGCGACATAAAACAAAATTTAAATATTATTGTGAAATGGTTACAATCTTATAAACTTTCTTTAAATTTCAATAAACCTTCTTCTATGATCCTCAGTAAAAATTAAATATATGGTAATGTTGATCTTATATTATTATTAAAAAACATTAAATACACTACCACAATAAAATTGTATTTATCTACACAGATGAAAATTTAAACTGGAAAAAAAACACATTAATCATTTAAGATGTAATATTTTATCATTAATTGGTATATTATAGATATGAGTAAAATATCTAAAAAGTATCTATTATTCATTAGTATAAATTTCAGTATCTAATTTCGATTTTGGGTTCTGCTATTTGAACCAGTGTAAAGCCATTACAAAAATTATAAAATGTATACTCAAATTATCTCTTCTGGAGCCTACAATTAACTTTTACAAACCGAACAATTATTTAGATCTTAATAGTATTCTACAATTATTAAAGAAGCATTCAAGTATTACTTTTTCTCGTCACAATACACGGCACAGTTACGACACCAGAAAAAATTACCACATAACAACACCTTCAGTACAAACTAACTTTGGAAATAAAACAGTTTTATATAACGGCGTCTTAATTTATAACAGTCTATTAGAGAATATAAAAAGAATAAAAAATACTACACTTTTTAACAAACAAATGAAACATTTTCTTCTGGAAATTTAAGTTATGTTCAATTATATTGACTGTATAAAGTAATATTTGTTTTTTTTATTATTATTTAACTTTATATATTATATATATATATATGTTACTTAGGTTTAGGACATTCCCTGTAACAAACTAGTTGATAGTTGGTTGGGATATGCAAAATAAAAATATAACCTATATACCTTAATTAGTTACACATATGCAATACGTTACGTTATAAAAACGAAACAGTAAAAACCAATGGTTCCATTCAAACATAATCTTACTTAATAAACTGGGCTGTTCAGAGCAAAAATTAATTTCAAACATGTAATACTTTTAAAATACGATAAAGTTGTGCCATATAATATACGACTGCAAATGTAAGTACAAGAAATACAACTTCTCTGGAATCGTGAAGAGCTGATATACTGTAGGTATAAGCTTAATAGCGAAGGGCAATATATTTGAATTTATGTCACTTTTACTTCTTGAGATGTACGGAAGAAGAACTTAAGGTTCTCCCAGTAAAACGGCGATCTTATATTTAAGTACATAAAATAAACATCAACTTAAATAATTAAGTTGAAACGAGAAGGAATGTTTTTGGGAAATTCAATCATTAATAGTTGGAGAAAAACTTTAACACTTTGAAGAAGTTTAGATATTAGCAACAGAAAACATTTTTTAATTTCTGAAAACCAGGGAATAGTAGGCCAATTTTTTAAATCGGAGCATCTTGGAAGTTCTTTTGACCTAACCAAAATTCCTTTACAAGTTCAAACAAAATTGCATAGGATTTCAAAAAGTAAGCTACAATTTAAATGAATTGTGGTTGCCTCTGAGGTTCGACCTTCCAAATGGAATAATATAAAAGAAACATGTACAGATTGTTTAAAGAAAAAATAATATTTTTAAACCACATGCTTATGAATTATTATTTTATACTTCCATACAAATTAACAACACTCCAACAACAAAAAAAAGTATTTAAACAATGACAGCGTGTAATGCTTGAACAAATTGACCTAAATTAATTGTATTTTTTTTGTATTTTTAACTATATCTATAAAAAAATAAAATCATTATTAATAAAATAAATAATAAATAAAAACATGTAAATAATGTGATTTTAAAAAAGCAAAGTAAAATATTTTATCGATGAGAATATAGAACAATACTAAAACAATCTAAAAACACATTTGAAAAAGTCACCTAAGAGGTATTTAATTAATGGTATAAAAACGAAATTCATATTTTAGTGTCAGATATCGGACAGATGCTGCGCTTTGGTCTTGGCCGGGTAGTCTAGAAGCGATTATTTATTTATTTTATTTTTTGTTCCACTTTCTTCCTAAGCGAAACCAAAATAGAACTGGCTGAGAACTTCTCAGGTTATTCCGTCTAGACGATGATGCGCCTGCGAAGTAATCTATCCTGTACAAGACTTCCTAATCTCAAATTGAACAGATTCGATATACTAACTACTGGCTAAAACTGGTCCTTAATTTAATTAATTAAAATAATTTTAATTTTCACTTAATCTATTGTTGTTGCATCTACAGCTGTCCCTCGGACAATTTCTACAATGACATATTCGCCTTTCGTTCCGGCAAAGTGGATTTCCTAATATCTGAATTCCCTTCTTCTGAAATCATTATCATTGGAGACTTTAACTTTCGTAACAAAGAATTGTTAAGGCCTACTATAACCAATACCAAAAGTACAGCAGTAAAGGCCTTTTCAATCAACCAGTTTCTTACCACCCTCATCAAAGAAGCTCCTACCTTTCAGTCGCACATAGCCAAAACCCGTTGGCCGTCCACTCATTGGACTCACCATCCAACCAGAGAGTTATTAATATTGCATTACCCTGAGTTCATCTGACCATGCTCTACTTACTGTAGATTCCGTGATACCTCGTAATATTTGGCACAATAATTCTGCTGATTAGGACTGATGGGTTGCGGGATTTCTCCTTTTCCTTCTATGGATTTATGTTTGTTTCTCATCCAACGATCATTCTAAAATGTGGTTACAAATCTAATGGCACATTAGACACAGAAACCTTTACACCGCATTATATTCAGACCTCGAGACGTGCCAACAATAAACCTGCGTGCGCCACTGAACTGGCCCCTATCCTTACCAGGTTATTCCAAACGTCCTATGACAAAGGAATTTATGCCAAATCTGGAAATCTCCTCCTGCACAGCCTCTTCCCAAAAAAAGAATCCAAAACTCTTCTTTCTATCTATAGAGCCATACCTATATTCCAAATTATGAGTAAGACATTGAAGAATTATATCAATACTATACGGATATAAACTTATCTATGACCCACAGCAGATCTTCTTACCTTCATAACTCACAATTGGAATGAGTCCATCGAATTCCATGGGGAACCCGAAATTATTGTGCTCGACATATTCATAAAATTCGATCAAATCTGGCATGACGCACTTTTTAACAAATTTCCAACCTATGGTCTTTCTCCAAAATGTTTGCTTGGATAGCCAATTTACACTTCAACAGAAGTATTTCTGTAGTGGTTGATGGTCATTCATATGACTTTCATAAAAGCAAGGCAGGTATTCCAAAAGGATCAGTATTGACACCTTACATATTTCTCTTTTACGTCAATGATCTGCTTTCTTCCACCAGCAATGCTATTCACAGCTGTGATGACTATAGTAGACTCCACTCCTATAACAAACAATTGTCCATACCTATTCCAAGACTGATATAGACTTTATTCTTAACCGAGGACCTTCATAAAATGATAGAATGGGGAGCAATAGAGTTTAACGTCTCTAAGTCACCTTTATATCTCACAATTATCTATATTCATATCATTCAAATGAATAATCAAATTCTTGAGGCCTTGAAGAATTCCTTTAGCCTAATTAGTATAGCTTTTCAACAAAATCTTCACTGCCATGATTACAGTCGCTAAGAAATTGGATCTCTTTTTCGAGCTCGAAAATAAGTTTATAATAATTCCTAAGATTCTTGACTCTTTCCAAAGAAGAACTCTTTGCCTGATTGATGATCCAAACATCACAAAGAAGCTTGCGTCGAATTGTGGGCGATCTGTCTCTGTTTTGCAGATATTACTATAGATTTTATGAGAAATTATGACACATTATGCATTATGACAATAAATTAGCATCAAAGCACCAATAAATCAGGAATATATCAACGATAAATCATCATGATACCCGTCGGTCTCTAGCTGATAAACGGTACATGCTGTTTAATTATTAGTTGGAGAAAAAATGCAATTCAGATAGAGCTACAATTTAAAATTATTTTAAGATATAGAGGGTCCGTCAAATATACCTAATTTTTAAATACGAGCACCACGAAAGCCGAAAGCCTAAGTACCAAGGGCCGTGGTTGCTTTAAGTGAAGATTAGTGTAGGGGAGGCATTTCCTGGTAACACATTCCATAGTCAAGACATTCTGGGAATAAAGCAGCGAAAACAAGGACGAAGGTCACTTGTCTTTGCAGTTAGACGTTGAAGGGATGCATGTGGGTCGATTCTCGTGTATTTCTGCTAGAAATGAGGAAAGAGGGCATAATGGATGATAATTCTTAGAACAGAATCCGTGGTAATACAGTACGGGTCGCCTACAGTTCGACGATGCTCTAGTGATGGAAGCTTCGTTGTGAAGTTTATATCATCAATCAGGTGAGTAGCTCTTTTTCGGATATATTATGTATACTAAGGACTAAAGGAAAGGCTGCGCCCCATATGTGCGAACAATACTCAAAGCTGGGTCTGATTTGCGAAGTGTAAAGAGCGTGCAAGTTGGCAGAAAAACAGTATGTTCAAGCTCGGAAAAGAAAACCTATTCTGGATTCTTACAAAAATATTTCAGGCTGATTCCTATGTATGTTTTACTGTAATTTTCTACCGCTATTTTTATTTTTACCAAAATATTACGAAGTCATCTCCAGATAACCCATAATGTTTTACCACAATTTGAAATCAATCAGGTAAGTTATTAGCTGACAGACAGACAGACCAATGGAATTGAGAAAACATATTTTTTGGCATCTAAGGACGCTAAAACTAAAAGATATATAAATCCTTGGATTTTTTTCGCGGTTACAAACATTTCATTTAGACGTCATTTTCGTCCGCCACGCGCCCGCCGTCTTGAATTGTTGCCATAGTTTTACCAGTTCATTTCTATACCACAATTAATTCTTCCACAAAATTAATCTATTAAGTAGTTTTTTCAGGCAGATTTTTTAAATATCTTATTAAACCACCATTTTGTTTAGCCATCTAGTATTCGAACCAACATTTCACCAGTTCATTACTAAGTAATATTTGATTTTTGTTCAAAATTTGAGGGAAATTAGATAAGTAATTTTTAGTAATAATTTTTCTAACATTTGACTAGCCCGCCATTTAGTTTTGACGTATTGGATTTTTACCAAACTGTTATCAGGTCATTCCCATATGACAGTTTGTAAGGTTCGATGTGCCGTTGTACTCCTGTTCTTTACTTAGTTCTTAATTTGGCGATGAAGGAAAATCACTTATTTGGAAAAACACATTATATTATTAGATGGTACTACTACAGCCACGGGCCGGACCCACAGGGTCCGCCCTACGACTACACCTTCTATAGATCTAGCTGTTGTTATCTAAATTGGTTATTCACACTCTGCCCTCGTTCTACATCGCGAGCGCGGTGCCTGGTCAGCTTGCATACTCAGCTTGTGTATATTACACAAATGTTAATGTATTAAACAACTATAAACTGATATACAGGGTGACACTGCACCTCCTCCCTTTGGGAAAAATGATTCAACGACCAATTAAATCATTTCTGCAAACAATAGAATAATTTCGGTTATCATTTATAATGCTGAGTGTATGAATAATGTATTTTATTCGGTTTGTAGAATTAGACAAACTGCGAAATTTCCTAAAATAACTAAAACTTAACTAACCTAAAATATATTTTTTTTTAATATTATTATTTACTTATCACCTTATAATCAATAATAGTTGTTGACAGAACCATGCCATATGTATCTTAGCTAATGGCTTTCACTATGGCCACTTGTGAAAGACACTGCTGTAAGAGTAAACAAAATAATTGATTTACGAAAAATAAAGCAAGAATGTTCGTTGCATACTTCGGTCAACCAATTAAAATTAAATATTATAATTTATGCTAAAA
This sequence comes from Kuschelorhynchus macadamiae, assembly GCA_030620095.1. Taxonomy (NCBI): domain Eukaryota; kingdom Metazoa; phylum Arthropoda; class Insecta; order Coleoptera; family Curculionidae; genus Kuschelorhynchus; species Kuschelorhynchus macadamiae. The sequence goes on from JAUTXW010003579.1 coordinate 312,286, forward strand.
ACCTAAAATTTAAAATGTTTGAAAATTCCTTCACGATGTATGGTCTAATTTGACAACGGACACATCAACAACAGTACCTTTTAACGAGTTTAATTCTAGATATCAATTATGTATTGGCGTATTTTCCTTACTCAGACTTAAATTATCATGTTTAGATATTATTTAGATCATTAAATCTAATCATATTTAGATTAATAAATTCGGATCATCAGAGGTTAATTGTTATTACGTCATAACTCGTCATACTTTGCTCTCCACAATTGACATTAGCGAATTAACCAAAAGAAAGCCACAAACTCTAATATTCCATTTTAAACAATTTAACAGTCAACCTCAACGATTTTCATTATATGTTTGACAAAATGTAATGTTTAAAATATTTGCTTCGTACAATTCCAAAAAAGATTTGAAACAAAGCTCATATAAACAAAACCGTTATTTGGACTGCGGGTACCCTAGAGTGCTTATTGCACTATATGCATCATTGTGCATTTTTAATTATCATTTTTTAGGTAACACTCCCTTTCAACCAGCCCAATATAGCTGAGATAATCACGCTAGCGCCAAAATTACCCTTATTGAATAAGTGCCCTGACTTCTACAACTGTATCTTCATACGCTCTATGCTAACTAGTTAATATCTATACGCGTCAAGGACTTTTATACGCTTGCGGGTGATCAAGCCGTTCCCGTATAATTCCTGACAACATAAGTATGATCTTTACTGTTGCACATTCCATTTTATAAACTCATACATTCTTAATCCAACTCGCTTTTTACGACTTGCGTCATATACTTCTCCTGTCATAAAACTAATATTCCCTTCTTTTTTCTTTTGGTCATTTCTTACCTAACCATTTAAATGTGACATATTTAGCTTATTTTAGTTTGACTTTTTTTTTGGGGAGTAATTATTTTAAACAACCTATCTCCAAAAATGTCCGTACAAATACCTTGGAAAACCATAATTACTAAAACAAAAACAAGATACTTAGTTTAGTTTTTCGTCTTTGCTTTTTTCTGAAAAACGTTTGCTTAATCTCTTTGTAACGATCCTTGTGGCGCATGTTTAGTTCAAATCTTTGCATGTTGATTAAATATATATTTTGCTACGTCACCTAAGCACACTATTAAACCTTAGTTAATCTTTAAAAAGGTAATTAGTACCATTATAGCTGAACCAAAAGAACACATATATCATAACAACATTAGTTAACTCTCTATAAGTAGTTGCGAACTATTCAAACAATGCCATTTGGTAATCTTTTTTTTTTTTGGAATTTCGATTCTACCTTAATGCACTTAAATTTTAAATTTGAATTGAACATTGGATTTATTCTGCTCAAGAAAAATACATTTTTGGTTAATTATTAATATGTCGTAGGTTTCATAAAATTAAAGCTAGTTTTAAACCGATTGTCTAAATACCTAAAATGCTGCATCTATTTCAATTAAGATGGACTAATTAATTTGCTTTTTTTTTAATGTAATTTTTTTTGAACATATTTTGTTTTTTTTTCCTCTACTGTTAACCATTAAAAGAATCATTTAAAAATAATCTTAAAACATTTTTGTTACATTCATCCAAAAGTGCGAAAAAGTCTCAGCAATAATGTTGATTGACTTTTATAGTGAACTTCACTTATATGAACTTGGATATAATGGATACTCCTTTGTAAAACTCAAAATTCAGTGCCTTGGAAAAATTACATGTTAGAACGTATGATCTGGCTTAAAATCTACTCTTACCTATAAGGATAAAATGTTTAACTGTAGTCACAGAGAAATGAATTTTTCTGGGCTTTAGTTCATTACAAACGGACTTTATCAGTGATTCCGTAATGCGATTTTAAAACTTGCAATCCTAATTATAGTTTTATCGAGTTTACTTTTGAAAGTTCACGTGAAATTTGCATTGCTTTTTTTTTTATTGTTTATAGACATTGTAACATCTCAAAAAGAATACAGCACTCATTTACTTTGCCTAACATTTTTATAAAAATAAGGTAAATTGTAGAGACTGCTAAAACATTAAATATATATGTATGTACGTTATTAATTAGACATTACGAATGTTTATGCTTTAAATAAAATATACATAATATTATATTTTCGCGTTGCATTTACTTGCATATGTACATGTTGATGCATACATGTATGTTTTTTTCATCACATTTTTCGTCAGATAAGCACTCGGTTATAATAGACTATTTGATTTTGGGTAGAGTATAACAAAACATACTATTTCGTTACTGTAGATGATTTTGCCATTATTGCATGTAATTAGCGTACCTAAATGATTTAAAGCATAGAAATTGATTCACTCTATAATGATTAGAGAAAGGCCTTCAAAACTTATATTTTCGCAATTCGATACAATACACAAACATAACACGCAAAAACAGAGGCCACATTTAATATTGTTCTAATATATGATCTTATACTAGAAAATATAAAACAATAAATAATATTTTTTTTTTTTATAAAAACATGATAAAAATTTTCTTATTATGTAATAAACATTTTAAATATTTTATTTGTGCTTTTTTTTTAAGTATCATATATGTTCATTAAATTTAGTACATTTTCTGTAATCATCTTATTAATATATTATTATGGTTCGGATATGTTAATGTAAATAAATAAATATTAATTATGTTAAGATTTTGATGGTTTAAATCGATTGTAATACGCGATGACGACCGACGCGACGCGACGGTGTCATTGCATTTCTTTGTCAGCACAATTATGTAGGTCGGCTGTTCGTTGTAAAAAGTAGGTTAATAAACTTAACATTTTATATAATATGTTATAGAGAAAAAAATTTAAGGTTTAGAAGGTTTGTACATTAAATGCCTTGAATTGAATACTGTAATAGTATTTGAAATTGAACGTATATTGCTTGCTCATCACTTTGATTTTAATTTTACATATCTATTAGCTTAAAATTGTTGTTACGATAAATCCTTACTATGTGTATTTATAGCTAGTCGTACTTCTACCAAAGTTACATACATGTTTCAGCATTTGTTGATTTTATTGCTATATGGCAAACGGTTGGTTTAATTTCGAATTAAATATATCATTTATATATACTATTAATTAGCTAAATTTGGTATCATTTGTTAGTTTTAATATATATAATCAGTGGCATGCCTTTTTATACTTATAAATTGTATGCATAGTGTCCTATTAATTTACGGAAGGTGGTTAATTTTACTTGCAATTTAACCCGATAATTCACGATAAGGCCGTAATTATCCTAGAATAATAAATTCTGAATATGATTCATTCCAATAAAAAATAATTAAACAATAAAATAGCAAAACCCATTCATCATCACCTACACCAAAATTAACATCTGATGTCCACTTTGCGTATATTTATTATTTATCATATTTTATACTATATATGATATATAATACTACATACTTTTTAATTTGAGTCCTTATTGTTTTTGTTGTAGAGAAGAGAGATATAAGAGATAATATTAATTCGTAATTGCTTTTAGACAAAGAATTAAATTCGCTATGTCAGAGTTAATATTTTTAACATAAATTTGGTATCTACAAATTTACCACGAATTTTCATCTGTTTGCAAAATATACACTAATTTACGATTTTACATTTAAAAACAACAAAATTTTAATAAAACATGCTCTTACTTAAATCAAAATACCTTAATTTCTGATAATAATTAATCTAGTACCTTAAACCTAAACTCGTTTCCTACAATTTCAGTTTCTATAGTTTAAGTCCCTAACACTAAAATTCCCATCAATTTCTAAAATTCCTATTTCCATATTTAAATTTTCTTCTTTTTTTGAACCTAAAACAAAACCCTAAAAAAGAAACGTCGTTTTGGTCCATATGGAAATCATCATCATACAATGGTTAGTTAGTTTGGCAGTAATTTTGCGTGGTTTATTTATTAATTTGACCATCATTATGTCGCCATAATACAGTATCTCCATTGCAGGATTTTTTAGGGCAGAGTCTTCTAGGGCAGGATCTTTTATGGCAGGGTCGCCATGTAAGGTTCGATGTGCCGTTGTACTCCTGTTCTTTACTTAGTTCTTAATTTGACGATGAAGGAAAATCACTTGTTTGGAAAAACACATTATATTATTAGATGGTACTACTACAGCCACGGGCCGGACCCACAGGGTCCGCCCTACGACTACACCTTCTATAGATCTAGCTGTTGTTATCTAAATTGGTTATTCACACTCTGCCCTCGTCCTACATCGCGAGCGCAGTGCCTCGTCAGCTTGCGTACTCAGTTTGTGTATATTACACAAATGTTAATGTATTAAACAACTATAAACTGATATACAGGGTGACACTGCAAGTTGTCTTTTTTACAGGATGACCGGAAAATGTTCACACTAGTTTTCAAGCTAAATAGGCATATATATAAAATAATATTTAAAAATTTGCCTAACCTGAAGCCATCTGTAATAAAAGCATATTTTATTGCCGCAAATTTGTGACATCTAAAATACATTTACTATGTCAATAAATGTGCATGATAATAAATATTGAAATATTAAAAAAATTAAAATAGCAGTTTTGTTGCTAAGATATAAGGCTGTAAGATGTTATTTACGCTTATCCTGAAAACATGAAAAACATTTTTTGCGTGCGTTTTTAACAAAAATTACGTTTTTTAATCGCATTGTACATTTAGTCTCAATGTCCTATAATCAATATATATCCGAATATATCTCCAAAAGTTGTATTAGATAATAAAAAAATAATGTGTATATGTATGTGTATGTGCGTATGTGTGTGTTTGTGTGGGTGCTACTGTAGATATTGAGATTTTAAAATCGTTCAATCACTAATCGGTGTCTTTTTAAAACCTATAGAGTGAACCGTACTTTTTATTACAGACATCACATTGTGATTGGAAACAAATATTGGAAAACTTTTACCTACCAATTCCAGTGGAAGGCAGTGGAAGAAGAAGCAAGGGCAAATTCACAAACCTCATCGAAAAAAAAAAAAGAATTTGACAAAAAAAATGTTGCGTTTTATTTAAGGAAAAAAAATGATGTTTTTCAATTAAATTAAGCATGCTCCCTAACGCATAAACTAAATGCATTTTCATTTTGAAATGTTTTATAAAGTGTTATTTAATGACTGCAGACATATACACACGCGTTATGCTAAAGGCCTCATAAAATAAGAAAAGTTATGGGTTTTGGAATGATATCGAACTGGGGGAGCTTTCCTTCCTAGAAATTCACCCTTTTATCCGCGCAGTATATTTGCCAACCCTAACCCAATATGCAAACATGACGGTAGTAAAAAGCAGTTTTTATTATTATTGAAGTAGTGGTACTTTACGTCAATTTTAATTTGTCAAGAGGGTTATAATTATACTGTCATAAGGGAGAAGACCAATAAATAATTTACGATGACTTTGCCAGACTAAATGTTAAAGTCGAAATCATCATTATTCTATGAAAATCATATAATGAATAAAAGGAAAAGACTTGGGCTCAGTAGGCATATTGTATATATATATATATATATATATATATATATATATATATATATATATATATATATATATATATATATATATATATATATATATATATATATATATATATATATATATATATATATATATATATATATATATATATATACATATGTGTTTTCATTCCGGGTTTACATCCGTTCACTATTGTCGTTCTGAAAAGAACAGTTTTGCTGACGTTTCGCCAAAGTCACATTTGGCGTTTTCGAAGCTTTCTTTCTCGCGTCCGAATAGAGAATACATATGTCGTAGTCTTATAGTGAAATTCGTCTTTTCGCGAAGATCCTAGTCACTTCCCGAATAGTCATATTGAGAAAAACATGAAATTGCACAATCTGTATGGACTGTATTGTATATAACACAATTTGCCTTAATTGAAATCTTGCATGTTCGTGAAGTGCCAAAGTAAAAAGGCATTTTGCGTTTAAATGATATATGTGAGACACAAAATTATACAGAGTGATCCGTTTTCAACACATAATTCATAATCTGTAAGGTGTCAAAAAAACTGCCACAAAATAAAACATTATAAAAATATCTTATACAAATCCAGGTTAGGAACCAAAAATAAACTTTGTAAAATGTGAACAATACAATTCGAAAAGTTTTTCTAAGGAAACCGCTTCACTTACTGAAAAAACCTGTCTAGTATTTACTTGGTACATATATGATTTAATTGTTGTTTATTGTATGACTTACAATAATTACCCTAAAATACATTAAGCAAGTTTTGTTCACTGTTTTCCTCGATAATATCTAGGGATAACCGAAAAAAAATTACCAATTTTAACAAAAATCAAAACAAATACTGTTCGACGACTGGGATACGTTACTTCATGGAATGCCGATTTTTAATGTTAGTCAGTTAGTTACATACAATACACCTAAACTTTATAGGCTTTCCATGAAGAGACTAGACAGATTCTGTAAGCTCATGTTTATACACAATATGAACTGACTAGAATCTTCTCGAAAATACGGATTTCACTATAAGACTACGACATACAAATATATACTAAACAGTTTTTGTCAGTAAGGAAGGCAGGGGGTTTCCATAGAAAAATCATTCCAAAAATTATTGGAAACCTGCAGTGTAATTCCCCGATATCACAAAAGTAGTACATGTACTAGTAAATAAAAATCATTTGATAAATTTCATTAGAACTGAATAGAATTGTTCATATTATACAAAGTTTATTTTTGTTGCCTAACAATATTATTGTTATTAGAAAGATTTCGTACAATATACTTTTATAATGTTTTATTTTGTGGCAGTTTTTTGGTTACCATACAGATACAGATGCTATGGATTCTGTAACGAATCACTCTGTATAATTCTATGTCTCACATATATAAATTAAGCACAAAATTCCTTTTTACTTCCCTCGTAAAAGGGAAGTATTGTATTCGTGAAAAAATCACCCTCCGAGCTTTTTTCAGATCGCCACGTTTTAGGGTCCCTAAATGCCGAAAAACATGTGCCATAAATAATTGTGGTATAGGGAGCAACTATAAAATTGTGGTACTAATTCAAGATGGGCGAATAAAATGGCGGCCAAATAAAATGTTTGTAATCGTGAAAAATCACCCTCTTAGGTTTTACATATCCTCACGTTTTGGCGTCCCTAGATGCCAAAAATATTTTATCAATTCCGTCGGTCCTTTTGCCGGTCTGTCCGTCTGACTGTCAGTTCGCGGCATAACTTAAAGACTACTTATCCGATTGACTTCAAATTTTGATAAAAAATTAAGGGTCATAGGGGGTGACCTGACATAATTTTAGTTAAAATCCAATATGGCGAAACAAAATGGCGACCTAGTAATATGTTAAACAAATTAATATTTAAAAAATTCTTATCCAATTTATCTCAAATTTTGCACAACTGGTAAAATTTTGTACGAATCCAAGATGACGGAACAAAATGGCGGCTTAATAAAATATTTAAAAATTCAGCGTGAAAAACTTCTTAAAGGATTGATTTCAAATTGTGTACCATAACTAATTGTGGTATAGGGGTCAACTAGCAAAGTTCAAGATGGTCGAACAAAATGCTGGACAAATAAAATGTTTGTTATCGGGAAAAAATCGCCTTCTCAGGTTTTACTTATCTTCACGTATTAACGTCCCTAGATGCCAAAAAATATGTTTTATCAATTCCGTCGGTCAGTCTGTCTGTCTCTCAGTCAGCTCGCCGCGTAACTTAAAGCCTACTTACCCGATTGACTTCAAATTTTGATAAAAAATTATGGGTCATATAGGGATGACCTGGTAAATATGGTGAAACAAAATAGCGGCAGTGCAATGTTAAAAAAATTATTATTAAAAAACTGCTTATCCCAATTTATCTCAAATTTTGCAGAGACATCAAATATTATGTTGGAATCAACTGGTAATAGTTTGGTACGAACTGAAAATGGTGGAACAAAATGGCGGCTTAATAAAATATTTGAAAATTCATCCTGGAAAAATTACATAATTGGTTGATTTCAAATTGTGTGCCATAACGAATTGTGGTATAGGGATAAACTAGTAAAACTGTGTTATTAATTCAAGATCGGGGAACAAAATGGCGGCCAAATAAAATGTTTGTATTCGTTAAAAAACTCACCCTCTCAGGTTTTACATATTACACGTTTTAGCGCCTATAGATGCCAAAAAATATGTTTTCTTAATTCCATTGGTCCATATGTCGATCTGTCTGTGTATCAGTTCGCGACATACCTTAAAAACTACTTACCAAATTGACTTCAAATTTTAGTCAAAAATTAAGGGTCATATGAAGATGAGTTAGTAATATTTTAATAAAAATCCAATACGGCAGAACAATGTTAAAAAATTATTACTAAAAAACTATTATTCATTTTACCTTAAATTTTGCACAAAAATCAAGTGCTACATAGGAATGAACTTAGAAATAGTAAAACAAAATAGCGGTCTAATAAAATATTTAAAGAATCAGTCTGTAAATACTACTTATTAAAATTATTTCAATTTTTGTGCAAGAATTAAGTGTGGTATAGAAATAAACTGGTAAATTTGTGGTACGAATGGAACATTGCGAAACAAAATGGCGGCCAAATAAAATGTTTAAAATTCAATGTAAAAAAATCTTGTTCAATTGACTTAAACTTTTGCAGAAAAATTAAATGTGAAGTTGAGATAAACTGGTACGATTCAACATGACATAACAAAATGGGGGTATGTGTCAATGTAAAATCTACTTATTGAATTTATTTTAAACTGTGACCAAAAGCCAATTGTGGCATAGGCACAAAGAAACTGGTAAAATATTGGTAGGAATCCAGTACAATTGAATAAAATGGCGCCCAATAAAAATGTTTGAAAAGACAGTATATGTAATATATATACTTTGACTACATACTGAATTAAATTTTGTCACACTTCACTGTTCCTAACAAATGGAAAAAATCGTAACGAGGGAAGTTAATTTAGCAAATTTACCGATTTTTTTCTTTGGCACTTCTCAAACATGCAAGATTTCTCAGTATGCCGACGATATGACTAGGATTTTCGCGAGGAGACGGTTTTCACTACAAGAGTACGACATGTAAATTTTACATTTGCTTGTGTGGATGTTTACCTTGAAATTCGAAAGCCCGACTTAACAAAATATGTGCGCCCAGTCGGATTAGAACCAGTTTATGGAAGAAACCACGTACATCGCACATCGATGTCAAACGCGCTACAGATTCCACCGCTATACTTCGGTTATGATGCTCTCAAATGTATAAAGAATAAAAAGTATATTATAATATACATAAATATAATATATACAAGATAATACCTACGCATTTGACTAGAATAAATAATTTATTAATCAGAAAAATATTATCCGACACCGGGTCCCTTCTTTAATATTTGTGTTGAGAAATTTAAAATTTCACATTTACTAGTATGAACTGTTTAATTAATTTTTGTAGGTTAAAAACACTTTTAAGAACGTATTTGGGATGACTAACTAGCCGAAAATTGTTGTTGAAGTTGATAGGCAATAAGTAGACAGAAACACTAATAAATAAGCTATATTTAAATCGACTGGTTCGTCTTTACTTTCTAAAAACAATGCGTGCTGTCTCTTACAGTTTATTTTATGTTGCTTTAATTCTCTTATAAGAGAACCGAAAAATTTTATTAGTTATTGATTAAATTTTTAAAACACATTATGGGTTGGGATTTTTTTAAAATAACCAAGTTAACTTTTTAGAAATAATAAACCAAATAAAATAAAAAGTTTTGAGTGCTGGAATTTACTTTAAATATTTAATTCTTTTGACTACGAGACTATGCGACTTTCTTATTCCTCATTGGACTTCTCCAAAGGTGGCAATCCTATGAAGAGGTCCCTGTTGTGAAAAAATAAATTAAAGCCCAATTTAGTGCTACGCTAGAACGTTCAGTACTTTCAAATGTGCCATTGTTGAACCATAACCATAGAATTTATTGATAGGTATGTCAAAAATTCAAAATTAGCACGTATCTCTTGTTGCATCTTTATCTAACTTGCTTTTCTAAACTACTAAATTTTTCAAAACCTACTTTAAATAAGAAATGCATTCAAAGATTCCACTTGAAATATCGCAGGGCTATTTGAAAAAGAGCATTTACCTTCCGCAATTTGAGCACCAAAGTCAAATAAATCTGTTTGTGTAGTACAATACGGTCGAGTGTCCCCTCACAATATTGCTAGAGCCTGTTTCTTCGCCCAATCGATTGTGTGACATCTTGTCTTTATGGTTCAAATCGGCGTACATTTCCAATTCCTTGGCATATTACGGACGCTTCACTTGTAGAATGACTTCATTCGAAGTCAGAGGCGGGGTTAATTTTTTTTTAAGTCAATAAGAATATTTGAATTTTCTTTATAAGGAACAGGGCCAGATTTAGGAGAGGCATAATCCAAGGGTGGCGAATTTTGGAGGCGTATTGGGAGTGAAAATTAATATTAAAGCAATATCGTTGATTGAAGGAAAAAGGAAGATAGATGCGCAACCTTATGGGCGAATTCGTGGCCGAAAAGGTGTCCGAGATGTAGCTGGCGACATCGTCGCCGCCGGGAAAGGTGTCCGAGATTTGCTTGGCGCCGCGGGCTGCCAGTCGTTTACAGCGAAACAGCGGATAGATCGGATAATCGGCGGAGATGTACGAATCGCTTACCTGTATTATTTGTTTACATCATAGTGGTTATTGTTTTTTTGCTCGTTTTCGATTCAGACTCGTGAATTTTTAACTGTACGAAACTGGAGTTCGTTTCATTCTTGTAAAACTGTTAATTAAAGCAAGTATGTCTGCCAGAAAAATAGAGTGTGCGTATGTTGGATACAACAATAAAAGAAAAAATAAAAATAATTTGGTGGGTTTTTAAATTCCCCGTGACGAGGCCCGACATTCTTTGTCAATGGGTACGAAACTGTGGCAATGTTGAATAAATAAACGTGTATGTGAAAATCATTTTTGAAACACGATATGTATTCAAGTGGCAAGACAATTACTGAAGAAAAATGCCGTTCCTATATTTTGGAAAGGTAAGTGTTTTTTATTTTGAATCTTATTTTTGGAATGTCCTTGCTAAACTTAAATTGAAATAATGTATAAACTACGTAGGGTGCTAATATTCTTACAAATGTTACATCACAGGATGATGTTTTTTGAATCTCTGAGTATTGGAACTTTCTTCTCTTGATTAGTACTGTTTTTAAAATAAATTAGATGTGCCATGAACTTATGGATTGGCGCCTGATAAATACATGTGCTTGTATCTAACGGCCGTATACTACCAATAGTATAAAGAAATAATGGGGATTCTGCCAAAAAGTTTATAATACATTTTTTTTCTAATAGCCAAGCTTTCAAAATAACTCATTTCTTCTTTAGGGCTCTATAATAACCGAATTATCAGAAGATTTAGGACTTTTTTTACAATTAAAAAGTACTTACACTAATTAAAATGCAAAGACAATATTGAGGGAATTTTCAGAAAATATAAAATTGGATAGATTTTAACTACTAAAATTTTGACATCATCTGACAAGAAATAAACAACTTAAAACCAATTGTTTTTCTATTAAATAATAATGACAGAAATACGTTAAATATGTCAAATAAATAATTTTTGTATTTTCTGAAAATTCCGTGAAAATTGTCTTTTCATTTTAATTAGTGTAAGTATTGTATTTTTAATTTAATTGTAAAAAAAGTCCTTAATTTTCTGATAATTATGTTATTATAGAGCCCTGAAGAAGAAATGAATTATTTTGAAAGCTTCGCAATTAGAAAATAAATGTACTATAGACTTTTCTGACCGAATCTCCGTTATTTCTTATATATATATATATATATATATATATATATATATATATATATATATATATATATATATATATATATATATATATATATATATATATATATATATATATATATATATATATATATATATATATATATATATATATATATATATATATATATATATATATATATATATATATATATATATATATATATATATATATATATATATATATATATATATATATATATATCTATATATATATAGATATATATATATATCTTTATATATATTTATATATAAATATATATATATATATATATATATATATATATATATATTTATATATATATATATATATATATATATATATATATATATATATATATATATATATATATATATCGCGATATACATCCATCACCATTTTCAGACACACTGTATACACCATGGGCCTAAATTTAATTGATTTTAAAATATGGAGGAAGATTTTCATTTTATAATTTTGACAACCTGTAAAAGCCAAACGGTTTGATTTAGCGAAAGCCCAGAGCAAAACGGTTAGCACATTCCTATTTTATTTTTACTTCCCTCCTGAGTGAGATGTTGAAATCGTGAAAAAATCACTCCGAGGTTTTTTCAGATCTTCAGGTTTCAAGGTCCCTAGATGCCGAAAAACATGTTTTGGCTATTCGCGGCGTAGCTAGAAAAGTACTTACCCGAGTGACTTTATATTTTGATCAAAACTTAAGGTTTATCTGGGGATGACACTACTACTACTAAAATTTTACTAAAAAATTACTTATCCAATTTATCTAAAATTGTGTACCTACAGAAATCAAGTAATATGTAGGAATCAACTAGTAAAATTTTGGTACGAATCCAAGATGGCGGAACAAAATGGCGGTTTAATAAAATATTCTAAAATTCAGCCTCAAAACTACTTAATGAACGGATTTCAAATTGTGTTTCATAACTAATTCTGGTATAGTAGTAGTAGAACTAGTAAAGCTGTGGTATTAATTCAAAATAGCGAAACACCATGGAGGCCAAATAAAATATTTATAATCACGAAACATCACCGTTTCAGATTTTACATATTTTCAGGTTTTAGCGTCCCTAGATTCCAAAAAATATTTTATCAATTTCCTCTGACCGTCTGTCGGTTTGCCTGTCGGTCTCTCAGTTCGCAGTTTAAAAACTACTCACTAGATTGACTTCAAATTTTAGTCAACAATTGATGGTCACATGTGGGTGATTTGTAATGTTTTGATAAAAGTCTGATATGCCGGAACCAGATGGCGATCTAGTGAAACGTTAAAAAAATTACTACTAAAAAACGGAGCCGGCGACCTTAAGAAACTTTAAAAAAGTATTATTTAAAAAACTAGTTATCCAATTTCCTCAAATGTTGCATAAAAAACAAGTGTTACATAGAAATAAACTGGTAATATATTGGTATGAATATAAGATAAAGTAAAACAAAAGACCGACCTAGCAAAATATTTAAAAAATCAACCCGAAAGAACTACTTACTAGATTAATTTCAAAATGTATGCACGCATTAAATGTGATATAGAGATAAATTGGTAAAGTTGTGGTACGAATTCAAGATGGCGGAACAAATATTTCTTTTTAAATGAAAGAAAAAAAAATCTTATTTTACTGATTGTGATATAAGGATAAACTGGTACGAGTTCAACATGACGTAACAAAATGACGATATGTATCAATGTAAAGAATAAAAAACGCATAGTCACGAAAATAAAGTTTTAGAAAATAAACCACATAGAAAAATAAGAATTTTGTCGAATACATAATTTTTTCAGTTTCCTTTCCTGACCGTGATGGTTTAATATTTACTATTTCAATTCAGTGAAATAATTCAAAACAACAAAACAATGGTTTGCTAGTTAAAAAAAAACGTGTTAATGCTTTTTAATATTTAACCATAATAATATTGCGCGGCACCGTCTTCCACGAATCTCATCGTTTCCCGATCAACGCCGCAGCCGACGGTCATCACAGCGAGTGCCGAACGACTGCCAATGGGTGTTTTATGCGTTCGCCGTACAGCGGCTCCACCGTAGAGCAGTCGAAATGTAAGTGAAATGAAATCAGCAGTGCCACGAATTCGCCCATAAGGTTGCGCATCTTCCTTTTTCCTTCAATCAACGGCAATATTTTGTTTTTCATTTTGTTGCTCATAAAACGCAGCCTAAAGATGATATCATGGTAAGGGATCAATTATTCGAAGATCATCTGAAAAACATTCAAGACGTTTTTAGCTGTTTTAGAAATACAAATTTGAAATTGAACCCAAAAAAATCTTACCTGTTTTAAAAGAAAGTGGAATTCTTGGGACATGTTGTTTTTGAGGAGGGAGTTCAGGAAGGCGAAAGAAAGATCGAAACGATAAGACCCCATAGACAAACATATTTTCTAGAATTTATATTGGATATTTGCAAAAAAAAGAATATATTACATACTCTCTACTTGTTATTGGTCTTTGAGTTCTGACGCGCCCTTCAAAAAAAACCCCACGAACCGCCACTGATAAATCATGAAGTTGTGTTTCTCCAATTAATTACATGGGGTCCGCCAGAAAATATGTAAATATTAGGTATACCTGTTTTTGTATGTTGAAGTGTTTCCTATGAATTGCTTTTTATCTTACACCGGTTCAAATCCAGGATTTTTAATCAATTCATGTTGTTCAATCAGCTCTTGAGCGAATCAAGGCAACAACGACGTGATTTACTTGCTGTGTAGTTGTCAGCTTTCTATGGTAATTTTTCTTGAATCGGTTTGGAAAGTTTGTCAAACTTTTCAGGTTTCGATACCTTTCTTTGAAGCCGTCGCGTCCGAGAATGTCTCAACAATGTTCCAGATTCCAAATCAGAAACTACATTAGAATTTGAACGGTTGTTTAGAACAAAATGGGCCGATATTTATATACTATTTAATCGCGGGATAAATACCCTAAATTAGAAAAATGTCAAATAAGGATATTTGAATTAACTCAACAATGTAATCGCAAGTACATATTTTTCTTTTCCTTTTTTTTTGCAAAAGCAGTTCTGCAACAAATGTGTAATATTGTCGAATCCAAAAATCTTACAATAGGCATAATTTATTTAAAACACCCTGTATAAAGTACAAAAGTCGCTGGAATTGAAATGTCCTAAGGATTTTTATTTGTTATCGACAATGTATAAAATTCATATTTATTTGCTCTTCTTTTATCCAAAAAAGCAATATACTTAAAGATTTACAAAAATATAAAATATTGAGCGAATTTTAAAAATAAATTAAATTTTTGGCGTTTTCATAGTTTTAAAATCGCCAAGTTTCGTCCAGGTGCTGCTTTAAAGCTTCCAGTATAACTTAAAAAAATCTTAAAATAACAAGAAGAGAAAGAATAAATATCGTAAACTGATAAAACAAAACAGAAAAAGAACATCACGTCTACTGATTTTGCCAAACTCTTACCCCTATAGAAAAAATTTAAATGCTTACTTCTCGTAAGTCCAAGTCAAAAGTTCTAGTATAATCGTAACTCTCATCTCGTGGCCAAGAAACACGTTGTCGCCAAAATAACTCCTAAAGTTTTCTCCCGGAACCAGTAAACTGCAGCTAATGTAGAGGTATAAGGTGGAAAATATTTCCGCAATTCTGTAACGGGAACACTCTGGAATAGTTGGCGTTAAACTTTCGAGACTTATGTTGACTGTTTCTCTAAATTCTATTAAAACCAAAATTATTCTGGTTGTTTAACTACTTTTACTACTCATTTCCCCCTATCTTTGGAATTCATTGCAGTTCGTTAGATGTTTATTTTGCTAACATTTTGTTATTTCTAAACTAATTTATTTCTGTTATGAAATAATTTTCTAATATCTCTATAAATGTTTCATTTTTAGTATACTGCATAAAATTATGAAACAAACCGTATTATAGTTATTAAGGCATCAAAGCTAAAAACGCTTGAGGTCGACGCATACGTCAACCGAAAGGGTAATTCCTTATAATACCCGTCTCTTTATAATAACCGTGGTGCCTTCAACGTCTAATGTCCGACCAAATATTTAAAATATGTTTTATTTAAGTAAAAAATATAGTTTTAATAATAATAAACTAAATTATTATTTTCAGTGCACTAGGGCATATTTTTTTAATAATGCCCTAAGGTGTTATTTATTTTTTGACTTTTATATAATATTTGTCAAGGACTAAACTAGCCAATTGTTGAAATATAAATTAAAGTTTATATAATTGAGAGGTACGGATAAGTTCTGGGATCTTCTATTTTTATTCTTTACTGCTACCTCTTAGAACATTAGGTTATGTAGAATTTTAATTAATTGATACTTGAATTAAGAGTATAATATTTAGCTAGTGATTTCTAGATTCGAAAACACCCCAACTCTTATAATTTTAATGTCGAAGTGGTAAAATATGATTAGTAATTTAGTTGAAGATAAAAAAGAATAGTTTTTATTCCACTTTTAGCAACATGTACGCATCCTGGAGCAGTCTTGTTGAGCAGGGCTTTTTAAACTACAATTTGGCATATCTCACTTTGAGTTTTCTTTCTATATTAAGCTGATATCTATATTTTGTCGTCAAGAAACCCAGTTTTGCAAATATAGTGCAGAAAAAGGATAGTCCAGTCCTACCGAAAATATTTTATTTAAGTATTGGTAAAAAAATAAATTGTCTTTTTATTTCTGCTTGTCCTGAAGTCTATGAAAAGTTTTAGTCCATCAGTTGAGAGGCCATCCGGTGTATTTTGAAACTGGTCATATCTTGGTATTAAATTATCGTCGGTTATAAAATACCTCTTAAATTTTTAGTCAACGAGGCTAAGTAATTTCAAATTATGGTAAATAAAACTTTTTGCTCTTCAATCATATAGCATTCAACAAATTTATTCACAGTGATAAACATGTACTGAATTATGAAGATAGGTTCCGTCCTTTACACACCCTGCGCATAGCAAAATTATCTGCAAAACCGCTCTGCGTTCGGTTGCCTGGTTGCGATTAGCAAGGTGGATTATTTCCTATTTTTCAATGTTAGTTTGTCAAAAATATTCTTAGCATTTCTCTTTCATAATAAATCTATATCAAGGCCTGATCCAGTTTATCCTCCGCTTCAGAAAGACTCTTTTTGTCACCCATATATTTTAATTAAATTATCAAAAAATCTTACAGTAGTTTATACCTACTTATCCTTTGTAGTGTAGTTTCCATGGTCCCAATACTCCGTAATCCGTACCCACTATATAAATCCGTCGTTCATTCGTTGTGTCATTTGGGTGGCCTCAGCTTTCATTACTATACGGCCTTAGTTGTATCCTTAATAAGAATACGGTGAAATTAACATTCTAGATTTCCTACAAAAGACAGGACCCTCACATGTTGCTTATTCTTTTATTTTCAGAGTCCTATAATTATAGAACCTTTGACCAGAAAAAGTCGTTCCTTATTCGTCAACTGTACACGTTTTTAAATCCCGTTCTAATAAAATTCACCTTTTATTACAAAATTCATTTCCGGTACTTAGGTTTTTAACATTTGTAATGTATCCATGAACGATACACAAAAGAGTCTATTAAGAAAATTAAAAAGTAAACTTCAAAGTAGCAAAACTTGAGCTCAGATATACATTTATTTATGACAGCACACGTGGGCTTCGGAAGGGGGGGGTCAAAGAGCGGCACTTGCCCCCACCCGTAGAGAATCATATCTTACAAATATGTTAAGGTAGGAAAGAAGACACAATTGTTTTAAGTTTGTGATGATTTCTGAGATAAGCTAAACTTTTTGGGAGCCAAAAAACTGTTAACGACCTCGGTATTTGGTGTATTTAGATCGTAAAGTGTGGCCCTATATAGAAATTGAATCACATATTATTTTTTTAAACTAATAATTTAACATTAGGAATTATTTACTAATAATTGAATTTATTTTAATTTAATAACGAATTGATATCCCTAAGAATATTTGTCACGGTGTCGAGTAAATACTAGAATTACAGAACTCCTCCTTTTTAAGCTCGATGAAAAAGTGGCGTGATCATGACCTTCTCAAGACATTCTATAAATAAACTGCCAGGACCTCTTTTAGGGGCCTGCTCCTTTTTCCCTCTCCCCTCTCGCGAACCCTGTCTTACTTTCGTCCATTCGCAGTGGCTTCCATTCCCCCTTCCGGCTTCGAAGGGGACCACGGTTTTATAATGACATGATCATGGTGGTAATTTTAAGTAAACAATTAGTACTGGGTAAATGGAGTCCAACAACTCTGATGGGAGTAGTATTTTGCGCCGTATAGATTCTTAAGTCCAAATGGACTGACATTAAATGGTTTAGCTCTGAGACACTAGAGTTGACTTTGTTGGGATAGCTGTAAATTTCGATAAGTCTACTGAAATCCACTGACACAAGCGATAAAGGTGACAACGAAGTAGAATTTTATCTACTAATTATGTTTTGATTTTAGTTCGAATGTGCAATAAATTTGACGTAAATGGGAGCGACGTCGACTGACCAGTTTAATATTTGGTGTTTTACATCATGTAAAGCCTCGGGATGAGCTTCACAAGTAATTTTAATTATCCTAAATAAATTTCCCTCCGACTATATTTTTTATACTTATTCTCTTGTAACCTAAAGTCAAAATCCTCTCTTGTACAGGGATAATTATTTCAGGATTAGTTGAAGATGGTGAGCCCAATGAACTCGCCGAGGTCCCGCCATCATTTACCCCAAAACTTCCTGAGTAATGAGTACCCGCTTCAAACAAACTTGTGGATCCGTAGTACTCAAAAAGAGGAGAAAAGTTGCTGCGTTTGAAATTATCGATATTGTGTAGGAAAACCAAGCCAGAAAATTGGTCTTTACCTAAATATGGTATAAAGATTTTGTTTATTAAACAAATCTCACTAGTATAACACAGTATTTTGAAAATAGCGAAGGGGAAAATTAAATGAGCAAAAGTAAAGTCCTGTCAGTACTTTAAAAACTATCCTCGAAAGATGCCGAGTGGGTAGTTTAAAATTAAGTTTTTATAAATTTTACTTAATCTTAAGCACAGGCGCCATTAGTTTTTATTAAAGTGACTATTTGTAGAAAGTATCGATTTTAATTACTTTTTGCTATATTAAATAAAACTTTTTGGTTTTATTTAATATAGTTTGGTTTACTATTAATTTTACGACTAATAGGTATTTTCATTTATCTGAAAAGAAGTTCCTTTTCATAATCATTTGAACTTCCACTTTTTAATATAATTAGGTACTATATTGAGTAGGTAGGTAGGCATTGCAACGTAAAATGGATTTACTATTATATTTAGATTTCTGCCTCATAGAAATTCGATTTCCCAGACGAATGTGGGTGATTATAGTTTCAAACATCATGAGACTGAAACTGATTCTTAATTACTTAATCGCAGACATTTATATATTGAGTTGAGTATCTACATATATACGACATTAAATAGATACGGTCTTTATTGCTTTGACATAGATTCCATATTTCAAATATTCAATGTGGAGTGAAATATAATTTTTCACTTTTTAGTGCTTTTTTTGAAGTCAGTGCTATTTTTTATAAAAATTTTATTTCATCCTTTTTAGTTCTATTTATACAAAGTTTTACATTTTAAGTCCTAAACTTGGGTTAAAATTTTAGAGGTCCTTAACAAAATAAACAAGTAGCTACTGGGTTCATAGCATATAATATTTTGCCAGAATCGCCGGAATAATATTGTAAAAATTTTCAAAATTTAAAAAGATGTCTAAAATTAAACTTCGTGCCATTAAAAACACCGAAAACCCCATGGAATACGACATTAACATGTATAGTTTTTTCCTGATGATATGATGAACGCAATATATATCAATTATATACAATATTTAATAATTGGCTCCTGGCTTAATTTTTTTACGCTTGCTATGGGTCCAGTCCGGTAATATCCTGAATAATCCCTGAAAATCTGATCCAAATTGGTCAAACCATCGCGGAATAATCGATGTAAATATATAAGAAATATAGGCTCAAATTGATAGCATCCTCCTTTTTTGAAGTCGGTTAAAATCTGAAAAAATTGGAAACATTTCGCCGTTTTTTGGTTTTTCGGAAACCGTTCTCATACTACTATGATCTGGAATATCCAAAGTAAAATAAAATCATTTCCAGCTTTCTGGGAATTAATGGAAGGCAAAGGTCTAATTTGACGAGGCTAATAAGAAAGAAGAGATGTTTGTTTCTTTAGCAGTATAGTATCCTTACATTCTATGAAGTATTAAGTTATTTTCGTGGGTTCAGAACAACAAGTAAAACCTCTTTTCATTCAGAAACGTTTCGACTGTTATTGCACATTATCAAGGCTCGAAAAAAAATTAAAAATATCCTTTATTTCTTTTCAAGCCTGACAGAATTTTCTTTCTTATTAGAATAGGTAAATGAAAATGTAATGTTTAGTAAGTCTTAAGAACGTTAAACGTTGTGTTATTGTCTTTCCTTACATGTTGCTGCCTGAAAAGAAATAAAATATATGTATATATATATATATATATATATATATATATATATATATATATTGATTTAATTTCTTTTCCAGCATTGCTAAAGATCAAATAAATGTCGAACTTTAAAGATTTTTGTTTGAAGCAATAACTTTTTGGTCGCTCGTTTTTTAAATTTTCAACTATCATTTTAATATTTCACCTGCGCCATTGTCCAATGTCCTTCTGAACAAAGAAAAAAACAATTTTTTTTGGTTTGTTTCATTTTTTAACGTTTTTTAATTTTTACCATAATTTTATTGCATAATTCAAATTTTGAAAAAAAAAAAATGTAATGTCTTCCCTCGTAAGAGATAATATTTTAATTGTGAAAAGATTCCAGATTTTTTTCTTCCGTCCATCTGTTTTTTTATTCGCCGCATAGCTCAAAAACTACTTAGCCGGTTGGCATCAAATTTTCAGGTCAAACAAAATGGCCGCTTAGTAAAATGCAGAAAAAATCTTACATAAAAACTACTCACTTGATTTACCTCAAAATTTGCACAAAAGATTTGAAATCAATTAAATATGATTTTCTTGTTCCGCAAAATAAAACATAATTATCCAATTATTAGTAATAATTTTTTTAACATTTCTCTAAGCCGCCATATTGGATTTTTACCAAAATATTACCAGATCATCCTTATGTGAGCCCTAATTTTTAACCAAAATTTGAAGTCAAACGTGAAGATATGTAAAACCTGGGAGGGTAAATTTTGCACTATTTCAAACATTTTATTTGGTCGCCATATTGAATTAGTACGAAAATTTTATTATTATTACTTGCACAAATTGGAAAACAATGTATTAACTAGTTTTTTCAAGCTAAAGTTTTAAATGATTTAGTCGCTCTTGTTTCGCCATCTTAAATTGATCCTACGTAATGCTTGATTTTTGTGCAAAATTTGAGATAAATTAGATAAATAGATTTTAGTAATAATGTTTTTAACATTTCACTAGGCCGTGTTTCAACATATACTATTTTTACTAAAATGTTATCAGGCCATCCCCATGTGACCCTTAATTTTTGTTCACAATTTGAAGTTAATCGGGTGGGTAGTTTTTTAGTAATACCGCGGACGGGCCGACAGACAGGCAGACCGAAAGACAAAACGGCGGAATAGGGAAAACATGTTTTTCGGCATCAAGAGACACGTAAAGAACTGGATAAATCTCCGAGGGTGTTTTTTCACGATTACAAACAATACTTCTCTATTAGGAGGGAAGTAAAAATTAGTTCTTTTATTATATTTTTTAATTTAACGTTTGATATCATATTCGCCTAACCCAGAGAAAACTTGAAATGTTTGGTTATGGTATTTTCGATCTAGCTAAATAAAAGAATAAAAAAGACAGAGCCGGTCTCGTGAAAAAAAAATTCTGTACTATTATTCTATAACTACTAGTACTATAACTTCTATACGAAAACAATGTACAAAGCGGTAGGATTTGAAATAAAACAAAATAATCCTTAAAAGTAGTTGAAAATCTATTCGATCACGTTAACTCGACAATAGAATCACCATTTAGATAAAGCCTCTTAAGTAACGCCATAAAAGAAAGAGCCTGAAAATGTACGCAGAATAAAGATATAAAAGATAATTAAATGGCTGTGCGGAAATGTTAATAGAATAAGTCCCGAAGAAGGATATTAGCAGTTTAACAAATGAATGTAGACCGATTTTGTATTCGGCTCAGACGAGTCGATCAATTAGTCACAGCAGTGCGATTAAAAGAGGTCCAATAAGTTTGCGGCACATCAGGCATTTCTCAGAAAAAAAAAGTAATTAAACGTAAAGAGAAATTCCGGAGATAAGAAAAATATATACATATATAATATAAATATATACAAATACAAAGATAGGTCACATTTTCGAAGGTAGTAAATAGTGACAGTGGCAATCTTCATATCTGGTGAACCATAACAGAATTGGCAAAATTTTAAAGGCAATATATATATATATATATATATATATATATATATATATATATATAATATATATATACAGTGTGTCTACGGCCATTGTAAGCAATATAAAAAATCACTACTTAGCTGTCTTCTAAATACAGAAAAAGTGGGACATGCAGGGGATAGCGCGCTTGCGTAATAAGGAGCCTCAGGTGGCGAAAGGTACAAATGATGCTGTTGGTAAACTGCAGGCAGCAGAAGAGTGCAAATGGTATCTTTTAAACAACTTACACGCTGGCACAACTGAAAATCAACTGAAAAAATGGATCATTTGAAAAATAATTCCATTGACTCTCTTGTGAAAAAATGCAAATTAAACAAAATCATTTAAAAAATTATGTTTGTCCACAAGATGAAGAAGCAGTTTGTAAAAGCAAACTTCGATCAACTGATATTTGCATTAAAGCATTCATATAAATAATAATCACCATAGGCAGTAACCACTCGTGGCAGAAATCGGATTTTTCAAAAAGCAATTTTCCACACAGGGAATCGGCTCAGATTCACCTACTAACGTTTTATGTCCAGAAGATAAAGCCTAAACTTAGGGAATTAACAACTTCATTAGCCATTGGGTTATGCAATGTAATTATGCTTACTGAAACCTGGCTGTAAAATGATATAGCTACAGAAGATGGTTTTGATCAATATTAATTGTTTAGATGCGACAGATACAAAAAAACAAGCAGTTGTTAACGTTAATTGCAGTTGACAAGGATGTTCCAGCAAAACAATTAAATACAAATTTTAATAAACGGCCTAAAATATTGGTAAAAACAGTGTACCTTCCCCCTCAATCTCCTGTAGACCCCAACGAAGCTTTGTGTGTGTCCTTTGATTAAGTAGTGGACATTAATAACTGTGACAAAAGTGTAGATCGGGTTGGTGACTCTGGTGTGGTTTTGTTCTATAATATTTTGGCGCTAGTTGTACTCGTCTCTCAACTAGTTGACTGTACTGATGAAGACCTTAAGTCAGACGCACGTGTCTATTGTTGGCGCAATTTCAATGTGCTTTAGCGGTCGTCCCAAAAAAATTCCTTTTTCTACTATATAATAGTTCTTACCACGTTAATCTTTTTCTACTTTAGATTTAATTACTCTTGGGTTATGATTTTCGCCATAGGTGGCTATATGCTGCTCCGTGGTAGTAGAGTATCAAGTTCGGCGAACATTTCGGATGTTCTCTTGGTAACCACAAATGTTGGTTTTGCTCCTGTTTGTGACTCTGGTGTTGTTTTGTTGTATTACATTTTTGTGCTAGTTCTAATTGCCTCTCAAATAGTTGACTGTACTGATGAAGACCTTAAGTTAGAACCACGTGTCTATATATAGGCCAAATTTCAATGTGCTTTAGCGCTTGTCCCAAAAAAAAATCCTTATGTGAATAAAACCACTGTTCTACAAATTCTAAGAAAAACAAGTTCACCCATACCTCATTCAACTCCTTCAGGAATTATATGAGGATAATTATCACAGGCGACTAATTTTTTGTCACTGGGCATAACAAATTCAGAGAGAGGCAAGATTTACGAACTTTGTGTTATTTATTGCTGAAGTAGTTGAAAGTACTCACTGTATTCGCACAACTAGTCAATATAGATGGTCTATTAACGTTTGGGGTGGAATTGTTAGAAATTTTGACATTGGTCTGCATTTTTTTTTTAAGAAAGGCTTACTACACACCGATATCTCCATAGAACGGAAGCTTTCACGGCTTTGGTCAATTAAGAAATCATGGTTCTTGGGATTAGACCGTCTCAAATTGGAATTACTACGAGATCTGAACACTGAATGAGCTCGACTTTTTTTTTTTTTTTTTTTTTTGTGTCGATGGGGAATGCTTTTACGCACGACTCCATCCCGGTTGGGATGGAGACAGTGTGGGACTCGCATTACTGCCAGGTTGTTACACTTGACAGATTGCCATACCCACTAAACCCCACCGGGCCCCCATCAGATGGACCGTCATTGGGCAAGCCCAAGGGTCCTTCGATGGGGTTGATGCCGTCCTTCCGGGGATGACCCTCTAAAAGACATGGTCCTCTGGGGGGGGGGATGAGTTGCCTCTTTGGCACGGTGTTTTGTGCCGCCTCTCGTTACTGTATATCTGAAAAGGAAACTATCATTAGTAATGTAGTCGTCTTACCTGTTGAAGTTACTCTTGTTGATCCGTCCTCCCGTCTGTCCGGTTGCCACTGTCAGCGTCTCACTGGGCCTTCCAGTTTGCCGATGTCAGGTTCCTCCGTCCATCCGTGTGTTGGTCTTCTTGGTGTGTCCTCTTCTGGGCCCTCAGTGTCACTGCTGTTCCGTGTCCTTGCAGTGAGGAGCTGAGGAGGGGTGTTCTTTTACCGCAGGTTCAACTGCAGCTCGAGCCGGAGCCAGTTGAGGTACCTGGTATCCTCTTCTTTTACCTCAGGTTCAGCTGCAGCTCACGCCGGAGCCAGCTGAGGTACCTGGGAGTCCTCTTCTTGGAGATTTCTATTGGCCACATGAGTTGCTTAAGAATTTTTGCAAGTGAGATCTAGCTTCTGAGGAGCACGGAGGCTCAGAAGTTTTGATTCACTTGCATCCATCCTCAAGCACTTTTAACGCAGAAGTCCGTGTCTTGGTCTTCTGTATTTGGTCCTATTGTTGTGGTTTGGAGCTAGTGGATCGTAATTCACCAGGTCTCGTAGATTTTCATTGTGATGGTTTTCGGCTGCTCTGAAGGCTCGGGTAGCCTTTTGTTGCATAAAGTCTTCGATTTGTGTCCATTGAAGATCTCTCTGCAAGTCCTCATTCCTGATGAACCACGGGGCATCTGCCGCGATCCTTATCAGTTTGTTTTCTGTCCTCTTGATTTTTAGAAGGTTTGTTTTTGACGCATAGCCGTAAGCTGTGGAGCCGTATGTTAGTTGGCTCCTTGCTACTGTTTTGATGAGTAGCAGCTTTGTCCTGATTGCCATTTCGCTCTTTCGGCAGAGCAATGGATAAAGTTTATTCATTGCCTGTGAAAAGTGAAAAAAAATGTATACGAAAGTGTTGGAGTCTATACAGAGTCATTCAAGATTAATGCCCACTTTCTGAAAATCAATACCAGAGGTATTTTTCTTTAGTATTCTTTAATAACAGTATACCGGGTAAATAAAAATCCTAGATGCTCATTTTCTCGTTTAATTTAGATGGAACGCCTTAGGGTTTGTGGGGTGTATACAGAGTCATTCAAGATTTATAGCCACTTTTCGAAAATATTAGAGGTGGACATCTCAATTTATTAAGGCAAAATATTGCAAAGTGCTCTTCTTTCAACATCTACTTTTTCTTTAGTTTATTTGTACCAGCATGGATGGGTCGAAAGAGTTTAAAACTTCACAAAATAAAAATTATTGCTAATAAAAAAAGATTTATTCCAATTTCGTAAATACAAATGATAGTATTACAATGATCTAGTTATACAAACTAGTGGTTATTACAAAATGATCGGTATGATTTATATGTTAGGAGCAAGTGAAAGGAATTGTTTGCTAGCGGTAAGAATACATCATGAAAACTATCCTGATAGAAGACAAACACAAGAAGCGCCTTTGAAAGGTTTTGCAACAGTTTGATGAGACGGGAAAAGTAGAATAGACAAAAACTGATCGATCCAAATTTGTTTTAACTAGTTAGGACAGATTGGACAATTTAACATCTAGTTTAAACTAGTTGTTAAATTCTCTACCCTAGAGTAATTAGAATGCAAAAATAAAAAAATGATTCCATTCAAAATACAATACTAAGTAATAAATCGTATAAAACACTAAAAACTATATTAGATATTCGAAATGACCGTTTTGTTAGACACAAATATTTAAACGATTTTCAAAAGATACGTTAACATCTCTTAAATTAAAATTAATATTATTACATACTCTTTGGATTTTTTCCTTCATATTTTCTTTTGTTGTCGGAGGTGTTTGATAGACTAAATTTTAAACAAAGCCCCAAAGACAAAAATCCATTTTTGTCTTTGTCTTTGTCTTTGTACCTTTCCAAATAGAAGGGGTATATAAAATTACTTGCTCTTGTGGAGAAGTGGGAGAAACAGGACGCTCAATATACACTAGACTTAAGGAACATGAACGATGTATTAAAAAGAAACGAATTTTCCAATCTGCTGTAGCTGAACACCAGCATAACACTTGCCATTTGTAAAGGAAACCTAGGTTCTAGCATCGGTTCCAGGTTTTTATAAACGAAAAATTAGAGAATCTATTTATTTATCTATCTATACGGGTTACGGTCTACATCACACGTGGAAACCGATCTTAACACAGGGTCACGGTTCGGCAAGCACAAGTCGGGTATAAAAGCCCGCCTGAATCTCGTGGAGTAAAGATCCCTGAAGATGCCTCGTGCAATCGAAGGCGAAACGTCGGATAGTAATTCCAATTTGAGACGGTCTAATCCCAAGAACCATGATTTCTTAATTGACCAAAGCCGTGAAAGCTTCCGTTCTATGGAGATATCGGTGTGTAGTAAGCCTTTCTTAAAAAAAAAATGCAGACCGATGTCAAAATTTCTAACAATTCCCCCCCAAACGTTAATAGACCATCTATATTGACTAGTTGTGCGAATATAGTGAGTACTTTCAACTACTTCAGCAATAAATAACACAAAGTTAGTAAATCTTGCCTCTCTCTGAATTTGTTATGCCCAGTGACAAAAAATTAGTCGCCTGTGATAATTATCCTCATATAATTCCTGAAGGAGTTGAATGAGGTATGGGTGAACTTGTTTTTCTTAGAATTTGTAGAACAGTGGTTTTATTCACATATGTTTCCCTTGCCATTTTCTTGAGGCAGTATATAGTTTTTCTATAACTTTTAAGTTTACCGCTAACTTGTTCTCCTCACTTAAAACAGGTTTGGTTCGATCAGTTTTCGTGTATCCTATACATTTCCCGTCTCATCAAACCGTTGCAAGAACTACTATATAGTAGAAAAGGATTTTTTTTTTGGGACAAGCGCTAAAGCACATTGAAATTTGGCCTATATATAGACACGTGGTTCTAACTTAAGGTCTTCATCAGTACAGTCAACTATTTGAGAGGCGATTAGAACTAGCACAAAAATGTAATACAACAAAACAACACCAGAGTCACAAACAGGAGCAAAACCAACATTTGTGGTTACCAAGAGAACATCCGAAATGTTCGCCGAACTTGATACTCTACTACCACGGAGCAGCATATAGCCACCTATGGCGAAAATCATAACCCAAGAGTAATTAAATCTAAAGTAGAAAAAGATTAACGTGGTAAGAACTATTATATAGTAGAAAAAGGAATTTTTTTGGGACGACCGCTAAAGCACATTGAAATTGCGCCAACAATAGACACGTGCGTCTGACTTAAGGTCTTCATCAGTACAGTCAACTAGTTGAGAGACGAGTACAACTAGCGCCAAAATATTATAGAACAAAACCACACCAGAGTCACCAACCCGATCTACACTTTTGTCACAGTTATTAATGTCCACTACTTAATCAAAGAACACACACAAAGCTTCGTTGGCGTCTACAGGAGATTGAGGGGGAAGGTACACTGTTTCTACCAATATTTTAGGCCGTTTATTAAAATTTGTATTTAATTGTTTTGCTGGAACATCCTTGTCAACTGCAATTAACGTTAACAACTGCTTGTTTTCTTGTATCTGTCGCATCTAAACAATTAATATTGATCAAAACCATCTTCTGTAGCTATATCATTTTACAGCCAGGTTTCAGTAAGCATAATTACATTGTATAACCCAATGGCTAATGAAGTTGTTAATTCCCTAAGTTTAGGCTTTATCTTCTATATATATATATATATATATATATATATATATATATATATATATATATATATATATATGCATATATAAGAATTGTCGACTACTTCATATAGATACTATTAATTCTGAGCTGATAGATAGCAAACTATAAAATTTGAATATCCCTTTACAGAAGTTTGCATTTTTCAAAGTAATAAATCACCAAATTATATTTAAAGACGTAAAGGATATGTAAACGCAAGTTGGATTGTCGCAGGTAGGGCGCCGGGACGCCAGTCCGGCAGGCGCCTTTTTTACGATCGGTTGTCTATCAGGAACTTTTGTGGCTGACTAGCATGTTTGAGCTTTATTAGGGTAGGCAGCAATTTGACTCAAAAAGCTACATTTTAATTTGTTCTATGGATTTTTCATATGTATAATAAATTAAATAAATGGAATATTAACGTAATTTTGGTAAATTCAGTCCAAAAAGATAAAAGGAGTTAATTTAGTATTGCAGTATACAGGGAAATTATTAAGATAAAAGTTTTCAGTGAATAAATATCTTAAGTATAAAGAGCTTTTATTTTGGAAATGCTTTGATCCTCGATAACACAACGATTTATGAAAAGTTAAATTATTTTATAGAACACAAACAAGTTTTACAGGCAATTGAAGATTTAATTGCAGATTTTTGAGTTTAACAAGATTAGTTAAATTCAAAATTAGTAAAAACCTTAACTTAAGTTCTCTTGGCACCCCAAATACCCCTGGCCATAAAAACTTAGATAACTCGGTAGTCACAGGAAAATTTGTAGGACAATAAAATTTTATTGCAGTTTGGCAAGAGATAGGAGTTTGTGTCATGGTCAATTTAATCTGATATATTTTTATTTAGTAACATAGCTTTCAAAATTGATCTAGATACGTATTAGAAAATTGGTAGGAATTATTTAACAGTTTTGGAAAATGATATGGAATAGAAGCAAAAATAATTGAATCTTAAGTCAATTTAATAAAAGACGGTACATGCATATTGATAATTTAATGAACAATTTTGTTTGATTGCTATTCTAGCTCGATGTTTCGAAGTGGAGGGAATTCGAATTTGGCCTCCGACTTGTTGTAAGTAACCTGTTTTAAAGTTATCCATATTAACCAAAAAATAATTTGTAAAGTTGCTTAACACTTTTTTTTCTAGTAATTCAAAAAAAAACAAAGATATTACCATAAATTGTATTTTTTTAACTGGAACACTTTATATAGTTTGTATTATTTAGATAGCATATTCTGTTCTGATTTCACACTTTAACCTTCAACCAAACTTTTCGATTTATCGGCAAATATGTAAAATAATGTATTGCTAACATATGTTAAGAGAAAAACAGAATAAATTTATTTTATTTCCATAGCACTCTATATCATGCAATATCCCAGCTAGCACTAAAGTAGCTATAACTGTTTCCACTACTACTTTTTAAGGTTTTTTACTAATATTCCTACTATATATCAATAAACACTTTGAGTTACACATTTTAAAGTATTATGTATGTATTTGTTACTGTGAATAATACTTTAGGGTAATTTTCAATTTAAAGTAATTATATAATTACTACTGCCAAGCAACTACTTACGGAATTGACTCCAAGGTCGTCATTTCTTTTCCGTGGCATAATAGAAATTTTTCAAGGTTACTGTTTTTAATCTAGTTACTAAATTACAACTTTTAAGTATCAGTACCTTCCTGAACCTTGTAGTGACTGCTGCATTACTTCTAAATGTACTCCTATTACTATAAAGTAAAACGAGTCGTTGCAGAGTTGAAAAAGTTATCGTCTAATGTTACTTTAAACTGACTATTACCACCCTTTATTCTTCGGTTGCAACTTAGAAGTAAGAATTACAGTAATTATTTACTACACGTAAACTATTACCTCTTGTACTTGAGGTTCCGGAGATAGAGGGCGCTGGTACGAGATTTGGTCTACAGTGCCTTTAGAAGGACAGTGGCGACAATAGAAGCCCACCCACCATATTGATGCAAATTTTCTAAAGGTTTAAATTTGCGCACACTTATTATCGTTAGTTTTTCGCAAAATATGACTAAATTAACCTACTTTAGTAGATTACTATAAGAAAATTGGATCAGCTAAAAGGTTAATTAATGAAATTATGATTAGTTTCAATCTACAAAGACTAATAAGCCGCAGAAAAAATTCGAAATTTACATTACACTGACAACCTGTGTCAGCGTCCGTTCTAAATGTAGAGATATGTTAATGTTTAACTATCTAGTGCAAATTTACTTTTTCATTTAGATTTTTAGATTTTTAACAAATAACAATGTTTGTGCAAGTGATTAATGACAGTTATCTCCCAACTGAATTTAGTAATGTATTGTGTACTGAAGAAGGCCTACAAAATAAAGTTTCTTTCTTTGATGCTAATCTTTGAGAGTATCTACCTCACATTGGGGTGCTGAATAAAGTAAAACCTACACTAAGACATGAAGCAATATTGTCTTTTACAACAAAATTTACGAAAACGTAATAATGTGCAATATTTAATAACTTTTCTTGGAGTAAACTTGAACTTAAGATATTTGCGGTCATAGTCATTTACAAATTTATCACAAACACTTTATAATTACAAGCAAAAAGCAGGTGAACCAGGCTTAAACACTTTTCTCCATATGGCCAATGGCTTAAAACTTATTGTTAAAATCAATATTAATTTTAATAATCACGAAAACTAATAAAATAACACACTAAAACAACTAACCTCATAAGAAACCCGCGTAGGCAAAAAATAAACAAAACGATTTTAGCAGCAATATGGCCGAACCAATCAAAAATTGGTTATCCTATTGTCGCCTCTCTCTTTATAAAGTTCCTGTAATTCGGTCTACAGCCATTAAACTCCATTATATTCGGTCGGAATTTGTCAATCTCAATTAATACTTGTGCATGTGTTGTGTTATCGTCTTCGTAACAAGTTAAAATTCGCCATTCATCCACATTTTATAGAGAATTAAAAATATCACACCTTGGTTATGTCATACCTGAACTAAACAACATAAAGAGGTATTTTAACAATTTTATCCATATATTTTTGTTTTATGGCTTTGCTGCAAGTCAATCGCCAGATTGATCTCCATCTGGGGCTTATTCAGAGCTGGGGCGACCCTTCCAGATGATTTACACCTTATTCCAGTTTGGAGACGTTATCGGTAGGATGTCCGGATGGCGAGCTCTAAGCTCTCAGAATACCACCAATCTCTCAAATACTTTTTATTTTTCCTCTTTTAATTTTTGAAATACATCTTGGCTTCCACTTGGTGCCCCTTGAGAGTACTGGTATCACGAGATGACCTTTTTAACAAAAAATAAAATCGAAAGAAAGAGTTATGGTTACGACGGATGGCAGAATTATAGTAGTGACTCAAGTACCGCAACTCTCCGCATGCTACGATGCTACGCGCACAATGCATTAAACTTTTAAAGAACCGGCGGAATGTTCACAAATCGTAACCGCTTGGTAATAACATACAGTATGAGATTAATGGGAACTTTGTAGATAACTTTATTCGTACCACATTAGTGTCAAAGTAATTGGGCATAAGTGACAGCTGCGTATTTAAAGAATCCGAAACTATAAAAGCGTATGGGGGCAGTCGTAGACACTTAATGTTAAGTAATTTTCTCAATAAAGAAATGCAGCTAACTTAAAAGTTAAAGTCCGATAAAACGCCATTGTTTATTTTCATCTATTAGCTATGATGTTTATTTTTGTGAGTATAAAGGTTAAAAATGCATACAAATTACACATCACGTTAAAAAAAGAATCACTCTTTATAATAAGATACTGAATGATAATTAGTATTTACACATTTACAAGTCCAAAATTAAATTTTTGAGACTTATTTGGCCGATATATTTGACCAAAATGTATTGAAAATTAAAGAATTTTAAAGGCGCGTCACTTTTTTACGACGATCATCAGCATATTCACCAGAGAAATTGCCTACGTTTTAATTTTAGGTCCTTAGCATAGCTAGAAAACCAAGTGAAACTCATGTATCCTACCTCAACAACAGTGAGAAATCATCTTTTCGTAGAAGTAAAACAGGTTGAAAGTAAAATAAATATCCCTCAGATCTGTATCGGAATACTTAACAATGCCATATGAGTATATGAGTGATGTGATGGCATAAGTATCAATAGCACTTACTTGATTTTCGGTGTTCAAGAGTTTTTTAAGGCGCACTCTATTTTTTTTCTTGAATTGCCTCTTCAGACAGGAGTGGTCAATCCGCTTATTTTGTTGAATTCCAAGGTATGTATAGGTTTTGTGTGGTGGAAGTTGTTCGAAATCTCAACTATCTTCTGGGAGCTCCGTTATTTGTGTGACTTACATGGATTTCTTTACACTTCTCAACTCCAAATGACGTCTGAATATCATAGCTGAATGTGTTAAGGGTAGATGTGAGGGATTGCAGTTGTGTTGGGTTTTCGGCGTATAATTTGTTATTGTTATTATTATTATTTCTGTTATTATTTTATTATGTCGACATTTAGAGAGAATGGGGAAAGAAATTTACGTCTAGAAGATGTCGGCCAGATTCTACAAATTATCAAGAGCTCCAAACCTTAGCCATCCCCTCCACCTTAGAGGGAGATATAATGGCAGGAAGTGTAAAATTACCTCCATATTACCACAGGAATATCCGAATCCGCCCGTGGTTACCGGCGTGAATGATAGCATTAAAGGTGAAATTCAAATTACACTTTTGCCTTGTCTAGCAGTGATATAGCAGGCTGACGGAATATATTAAATTAATTTTGGAGTTGCAGTCCAGCGCCTTAACGCTCGAGATCACTTGCTAGTAAAGAAATTATTAAAGTTATAAATACGCTATGAAAAAGTGAAGACATTAAGTTCTATAGACCACCAATCACCAAGTAGAATGTTTCCGTTATCATAGAACCAACCACAAAGTGACTTCCGAACGAGAGTCTTGCCTCTATTCCTAGAGATATAGATTTAACATGGCTATGGAAACCAAGACAATACTGTTCTAAAAGCAAGCCAGAAAACAATAGGGGGCAATGACGTCTAATTACACCATTACGATGCTAGATTCCCCTAATAGTTTGATTGAAAGAGAGTGGCACTCTGAAATGAACTATCCTAGACACTGATACTAGAGCAGCGGTTGCTTTTATCAGGACAAAGCTTGTAGAATCAGTCAGCGTCTGTTTATGGAAATCAGAATTTTTCTTGGTTCTTTAATTCATCATAATGTAACCGTTGCTGATTGAAAGATACATTTTTTTTCATAAGTGATTTACATAAAGAACGTGGATTCTTATTTGGCCCTAAATTGAACATCCCAAAAACAGACGTAATATTATTCTTGGTCAAGAAAATTACCTCAGTACAGCTGCTAAAACTGCACAAACATCGTAGCACTGGAGAAAAGACACATCCTAATTGCTGTGTACCAGTAAAATTTATATAGGAGATGCAATTTTACAACAAGTCAAACAGATAGCAAATTGGAATAAAGGAAAGGACATTTAGTAAAATTTGGAAAATATATTGGGGCACTTGTGACAAAAAAAAGAGTTTCTAAGAATTTTATGTTAATCAAAGACTAATGTTTTTGAACTAGAAATAGTCAAAGCGGAAGAATAAATTTAGTCGAGCATAGAATAAATATGAACAGGCACATTTGTTTTGATAATTTCAACGATTCTCAGTTGCAAAATAAAGGTAAATTGAAATAAAAACTAACAGAACGAATCCGGATAAGGTATCAAAGAGTCAAATAGTCCATGGACAGCACTGGTAGATCTTTTAACGAAAAAAATAACATTATGTTTTAGTCTAACCTTAATGACCTCATCAGAATAGAAAGTACTCATTACCGAGAAATTATTATATGTTAAACACTTTTTCAGGCATCAAATGTTTCTCTAAATTCGATGATTTTACAGAAAATCATCCTTTGTGACGTGGGGTGGCCATTAGTCAAACATTCGAAGATCATCTGAAAATTTTATAAAACTTTTTCAGTGAATTCCAAAATGCCATTTAAAATTTAATTAAGAGTAATGTTGATCATCAGAATTGGTCAAATCCCATCGTCAAAAACTGCAAAGGGCATTGGGACCTCCGTTACTATCTATAAATGAACTACAGAATGTAACTCTGCTTTTAGAAGAATGAAATAACCTTTATGCTCAAGACCAATTCTGACTTTCCCTCAACGACAGGGAATATGTATTTGAAACATACCTCTCTTGATTAGAGCAATTGACCATACCCGTAAATATGTGCCAGGCAGAAGTTTTTAATTACATCAGATCAATGTGCACTTAGCGTAACGAAATAAAATATCCAGAACGGCAGTTAGTCGGATAGCTAAAAAAAAATTAAAAATGCGACTTCTAAATTAAAGATTGACCCGGTAGCCATCATTAAAACGCTGATGTCTGATACAAACTTTTATGTAAAATAAAGTAGGTTGCAAACATTTTTAATTGGTAAACCAACAGAAATGAAACGCTCATATATAAATAGAAGGACAACAGAAAAATGGCAAAAAAGTCAGCACCAAATTGAGATATGAATGTAGCGAAATTTCTGGCAACAACCTTGAATTCGTGGGTTCAGTGGGAGTCGTTAATCATTAAAATTGGTCCCCTAAAAAGAGTCTTAGAAAATGCTGATGAAAGACTTCAAATAGGCAACTAGTGATTCCAAGAAAAAGAAGCCTGGGTATATTTTAAAATAAGTAGCATAAAATTCCGAGTGGACATTGAAGTAAATAAAACGTAGTGTAAAATCCCATAATGATTATATTGAGCCCAATATCATATTCTCAGGCGTTGCTCGGCCATTTCTAGAGTCTGATGAAGGCAACAAATGAGTATATTCTTTATTATTAAGATTATTTTAGGAAATGACCTGAAGCTTTTACTTCTAAAATCAAGGAAGTTACTACAATTGTCCAAGATTTGGGGAAAGGAACCCTTGAATATAAATAAAATGCCACTGGAAATTTTATTTAGACTAATTTAATTTCCAGTCAGTTATGTTTAGCTAATCTAGACGGACAGCTCTGCATCTCAAAGTCAGACAAATGTTGAAACGATTTAAAAAGCACTGGGGTAGCATCCACTCTTGTTTTTGTTCAATTATAGAACAGCCGTTCATGGTTACTCGAATCTGAGTACGTTCAGAGTTATCTTTGAAAAAAATTGTTATTTAATTTCTAGATTACCACATGGAGAAAGAAAATAAATACAGGCATATGTTGTTCAAATTCGCGCATGTTTTATTTAAACTTGCGGCATAACGAATGATTACCCTAAAGAGTTAAGTGATCGAATGAAGATAAGACATTAGTGCCAACTTAAAAAGGTGCGCTCTATAAGAGCATCAGCAGATGCTAGCAAATTAAAACTCAAATTAAAAAAATATATTTATCACATATTATAATATACAAATATTACAGTTCTTAAGATTTTTAAAAACAGGATGAATATGTTGGGTTCCTTTAAGGTTTTCTTTGTACAATCCAAAAAGTACATAGCACGGTTTTAACAAAGCCATAAGTATATCCCAATTCTGACTGTATTGAATCAATGTGAAGGGCTACAGACAGAAAATAGTAGTATCAGCCATCCATTGGTCACGGCTGAATAAGTTTAACACCGACTGATAAGAAACTGTTTTTTTATTCAGGGTTTTTACAGTATGTCCGCCGATGGTACTCTTGACAGAAGTTTTGCTTGAAAAATAAATAAGGTGGGTTCGCGTTATCAAACATTTAATTCTTTATACAGGGGGCATAAAAATTACAAAAATGTTATTTTTCCTAAGAGTAAAAATGTCTCATTTTGCAGTCACTCTAGATAAAAATTTTTACTTGAAAAATGAATAAGGTTCTAGTTATCAAAAATTTAATATTTTATACAGGGGGCCTAAAAAATACGAAAATGTTGTTTTGCGTAAAAAACATACCTGGTTTATAATTTTCACTCATAATACAAATATTAAATATGTTTTAACTTAAACCCCAAGCAGAAATACAAGATTTCGGTACAAGATTTAAAATTAAGAGTATCAGTTTTATAACATTACTTTTTAAGATCCCAAATATTCTCAGGCACACCTTTAATGAGAATACCTACTAGTTTCTAAAATAATTATGACACTTAACGACGTACTTGCCAATGTCTTTATTTCGTGAAATAATTATCATTTAGGTAATGTAAAATAGTTCTTATCAAAATGCTATCTACTGAGCAAAGGATTTTTACAATAAAGTGTTACTGGAATTGTCAAGTAACATACCGCTACGTCATGGAACAATTTAGCGAGAAATTTGAATGAGTACCCATAACTCGGATTGCAATCTGCAACGTGATAAAAAAAGTTCCAAAGAACCAGTTCTGTTTTGAACCTTAAAAAGGAAAAGAAGAAATATGACCATAAAGATGCAGCTACAGTTTTTGTTCTTCAATCTTTTAGACAAACTCCAAAGATGTCTCTTAGAAATCGTGCTATACAGTTACCAGTTATGAAAAAAAGTCATATCCAGACGAATTTAAAAGAAAATAAAAGATTTCCGTTCAAACTCCAGTTTAATCATATGTTGGAAGAGAGAGATGAGGCGAAAAGACTAGATTTTTGTATGTAGGTAGGAGACAAAATTCTAAATGAAAATATTGATTTTTGTATATTTATTATGTGTTCTGGTAAATGGACCTGTTCTACTAATCGAACTGCAGCATCCCAGCACGTCAGGTTCTGGTCTCGGAAAACCCCGAATTTAGACTAATTACGCGAAGACATTATTATACATAAAAATGTTTATTGAAAAATGAAACCGAAATCCTCTAAAAAGGGAAAAATTTTATTCCACCATAAAAATTTTAATGCGTGATGGACGCCAAATTAATAATGACAGTAAGATCTTATATGCGTAGTATTAGACATCAAAACAACGAATTTACTGAATACATGATTATATTTTTTCACGGATTAAAATTTTCAAGGTAGAATAAAATATTATTTTTCACTTTTTAGTACATTTTTTGAAGTCGGCTCATTTTTTTATAATTTTTTTTATTTCAACGTCTTTAGTTTATTCTATTAGAGTTTTATTGTAAAAATCAGGTTTAATAAATGGTTCACTGCATAATATTTTTTCCTGATATAATGGTGAATACATAATATCGTGACGTGGGAAAGGAATATTAAAAAACTTCTGGCAATATATCTTCGCGCAAAAATCGAAATGACGCCATTCCGCTGTATTTAACATTTTTTAAATATTTTTGCTGTGAGACCACTCCGGTCATATCCTGAATATCCCCTAAACATTTTATCTAAATTCGTCAAACCATCGCGGAATAATCGATGTACAAACAAAAAAAAAACAACAAAATTGCCACCATTCCGCAATTTTTATATTTTTTTAATATGCTTGCTATGGTAACAATCCGGCAATATCTTGAATGTCCCCTGAAAATTTAATCCGAATTGGTCAAACCATCGCGGAATAATGGATGTACAAACCTAAAAATAAATATATAGAGTCAAACTGATAAGCTCCTTTTTTGAAGGCGGTTAAAAATTATAAAGAGGTTAATAACATTTTATTCATACCGAATGTTCATTTTTCGAGAATGTCAAGTAAAATACTAGACTTTGAGGTTGCACATTTTTATGGGCACCCTGTATACATAAAATTACATAACAGGATGGCAAAAGAGATACCTTTTAGCGAATGGGGTTGTATGTCTATTACACACCTCAATGATTTGTGTGTGTGATGAGTATGTATTTAGTTTGGAATGCGTAATTAAAAAAATGTAAATTTAATTATAAAACTGCTTTTATCGCCCTTATACCTGTGCTTTTTTATGTCACTACCAAAAAAACGGGTGAACGGATTTCAAATCAAAATATATGGGACCACCAGAGAAACGTCCTCTACAATTTACGTTTGACTCCTCAAAATCGGCCAAGCCGTTTAGACGATAAGCGCGAACAAACATAAAAAAAAATACGTACAGGTCGAATTGAGAATATCCTCCTTTTTTGAAGTCGTTTAAAAAGTGAACGAGTGGTGATGCAATAGAATATCGTACTTAGAAGTACTGGATACATTTTTACAAAATGTTGCCGACGTGTTTCTATAGAGCCGTTTAAAACAAATTGTTTATGCTGCTCAAATACTAAATGATATTGAAGTCCTAAAACGCAAAATTACAAAATTACACTGGCTATCCATTAAATATCCCAGGAAGAAAGTAGAAATTCCTTCAGATATCTAACGAAGCAGCTAGAAAAACGTGTTGAATATGGAGGTGATTTTTTTTTGTAAAGTGCATCCTCGGACCTGCTGCATATATATATATATATATATATATATATATATATATATATATATATATATATATATATATATATATATATATATATATATATATATATATATATATATATATATATATATATATATATATATATATATATGTTGATTTTTACTCCTTCACGGATGGAAAAATATAATGTGTTTTTATTTCGGGTGTACATCCGTTCACTATTATATATAAATATAGTTATATATATATATATATATATATATATATATATATATATATATATATATATATATATATATATATATATATATATATATATATATATATATATATATATATATATATATATATATATATATATATATATATATATATATATATACCTCTCTGTGCTAGTTCCGTTACTGTTTTATATTTTTTAATTATATGATGAATTTTGCTATGATAAATGAAAACAATAAAGTTTCATTTTTCGGCTACTCAATAAATATACGCAACAACTAGTGCGGCGCAATATTTCACATTGACCGATGATATTCTAGAGAGTGACAACTTCAGTACAACATTATTGAATTCGCTAACAAATGGTCGGCTTCGGAAACCGGCAAAAAAGTTCCTGTGACACAGCCGTACTTAAATTTCCCGTCACGTATTCGAGTATAAGAACGAAATGAAAATTAAGAATCATTATTCTTTTCAGCTTTGTCGACCGGTTCCTTAATACCTTGCTCCTTCTTAAAACATTCGTGGAGGGGAATAAAAATGCATGGCGACAAGACGCGAACGTTCCCGTCTTGTTATTGGGCATCGCATCTGCGACTCGCTTCTCGCGTGCTTGACTCGAATAAAAATGAGATGCAGTGTCGCCACGGAAAGCTCTTTGAAAGAAACATTCATGTGTTCGAGATACGAGGGAAACGAGATAAATTAAGCACGTATCGGTAGGAGAACAATAAATTTTAGATAACGTGGATCAATTCAGTTAGCTCAGATGTTTCAGTTTTTATTTTAAATTAACTCTTCCACATAGAGAAACTCTTTGTTGGGTTAATTAATAAAATGATTTTTGCATTTTAATTAATAATTGTAGTGTTGTGCGAGTCCAGATTATTGGAGATTTGGAAAGTCTCATTTTGGTCTCGAAAAAGTCTAAGATGCTTAGTCTTGTCTCGACTCGAGAATCTCGATCTCGCCTCGACTGTGTTTATAAGAATGTAGATAAATAGAAAAGCAGTTATTTTAGAGGGAAAATATATGTCCCCATAATAAACTTAAATGTATGTCACCATAATAAAAAAAATACTTTTTCTGCGTCTAACAAATAATGCCTACAGCATCAAGGTTTTTGTCAAATAAAAATGCCTATTACCCTGAGTAAATGAGTAATGCCTTATCACCCACGGATTACAACCAATCACGTTACTCTAAATTTATTACCCACACTTGTTTAAAATAATAGTAAGCCATGACCATTATTGACATCAAGTCCGACTTTAAAACTTCAGCCCTACTCAGCTTGAATTTTAATGTTACTTGGATTTTATTGAATATCGATCGAAATAAGAGCATTTATAAAAAAAGTATAGCATTCTACTTGCATTTAATGGCTATTAATCATCCGGGTGATTAATTTATTAGCTATGTGGTTCGATAAATTTTTAAAATTTTTATTACTATTTAAATGAAGGTTATTTCGAAGTAAATTGTTTAACCAAATAGCTAAATAGTCAGTTGGAAACTGAATAAAAGAAATTAATAAACTACTGGGGATGGAAATATTTTCAACATTAAATGAATTAATGGTAGTTTCATTATCTGAAAGGATTTTTTTTTATATTTCAGCAAAATTTAAACATGGCTTACTTTGGTAAAAAAAAGTTTTTTTTGAATGTCTACATTATCTAAAATAAACATACAATTCACCTTGTTCGTCAATTTCCTTTATCCGTCTTACCAGTGACTATTATAATTTTTAATT
This sequence comes from Kuschelorhynchus macadamiae, assembly GCA_030620095.1. Taxonomy (NCBI): domain Eukaryota; kingdom Metazoa; phylum Arthropoda; class Insecta; order Coleoptera; family Curculionidae; genus Kuschelorhynchus; species Kuschelorhynchus macadamiae. Next base: position 352,845 of record JAUTXW010003579.1, read on the forward strand.
TAATTCTTTAATTAGTTTTTTTTTAAGTGTAATTTGTTGTATTGGTTTCAACTTAATAAATAAATTTTATGTTTGATGGTATCATCATACGCCCCTAGGTTTCCTAAAAGTGTACTAAGCTTTGAAATAGACTGAATTCAATTACTTGTTCCAAAAAGCATTGAATTCAGGGGTATGCCCAAGGGGGTTTTCCCCCCTTAGCAAAAAAATACCCTCCGGAGCATTTTGATAAAATTGTATTATTCATTTAAATAAAGTGATCGTAAAACTTTGGTATGTAGTTCTGTAAACTTAATACACCCTCAGAGAAATATGTTAAGGATTTTAAAACTTACCCTTAGGTTCAATTACTTAAAATACTGTCTAAACGTGACTAACCTTAAGGGTGAACATACGCCTGCAATTTAACATGATTTTGGTCGATTTTCTGGAACAAAATATGGCCGCACTGGTTTTTTTTTCTAAGAAAATCACAAACCAGTCTATAGTCATGTTCCTAAACTAGTCAATTATTATATTTTTTTCTTTTTAAAAGACATACAAAACGTATTCAGAAATAATAAAGGAACGTCAAAATTTCATAAAAATGTGAAGTTTTAATTCACTTTTTTTAATACTTAGATGACTAATATTTAATTATAAATATACCACACGTCAATAATCATTTTTCTAAGTGATTTCCGAAACCATTTGCTAATTGGTTTAAAAATAAACTCGGGATTTCTTCTTCAAAATGATCCTATAAATAAATAATTCCATCTTATTTTCTGAACAGCCAATAACGCATCTCAGTCTTTTGGTACTACTATCCTTGTTTCTTGAAATCCGCATATTTTATATCGGCATTGGGAGTACACAGAATTTGTGTTAAAACATTTGCGAGCAGGGGTGGATTCAAAGATTTGGTGATGTTTTGCAAGTCAAATAGTAGTTCTTTTCTTTTCAACTTTTAGAGGTTATATAGTGATAGTATTTGGTTTTAAAAATTAATTAATATTTTAAATATAGGAAAATATAGTATTTTTTGCTTCCCTCGTAAATGGGAAGTATTGTAATCGTGAAAAAATCACTCTCCGAGATTCTTTCAGATCTCCATGTTTCAGGGTCCCTAGATGACGAAAAACATGTTTTCTCAATTCCGTCGGTCTGTCTGACTGTTCGTGGCGTAGCTAAAAAACCACTTACCCGATTGACTTTAAATTTCGGTAAAAAATTAAGGGTCATATGGGGATGACCTGGTAATATTTTGATAAAAATCCAATATAGCAAAACAAAATGGCGGACTAGTGAAACGTTAAAAAATTATTATTAGAAAACTGCTCATCCAATTTATCTAAAATTTTGCAAAATCAAGTATTATGTTGGATCAACTGGTAACATTTTGGTACGAATCCAAGATGGCGGCTTAATAAAAATATTTAAAAATTCAGCCTGAACAAACTGTTTAATCGTTTGATTTCAAAGGGTGTTCTATAACTAATGTGGTATAGGGATCAAATAGTAAAATAGTGATAGTAATTCAAGATGGCCGATCAAAATGGGGGTTAAATAAAATGTTTGTAATCGTGAAAAAAAATCACCCTCTTAAGTTTTACACATCCTTATGTTTTAGGGTCTCTGGATGCCAAAAAAATATGTTTTATCAACTCCATCGTTCTGTCTGTCGGTCTGTCTGTCTAGCTGTCTGTCTGCCATTTCGCGGCATAGCTTAAACACTAGTTACCCGAATGACTTCAAATTTTGGTCAAAAATTAAGGGTCATATGGGGATTACCTGGTAATATTTTGGTCAAAATCCAATGTGGGGTAACAAAACGGCGGCCTTGTGATATGTTAAAAAAAATATTATGAAAAAACATCTAGTTTATCTCAAATTTGACAAAAAATCAAGTATTATGTTGGAATCAACAAGTAACATTTTGGTACAAATCCAAGATGGCGAAACAAAATGGCGGCCTAATAAATTATTTAATAATTCAGCCTGAATAAACTGTTTAATGGTTTGACTTCAAATTGAGTGCTATAACTAATTGTGGTATAGGGAACAACTAGTAAAATAGTGGCACTAATTCTAGATGGCCAAATAAAATGGCGGCCAAATAAAATGTTTGTAATCGTGAAAAAATCACCCTCTCAGGTTTAACACATCTTTACGTTTTAGCCCTTGCCCGATTGACTTCAAACCTTGGTCAAAAATTAAGGGTCATATAGGAATGACCTAGTAACATTTTGGTAAAAATCCCATATGGCGAAACAAAATGGCGGCCTACTGAAATTTTAAAAAAATATTAAAAAACTACTCATCCAATTTATCTCAAATTTTGCAAAAAACATCAAATATTATGTTGGAATCAACTGGTAATATCCAAGATGGCGGAACAAAATGGCGATTTAATAAAATAGCTAAAAATTCAGCCTGAAAAACTGCTTAATAGTTTTGTATAGGGATCAGCTAGTAAAATTATGCTACTAATTCAAGATGGCGCCCAAATAAAATGTTTGTAATTGTGAAAAAATCTCAGGTTTTACACATCTTTACGTTCTACCGTTTCTAAATGCCAAAAAATGTGTTTCATCAATTCCGTCGGTCCGTCTGTCTGTCTGTCAGCTCGAGGCATAGCTTAAAGACTACTTACCCAATTGACTTAACATTTTTATCGAAAATTAACGGTCATATCAGGATGACCAGATAATATTTTCGTAAAAATCCGAGATGGCAACTGCTTATTCAATTTACTTCAAATTTTGCATAAACATCAAATATTATGTTGGAGTTAACTGGTAAAGTTTTGGTACGAATTTAAGATGGCGGAACAAAATGGCGGTATAATAAAATATTTAAAAATTCAGCCTGAAAAAACTACTTAATGCATTGATTTCAGATTGTGTGCCATAACTAATTATGGTATAGAGCTCAACTAGTAGAACTGTGTTACTAATTCAAGATGGCGGAACAAAATTTCGGCCAAATAAAATTTTTGTAATCGTGAAAATTCGCCCTCTCTGGTTTTACATATCTTCACGTTTTAGCGCCCCTAGGTTCCAAAAAACATGTTTTTTCAATTCCGTCGGTCCGTCTGTCAGTTCGCGACATAGCTTAAACACTACTTACCTGATTGACTTCAAATTTTGACCAAAAATTAAAGGTCATATTGGCATGACCTGGTAATCTTTTGGTAAAATCCAATATGGCGGAAAAATTATTAAAAACTTTTGTTAGTTATTTTTCAAATTGTCGACGTTTTGCAACTTAATTGTTGCATCCTCAGGACACATATATAAATCCTATATCCTGCATGAAACCCATATTATCAGTCTTTACCTACTCCGTTGGTCTGCATATATTTCCCAGATTATAAGTTTGAAATTATTTTCGTTAATAATCCTCTTGTTATTTTGTTAGAGTGGTGTATTATTTGGGGTTAGGATCCAGTAAAAAAAAACAAAAATCTATTAAATAAAGTTTTTCATAATAATTTTTTTAACATTTCGCTAGGCCGCCATTTTATTTTGCCACTTTGGATTTTTATCAAAAATTTCAAGACAATCGGGTAAGCAGTCTTTAATCTATGCCACAAATTGTCAGACAGACAGACAGATCGACAGACGGACCGACGGAATTGAAAAAACAATATTTTTTGGCATCTAGGGAGGCTAAAACGTTAAGATGTGTAAAACCTGAGAGGGTGATTTTTTCTTGATTACAAACATTTTATTTGGCCGCCGTTTTGTTAGGCCATCTAGAATTAGGACCACAATTTTACTAGTTGATCCCTATACCACAATTAGTTATGATACACAATTTGAAATCGAACCATTAAGCAGTTTTTCAGGCTGAATTATTAAATATTTTATAAAGCCGCCATTTTGTTTCGCCATCTTGGATTCTTACCAAAATGTTACCAGTTGGTTCCAACATAATACTTGATGTTTTTTGCAAAATTTGAGATAAATTGGATGAGTAGTTTTTTAATATTTTTTTTAACATATCACTAGGCCGACAATTTGTTTCGCCATATCGGATTTTATCAAAATGTTTCCAGGTCATCACCATATGACCCTTAATTTTTGACCAAAATTTGAAGTCAATCGGGCAAGTAGTCTTTAAGCTATGCTGACCGACAGACAGACCGATAGAGTGGCGGACGGAATTGATAAAATTTATTTTTTGGCATCTAGAGACGCTAAAACGAAAAGATGTGTTAAACCTAAGAGGGTGATTTTTCGCGATTAGAAACATTTTATTTGGCCGCCATTTTGTTCGGCCATCTTGAATTAGTACCACTATTTTACTAGTTGATACCCGTGCCACAATTAGTTATGGCACACAGTTTAGAATCAAATCATTGAGTAGTTTTTGGAGGCTAAATTTTTGAATAATTTAATGAGCTGCCATTTTGTTCCGGCATCTTGGAATTGTACCAAAATGCTACCAGTTGATTCAAACATAATACTTGACATTTTTTCAAAATTTGAGATAAATTGGATGAGTAGTTTTTTAATAATTCTATAAACATTTCAGTAGGCCGCCATTTGGTTTCGCCATACTGGATTTTTACTAAAATTGTACCAGGTCTTTATGCTATTCCGCGAAATGTTAGACAGCCAAACAGACAGATAGACAGACCGACAGACGGATCGGCGAGATTGATAAAACATATTTTTTTGCACGAAGCGAAACTAAAACGTAAAAATGTATGAACCCTGAGAGGGTGATTTATCTAAATTACAAACATTTTATTTAGCCGTCATTTTGTTCGGCCATCTTGAATTTGTACCACTATTTTACTAGTTGATCCCTTTAGCACAGTTAGGTATGGCACACAATTTGAAATAAAACCATTAGGCAGTTTTTCAGGCTGAATTTTTAAATAATTTATTAAGTCGCCATTTTATTCCGCCGTGTTGGATTCGTACCAAACTGTTACCAGTTGATTCCAACATACTACTAGATGTTTTTGCAAAATTTGAGATAAATTGGATGAGTAGTTTTTTAATAATAAATGTTTTAACATTCTATTAGGCCGCCATTTTGTTTCGCCATATTGGACTCTTACCAAAATATTACCAGGTCATCCCCATATGACCCTTAATTGACTTAAATTTGAACTCAATCGGGTACGTAGTTTTTTAGCTACGCCGCGAACAGATAGACGGAATTGAGAAAACATGTTTTTCGTCATATAAGGCCCATGAAATGTGAAGATCTGAAAAGATCTCGGAGAGTGATTTTTTCACGATGACAATACTTCCCTTTTACGAGGGAAGTAAAAGGGTAACTATGTCAATGAATTCTATAAAAATATCCTTAACTACAACCCCGTATATTTGCTAATAATTTCAACGAAAACTGGGCACCCTGTAGACTGTAATTATTATAAAACTTTGTAGCCCTGTTCACCAGGTAATATAATACATGTGTGACAAACATATTTCAAAATTGGCCGTCAAATACCTAATCTAATTTATTTTGAAAATATTTATTTTTGGATTTTGATTAAAAAATTGCATGGTCCACTTAAAATCTGAGTTTTGACAATTCAGATATAAAAAACAAAAAAATTTTCATAATAGAAGATTTGTACTCAACAATGCCGGTCCTGCCTAGCTGCTTCGAAATAAAAGAAATTACATGGCGTTTAGCCATTTAGCAGCAGCCGTCTGGGTCAGTCGGTGCTTTTAGCCAGGCAAGGACAGCTGTAGTTTACTGACGTGAATAGGGAACAGGAGATCACAGTAGTAAATCGTTGCAGACGTAATACAAAGCTAAATGAAATTCTCTAGATTATTGATATTTCCTGTTGCGGTTGTTCGTTCTTAACTTGCATTGCAGATTTTTCGCTTGATAACTTAAAAATGGAAGTCGCAGTCCAACGTATGGCAATGTAAGGTTGCACAATTTCGAAATAAACCATTGTCAATCTTCCAAGTTAGTCTTAAATCACAGTATTAGAAAATCTGTTGAGTTGTCTTTAATCTATTTTCTGTACGCCATTACCTCCTTCCTTATATATTTATTGACATGCCCTGTCTCGACTTTGCCCGAGAGAATAATTTTTGTCCGTACAAACTTTCATACCCTATTTTACCTCTATTTTACCCCTTTTACAATTGAATTTCCTATAATCCCTTCTTGCTTGCTTAGTATTCTACTGTCCAAATTTCATGGTTCTGGGATCAGTAGTTTCAGCTCTGCGTTGAAGAGTCAGTCAAGTAGTTAGGACTTACCTTTTTATAATATTAGTACAGATAGATATCCTTTTACTTATTTTTTACTAGAGAAATGTGTGCTTCATACTAATTTCTTTTTAAAGGCCAATGTCAAAGCAGTAGATGACAAAAACAATAATATCCAAACCAGTATGCAGAAAAGCAAAGCAAAAGTGGGGAAATTAAAAATAAAGCCTTATCACACAAAACCAGATCAGAGTCAGAAAAGAAAACATTCCTTCAGATATCTAAGGAAGCAGTTAGAAAAACGTGTTAAATATAGCGGTGAAATTTTATAAAAGAGGTATGCTTTTTACGCAAAACAACATTTTTGTAAGTTTTATGCCCCATGTGTAAAAAAATAAATTTTTGATAACGCGGATCTCACTCACGTTTGAAGCAAAAACGTTTATCAAGTGTGACTTTTTTTCGTATCTTGCAAAATGATACAATTTTCCTGTTAGGCAAAATAACAGTTTTGTATTTTTTATGCCCCCTGTATTAAAAATTAAATTTTGTTGGGGCAATATTTTAAAAAAAGTATGAATAAAACCAAAAAACAATTTAGTTTTTGATGGTTATCATTCTTAATGCTTATTTGAAGAATGGCTAAATAAAGGTGTCAAACAGACATTATTTAACTGAAAGAAAGGCACCAGTTAATTAATGTATCCTGTTAATGTGTTCTGTTAAATGCGGAGTTCGATTAAAAAGATTAAGACGAGCCCGAAGGCAAGCCACAATAAGTTTGACAATTTCTGGAAAAAAAGAACGAAGCAGGTTGTTGCTTTTTTAGGCCAATAAAACAAACACACTCCCACTTACAGAAGACTGCCTTTGTAGTATTTTGTTGGTATTTGTATTATGTCAATTGTATGGGGAAAGTCACTAATACTAAAAAATGGTCTGCTTTGGAAAAAACTTAGGACCTATGGTATTAATAATGATTTTATACAACGAGCGAAGTAACTTAAATGTTTGTGTTAAAATCATGACTAGTAAAACTTATATCAATATCCACCATATTATTTACATTACATTTTAAATAAATCTGGATGATAGTTATTGAAGCTTATTGATGACAATACTTTCTTTGGGCAAAAATGTTAGTAAAATTTGCCAAAAACAAACAATATTGATCACATGCTATTTTTTATTTATCAAGCTGCAAAAAATATATATTTTCATAATTTTGTGCTAAAATAGGGATGTTTATTTACAATTTATGCTATCGGTGGTCATGGTTTTGTGTGATATGCTATACGTTTGAGAATCCAATTAAGGTTACCCTTGTAAGAGGGAAGTATTATATACGTGAAAAAATCGCCGTCCGGGATTTTTTTAGATATTCATGTTTTAGGGTTCCTAGATGACAAGAAAAACTTGTTTTTTAAATTCTGTTCGTCTGTCTGTCTGTTTTCGGAATATATATATATATATATATATATATATATATATATATATATATATATATATATATATATAGATAATTGTAATTTGGAGTATTTTTTAGAGAAGGCCGCTATATATACTGGGGATGTAGAACTCCATACATTTTTAGAGGGAGTCAGGTTAAGTTTAAATTTTACTTATATTCAAGACTACGTTTTACAATACAAAATTATCTTCCTTGACGTGACAATTCATGATAAAAAAAATAGATCAAACCCGAACGGTACACAAAAGAAACATGGTCAAGAAGCTACTTAAATTTTAATTCTCCACACCCCATAAGCCAAAAAAAGTTAGTCGTCATAGGCTTATCAGACAGAGCTATTAAGCTTTCTGACCCAGATTTCAGAAAGGAATCTGTTAAAGAACCAAAGAGGCACTACAAAAAAACAACTACTCCAACAATTTAGTAAACTCTATTTTTAAGAAAAGAACAAATACATTTTATAACACACATAAATGTACCAAAATAAACAAAAAAGAACAAATATATATATATATATATATATATATATATATATATATATATATATATATCTAGAGGGTAACCTTAATGAGATTTTCAAAAGTATAGCATATCACACATAGTGATCAAAACCATGACCACCGATGGCATAAATTGTAAATATATATCCCTATTTAACACAGAATTATGAAAATATGTTTTTTGGGATAGACCAAAATCTCCATTCTCCTTGCTTATAGGAAAATTTTTCTGTCTTATAGAGAAAATTACCACTCCAGAAATCAAAACCTTTTTTTTTCAGCTTGATAAATAGATAATTGCATGTGATGAATATTATTTGTTTTTGGCAAATTTTTCTGAAATTTTGTCACCAATAAGCTTCAATAACTATCGTCCAGACTCATTTAAAATGTGAAGTAAACAATATGGTTGATGTTTATATAACTTTTACTAGTCATGATTTTAGCACAAACATTTAAGTTACCTCGCTCATTATAAAAAAAATCATTCTCATTAATACTATAGCACGTGAGTCAAAGCAAGAAATTCTTAAGAGTATTCGTGACTTTCCTTATAGAATTGACATAATACAGATACTGACAAATCACTACAAAGCAGAAACACGATAGTGTTCCACTCAAGACACCACTTAACTCATCTTAAAACCAAACGTTGCACTGAAACACTGCAGTCTCCTGTAAGAGCGAGTGTTTTTGTTTTGTGTGTGTGTTTTAACAGATTTAACCAACTAGTTTTTTCTAGAAATTGTCAAACTTATTGTGGCTTGCCTCCGCCCACGCTTTAGTCGTCTTTAATGGAACTCGTCATTTAAGAGAAAAGATTGACAGGATACATCAATTAACTGGCGACTTTTTTTCAGTTAAATAATGTCTGTTAAGGCTGAACTGCACACAGCAAACAAAATATCATCGACAAGGTCAAGTCACGTTCAAAGTAATATGAAAAGGTACTGACGTGTTGGAAAATACAAATATATCACTGAAAGAAACTGGGGCTAACAGAATAAATTACAATTATTATTTGAGCGGCGGCGCCTCGGATAATATTTAGAAATTTACTTGCTTATGGCTGTCCGTAGGATGAAGTCGTGGGAGGGGTGAGAAATTATTTTAATTTGTATAAAAATCAAAACCTTTTTTTTTCAGCTTGATAAATAGATAATTGCATGTGATGAATATTATTTGTTTTTGGCAAATTTTTCTGAAATTTTGTCACCAATAAGCTTCAATAACTATCGTCCAGGCTCATTTAAAATGTGAAGTAAACAATATGGTTGATGTTTATATAAGTTTTACTAGTCATGATTTTAGCACAAACATTTAAGTTACCTCGCTCATTATAAAAAAAATCATTCTCATTAATACTATAGCACGTGAGTCAAAGCAAGCAATTCTTAAGAGTATTCGTGACTTTCCTTATAGAATTGACATAATACAGATACTGACAAATCACTACAAAGCAGAAACACGATAGTGTTCCACTCAAGACACCACTTAACTCATCTTAAAACCAAACGTTGCACTGAAACACTGCAGTCTCCTGTAAGAGCGAGTGTTTTTGTTTTGTGTGTGTGTTTTAACAGATTTAACCAACTAGTTTTTTCTAGAAATTGTCAAACTTATTGTGGCTTGCCTCCGCGCTTTAGTCGTCTTTAATCGAACTCGTCATTTAAGAGAAAAGATTGACAGGATACATCAATTAACTGGCGACTTTTTTTCAGTTAAATAATGTCTGTTAAGGCTGAACTGCACACAGCAAACAAAATATCATCGACAAGGTCAAGTCACGTTCAAAGTAATATGAAAAGGTACTGACGTGTTGGAAAATACAAATATATCACTGAAAGAAACTGGGGCTAACAGAATAAATTACAATTATTATTTGAGCGGCGGCGACTCCGATAATATTTAGAAATTTACTTGCTTATGGCTGTCCGTAGGATGAAGTCGTGGGAGGGGTGAGAAATTATTTTAATTTGTATAAAGTGAAGACTTTTTTTGGTTGTTGAATTTTATTATGTTAATTGAACATGTAAAATAAATAAAGGGAGGATCTTTAGATCCCGTTCAGGAAGAAGGGGCGAATTACTATTTTCAACTGATCCAGTGCTTTCGTTTATACATAAAATTGTATTCGGTTTTCGCCTCCTCTAAATCCGCCAGTGAATTTATCAGTTTTGATTTCGATGTGCGGATCGTTATTCGTTATTCCCTCGTTCGATTTTCGTTTGCTTTTCGATCTGCGATTTGCGAATTTATAATAAAATTTTTCAGTGTTTTTGTGATTTTTACTTCCCTCCTAAAAGAGAGATAGCTATTGTAATCATGAAAAAATTACCCTCCAAAATGTTTGCACTCTTCACCTAGAGGCCGTAAAACATATTTTCTTCATTCCGTCGGTCTGTCTGTTTGTTCGAAGCATAGCTAAAAAATTACTCACCCAATTGACTTGTTGACAAAAGTTGGTCAAAAATTAAGGGACAATGGAGATGACTTGGTAACATTTTGGTATAGTATGGCGGAAGAAAATGGCAGCCTAGCGTTAAAAAAATTGTTACTAAAAAAATAACTGACTAAACAAAATGGCGGCCTAATAAAATATTAAAAATATCAACCTAGAGAAACTACTTATTGGATTGATTTCCAATTTTGTGCGAGAATTAAGTGTGATATAGAGTGAACAGTTAAAATTGTGGTACGAATTCAAGATGGCGGAAAAAAATGGGGGCCAAATGTGTTTGTAATCGTGAAAATATCACACTCCCAGGTTTTACATATCTTCATGTTTTAGCGTCCCTAGATTCCAAAAATTATGTTTGCTTTATTCTGTCGGGCTATTGGTCGGTATATCTGTCAGTTCGCAGCATAGCTAAAAGCTATTTACCCGGATGACTTCAGGTAGTCAAAAACTAAGGATAATAAGAAGATGACCTGATAACATTCTGGTAAAATTCCAAAATGGCCACACAAAATGGCGCTTTGGTGAAATAATTTACCTCAAATTGTTACAAAATCAAGTGTGTGAACTGTTAACATTTTGGTCCAAATCCGAGATAGAGTTCAAACTTTATGCAAGCATTAAATGTGATTTAGACATAAATAAATTGGTTGGTACAAATTCAAGATGGAGGAACAAAATGGCGGCCAAATAAAATATTTAATAAACATATTCATATTTAACTGGCTTCAAATTTTGCACAAAAATTAAATGTAATATAGGAATAAACTGATCGAATTCAAGAAGATGGGACATAATTGCCTTCTTAAAAATATCAGTGTAAAAAGTACTTATTCAATTTATTTGAGATTTTGCTCAAAAATCAAGGGTGGCACAGGTAGAAACTGTTTGGTACCCATCCAATATGGTGGAACAATAGAAATATTTGAAAATACAGTATATGTGTTAATAAATAACTATGTGTGGAACTAAATTGGGTCACACTTTATTATTCCTAATAAAAGGAAAGATTTATAACGAGCAAAGTTATGGGTAAACGAAATTTACCGATTTTTATAATCATGCCATGCCACGTAAATATTCTAACTGAAAGTTACGCCTGGAAGTAGACGAAAAAGTTAAAAACGAAAAATGATTATACTAAAGCAAGTACGTAATTAGTATTACATTATGGTAGAATATTAGATGATGTACATCCGGGTTACCGGTTTTCGATGGTTTTACGGCGTGATTCCCTTATTAGTGATGAGAGAGAATTGCGGTTTTACTTTTTTGTAAAATGAAACACGCCATAAACAAACTTTTCATAGCCCTCTTCGATTCTCAGATACAAGGTGAAGTTGAAATCATCGCAATTTGAGACCTCCCTCATTTTTCGATTATGCTTTACCTTATCGAAAAAATAAAAGCTATATTATGTTATATTGTTTCTTACGGGTTTTTCAAAATTTAACCCTTATAGGGGTGAAATATGTATATATATTGTTTACAATATCCCTTTACCTAAAAAATATTTAAAGACGATTCTTTGGTCTATGGCTTTTAAAAATAATTATCCAAATATAAATTTCAGAATTTTTTAAATTCCACTCTTAAGCGGATAAAACGGAGTTATTTTTATTGCCCCATATAACAGCTAATATATTGTATTATTAACACAATATGTAAGCTATACATATTAAGTATTGAAGGCGCAACATTTTTTCTAAAAAATATAAGTTGGGCTTAATCGACGTTTTAGAGTCCCTAGAATACGAAAAATATATTTCCAGAACAAAATTTTATGATATCTGTTCAATTGTGTGCGACTGTGTATATGTAAACAAAATTTGCGCCAACCAACGATAATTTGAGAACGGTCAAACCGGTTCGCTTAAAATTTGAACCAAAAGTAGTCTAGGTTCGGTCGCCATAAAAATATAAAAAAAAAACATAACAGGGGAACGCAACAGTAAAATTGAAAACTATGAATAGTTGGGTTTAATGTTCTGACATTGAAAAATTGTGTGTGTGTCAAAAATGACGAAACACGTCAATTTTTTTATATGCAAAATAATGTTTTGTCCATTATACAGCGTAGTCCTGTGAACAAAATACATTATGCAAAAATCGGTGTAAAATGTCAAACTTCTTTTTTTTTCCTTAGTAGATGTCTGGGCTTTGAAAGAAACCTCGTTAATAATTTTATTTTTTGACAATGTATATTGCTGATTTTCTATAAAAACTTTTTGAAATCGGAGTCAAACTAATAACGACAGCAAATAGACATTATACTCATGGTACTAGATTCAAGACACGCATACATATATGTCTTGTTGCGCAGTAATGAAGAATTAGTTTGACGCCGACTTCAAAAAGTCAAATTTTTAATTTTTATTTTTTAGGTCAGTTTAATTTTTTTATATTTTTTTTACATAATTTAATAAATTAATCCTTTGTTTAGCATTTTGCTAGCTTAGAAAAAAAATGTTTCTTATGAATCCAAAGCTCTCCCGCGTAGTTGTTAATAACTGTAAAAAATAAAACTATTTATCAAACATTGAGAAGTCAAAAAATTATATTTTATTCCATCAAAAAAATTTGACTCCAACTAAATCCTAATTAGTGTGTAATGTCACCAACAAAATTTACAGTTTCTATTAGTTTGACGCTGACTTCATGAAGTTAAATTTCCAAGACTGTATTAAGTATTATTTTTTAGTTTTCAGTGTTTTTTTAATCGGTTCTATTTTTTCTGTAATTTTTTTTATTTATTCCTTTATTTAAAAAAGGTTCTATTGTAAATGTCAACCTCAAGGTTCCTGAGGCCTAAACAAAGGTACTGGAGTCCAATGAACTTTAAATTTTACCAGAGATAACTGATGATCAAACATGCATTGTTTGCGCTGTGTGTTGTAATATAAGAACAAATTAAATTAAGTATTTGTTGAATTCTTGAATAAAACTCGAAAGGAGATTCGTTTTGTTGTTGCTTATAGTCTGCCAATTCAAGGGCTAAAGTGAATAAATCTCTTTTATCCGCATATGCGTGAATAAGAGATGTTTTTAGGTCATCGAATTTTCGTGTGACATAAGAAGAAATATTAATGACAGCTTCGCCTTTAATTTTTGAAATTATGCTAGACATAAGACATTTGAAATTATACTAGACATAAGATATTCATTTTGAAAATTATCCTCATCCTCAGTATCGTAAAATTTCGTTACTAATTTTTGACAAATCTCTAAAAATCTAGGGAGAAGCTCTGCTTCACCACAAAAATCTGGGATCATATTTGAATACTCAGATTTTAATGTTGGGGGTGCCATTTTTATTTTAGTTTGGCTTAAAGAAGTTTCAATAAAATTTAATTCTTTATGAAATTTATTTTCTTCAAAATATTTTGTAATTGTAGATCTCGAACATGATCTACTTTTTCTTAAACGATTCAAGAGGGGTGAGTCAGAATCAGAATTAGATGTACTACTAGATAAAGATAAAGGGCACTTACAGTGTTAACATCAAAATCTCCATGAAATAATCCAAGAGCACTGATTTTCCTTCAGGCACTCTTCTCACTAGGTTACTTATCCCTTTCGCCTAACTGGACACTTATATCATGAACTTAGAGAGTTTTTTATACACCGCGATGGTATAAAAAAAATGTACGAATTTTCGATTGGTCTTTTAATTGTTAAAACAAACCGGTATTATGTCCCTTAATGCCGTTTTGACCAATCCTACCAACTGGGCCACTTAAATGTTAAACTCTGTAAAACCCGTTTTTAAAAACAATTTTTATTTCAAAAGTTAATCTTAGCAGTTCAAGATCTAATTCTTAACTAAACTACTTGGTTCACACGCAAAAGGCACCTCGGCGACGGAAAACGCTGATGTTGCTTGTTCCCTGGTTCAAGGTTGGCTTGCCTACGTGAGAACGATGAAGGTTATTTTAATAACACGGATAAGTTGTCCCATAACTTGTATATTAAAATAAGTAAGTAAATAATTAAAATAAATAAATGCAACTAAGCGGATTGGATTGAGGGTCGGTACTTGTTTATCTTTTCAGACTCATCTGAAGATAAACTATATAAACCAAATACTATTACCCTCAATCAAACTCCTTTAGATCAAATCCATCCTACAGTTGCATAAACTCCCTTGAAACCAAAAATAACCATTACGGAGGGCGAATCAAGCCAACAACAACCAAAACAGAAATTCAGCATCCTAGGTTATGAACAATTATAATATTCCAGCCATCTGTAAAGCATTAAGCATTACTGCCCCCTAAGATAAATATCGAAATCTTATCTTGCCTAAACACTGTCATAGAAAAAATGATTCACCTTCCAGAGCAGTCATAGGATTTGAAAATATTAGCAGAAGCATGCCAGTTACTTACTGATGTTCATTATGCCATTTCTCTCTAAAGAAAATTCCGAATCATGCCACACTTAAATACAGACTGCAAACAAGTTTCGAAAACATTAGAAATAGATGTTTTTCTATTTAGCATAAAAGTTGCAGAAGTAGTAAATGATAAGTGAATTTGCCGTGTTAATAGGTAAACTTGTAGCTGCATGTACATCTACAATATATAGTTTTGTACATATCACACCTTTTGAAACAATAAAACATATATCTCTCATAATTGTTTAAACTATCAAAAAATAGTATTCCTGATTCATTATTACCGGAACTAGACTGGCGGTACAAACATATTGGATTAGACCAGGATATAAAACCAACCAAATTTTCTTGTGAAATATTCTCGGATACCTCAACGACGGGTTGGGGTGCTTTTTGTGGGAAAACTAGGTGACGTGGTTTTTGGGACCAAAGCTGCATATATATTATTAAGAGACCAGAGCTGCATACTATTAAAGTCTTATGCAAAACGTAAAAGTAATATTTGCATATTATTGAGAATAAACAATCAAACAGCGAATTCCTGTATAAATCGAGGAGAAAGTGTAAAATATCCATCTCTAAATACTCTACTCTTTTAAGAATAGGTGTACCAGAAACTGCAGTTAATGTAATTCAATCTTCTCTAGCAAAAGTAACCATGAAACAGTATTCGGCTTGCCTTAAAAAATGCAGGGACTTTCGTATATGTCAGCAAGTAAATCCTTATGAATTCAATTTGCAAACATACCTAATTTTTTTAATCGAAATTCCTTCCAGTATTAAATTCCTACAGATCAACTTTGGATTTGATATTTACTTCCATAGACCCTAGTGACGTAAAAATAATAAATAGATTTTTTAAAGTTATTTCCAATATTCGTCCACCAAACCCTAAATATGCATTCACATGGAATCCCGATCCAATTTTAGGACATTTAGAAAAATGGTATTCCGTAGACACGTTAAATATAGAAAATTTATCAGAAAAGCTTCTTACTCTTGTGATGTTAACATGCCAGTAGAGTGCAGCCTCTTTATCTCATAAAAATCGAGAATAATAGAATATTATAAATATATATATATATATATATATATATATATATATATAATATAAAAGTGCAGTCTATACGTAGTTTCAGAAAATACATACAAAGTTTCGTTGCCACAAATTAATAAAATTAGTAGAAGTAAAGTTCATTTTCATAAAAACTACGAAAAATATGAAACAACAAATATTTTTTTAATTTCTACTCATCCCCACCACGCACCTCAGTTATGACATAAGAAAAGTTTTATGTCCAAAATAAACTTATCTAATATTATTAACATTCATTAAGATTTGTAATTACCTAGCGAAATAACCTGACCAGGAAAATTATTGCCTCCCATTAGATCAGGGCTCTACCTCCAGCTATGTCAAAATTACATTTTTTGATTAATTACAGTTTCATGCTCCAAATTTCAATATATATTAAAGCATTTAAAAGTTTGTGCGAAATCTCTCTGGCAGAAAATAATTTAAAGTGGCGTCATTACTCCATTTTTACTTTTTTGAATATATTTTCTATGGAATAACCCCGGTACCACACTAAAAACTTCTTTAAAAAATCTATGTTGGCCACAATCTTCCCGAAGTAATCGGTGTACTTAAAATCACATTAACTAATATTATGAATAAACGATATCTTGACATGCATAGAAAATCAGCAATCCCAACGGTTAAAAATTAAAATAGTAAAATTGCACTTTGTATCCCTGAAAATTAAAGTTGTGCAAAATTGGATAATTAGTTTTTTTAGTAATAATGTTATTAATATTGTTCAGTCATATTGGATTCTTACCAAAATATTACCAGCTCATCCCCATATGACTCCTAATTTGTGATCAAAATTTGAAGTAAATCGTAAGTAGTCTTTAAGATATGCCGCGAACTGACAGCTATACAGTTAGACCGACAGACGAGCCGACGGAATTAATAAAACATATTTTTGGCATATAGAGACGCTAAATCGTAAAAATATATAAAACCTGAGAGGGTGTTTTTTCACGATTACGAGCATTCTATTTGGCCGCCATTTTGTTCACACACACAATTATTTATTCAGCTGCCATTTTGTTCCGCCATCTTGGATTCGTCCAAAATGTTACCAGTTGATTCTAACATAATATTTTGATTTTTGTGCAAAAGTTGAGGTAAATTGGATAAGAAGTTTTTTAATAATATATTTTTTTAACATTTCACTAGACCGCCATTTTGTTTGGCCATATTGGATTTTTACTAAAAATTACCAGGCTCTTACCATGTCAATCGGGTAAGTAGTTTTTTAGCTATGCCGCGAACAGACCGACAGACAGACCGACGGAATGTTATGGCATCTAGGGACCCTGAAACGTGAAGATCTGAAAAAAATCTCGTAGGATGATTATTTCACGATTACAATACTTCCTTTTTTGAAGTCGGTACCAATTCAGTTATATCCAGATTGAATTAGATCCGACATATTTTTAATTTGGGTTAAATTTTACTCTAAAATATATTTTGATTTTTGTGCAAAATTTGAGGTAAATTGGATAAGCAGTTTTTTAATAATATATTTTTTTAACATTTCACTAGATCGCCATTTTGTTTGGCCATATTGGATTTTTACCAAAAATTACCAGGCTCTTACCATGTCAATCGGGTAAGTAGTTTTTTAGCTATGCCGCGAACAGACAGACAGACAGACCGACGGAATGTTATGGCATCTAGGGACCCTGAAACGTGAAGATCTGAAAAAATCTCGTAGGATGATTATTTCACGATTACAATACTTCCTTTTTTGAAGTCGGTACCAATTCAGTTATATCCAGATTGAATTAGATCCGACATATTTTTAATTTGGGTTAAATTTTACTTTAAAATATATTTATATTAATTCGTTAATAAGCACCCCGATTCGTAAACAAAACTTTAATGAAGAATATACGCCACAAATAAATAAAACTTAAAATTTTACATGACATTCAAACAAGTGTCTTTCGAACTAATCCTAATAATTCGACTGAGTACCGGATCGCACTTCTTCCTTGCAGCCGGTTTGGGATATTGATTTTCTTATAATTCTAAAAATAGATTTGATGCTTATTTCTAGGTCAAGTCGATCACCGAAGTAGTGGAGTTATATTTATTTCCATAATTTAAAAGACGTAGTGTAAATATAGGTTTTTATGATAACATTCCACCTGTTTTACATTTTGCACCATTTTTATATTTCTCCACATTTTTATTTTTAATTAATAGAAATTTTCTTTTATTTTACTAAGTCGCTTGTACATTACTTTTAAATATATTTATATATTTTTGGTCACAGTAGTGTATCATAATAACTCAATTCAAGACGTTTCCTTCACGTCAGAACTTGAAAAATTATGCTGTCTATAGGCAACTTAAAATACATTTCGGTTAAAAACCGGCTCAACAGGGTTCACGCGCTGCAGAAATACAACGACATGAGTTCGATTTAGCATCTCAAATTTTGCAGTTATGTAGACGAAGGATCAGTGCAGGGCGGTAAACAGCCATTTTGTGAAAAAATAAATTATATGGGTCGGTATCTGCGTCAAAAAATGATCGAAAATGGACAACTTTGCCACTAATTTTTTCATTCTAAATTCGAATTTTTCATAAAAATTCGCATTTAGCGTCCAACTATACATATTTCTCTATTAAAATCACATTGAAGCTAATACATGTCTTATAGTTTTAACACAATAATGCAGCGGCGGAAGGCTTGCAACTGATCCGTAATACTGCGTGCAGTCCACCCTTAAACACTATTTTTTAAGGACTTTCTTCAAATAAGCATTATTATATTTAAATTATTTTTTGGTTTTATCTATACTTTTTTAAAAATATTGCCAAAACGTGTTTTTTTATCTGATTTTGATTTGGTTCTGTGTCATAAAGCTCTATTTTTATTTTCTCCATTTTTGTTTTGCATTTCTGCATACTGGTTTGGCAATTATTGTTTTTGTCATCTACTGCTTTGAAATTTGTCTTTAAAAAGATAATAGTATAAACCGCACATTTCCCTAGTAAAACATAAGTAAAAACTAATATTATAAACAGGTAAGTCCTAACTGCTTGACTGACTCTTCAACGCAGAGCTGAAACTACTGATGCCAGAATCATGCAAATTGGACAGTAGATTACTAAGCAAGCAATAAGAAGGACTTTTAGGAAATTCAACTGCTAAGGGTGCAAAATAGGGGAAGAAAGTTTTTACGGAGAAAAATTATTCTTTGGCTATTATCTTGAAATTTAGTACAAACTTTTCAATAAAAATAATGAAACACAGGCTTCAGCATTGATCAAAATTCATTCCCTTGTAAGTGTACAAAAAACATGGATGAAAGTTCACATTATTCTCTCGGGCGAAGCTGACACGGGGGATGTCAATAAATCGATAAGGAAGAATGTAATAGAGCACAGAAAATAGATTAAAGACAATTCAACAGCTTTTCTAATGTTGTGCAGTAATCTAAGACTAACTTGGAAGATTGACAGTGGTTTATCACGAAATTGTGAGACCTTACATGGCCATAATATGTTGGATTGTACCTTCCATTTTTTAAGTTATCAAGCGAAAACTTTTTCTCGAAAACTGTTGAAGATGATTAATGCAAGTTAAGGTTAGTTATGTTTAGAACAAATTATAAGTAACTGAATTAATACGTATGTTTTAATTCAATTACAATTTATTTCTCTGAGTTTGTATTAAGTTTACAGAATAAAAATATTGCTTAAAAAAATGCCAAAGTTTTAAGACCACTTTATTTAAATGAATAATACAATTTTATCAAAATGCACAGGGGGAACTGTTTTGCTCAAGGGAGAAGTTCCCCCTGACTAAAATATATATATATATATATATATATATATATATATATATATATATATATATATATATATATATATATATATATATATATATATATATATATATATATATATATATATATATATATATATATATATATATATATATATATATATATATATATATATATATATATATATATATATATATATATATATATATATATATATATATATATATATATATATATATATATATATATATATATATATATATATATATATATATGACTTTCACAATTTTATTAAAAAATATATTATATACATTATTGACGAGAAAAAAAAAAAACAAAAACATTTGTACAATTAAGCAGTAGAACACTTTACTAAAATATATATATATATATAAAAAGAAAAAAAAAAAACAAAAACATTTGTACGTTTAAAGCCGTTAATTAAAAATAGGTAACTTAATCAAAAGCGAAACGTCGAGCGAAATATAACCACTATTGTTTCAATGCATAAACCTAGACCCAAGAAATATTTTAGTAATTATAAATAAAAAATATATATATATATATATATATATATATATATATATATATATATATATATATATATATATATATATATATATATATATATATATATATATTTATATATATATATATATATATATATATATATATATATATATATTTCATATTATATATAATTGAAAGCGTGGTACCTTTAAAAACTATGTTATTTTTATTTTTATGACTGTGTTTGTTTTTCTGTCATTTGTAGTTTTGAAATGATTTTGGAAAAAGGCTAAAAAAAGTAAAGTTATAATATCCACAACTTAACACAGATATCTGTTTTTGATAAACTAGACCAAATCCCCATATATATATATATATATATATATATATATATATATATATATATATATATATATATATATATATATATATATATTGGGAAAGAAAAAAAAATATAGGGTAAGAAAAAGTATTTTTAGCTTTATAAACTTATAAACCGTATATAATACACACTTTTCTTATTTCTGTAAGTGAACAGGACTAAAAGGCAAATTTCGTTTACCCGGAACTTCCCTCGTTACGAATCTTTCCTCTTATTAGGAATACTGAAGTGTAACCCAATTTAGTTCAGTAGATATTTATTTAGTAACATAATATATACTATCTTTTAAAACATTTTTATTGGGCGTTATTTTGTTCCAACATATTGATTCTTACCAATATTTTACCACTACTACCTATGCCACACTTGATTTTTGGACCTTATTTAAAATAAATTTAATAAGTAGTTTTTACATTGACTTACACCGCCATTTTGCTACATCATGTTGAATTTGTACTAGTTTATCCCCATATCACATTTAATTTCTCTTGCAAAATTTAAGGTCAATTGAATAAAAAAAAATATTTGGCCGCCATTTTGTTCCGCCATCTTGAATTCGTACCACGACTTTACCAGTTTATCTTTATATTACACGTAATACTTCCACAAAGTTTGAAATTATTCTAATAAGTTGTTTTCTCAGGTCGATTTTATAAATATTTTATTAGGCTGTCATTTTGTTTTGCTATCTTATATTCATATCAAAATGTCACCAGTTCATTCCTACGTAACAGTTGATTTTTGTGCAAAACTTGAAGAAATTGGATAATTAGTTTTTAGTAATAATGTTTTAAACGGTTCACTAGATCGCCATCTTGTTCCGGCATATAGGATTTTTACGAAAATATTACCAGGTCATCCCCATATGACCCTTAGTTTTTAACTAAAATTGGAAATCAATCTCATGGGTAGTTTTTAAGCTATGCACCCCAGAGAGACAGACAAGCCGACAGACGGAGTGACGAAATTGGTAAAACGTATTTTTTGACATCCAGAGAAGCTAAAACCTGAAAATATATAAACTGAAACGTAAAGAACTGAAAGATCTGTGAGGATGTTTATTTCACGATTACTTCTCTTATATGAGGAAGGTGGTAATTAAAACCCGAACAAAAAAATCACGTTCACCGCAGTAAGATATATTCAATATACAGTTTTCGATATATATATATATATATATATATATATATATATATATATATATATATATATATATATATATATATATATATATATATATATATATATATATATATATATATATATATATATATATATATATATATATATATATATATATATATATATATATATATATATATATATATATATATATATATATATATATATATATGAAAACCTTAGGTTAGTGGGGATGCACTTTATGTATATGAAAGGCCAAATAAAGGTGTGGAACTCTTTATTGTTTTGACTTTTCTACAAATAATTTAAAAAACGAAACAAGTTAGAAACCAACTAGTAAGCATAATACGTTTGAACTCACCAATGTGGATTTGCTATTAAAACAAAAACATACTCTGAAGGAGACACACATTTAGTTGCATCAGATCATCGTTCTGTTTATTTAAAAATATTAAGAATTGAAAGGTTAATAGAGAAAAAAAAATTAAAAACTTTTAAAAACATGTCTATCATGGAATTTCGTTTTGTTAACTGAAACACGTTTTTTTAGAGGAATTTTAAACGCGAAAGTAGAGGGGACGTGAGAGAGAGATACAATATTATTTTAACAAGAAAAAAGAAATAGATAGAATGTACTAAATTGGTAGTAGTATAGCAATATGGTTTTTTTATAATGGTAATTAATTAAGAGGATAAGTGTGAAAGGTCACGAAAGACCTTAAAAATATGATAGTTGTCCTGTAATAGTTGTAAAAATAATCAATTGGCCAAACAATAGCAACATAAAGATAAAATAGAAAATAATTTATGTAATAATATTAGTTACAATGGTATATATTATATGTATAATATGGACATTTATAAATTAGTCATCGGGAGCGGGAGCGTCCAGACACAGAAATTTGTTGTTTTGTTGTAACGTTAAGATATAACTGTATATGGAGCTGAGGTTCTGGGTGTCACTCTTTTTGTTTATGACTGGGTGTTGGAGATTTACATGTATCATTTCAGAAAAATGCGTTCATAATAAAAGGACGCTTTATCCAAAATTTCAGCGCCATCCCAGTTAAGGGAGTGGTTTTCCTTAATTGTATCTCTCTCACTCACGTCCCCTCTAGTTTAGCTTTTAAAAGTCCTCTAAAAAACGTGTTTCAGTTAACAAAATGAAGTCCCATGATGGACATGTTTTTAAATTCTTTTTTCGCTATTAACCTTTCAATTTTTAAAATTTCCTCCTTCAGAGTATGTTTTTGTTTTAATAGAAAACCCACATTGGTGAGTTCAAACGTATTATACTTACTAGTTAGTTTCTAACTTGCTTCGTTTTTTAAATTATTTGTAGAAAAGTCCTGAAGATGGGATAAATTGATTCCGAAATCTTGACAAAACAATAAAGGGTTCCACACCTTTATTTAGCCTTTTATATACATATGCATCCCCACTAACCTAAGGTTTTCATTTTTCTTCTTAAATAGTCAGTTGCGATTACCTCTCCCTCTATATATTTATATATATATATATATATATATATATATATATATATATATATATATATATATATATATATATATATATATATATATATATATATATATATATATATATATATATATATATATATATATATATATATATATATATATAATATAAAAAGGGAGTAGTGATCCAGATGAATAAAAGGTAGCAAAAACTTTTATTATAGCGGTATATCTTCTGATATTCTTCTTAAAAAAAGTATAGCGAAAACTCGGAGAATATCTTCGCTATGGGATGCTACTTGAATTACCAGAGATACTCGAAAAATGAATCTGAGTTGGTCAAATCTTTCTGGAGTAATCCGTGTATACATAGAAACTTGATAACTAATAATATATAAGCATTAACTTTAAATTACTAAAATTAAACTTCTTGCACCTAAAAACGCAAAAAATCAATTGAAACTCGATATTTTAAATTACCCTTCTTTACCCTTTCTCCCCTCACCTTCTCCCATCACGTTATACACTTTACTTATTGATATAAGACATTTTTGTGCCAAGAATAAAGTTATTTTCATCCATACAGATCTATAATAACCGAAATAACCTTATAAGAAAACAGGTTCGCTCCTAGCTCGGGGTATATACTTCAAAGTAACCGCAGATTACGTTTTTGGTTAATTATACTTCATAAACCAAATTTTAACACAATTTGTTAAAGAGTTTCAAAGGTATTGCGAAAATTATAGGACCGACCACCTTTGCACTACCTTGAATACTTCTTAAAAATTTATAATTATTATTATATTATTATTATTTATAATTATATTATATATTATTAATTAAATTTTATATTAACCTTTCAATTTTTAAAATTTCCTCCTTCAGAGTATGTTTTTGTTTTAATAGAAAACCCACATTGGTGAGTTCAAACGTATTATACTTACTAGTTAGTTTCTAACTTGCTTCGTTTTTTAAATTATTTGTAGAAAAGTCCTGAAGATGGGATAAATTGATTCCGAAATCTTGACAAAACAATAAAGGGTTCCACACCTTTATTTAGCCTTTTATATACATATGCATCCCCACTAACCTAAGGTTTTCATTTTTCTTCTTAAATAGTCAGTTGCGATTACCTCTCCCTATATATATATATATATATATATATATATATATATATATATATATATATATATATATATATATATATATATATATATATATATATATATATATATATATATATATATATATATATATATATATATATATATATATATATATATATATATATATATATATATATATATATATATATTAAATATAAAAAGGGAGTAGTGATCCAGATGAATAAAAGGTAGCAAAAACTTTTATTATAGCGGTATATCTTCTGATATTCTTCTTAAAAAAAGTATAGCGAAAACTCGGAGAATATCTTCGCTATGGGATGCTACTTGAATTACCAGAGATACTCGAAAAATGAATCTGAGTTGGTCAAATCTTTCTGGAGTAATCCGTGTATACATAGAAACTTGATAACTAATAATATATAAGCATTAACTTTAAATTACTAAAATTAAACTTCTTGCACCTAAAAACGCAAAAAATCAATTGAAACTCGATATTTTAAATTACCCTTCTTTACCCTTTCTCCCCTCACCTTCTCCCATCACGTTATACACTTTACTTATTGATATAAGACATTTTTGTGCCAAGAATAAAGTTATTTTCATCCATACAGATCTATAATAACCGAAATAACCTTATAAGAAAACAGGTTCGCTCCTAGCTCGGGGTATATACTTCAAAGTAACCGCAGATTACGTTTTTGGTTAATTATACTTCATAAACCAAATTTTAACACAATTTGTTAAAGAGTTTCAAAGGTATCGCGAAAATTATAGGACCGACCACCTTTGCACTACCTTGAATACTTCTTAAAAATTTCTTTGACATTGGTCAAACCATCACTGAGGAATCGGTGTACATACACTAGTCAGTGCCCGATTGTAACAAAGTTTAAAGACATTTGTGTTTCAACCAGAAGGCGACTGTTGCGAACTATTCCCAAACTTGACAATTTACCGATTTGTGACTTTTCAAAGAGCTTCTACCAAATTCTATCTCAAAATTGAAGAAGATCCTAAGTTTTTAACTTTACCATCGTGTTTTAGACCTCAAGAAGACCCTTTCAGCCATTTTACGAAAATTCTAGAAGAATCTATTTAAAAACTAAAGAAGATTTGTAAGTTTTGACCTAGCCGTCGTATTTTGAACCTCAAGAAGATCTATCACAGTCATTTCACGAAATTTTACAAAAACCGTAAGTTTTGATTTAGCGAACGTGTTTTAGACCTCAAGAAGGCCCTATCAGAGCTATTTAAAGAGAATTCGAGAACATTCTATTTCAAAACTAAACACAATCCCTAAACTTTTGCTCTGCCATCGTGTTTTGTACCCCTAGAACACATACTAGAGAAATTTTCAAAAAACTTCTAGAACGATCTACTTTTAAACGAATTAACCTCTATGTGATTTGACTATTCCAATGTGTTTCGGACCTCAAGATGACCTTAGAAAAGACATTATACGAAAGTTTTATTTCGAAACCAAACAAGACTTTTAAGTTTTGACTTGACTATCGTTTCTGGACCTCAGTTACACCTCAAAATGATATTTTTAAAGACTGTTCTAAAAGATTCTTTCCTAAAATTAAAAATTTTTTAAACTTTACATCTTCAGTAGATTTTCAACAGGAAAAGAAGCTCAGAATTGCAGAACAACACAAAAAACCTCAAGTAGACCAGAATATCCACCGATGAAGAAATTAAGAGAAAAGGAGAAAAAGAAGCTAAAGGCAAAAGACCGTAAATGCAACAGGGAGTATTAAATATCTTCAAGACTTAGATGCTAAAAAACTGAAAGAAAAACAAGGAAGAAGAATCCAAAAGACAAAAATAAAAACAGGAAAAATAGGATCGACTTGAGAAAATTCTAAATGATCAAGAGTCCAAGAGACAAAAATAAAAACAGGAAGAAAAGGCCAAAAGACAAAAAAAAGGAAGAAGATGTGAAAAGGCAGAAAGAACAACATCAAATGCAGGACTGGAGTGCCATTAAAAAAGGAGCAAATTGAAAAAACACAGATAAAGTGAAAAATTATGAAAAATTTGAGGTAGTTCTAAGTGAGAAACGAAAAAGTCTAGGCTTTAAGCCACATAAATAACAAAATAGAAAAATGGAATATTTCCGTTGCCACAAAACTGGACATATACAAATAGTTTGCTGAGTAAGAATATTCAGATCTTCCTTTAGAGAACCGTTCTAGATCGTCAAGGAAATCAAAGGAAAATAGCCTCGACTTCAGACGGCGAAACGAGTACTAGCCCGCATTAAGGGTCAAATATGGTCTCCATTAAAAGCTTACAGAAACCCTATGAAAATTTGAAGTAAAGGGAGTAGTGATCCAGATGAATAAAAGGTAGCAAAAACTTTTATTATAGCGGTATATCTTCTGATATTCTTCTTAAAAAAAGTATAGCGAAAACTCGGAGAATATCTTCGCTATGGGATGCTACTTGAATTACCAGAGATACTCGAAAAACGAATCTGAGTTGGTCAAATCTTTCTGGAGTAATCCGTGTATACATAGAAACTTGATAACTAATAATATATAAGCATTAACTTTAAATTACTAAAATTAAACTTCTTGCACCTAAAAACGCAAAAAATCAATTGAAACTTGATATTTTAAATTACCAAGTCCAAGAGACAAAAATAAAAACAGGAAGAAAAGGCCAAAAGACAAAAAAAAGGAAGAAGATGTGAAAAGGCAGAAAGAACAACATCAAATGCAGGACTGGAGTGCCATTAAAAAAGAAGCAAATATAGAGAAAGAATATTCAGATCTTCCTTTAGAGAACCGTTCTAGATCGTCAAGGAAATCAAAGGAAAATAGCCTCGACTTCAGACGGGGAAACGAGTACTAGCCCGCATTAAGGGTCAAATATGGTCTCCATTAAAAGCTTACAGAAACCCTATGAAAATTTGAAGTAAAGGGAGTAGTGAATAGAAAAACCGTAAAGAAGACAGTAGGTACCAAAGCAGCATTTTCCTAGGTCAGAATAAAAAGGTTGAAGCTAAAGATGTAAAACCACTCGCAGAGAAGGTGTTGTTGCTCACCGAATCAGTGGAGCCAGGGCCTGTATATGGAAAAATTAGCATCAGACTCTGATTTCGCTCCGATTTAATACACCATGAAATAATAAAGGCATCAGATATAGAAAATGAATTCATTCTCAGAATGGAATTGATGAAACTTAACCTGTAACAATTGGAAACAACGAAGAATTGCAAACATCGTAGCTTCTGAAACTGTACGCATTCCGAGCAGCACAAAAATAAATGTCCATGAGAAACTGGAGAGACATCCTGGGTGGTGTGTTTGACTAATACAGATATCAGGTGGCAGTAAGTTAGAGAAGTACTTGATATTGCAAGCTATGGAAAAATCATGGGGTCATTAGTCAGATGAAAAATTAAGGGGTTATTTGTCAGAAAGAGACGTCCAAACGCCTTACAAAGCAAGAGGAAGTTAAAAACCAGGCCGACAGAATGCCTCAAGATGTGCTTATCGAAGAGTCAAATAGTCCATGATCATCGCGGGTAGTTGCTGTAACGAGAAAGGATGGACGTATTAGAGTTTGTTTGGACTACCGTTGACTTAAGGGTGTCAATCGGATGCCAGCAAATGCATGAAAAATTGATTAAAAATTTTGAATGGAAAAGACCTAATTAACAAGAAAGTAAAATAAAGCTTGTAAAAATAACAGATACTCATTATCCAGAATTATACGTTATACGATACTTTAAACCATTTTGTCATAGACTGCTTTTACCACCGGAAGCGGTTTTATCAATTCAAAGTAATACATTTTGGCCTATTCAGTGCTCCGGCAACTTTTGAGAGACTCTCTCTGACGAAACATAGACGAGACTCTGAATAAAGTCCGCTATCTGAAGATCAGGAAGTGGTGCCGAAGATGTGACACCTGTTCTGCAAGCAAAGGCCCCAGGAGAAGATCTCGGGTACCAATAAAAAGACGTGGGATTACCATTCAAAAGTACAGCAATGAATGGTACTTGGCTATTTCTAAGGTCTGATCGAGGTAACAGATATATCCTAGCTGTCATGGATTACTCTGGTAAATGGTCCGAAGCGTTTACTCCCACAAGCGAAGAAGCTATAAGAATCGCCAAGTTTTGGTTGAAGAGGTCTTCAGTTGACATGGAGTTTCACTGGAGCTTCATTCAGATCAAAGACAAAATTTCGAGTCCATTTTTAGGAAAGTTTGTGAAATCATGTGGATAAGAAACATTAGAACAA
The DNA here is from genome assembly GCA_030620095.1 of Kuschelorhynchus macadamiae. Lineage (NCBI taxonomy): Eukaryota > Metazoa > Arthropoda > Insecta > Coleoptera > Curculionidae > Kuschelorhynchus > Kuschelorhynchus macadamiae. The sequence goes on from JAUTXW010003579.1 coordinate 381,617, forward strand.
CACAAGATTATAGAATAACAGCTCTTCAAAATTGTTCCCAGAAATCAGCGCCACTGGGACCAATATCAACCCCGGTTTTTGTTGGCTTATAGAACAGCGGTTCATGATTGCACTGGGCAGACTCCAGCTGGAATTATTTTTGGAAGAGAACTACGGCGTCTAGGTAACTTAATGTTTGAATGAGGAAAGCAACAGAATAAATGATTATGCTGATGATACCCACGTACGTCTCCTTAAAATTTACGAAGACGAGTTATGAAGCAGCGCGTTTTTATGAAAAAGAATTGATTTGACTGTATAACCTCACTAGAAAAAAAATTATTATCTCCAAAATTGTGTCACCTCTGGGAACGCCATACCTAATATATTGGGTATAGAAGAATCCGAAAAACAAGATGAAGGTGGTATACTTGGACAGATGACGAAATATCATATCTAAGTAGCTGATCGGGTTTATCAGATTTAAGCAAAGGATAGTGTGACGTTCATGGAAAACTACCCTAGTAAGTCATTACACGTTTATATACCTGAACTAGAAGTAAAAAAATATGTTATCCTATATCGTGGACATTCTGGAATATTACAGTGAATTCTTAATACATATATAGTGATAGGGACGTTGACGTATGAGGGTTAGTAGATGTGTTAACGTATAGTAGTGGTGTTATATTCTAATAAATATTTAATAAACTTAGCGTTGTTGTAAAGAAGTATTTATCTTTAAGAGACCCCATGATAGTATGTAACACATGGAGAAATATAGTTGTGGGTAGGCCAAAATTAACCCTTGCATAAATAATCAGATTTCTGAGAATCCAAACATTTATTTCAGAGAAGTCAGTGGTAGCAATAAGAAAATAACCGATGAAGTATATATATACAGTGTGTATCAGCCAAATGGAATAAATTCGATAATAAATAAATGGGGGCGTGTTCGGAAAAACGCTTGGACCCGTCGATTGGTATTTTTAGTTGCTCATTTTCTCCAATAAAAACTTTTTATACAGGATGTGTCCTGTAACAGTGGTCAATGCCAACTTTCTTATTTCAAATGCAACACCCCGGATATTATTTAATTTTTGGATTCTTTAGGAGATTCTAAACATATTTTATGTTCAATGTCCTATACCTATCTTCAACTATTTCGGCAATATTAAGTGTTTTCAAATTTATTGCAAAAATTAAGATTAAAAAAATAAAATAATTTATTTCTTCATAATGTATAAACAAAAGTAAAAAATTAATTTAAGAACGTCTTGGCAAATTCCTAATCTTAAATAGAAATTTCTTCTAACGTTATTTAGCATCTCAGGCGTGACCGATCTAATCGCAAGCGTTATTCGTCTTCTTAAGTCAGCTAAGTCGAGGGGTTTAGTTTTGTATACAACATTTTTAATATGTCCCCATAAGAAAAAGTCTAATGGCATCAGATCAGGGGATCGCGCTGGCCATTCTATCGATCCTCGTCTCCCTATCCACCGATTTGGAAATATTCCGTTGAGGTACTGCCGGACATTAATTTGGTAATGGGGCGGTGCTCCATCTTGCTGAAACCATATCATATTCGCTGGAACTTGTGGGTTTGCTGGATCCGGATACAAATTTGTCAAAGTTGGCACGACATTATTTTGGAGCAGTGCTAAATAATTATCGCCATTCAAATTGCCGTCAATGAAAAAGGGGCCTATGATATGATCCCTAACAATTCCTGCCCAAACATTAACCTTTTCAGGATATTGAGTATGTTCTTAGCTGATCCAGTGAGGATTTTCCCTAGACCAATAGCGGCAATTTTGACGATTTACATGACCGTGAAGTGTAAAGGTGCACTCATCCGAAAACAAAACATGTTCTAATTGAATAACATTGTTATCTAACATAGCCATCATTTGTTCACAAAAATAAGTTCTCCTATCATAATCGTCTTCCATGAGCTCCTGAGTTGGTATCACTTTATAGGGATGCATTTTATTTTCTTTTAATGTTCGAATAATCGACGAATGGCTAATATCGAACATTGCGGCGGCTTGTCGACTAGAAATATGTGGGTTTTCCTCAAATTCAAGCATAATATCCAATTTAGTATCATCATTTATTGAATTGGCAGCTGCTTTTTTTATCTGCCTCACATGTCCAAGCTCGCGAAACTGCTTTTCTATTTTACTAATTGTCCCTTGGGATATATGCGGCAAATTTGGAAATTTTTCATAAAATAAGCGAGCAACTTCCACTTGTGTTCGTGTGTTATCTCCATAACCAATCATTTGTAGAATTGTTATTTTATGCATTTCTGTTAAATGAACCATTTTTCTGATATTAGGTATTATGCAGTTAACGAAATTCAAAAGACTATGACACTGACACTGACAACTACTGTCTTGCAAAGAGAAAGGCCAGGCATTTTACACAAAAGTAAACAAAACTTAAAAGTAAACAAAACTGGCTCTTTTTGTTCCATATCAATAAAAAGAAACGCTAAAATGGTTTTTGCTTACATTCTTAATATGAAGACCTAAATGGTAAATAAGTATTGAGTGTGTTGTAGCGAATTTTTGTAATCAAATAAATAGTTCAGTAACCAGAACCACTTTCATGAATAATAATAAATTCGAAATAAATAAAATAAAAATAAATTTGAAAACACTTACTATTGCCGAAATAGTTGAAGATAGGTATAGGACATTGAACATAAATTGAACATAAAATATGTTAGAATAGAATCCAAAAATTAAATAATATCCGGGGTGTTGCATTTGAAATAAGAAAGTTGGCATTGACCACTGTTACAGGACACATCCTGTATAAAAAGTTTTTATTGGAGAAAATGAGCAACTAAAAATACCAATCGACGGGTCCAAGCGTTTTTCCGAACACGCCCCCATTTATTTATTATCGAATTTATTCCATTTGGCTGATACACACTGTATATATATATATATATATATATATATATATATATATATATATATATATATATATAATGGGCATGCCATTTTTATTTTTGTAATGTTTTTAGTTTTATTCGATTTTGATTAGAAAACTGAAAACGGAGACTTCAAAGGACATTGCGAAATATTTTGGAGGGCATTTTGCAAATAGATGTCGCATGTTAAGCTTACATTCTTAATATGAAGACCTAAATGGTAAATAAGTATTGAGTGTGTTGTAGCGAATTTTTGTAATCAAATAAATAGTTCAGTAACCAGAACCACTTTCATGAATAATAATAAATTCGAAATAAATAAAATAAAAATAAATTTGAAAACACTTACTATTGCCGAAATAGTTGAAATAGGTATAAATTGAACATAAATTGAACATAAAATATGTTAGAATAGAATCCAAAAATTAAAATGGAGGACTATCCCTCTCAATGGCAGACGGATGGTCAGTTTTCCTTGCACCCCAATTACATCGGATAAATGTATATGAGTTTCGAACTCGCCTTGGGCTCGTTTCATGCACATGCAGTAGAAACAAATAGGAAGTTAGTTAATTATCCAAAACGAATGTTCCGTGTACTTTAAAATAATAATCTAAGTGTGCAAATATGCTAGTCCAAAACACTATTTTTATTTTTACCTTAAGGAAGCAACTTCAACTACATCATTAAAAAATAATTGAATGCAGAAACTTATAATATTGCGTTACCCGTACGTATATTTAAAACGAAATCCCCCTATATACATAAGTTATAATAATGCTCTCATCAGCAGGAAATACTTTGATAGCGAAGTCTAGGATAAACAAAATGGATACCTAATTACTCAGGAATTTTTCATCCCATTTATTCGCAGCAACGAATACTGATTACTCATTAGTTTAGGCTTATATATATATATATATATATATATATATATATATATATATATATATATATATATATATATATATATATATATAACTCATGATGACTGAAAATTGTGGTCAAGATAATTAAATTACACATTTTTGTAAAGTTCTAAGAGTACTCAAGGGTATATACAGAGCAAAAAGGAAATGATTGTAAATATTTTATCAAGCAATTTCGATCAAAAAAGCCCTATATAATAGGGGTTTAGACCCTTAAAGCTTTGAAGTTATGGTCATTTTAAAATATATGACTTTTTGATAAGACAACAATATTGAAATTATACTCGAGCAACCTTAATAATTAAATATATTATTAATATTTGCAGTTTTTTCCATATATACGCTGTATAACTAAATTAATACAAGATCACTATTAACTTCCGTAACTCGTTGTTAAATATATTTTTATATAATAAAGAAAACATGTCCTGTGAAAAAAGCGACCCAAAAGATTTGTTTTGTTGTATATTTGCAATGCAGTTGGAAAAAATTCCAGGGATGGCAAGACAGTGCCGAATCGATAATGGTGATCGCCTGAATAAAGTAACCAGTCGACGGCAGGAAAAGAATGTTCAGAAACAGGAGCGCAATGGGTAAGTCAGGCACGTAGCCAGGGAGCAAAATTTGGTGGTCTGGACCCCCATGAAACCCATTCTGTGATAACTGAGAACAAAGGTATAGGATACAGTTTCATTTGGTCCTTATAGTATCAACCATTTATAGAGGGAATGGTATTTCATAGAAATAGTAACATGATTTTTCTTCAAGTAATTAATTAGTAATATATAATTGAATGTTTAAAACTTTTTCTAGAAAATTTTAAATAATTTGGTAAAAATTGGGATAGTTTAAAAATGCAATGAATATGATATGTAAAGAAATTCGTTTAAATTAAAAGTTTTGTTTTTTAGAAATCAGTCTGGCGTACAATTTCAGTCAAGTTGAAATATGGCACTGAAGTTAACTTGGTGAACTACTTCGTCTGATTACTTCATTGCTTTAATTGACTACAACTTTTTTCTCCGCTATTTATTTTCGACATATGGAGACATTTTTAAAAGCAATAAAAAAGCAATTTATATTCTGAAAATTCAAATTGATACAAAGTAGCAGAAAAACATCAAATTTTATAAAGATAAATTTTAAATAATATTCCCTAAATACGATCCACTTGCTTTAAGTTATTTTCAAACATTTAGTTAAACTCATTAAACAGTGTTGCAAAGTCATAAAATCAAAAAATTTAGACATATTTTTTTATCTGCAATTCAACGAAAATTGTTTGGATTGAAATAAACAGGTATTATGTAGATAGGTTTTACAGTTTTGTAAAGTTGTACGTTTTTAATTAAAGTATAAAAAGTTATTGTGATTTTATAATGTTTTTATTTTATACCTATATAAACTTCTATATTAGTATATACATATACAGGGTGTACCAAACTTAGTGGCTTATTGGAAGTATCTGGAGAACCAATAAAAACCGAAGTTTGAGAAGTTGGACATATGTGAACATAAACTTTCTAAAATATTTTAATTATGAGGTGTTGCCACGTTTACCCAGAGCCGGTGTGAACATCCGTTTTTATATGGAATGCCTTGCAGATTATTACATTCATGTATTTTCCTGAACACGTTTAAATAACTTTGTTATATTTACTAAATATAAATTAAATTATTTTCGAGAATATAGCCTTTGAAAATTAATATTTTTGACCCTCTCAGGCCCTGTTGTATTCAAACTAGAGATGAAACGGATATCCGGTAAGTATCCGGTATCCGGCTTAAATTTGCTAACCCACCGGATATCGGATAGTAACTCAGTATCCGGCCGGATACCGTATATTGAAAAAGTAACGTAAATAACAAGAAATAAGGTACCTACAGTTATAACGGATTTTATTTATATTGAAAAAGTTATAAAAACCTTCCAAAAATATTCATTATTTACTATAACGAAAAATATTTAAACTAAAAACATCAATTATTGATATAAATAATAATTCATCGCCACAATACACGTAAAAAAATACAAAGACATTCTCGAAATGTTCTTTTTCTTTTATCAAAGACAATATTTGAAATTGTTAGTCAAAATTAACAAGAGGCAAATCATAGTGAATAAAGACCAAATTTTCAGGGTGTGCCGGCAAAAGACAATTTCGCTTGTTTTCGAAAACCAAACCAGCTTAGGAAAACAGCCTTTCTCGAAAACACTACTGCAAGGAGTATATTTTGGCAAACTTCGTCATATTGGGATAGTGTTTTGAGTTAGCCGGCCACCAAGTGTAAGGGTCCCGGCTGTGATCATTTCAAACTGTCTTCAAGTATTAGTCAATCTCGCTTGCAGTTGGCTTTTTTCTTGATCTCGACATTCACTATTGTTTTCATGTACGACTTTATTGAAACAATACCAGAAGGTGTCTTGAGATTCTCGAGTAATATTTGAATCAGTTTCATTTCTTTTATTTTTTTTTAGCAGGTGGAGACGGTGATGTACTATCACTGTTAAAAGACTCATCGCAGTCATTTTTACATAAATTTTTTATAAATTTATCGCACAAAATGAATGAATGAGTGAATTTATAATAGTAGATTAAAAAGCCTCAAATTTTAGCCGAACTTTGTACATAAATTAATTATTATTGTGTAAACTTGTAAACGTACATAAATTAAAACGATGTAAACGCAGCAGCTAAGTTTTAGTAAGTAAATAAAGTGGCGTAAATAGTTTGCTCCAAATAAGCCCAAATAGTTTCTCTTCCTCTTAACCCCACTCCAAGATTCAATTCCCCAGTGTACTCAAAATGAATCAAATAATAATTTATTAATTCAACTGCAAATTAAAAATAACAAAACACACACACACCTGCCTTTTTCTCTTCAGCATCACGAGAAATTTGAAGCCGTCACAACAAACAATCAGCAAATTTATTATTTTAACAATTAATGTTGAAATATTGCAAAATTGGCGATTTTTTTCACTGGTGACATGTTCCATTGGTTGTTTTACGATATATATTATCTTTTATATAGAGGATGATAATTAATAAAACAAAAAATAAAAATAGTAATATAACCAAACGACGATAGTCCACTGAATTGGAAACACATCGTCTTGAAACATAACTTTTTTGTAAACGGAAAGGAGCCTGTAAAAAAATGCGGACCCTCGAGCTCATCCGCCACTCGAGCAACTTTAATATTTCAATAATGATGTAATATATGTAGTTTTTTCCTATTTCACGCTGTATAAAAGGGAAGAAGGAAGATTATCTATACGAATGAAACCTGAATAACAGTGAAGAAGGAAGATCACCATTAACTTCCGTAACTTGTTGTTGAATATATTACTACTACAACTTACTCACATGATGATAAATTTAATTCTGTCTTTTAATGACTCTTTTAAACGCAATAAGAGGGTAGTGTCATCAGCAAAAAGTGTAATTTTACCTTGGAAGTCCAAGGTTATGTATGGTTTTTTTATGTCAGTGAAATGCTTAGAAACTCTTTCTATTTAACATATTAATATTTTTAAATGCATAGAATAACCTCATATTTCAGATGTCGGACTGGTAGGTGCGGATGCTACACCTTGATCTTGACCGGATGGTCTAGGAGCGATAATTTTTTTTATTTATTTATTTTTTTTGTCTTCATGTACATTATTGTTTTACTCTTTAATTTTTGATTTGAAAAAAGGTGGCAGAGGAGCTTTTTCCACATTGATATTTCAAGGGCTGGTGAAATCTTTAGTGATTTTTCCAGCCCTGTGTATGTGAGTTAATTTTTCTTCTCCTTCCCTTTCCTTTTATATTATTTTTCTTACTTTACCCAGGCCAAACAATGTTATATAAAAAAATGATGATGTATGTTCCTCAAGTAAAATATCCGGAGTCAAAATACTGCTCCGGGTGAGAGGTACTTGTGGCGCTGCACCATCGAAATGTTATCGCTCATTCACCAATATCTGCGGCTTGAGCAAAAACCTTAACTATCTTCACCATTATCACCAATCCTGCAATCCTCATATTCTCTTCCTAACCGAAACCATAATAAGCTGTAATACAACCAATCATCTTCTCTTTCCTAGCAATGAACTTCTGCTAAGACTTTCCAATCTTGAATTCAAACATTATGGGGCTCAAACTAACCCTAATAACGTCCAATAAATGTATTTGCTGTATGTATCGCTCTCCCTTAGACAATTCCTTCAACGAACTCTTTGACTTTCTTTCTGCTAAAGTAGATTTCCTAAACACTTGTAACTTCCTATAAAATCTTTATCCTTGGCGACTTAAAAGTTCATAATAACACCTATCTCCAACGTAGAGTAGAATAGGCCTGTGCAATCAGCCAATCCCTTACCAACCTCATCAGAGAACCTACGTATTGCCACAGGTAGCCAAAGCTTATTGGACTTCTTTCTCACTACTCACCCAGAGCTTTATCAGTCTTACGTTTCCGCACCTCTGTGTTCCTCTGACTTCGGTTTAATTAATATTTCCTGTCCCATACAACAGGAAATTGTAGAATCCATGCTAGCTCATACTGTTTCCAACTATAATTCCGCTGATTGGGGGAAAGCAGTTTGTTCACAAATCTCGGATGTAATCCATTTAGGTATAGAAACCTTTATACCACATTCAAAACCTCCCAGCAATAATCCTTAACTCCAAATATTCTGCGAGAGACTATAGAAATTTACAGACTAAAAACGAGGCAAAATCATTACAATCGCGTAATTCCCGACAATCAACAAATGCATAAAACGCAAAGTTCTTTCTTACCAAAATGAAAGCCAATCCTTTTGATCGCTTGCCAAAAACATTATTCTTTAGGAACGTATGTGTGTGCTTGATTAGCTATATATCCAATATATTCCTTTTTTATATGAACTGTGAGAGTTTATTGAAACACTGTTAAAACGAAATAAAATAAGTCTATTGAACTAGAACAACAAAATTCACATCCGACTTCTTGCAAGTCCAAAAACAGAGTTCTCCTCTAATATTCATACAAATCTCAATAAACATAGAGTTCCACCCCCTGTGCCAATTCCTCGCTTTGAATTCGTTGGCAAAAGCGGTTTTTTTATCTTTGTAAACTTTTGGATTACAGATAATAAAATGGGAAAACCTAAGAAGGGTCGTTTCGGTATTTTCCTATCATAAACCCTAAATCCAATAAACAGTTCACTATCGGTGGTTCCTATTATTGAACGTGCAACAACATAAAATCGTACAAAGAAGTGTTGTAAAAATAAAAATTAACGGATAGCATACAAGAACCTTAAAACTAAATTAGACTCTAAATGCCGATGGAAATTCCCACAATTATGTACAGAAAACTAAGAACCTACAAATTGTTACATTTCTCAGTAGCAATAGATAATTAGCCTAGATTAAAAAAGTAAATGTAAAATAAAATAAATATGTACAGTATGTTATGCAGTAACAATGAAAAGAAAAACAAATATATACAGTGTGATAAGCGCAAATTTTAACTTTGGCAGACAAATGTGGGAGACATTCAGTCGCCACAATTCAAAACTTTTGCGAAAGCTTCTTTCGACAATTAACTTCTGGTTATAAAATCATCTCCACGTCTAAAGCAACAGCTGAGCTTCTTCATTCCCCCCTTCCATGAGGAGTATAAGTTTTGTCCTGCAGTATGTAAGAAATTACCTTAAGAACGCTGTTTTCTTAAAACACTTAATACCAGAAAGTCCTTGATGGTATTCTGACCATAGTCCTAAAAAAGTAAACTCCTGAACTGGCCTCTATCCTTGCCAGGTTATTTCAAGTACTCCATGACATTTTTCCTGAAAGCTGCAAATCTGCTCGTTTACATTTAGGAGTATAAAAATGATCTTTAAATTACTTTGAAAAGTATAAACTTATCCATAACAGACAATATGGCGTCTGCCACTAAATATCCACAGCAGATTTTCTTAACCCACAACTGGAATAAGTACATCGAATTCCACAGAGATGTCCAAATTATTGCCCTTGACATATTCAAAGCTTTTGGTCAAATCTGGCATGATGCCCTTCTTAACAAACTTCCTGCCTATCAAAGATTCTGTAAAATGTAAAAACAAAACTACTTTTCACAAAAATTATATTTTTTAACAACAACGTAAAATGTTTCGCTAAACATTAGCTTTTCGGGCGTTACATCTCAAATGAATAAACTTAAAGAGTAAAGGAATATTTATATAACTAGGTGTAATATAACGATTCGGAAATTTTAAAAATATAAAAGTCTGGGAATTTTTAAGTACTAGCCATAAACTTAAACTACCTAGGTTATGGCTATTTCTTAAAAATTCCTACTTCTATATTTTTTAAATTTCCGAATCGTTGTATTACACCTAGTTATATAAATATCTCTTTAAGTTTATTAATTCGAGATGTTACGTCCGAAGAAGCTACTGTGTATCGAAACATGTTATGTTGTTAAAAAAATATAGCGGAAGTTTTTGTGAAAAATAGTTTTTGAATAATTTTATTATGGATTTCCACCGATTATCGGCTGAAACAACCGTATTCCTGCCTATCATCTTGCTCCAAATCTTTGTGCATGGATTGCTAGTTTTCTGTCTAACAGAATTATTTCTGTAGTAGAGGATGGCAATTCACCTAACTTTCACTAAATTAACGCTAGCATTCTACAGGGTTCAGTGTTGGCACCTACCCTTCTTCTTCGGGAAAGGGGGTGGACTCCTTTCGTGCCTTAGCATGACTCTTCGTGCCGCCCTCAGTCGCTAGGAGCTCTGACCCTTGACTACGCTGCCGGCATCATTGGCATGCCAAGCAACTCCACTTACAACGTTTCGATTTCTATACATATCATGGAATCAGGGAAACACGTTTCGATTAGTTCTTGGTAATGACCATCCTCACGGTCATCGTCTTCCTGCATGCTGGTGCTTAAACTCCGAGAAGTTGAGCATTCGTCCTCTATTGAGTTCAGTTGTCTTATTAGGGTGCTATCTCCGTGAATTGCAGTCGCAGCACCGCCGCAACGTAATTGGCGTCTCTGCCTGGTGTTTGTCTTGTTCCTGGATTCTTCTGGATCCGTTTGTACTCTATTAGGAGGGTGGCCATCATCGTCGAAGGGTGGCCTTCCTCCTAGAAGGTAGTTTTGTTGATTTAAGGCAAATTCCAAATTACTACGGGGGCGGCCACCCATTAAATAGGGGAGGTCAACCGTCTTGTCGATTGTTGTGCCTTCGTGCATCGTTCCTCTATCCTCTAAGTAGGTGGCGCACCTTCCTGAATGGTGGCCGGGATACTAGTTCTTTATCTGGGACTTTTATTTACCTGTTGAGGCCTAGGCACGCGTTTTTTTCGGCCTCGCCACTTGCTTTGATTCTTCGTGTAGCGTTCGTTTTTCTTCCACTGGGCGCTACACCCTGGGACGCCTTTATCTAGTGGATGGCCGCAGATGATATTTTTTCTGGAACCGTCTTAACTACTTTTTGACGTCACGAGCCTATAACGTTACGGTAATTCTTGCCACTTCCGGCCTGTTTCCACATCTACTACCTTTTGCGGCACCTTTCGCTGGATGCTACCCCTTTCCTGGGTGAGGCCAACCGGGATAACGTTCCTGGATTCCTTGTGGACCCTTCTTTGTGTCCCTTCTGCTTGGCCCACGGAATCTTCCACGTGGCAGCCATCCAGAAAACAGGGCTGTTTTCTGGATGATGACCCTTCCTGCGGCATCGATTAATCCTTTGCCGTTTCTTGTCTTCTGCCAGCCCTTTTCTGGGATCTGCTACCCTCGGGAATAGCTCCGGAATCTCTTGATGTACCTTCAACACGCATTAGTTAGGTGGCCGACCCCTTTTACTGGGTGGCGGCCCTAACTAAACACTTTCTTAACCCTTTGCACTGATAAGCGACACTTTCGATAAAGTTCTCGGCCTCTCAGTCCTTTTTCTCTGATACCATTTATTCTTCGAGCCGATGGAAGTCGGCCCCCAGGGAACGCAAACTTCCTGAAATAAAATACAGGGATTTTACAGTAAACCACCACCCTGCTTATGACACCAAGTTACATCGATAATAAAAAAAATAATATACGGCCGAACTCAGTCTTCACTTCTTTAACCCCGTACACTTTCGACGACTTCGCTTTGGAGCTGGGTGCTCTTTACTCTTTTTACGACAGCTCGAACTCAATTCTTATCTTCCCCCATCCCGTCCTCTATTTAAAGTGGCCGCATATTATGTCAATTCCTATTTCACATCTTCCTTCTTGTACCTGCAATCCTATTAACAGCTATGCTGACGATAGTACACTCCACTTGAACATACATTCTCCCAAATCTGTTTCCAAGACTGAATTTGACAATAGGCGTAAGGTAATGATTTTATCCCTTACCGAAGACCTCATTAAAATAGTATAATAAGGAGCAAAGACCCCTGTCCAATATAGCGTTACTAAGACACAATAATATTTACTAGCTCGCAGATTATCTCGCAATACCCACGCCATTTAAATGAATAGTCAAATGTTTTAAACCAAGATTCCGTTAGCCTAGTTGCCATCTTTTTTCTGAAAGATCATCGCTGGCGTGATCGCATCACCTCAGTTGCCACAGCAGCCCCGAGGAAATTGGATTCCTTTTCAGAGCTCGAAAACACTCTTCAGTCTTGGATACCCTTTACAATTAATTAGCTAATCAGAACCAGCCTTCTGTATTTCTTGCACATATGGGTGAATGAAGGGTCCTTCAATCCTTAGTATCCTAGATTCTGCCCCAAGAAGAGCTATTCGCCTGTTTGATGATCCAAACATCATAAGGAAGCTTGCAATACTAAAGCGTGGCCGAATTGTGGGCGATCTGTCTCAGTTTTACAGATATTACCACGGATATTACCACGAATTCTGTTCTGATGAATTATCGTCTACTATGCCCTCCTTAGTCACTTCTACCAGGTAGACACGAGTATCGATGTGTTGTGTATGGAATGTGTTACCAGCAAGTTCCTGTCCCTCTTCTCCTCCTCCCTCTACTCTGCAAGTCTTTTAATGCCGCATCATTAAACTTTCCATCTTCACTCAAAGCAACTACGGTACTAGTGGCATAGCTACAAATTTTGGGACCCCGCAGCTGTCAACAAAGGGCCCTCTATATGCCCTGGCCCACATAAAATAACTGATGAATAAAAAAAAATAGTTTTGCATAATCTCCTTGTATACAAATCCAACAATCCAAAAATTATTTAAGAGAAACATTAGTGAAATGATTTTTATTTCATTAAGTAATACGGTTAACCATTGAACAGACACTCAATGCTTAAATATCCAATATGCCAATTTAATTAATCCTTTTAAAACAAGTGAGTAAAAAATCATCAATTTAATACCTTAATAGTAGCAATATTTATTTATTTTTAAAGAACCTGGATAGAGAAAAAAGATTAAAGTTATGTATACGAACTGATAAAATTCTTGCAATTCTTTTTCAGCTAAGCATCGGTTAACACTTCATTGTGAAAGGGTATCCAGCCTGGTTAAAGACCAAATAAAGATCGAAATGTTAGCATTTTCTGATTAAAAGAGGGTCTAATTTGTTGCCCTGAACCCACGAAAACTACCTACTACTTTAAATAATATAAGGACACTATACCGCTAAAAAGAAAAAGCATGTATCAAAGTTCTCTCTCCTCTCTGAAAGGATAAGTAGCCCGAGTTGTGACGAAAGCATATCATAGTGTCACTATCATATTTTAGAATTCTCAATTTTAATATACTGTGTACTTTAAATAATACTAGCACTACGTTCTAGGTAAATACGAACTAAGCTAACATAGAGAGCCTTTAAGAAAAAATATATTAGTAACGTCTCCTGCATGCCTTTCTGAAATTTCCAATATTTTGAGATCTTTGTTGCAACGTAACTCCATATGACTCGTAAAAGCAAATTTTTCATTAAAGATAAGACCAGTGCCAGATCGTGGTTTTCGTGGGCTCTAGGCTATTTAAATTTTTGGGCCTTCTCTCATCAATTTAAAAATCGGTGAATTTCTTTTACCCTGAACTTCCCTCATTTTCATCATTCATTTCATCTTCTTTTATCAGGAATAGTAAAGCGTAACCCAATGTGGTTCCGCACATAATCTGCTTTTTCATACTGCCTTTTCAAACATTTTTATTGTGTGCCATTTTGTTCTACCATATCGGAATCGTACCAATATTTTACCAGTTTGTACGTATGCCACAGATATTTTTCGGAATAATTTAAAGTAAATTTATTTTTTTATATTGATTTTTTAAGGCCACCATTTTGTATTCATTTTAAATTCGTACCAGTTATTCCTTGTATTACATTAAACTTTGCAGCAAGATATTAAGTAAATTGAATAAATTTTAAGCTTTTTATTTGGCCTCAATTTTGTTTCTCCGTCTTGAATTCGGACCAAAATTTTTCTAGGTCTATCTCCATATCACACTTAATAGATGCCCAAAATTTAAAATGAATCCAAAAATGATTTTTGAGATTGATGTTTTAAAAAATTTATTAGACCGTCATTTTATGTTGGTGTCTTTGATTCACACAAAATATTATAGGTTGATTTCTTGATTTTTGTTCAAAATTTAAAGTCAATCGGGTAAGTAGTTTTTAGCTACGCCGCGAATTGAAAAACATATTTTTTGGCATATAGGGACGCTAAAACGTAAATATATGTAAAACCTGCAATTTTTCTCACGATTATAATCATTTGGCCGCCATTTTGTTCCGCCATCTTGATTATGTACCACAATTTTACTAGTTCATCTCTATACCTCTATACTATAGTTAATTTTTGCACAAAATTTGAAATCAATCTATTAAGTAGTTTTTTCAGGCTGAATTTTTAAATAGTTTATTAAGCCGCCATTTTGTTTCGCCATCTTAGATTCGTAACAAAATTTTACTAATTAATTACTACCTAATACTTGCTTTTTTGCAAAATTTGAGGTAAATTGGATAAGTAGCTTTTTAGTAATAATATTTTTAACATTTGACTAGGCCGTTATTTTATTTCGTCATATTGGATTTTTATCGAAATCTTACAAAGTCATTTCCATATAAAATATTACCAGGTCATCCCGATTAGACTAAAATTTGAAGTTAATCTGAAGTACGTTTTGAGCTATGCTCCGAACTGAAAGACAACAAACCGACAGACGAACCGACGGAACTGTTAAAACATATTTTTTGGCACCTACGGACGCTAAAATGTGAAGATATGTAACACTGAGAGGGTGATTTTTTCACGATTACAAACATTTTATTTGGCCGCCATCAGGAATTAATACCACAATTTTACTAGTTGATTTCTATACCAAAATTAGTTATAGAGCAAAATTTGAATTCAGTCCATTAAGTAGTTTTTATGCCTTTCAGCTTTTTAAATATTTTACTAAACCGCCATTTTGTTCCGCCATCTTGGATGCATACCGAAATTGTAACAGTAAATCCATACACAATACTTGATTTTCGTGCAAAATTTGAGATAAATTGGATAAGCAGTTTTTTAGTAATAATTTTTAACTTTTTACTAGGCCGCCATATTGGATTTTTATCAAAATGTTACCAGGTCATCCCCATACGACCTTTAATTTTTGACCAAAATTTGAAGTCAATCGGGTAAGTAGTTTTTTAGCTATGCCGTGAAGAAACAGACAGACAGACAAACCGAAGGAATTGAGAAAACGTGTTTTTTGCCATCTAGGGACCCTGAAACGTAAAGATCTGAAAAAATCTCGCAGCGTGATTTTTTCACGATAACAAAACTTCCCTTTTACAAGGAAAGTAAAAAGTTAATTTTCTCAATGACAATTCCTAGACTATAAAGGAAAAAAAGAATGCTGTATAATTTTAAGGCAGAAAATATATTATCAAATATATTACAAAAAAAAACACAAACTCATCTATATTCTCATGATCCCTCCTTGGGCTCCATTACACATTGTCGCCAGCCCCCCTGACATCAGTAAGCCCCACCGCAACTGCCTGCGGGACTCTATTCTATTTCCTTTGGGGCCCTAGGCTTTAGCCTACTGAGCCTAATGGGAGATCCTGGCCTGGATAATGCCTTGATCGCGAATTGTTGTAACTCACTTACCAGTTGTCAATATGTCGAAAGAGCTCTCTATTAAATCCTTATTTTGTAAGCGTTGTTACATATTCAGCAAAAATGGTGTTATTAATAATATCAGAAACGGCAGAATGTGTTAGTCGAATAGTCGTTGCGTTGGTTCTTTCACACGAATACGATATTGAGGTGAACGATAAATCTCAGGGTCAAAAAGTGGATCTAAAATGTTTAAAGGTGCATATTTTTGATAATTTTTATCCAAATCATAAAAAATAATAATACAAAAGGCAACTGTGATGCGTGTTTAAAAAAAAACGTTCTAACATTTAACTACGGTAAAGTATACAAAATTATATTACTTATGTTTACTCTTTTTGACTCATATGTCGGGAAGAGTTACCACTCATGTTTTAAACAATATTTTCAAAATAGTATGTAATTTAAAATTACAAATAAATAAATAAACAAAAATATATTAGTATTTTTTTTTAATAGGAATACAGTATTTTTCATCATAATGTCGAATTTATTTCATATGAAACAAAATATTCTTACGAATTTGTATAGATCAATATTTCTTCACTATAATTTTTCATTATTAAACAACATTTTAAAAATGGTATAAAATATACACATTTTTTAGCCAGAAGTATTCAGAATACCACATAAAAAAATTATTACTTTGTCTAATTTTTTTTAAATCTCGACTATTAATATTTAAAGAATTAAAAGATTCAAATATTTCAATTAAATATTTCAAATAATCACATAATTTTAAATATTTAAACTGGTAATTCGTATATGTTTTAGTTAATTTTATTTAAGTAAATCCTTAACTCAATAATAATGACGAATACTACAGTTAAATTTAAATATAGTTTTTTCTTGCCAGTAATTTTATGCACGCCGGGGTGGGTACTAAATTCCAGTATAAAATTTTTTGTCTATTCGAAATGGTGTAAGGTTTTTAGTTTATAGGTTCCAAGCAAGCATTGGACTGGTAATTTGGTACTAAAAAACCATTTATATCATATATTTTACCCATTTTAAAGTTCATCAGACAAATAGTCTGTGGGCTATGGTGTTCACAAAAATAATTTACAGACATCACCGTACACATATCCGTCAAGCCAGCTCCTTAAAATTGTACAGCGGACCAGATAGGCCTTTGACATAATATAAATAGGTATCCAAGAAAAATAGTTACAAGATGTTTCCAAGGGCAAAAATATCTTCTTTATGTTAAATCTAATTGCAACAAAACTTTTCAAACTGTTTCGAAAGGGGGTGGCAAACGTTAATGACGTAATTAAAAAATCATTTATTTCTAAAAATGCAATATCTCTTTTATCATTACCTCAAATTTAACGAAATTTTGTTGACAGGTAGAGAGTAATATACACGTAATACATGGTCTTTTCATAGGTTGGGTGGCAAACGACAGGGGCGAGGTAAAAAATGAATTTATGTTTAAAAATGCAATGTCTTTCTTACATTAATTTGAAATGAAACGAAATTCTGCAGGCAGGTAAGTAATATACCCTTAATATATGGTCTTTTTCTAGGTGTGGTGGCAAACGACAGGGAAGGAGTAAAAAAATTATTTATTTTCAAAAATTCAATGTCATTCTTACCTTAACTTGAAATTAAACGAAATTCTGCAAGTAGATGGAGTAATATACCCTTAATATATAGTCTTTTCCTAGGCGGGGTGGCAAACGACAGGGGCGGAGTAAAAAATAATATACTTTTAAAAATGCAATGTCTTTCTTAACTTAACTTGAAATTAAACAAAATTCTGCAGGCAGATGGCTTAATATACAATTAATATACCGTATTTAAATAGGTGAGGTGGCAAACGACAGGGGCGGCGTAAAAAATTAAAATATTTTAAAAAATGTAATGTTTTTCTTAACTTAACTTGATATTAAACGAAATTTTGCAGGCAGATGTAATAATATACCCTTAATATATGGTCTTTTCCTAGGTGGGGTAGCAAACGACAGGGGCGGAGTAAAAAATTAATTTATTTAAAAAAATACAATGTCTTTCTTACCTTAACTTTAAATTAAACGAAATTCTGCAGGCAAATGCAATAGTATACCCTTAATATATGGCCTTTCCCTAGGTGGGGTGGCAAACGACAGAGGGATTTATTTTTAAAATTGAATTATTGCTTCTATCATTACCTCAAATTTAACGAAATTTTTCAGACAAATGGAGTAATATATACTTAATAGATGTTCTTTTTTTTGCAGGCAGATGGAATAATATACCCTTAATATATGGTCTTTTCCTAGGTGGGGTGGCAAACGACACGGGCGGAGAAAAAAATGAATATATTTTTAAAAATGTAACGTTTTTCTTAACTTAACTTGAATTTAAACGAAATTTGGCAGGCATATGGAATAATATACCTTTAATATATGGTCTGTTTCTAGATGGGGTGGCAGACGACAAGGGCGAAGTAAAAAATTAATTTATTTTTTAAAACGCAATATTTGTTTTATCATTACTTTAAATTTAGAAATTTTGCAGACACATAGAGTAGTATACACTTAATACATGGTCTTTTTTAAGTTGGGTGGCAAATGACAGGGGCGGAGTAAAAAATTAAATTATTTTTAAAAAATCTTTTTTACCTTAACTTGGAATTAAACGAAATTCTGCAGGTAGATAGAGTAATATGCCCTTAACATATGGTCTTTTTTTAGGTGGGATGGCAAACGACGGGGGAGGAGTAAAAAATTAATATATTTTTAGAAATGTAATATTTTTCTTACTTTAACTTGAAATTAAACGAAATTCTGCAGGCAAATGCAGTAATATATCCTTAATATATGGCCTTTTCCTAGGTGGGGTGGCAAACGACAGGGGCGGAATAAAAAATTAATTTATTTTTAGAAACTCAATGTCTTTTTTAACTTAATCTGAATTTAAACGAAATTTTGCAGGCAGATGGAGTAATATACCCTTAATATATAGTTTTTTCCTAGGTGGGGTGACAAGCGACAGGGGCGGAGTAAAAACCACTTTTCCAAAAAAATTGTCCAGACTTTTTTTTAATCAAGTGGCTTTAATTTTGACTTACATGTACGATAGAATGCAGGAAATTATATTTCACAAAGGTATACAGAATTTTCCAAAAGAACAAAAAACAAACTGCTAAGAATTTTGCAGTCTTTTATATGTTTTCAGTTAAATAAAGTGAGGTATAATTCAAGGTATTGTTCCGAATGTTATTTAGCCTGTCACATTTTTAATAACATAAAAAAACATTTTTTTAGAACTTTAGCTTTTGCTACCACCTATCGGTTCAATCAACAAATCAGTTAAAGCAGATGGACTGTAATAAATAATATACAATTTTAAAAGTAAAAAAATAATTCTAATGTAAAAGATAATAAAAACAAATCTGTTTGTTACAGTTTAACACAAGGACTTAATAACGAAAAATTCTTTTTACAACAAATCACAATAAATAGTTTTTTATTTATTTTGGTAGGCACTTATAAAGAGAAATTAAAATAATATAGTTAATCATAATAACTTTCTTTTAATACTTAATAAAATAAAAACGAATTGCTTTATGTTACATTTCATATGGAAATTGAACTTAAGTGTTAAAATTCATATTTACACAGGAATTAAAACTTAAATAACATCGACAGAAAAATTAATACCTATTAAACAAAACAAAAACCAACCCATTTATGTTAAATTTTATATTTACACAGGAACTAAGTAAACTAAAAATAATGTTCATCATAATAAAAAGTTGTAAGTTGCGCTATCCTACATTTTTTTTTACACAGGAACTAAAAGAATATACAGATACAGGATTAAACAAAGCTAAAAAAAAATGCACTCCGCCTTTGTCGCTTGCCACCCCACCTAGGAAAAGGCTATATATGAAGGGTATATTACTGCATCTGCCTGCAAAATTTCGTTTAAATTCAAGTTAAGTTGAGAAAAACATTACATTTTTAAAAATATATTAATTTTTTACAGGATTAAACAAAGCTAAAAAAAATGCACTCCGCCCCTGTCGTTTGCGACTCCACCTAAGAAAAGACTATATTATTATAGTAAGGGTATATTACTTCATCTACCTGTCGAATTTTGTTTAATTTCAAGTTAAGGTAAGAAAGACATTGAGTTTTTAAAAATATAATAATTTTTTATTCCGCCCCTGTCGTTTGCCACCCCACCTAGGAAAAGGTCATATATTAAGGGTATATTACTGCATTTCCCTGCAGAATTTCGTTTAATTTCAAATTAATGTAAGAAAAACATTGCATTTTTAAAAATAAATTATTTTTTTACGCCGCCCCTGTCGTTTGCTACCCCACCTAGAAAATGACCATATATTAAGGGTATATTTCTCCATCTACTCGCAGAATTTCGTTTAATTTCAAGTTAAGGTAAGAATGACATTGCATTTTTAAACATAAATTGTTTTTTACTCCGTCCCTGTCGTTTGCCACCCCACCTAAAAAAAGGCCAGATATTAAGGGTATATTACTCCACCTACCTGCAGAATTTCGTTTAATTTCAAATTGATGTAAGAAAGACATTGCATTTTTAAACATAAATTAATTTTTTCCCCGTCCCTGTCGTTTGCCACCCCACCTATGAAAAAACCATGTATTACGTGTATATTACTCCACCTGTCTACAAAATTTCGGTAATGATAAAAGAGATATTGCATTTTTAGAAATAAATTATTTTTTTATTACGTCATTAACGTTTGCCATCCCCTATCGAAAGAGTTTGCAAAGTTTTGTTGCAATTAGATTTAACATAAAGAAGATATTTTTACCCTTGGAAACATCCTGTAACTATTTTTCTTGTATATTTATATTATGTCAAAGGTTTATCTGGTCTGCTGTAAAATTTTGTTGCTGGCTCCTTGTTGCTAGCTACAAGGAGCTGGCTTGACGGATATACCGTACACCTAGATAAACACAGGGGGACCAAAAAACGCAAAAAAAAATAAAGAGATGCAAAACATGTGCCCTTCTACTTAGAGATAGACACCCGTATTCACTAAAGAGGTTTAAATTTAGACCAGGTCTAACTTAACAGTTGTAGATTTAGGATGACATTTTTAACAATTGAACAAATAGTTTTTCTAAATGTCATAATAATAATTGATTTCAAACTTTGTGCAGGATTAAAGTGATAATATAGAGATGAACTGGTAAAATTGTGGTACGAATTCAAGATGGCGGAACAAAATAACGGACAAATAAATTCTTTGTAATCATGAAAAAATCCGCCTCCAAGGTTATACATAGCTTCAAGTTTCAACGTTTCTAGATGCCAAAAAAATATTACCTCAATTCCGTCGGTCTGTCTCTCTCTCTCAGTTTGCGACATAGCTAAAAACTACTTTGCCGATTGACTTCCTTTTTTGGTCAAAAATTAAAGGTCTTATTGGGATGACCTAGTAACATTTTGGTAAATATCCAATTTAAAATAAATTCAATTAGCACTTTCTACATTGACACACACCGCCATTTTGTTACGTCATGTTGAATCTGTACCAGTTTATCCATATATCACATTTCATTTTTCTACAAAATTTATGGTGTGTGTGGTTGATCCGTTACAAGGAAAGTTCTGTTAGGTAAAATTTCATAGTTTGACGAAATGATAATTAAGTTTCTGGAGCTCTCTTAACCATTGTATATGTTAATTCCGATAAAAATTATAGTTTTTGGGATAACATTAACACATGCCCTTGTCACGCATTTTGAACTTGTAGGAGCAACCACAATACAAAGTAACGGTTCATTTTACTGAGAACTCAGGAAACATGAATTTTTAGTTTGATTAAGTTAATTTATCAATATTACGTTTTTCATATCAACAGTACGAACTAAAATGTAAGGTCGACTCGAGATGAAACAAGATATTGCTAGAGATATCATCATTTCATACCTATCATACAGGTACATTTTAACATGCAATTCTTAGGATTATGCCCATAATATCGACAGTTTTTAAAGAATTTTGCAAAAATTGCAGATCTGCTACATAAATTATCTGCATTTAGAATAGTGATATCAGCTTTATGTTCTACTCCAATTCTGGCTAGAACATACATAATAATAATGGCTAGTCTTATACGTAATAAAATTTATCAAAATTCAATTAAGGCTTAGTTTACAAATTTCCCTACAGATAACAATTTTTTTTCTTAAATATGTTTTAATGATTGCACCGCATAATTTAATGCATTTGGTAAACAATATGGTCATTAAGCAGTAAACATTTTTTTATGCTGTTTCAATTTCTTCTTGTGGAGTGTAACCAGTCATGTAACGTAAGTCAGTTCGTTCTAATACAAATCCGTAAATTTTCTTTACTCGGAACTTTCCTCGTTTTGAATCTTTCCTTTTCTTACCAATAGTGAAGTGTGACCCGATTTAATTCCGAACATAGTCATTTAGTAACACATATACAAACACCGTGTTTTTAAATATTTTTACTGAGCGCCGTTGCACCATATTGGATTCGTACCGATATTTTACCAGTTTTTACTTACGCCACACTTGATTTTTTAACATAATTTGAAATATATTGAATAGTAGTTCTTACACTGATTTTTTTAACCCTACTTTTTGTTTCGTCCTGTTGAAGTTAATCTAATAAATAATACTTTTTCAGGCTGATTTTTTAACTGTTACTTAACTCGTAAAAGGGAAGTGCTGTAATCGTGAAATAATCACCCTCCGAGATTTTTTCAGATATTTACCTTTTAGGGTCCCTAGATGCCGAAAAACATGTTTTCTCAATTCCGTCGTTCTGTCTTTCTGTCTATCTATCTGTCTGACGGTCTGCATTTTCGCAGCATAGCTAAAAAACTATTTATGCGATTGACTTCAAATTTTGGTCAAAAATTAAGGGTGATGTGGGGATCACCTGGTAAAATTTTGGTAAAAATTCAATATCGAAAAACAAAATGGCGGCCTAGTGAAATGTTAAAAAAATTATTACTAAAAAACTACTTATCCAAATTATCGCAAATTCTGTACAAAAATCAAGTATTATGTAGGATGAAATGGTAAAATTTTTAATACGAATTCAAGATGGCGGCTTAATAAAATCGGCATAGCTTAAAAACTACTGACTAAACTATAAAGAAGACACAAAGTCTCGGTCTCAGTCAAAATCTATCATATCTAAATACCTAAAAGAAATATTAAATAATATTGTAAATAAAACTTCATCTTTTATCAAAGATTCTTAGCATTTAAAAAAAAATTAAAATATCACAATACCGGACAATTATATAATCATATCTCTTGACGTTGTATCCTTATACACAAATGTTAAGACTAAGTAGCCATTACCTTTAAAAAATGGAATGAAATTCAAAAATATACCCACATCCCTCTTGAAGAGTTCCTCGCCGCCATTGACTTTAAAATCTACTTATTTTACATATAATGATACTTATTATAAACAAATTGAAGGCTGTGCAATGGGATCATCCTTATTAAGCGTAATTACCCAACTTGTTTTGGAGGATCTTGAAAATCAGATCATTCCTAGTTCACCATATAATATAACTTTTTACTACAGACACGTGGATGATTGTATTATGACTATTCCAAAAAACATGACAGAAAATGTTCTTAATTCCTCTCAACCGAAACTTCATTTCACTATTGAAATAGAACAAAATAACAAAAAGTAACTTTCTTGAGATGACATTGTACTACAATCAAAATTCTATAGATACAATGTGGTACCCAGAAAAAACTTGGTCTGGTAGATACCTCAACTTTCACTCACATCATATCCTTTCTCAAAAAAAGTCAGTAGTTATAGGTTTAGCTGATAGAGCTCTAAAACTAAGTGATCCAGTTTATCAAGAAAAAGCTATTAAAAAAGCCAACCCAAGTAGCACATTTAACAATAAATACATCATTGTTATGACAAGTATTTTAATTGAAGTAACCGGAACTTGGTGTCGCCACGTTCTGTTTAAGCTGGGACTAAGTAGTCATTACCAAAATGGGGAACAATTTTAGGGTAAATATTTCGTGAATCACATGTAACTGTGACTTTGACTACACACAAAACAAAACAGTTACGACCACTACAAACACGCACATTGGCAATATGGTGTAGAGCGTATAGAATTCGTTATTAGTTTTTGAGGTAGGATACATGCGTTTCACTTAGTTTTCTGGCTATTCTAAGGACCTAAAATTAAAACGCAGGCAATTTCTCTGGTGAATATGATAATGATACATTTTGGTCAAATATATTGGCCAATTTAAATCTCAAAAATATAATTTTAGACGTTTTTAACGTAATTAATGTGTTTAATTTGTATGCATTTTTAATCTTTATACTCACAAAAATAAACATCATAGCTAAATATTTATAGGTGAGATGAAAATAAAAAATGGCGTTCTATTAGACCTTTACTTTAGGGTTGGCTGCATTTCTTTACTGAGAAAATTATTTAAGTGTTTACGACTCCCATACGCTTTTATAGTTTTGGATTCTTTAAATACGCAACTGTCCTTATACCCAAATACATTGAAGTCTTGAACACTAAGGTGGTACGAATAAAGTTATCTATAAAGTTCTTATTAAACTTATACTGTATATTACTACCAAGCAGTTACGATTTGGGAACGTTTCGCCGGTTCTTTAAAATTTAATGCGTTGTGTCATGGCATGCAGAGAGTTGCGGTACTTGAGTCACTGCTATAATTCTGCCATCCATCATAACCATAACCCTTTGTTTCGTTTTTATTTTTTGTTTCCTTAAAATACCGCTTTAGGTTGTTTTGTTCAGGTATGATATAACCAAGTTGTGATATTTTTAATTTTCTAGAAAATGTGACGAAAGCTACTTTTTTTTCTTATGGTATATGAAGCCATTGTGAACCATTTTAACTTGTTACTCGTAGACGATAACACAACACATACACAACTAATTAATAACTGTACACC
This sequence comes from Kuschelorhynchus macadamiae, assembly GCA_030620095.1. Lineage (NCBI taxonomy): Eukaryota > Metazoa > Arthropoda > Insecta > Coleoptera > Curculionidae > Kuschelorhynchus > Kuschelorhynchus macadamiae. The sequence goes on from JAUTXW010003579.1 coordinate 406,555, forward strand.
GTATTTTTTCATTAGAACAAATAAGAATGTTTGTACAAGCGATTAATAAGAGTTTACTGCCAAGTGAATTTAGTAATGTAATATGTACTGAAGAAGGCCTTCAAAATAAAGTTTCTTTTATGCTTATCTTAGAGAGCTTCTACCTCACATTGAGGTGCTGAATGAAGTAAAACATACACTAAGACATGAAACAATATTATCTTTTACAGCAAAATAAAACCAAAATATAATGTGCAATATTTAATAACTTTTGTTGGAGTAAACTTGAACTTAATACATTTACGATCATAGTCATTTACACATTCATCACAAACACTTTATAATTACAAGCAAAAAACAGGTGAACCAGGCTTAAATACATTTCTCTATATGGCCAATGGCTGAGAACTTCTTGTTTGAATCAATATTCATTTTAATACTCACAAAAACTAACAAAATGAGACACTAAAACAACAAACCTCTTAAGAAACCCACGTAGACGAAACGTAAACAAAACGATTTTAGCAGCAATATGGCCGAACCAATCAAAAATTGGTTACTCTATTGTTGCCACGGTCCTTGTAAAATCACCGACCGAATCTCGTACCAGCGCCCCCTATCTCCGGAACCTCAAGTACAAGAGGTAATAGTTTACTTGTAGTAAATAATTACTGTAATTCTTATTTCTAAGTTGCAACAGAAGAATAACGACTCGTTTTACTTTATAGTAATACGTTATAGGAGTACATTTGAACGTAATGGAGCAGTTTAAGAAGGTACTGATACTTAAAGTTTGTAATTCACTGAACAGATTAGAAACAGTAACTTTGAATAACTACTATTATGTAACGGAAAAGAAATGGTGATCTTGGAGTCAATTCCTTAGGTAGTTGCTTGGCAGTAGTTAATATATAATTACTTTACATGGAAAATTACTATAAAGGACTATTCGCAGTAACAAATACATATATAATACTTAAAAACGTCTAACCCAAAGTGTTTGGTGATACATAGGATTATTAGTAATAAATACGTAAAAACTCTTAAAGCGTAGTAGTGGAAATAGTTGTAGCTACTTTAGTGCTAGCTGGGAAATAAATTCTTATACAAAATAGCTACCCTATAAAACTCATTAACACTTATTTTCATTAAAGTGCATCCGCGGGCATACTGTATATATATATATATATATATATATATATATATATATATATATATATATATATACAATGTGTCCCAAATTTGGCTTACATGCATTGCTATCTCGTAAACCGCTATAGCTACAGGGTGGATTAAATTAGGAAAGTTTTAGAGAATTTTATTACAAATTTGATGACGTTTTGAAGTTTAGGATATCTAAGATAATATGGGAAAAATCAAAATATATATATACGACTCGTATTATGGTTTTATGGTTTATACATTATTAGGTAAAACGAAGTTTCTAGCTTCAATTATTTTTGAGATATTGGCATCAACTTTTTATTTTCTTACCGACGCCATATTGGATTATTGTATTTTTGGAAAGATCTTTTTAAGAGCTTTCCAATGATGTATAACAAGGTAAGATTATTATTTTTCTTGAGCTCTAAAAACCAAAATAATTGTTTTTTTTTAAGTAGGCTTTGATTACGCATGGCGGCCATAATGAAACAAAAGAATGCCGCATGTCAACAATCATTTTGTGTTCCTGAATAGTACTTGTTATCATTTTCTCATTGTGCCGAGTTTTTACAAAGTTTATTTGAGTTTCTTATACTTCTTAAAATGGAGGGTAATTATTCCAACGAAGAGAATTTGGATATGATAGAACTTTATTTTAAAGCAAATAGAAATACACATACACATACATCAACCAAGCCAAAGGCATTTCAGATTTCTAATTGTTAACCTGTTAGCCTACGGGTCTTTTTTGAAACCGAAACCAAAGACCTATTCAATAGATAATGAAGCAAGAAACGCAGCTATAATAGAAAGTGTCAGGGACAACCCAACAACCTCAGTAAGAAAGATTGAAGAACAAACGGCAATTCCCAAATCAACCGTCCAACGAGTCTTGAAAAAACTTCACTTTCATCCCTATAAACCTACTATTGTACAGGGTCTTCAGGTAAATGATTTTGCTAGAAGAATCACGTTTAGTGAATGGTTCATCAACAAATGCCAGCAAATACCCAACTTTCATTCTAAAGTACTTTGGACAGATGAAACACGATTTACAAACTGTGGAATTTTCAATAAACATAATACTCATTACTGGGGAACCGAGAATCCTCATAATTTAGAAGAAAGACGTTTACAAACAAAATTTGGGTTCAATGTGTGGTGTGGCATTATAGGTAATTCCAAACAATGCACTTCTGCTTTAAATCACTCATAACAATTTGTATTTTAGATAACCGTTTGATTGGGCCGTTCATTTTCCAAGAAAATTTATCGGGTAACAGATATTTGCAACTATTACGGGAACAAATTATTCCAGAAGTTATAAATTCTGTTCCCCCAAACGACCTGCAAAATATTTGGTTCCAACAAGTCCGGCTCACGGTACCAGAGAGGTGATGGCGGTCCTCAGAAATACTTTCGGGGAAAATATTATCGCTAATAATGGCCCTGTTGCTTGGCCGGCAAGGTCACCGGATATTACTCCTCCCGATTTTTATTTATGGGGATACCCAAAAAATGAGGTCTACGAATTTTCTCCGCCAGAAAGTCTCAGAGAGCTAGAAGACAGAGTCCGAGATGTTTTTGCTAATATTAACAGGAACACCTTAAGAAGGGTTACACGGAAGGTATTGGAGAAATGTCAAAAATGTGTGGAAAATGGAGGGAGGCATGTGGTGTAACTTATATTTTTTTTATGTGTTAATTTAAATTTAGTTTAGGTATTTTCAATAGTGTGATAGTTACATTTTAGTCACTAGGTATTCACTGTTAGTATAATATCTTAGTTGAAAATCTGAAACATCGATGGTTGAATTAATATTTTTACCCATAAGCTAACAAGTTTCCAATTAGAAATCTGAAATGCCTTTGGCTTGGTTGATGTCGGTCTGGAAATTGTTCTTCGTATGAACGCGCAGCTGCTTGTGTATTTCTATTTGCTTTAAAATAAAGTTCTATCATATCCAAATTCTTTTCGTTGGAATAATTACCCTCCATTTTAAGTAGTATAAGAAACTCAAATAAACTTTGTAAAAACTCGGCACAATGAGAAAATGATAACAAGTACTATTCAGGAACACAAAATGATTGTTGACATGCGGCATTCTTTTGTTTCATTATGGCCGCCATGCGTAATCAAAGTCTACTTAAAAAAAAAACAATTATTTTGGTTTTTAGAGCTCAAGAAAAATAATAATCTTACCTTGTTATACATCATTGGAAAGCTCTTAAAAAGATCTTTCCAAAAATACAATAATCCAATATGGCGTCGGTAAGAAAATAAAAAGTTGATGCCAATATCTCAAAAACAATTGAAGCTAGAAACTTCGTTTTACCTGCATAATGTTCCTCTAATAAAAGTGCCCTAATAATGTATAAACCATAAAACCATAATACGAGTCGTTTAGAAGCTACGGGCAAAAGTTGAAAATGCACCATTTTGATTTTTCCCAATTATCTTGAAAACCACAAAAGATATCCTAAACTTCAAAACGTCATCAAATTTGTAATAAAATTCTCTAAAACTTTCCTAATTTAATCCACCCTGTAGCTATAGCGGTTTACGAGATAGCAATGCATGTAAGCCAAATTTGTGACACATTGTATATATATATATAATATATATTTATATATATATATATATATATATATATATATATATATATATATATATATATATATATATATATATATATTAATATATACATATATAATATATATATATATATATATATATATATATTTATATATGTGTGTGTTTTCATTCCGGGTGTACATCCGTTCACTACTGTCGTTCTGAAAAGAACAGTTTTGCTGACGTTTCGCCAAAATCACATTTAGCATTTTCGAAGCTTTCTTTCTCGCGTCCGAATAGAGACTTACTATTAGATTAGATTAGATTAGAGACCGACTAGAGACTGAGCAGTCTCTATTCGGATGCGAGAAAGAAAGCTTCGAAAATGCCAAATGTGATTTTGGCGAAATCACCGTGTGTGTCAAAGTGAACCCCTACTTATTAAATTTATAATAAATAATTACATAACTAAAACAAAAAAAATTGGTGTAAAAGTATATGGTTTTTTAACGAGTGAACATAGTACTTATCCAAAACACAATGTTTTGCAAGGTTAGTTTTTTTTTTATTTTAAAACATAACGGGTTACTGCAATTGCCATATTCTAAATTACACAAGAGCCAAACATAATTTGCGTTTTGGTGAAAATTAAGCGGGTTAGAAGTTGAGGCATATTTAATACAAATTCAAGTTTTTTCACACTCTAGGGAACTCACTATGTTTTAAAAAGTATCTTAAACTGATATATCTTCTTTGTTTTTATGTAAGATTTTATGAACTCAGAGATGTACTCGAAATATTTTTATTTATTCTGAGCAGGACCTTATTAAAATATTTGGTGACTAATGTTTAACCAAGTTTAATATATTTATATTGACAAATTTGTGTATACATAGTAGTTATGCACGTACGGAATGGTTTCAGTTTTAATAAATTTATGAAAGAATAAGGGCGAGGTTAAAATTTAATATTATTGTTAGATCAGTTATTTCGCTGAACTTGTGTTTTACTATCATGTAGAAAGGGTTTTAGCGCATGTTATATCCATTTCACTTCTGCCATTGGCGTGCGTGTAAAAAACGTAAATATTATATACTATTGTACTCTCTCACATTACAAAAATGGAATATTATGTTTCTGATTTTCACAGTTTTTGTGGTCAGCAAAATCAATTTTTCTGTTTATTTATATTTTTTGTAATATCCGCAAATAAGAAAGAGGATGATTTAAGTGTAAGCTATATAAACTCTGATTTTTATGCAGATCGTTTATTTTATCTAAAAGATCTTCTCTGTTGCAAGCCATGACCCAGTTTCTTGCTCTAAGATTAGATAAAAAATAATAGTTTTTAATGCTAACATGATAAACATACTTTATGCTATCAAAGCGAGGACGACTGAACACGGCAATAAATAAACCCATATGTGATCCTCGGTTCAATAAAAAATTATATTTTGAAATACCTAGAGAACACGCTTTTGTCAGTAAAGCACTAAAAGTACAAAATAATGTAATTTTCTTAAAATGTATTTTGTTCAATGACTATGCAAGAAAGTGTGATTCGCTTTTTCGTTTCTTTGAGAAGCATGTACGTTTAATTAGCTTCGACAAAAGTACATTACTTTGTACTTTTTAGTGCGTTACTGACAAAAGCTTGTTAAAAACAAAATTTAAACCAGTGAATGAAAATTTTACAATACGTATTTAAATAACAAAATGCAATATAATAATTAAAAATAATAATTAAAAACAAGGTTGGCAAATATCATGATATTTATATACATATCAAATATCGGATATAAATCAAGTTCTAATATTTATTAGTAGAGAGTAGCCAAATAAAATGAAGGAACTATTGAGATAAATATTTTTATTACGAAAAATAACAAAAAAACAACAAAAAAAAATTAAATAATAAATAAATAAAAAATAACATTATCGTCAGGTTCCTCAAAATCGACAGACTGTACTGAGGATTCTTCTGGCAAAGACAGTTTTTCCCAAATCCAATCGATATTTTCTTTTTTGTTTCTTTCAGCTTGATTTTTGTATTTAAATAAAAATGTCAATTTACCAGCTTTTTCATTTCCAAGCCTATTGCGTAGTTTCGATTGTACAAATCCAGATGATGAAAATGTTCTCTCAAGGGATGCGGTAGCGGCAACTGCACTAAGTAGCTGTTCACATAAAGATAGAAAGCTTTTTTATAGGTAGTGTTCTCCTAAAGTTAGATCCAAATACATATTTTGGAAATGGTGGAGATTCAGCTAAAAGTGCCATTACAAATGTAGTGAAGTCTGGATTAATTTCATTTAAATAAGTATATGCTTTTTCTCTTTGATGGTTATTTAAACGTTTACCTAAAAATCGATGGTCAAGCATATTAACTAGATAATGTGGTGCATCTAGAGCCACGTCTCTTCTTAGATAAAAATATTTTTTAACATCTAAGGGTTGTTCTTTAAGATCCAGTTCTAGTTTATACCAAATTTTAACTGCAACTGCAATAGTTGTTTTATCTCTTTGAGCTCTATCCAAAGCGACTGCTATTGGTTGTAGGTAACTAAGCATATGTTAAGCATTCGTCACAATATTTGTATCATTTATAATTTTAGTTATGTCAGGATCTAGGTCGTCTTTGTGGTCTCGACACAGCTGAACTAGGAACCTTGATTTTCCAAAAATGACTTGATGGCATCAGTCATCGTGTCCCAACGTACTTCGTGGGGTAAAATAAGTTTGTTTCCGAGTGCTTCCTTTGCAAGGGCGGCAGGTAAATGTTTATTTCTAAAATATTTAATGACACGTAAAATGTGTAACTGCAGAATTGTCTAAGTCCAAGGCCAATAAGTTTAATATATGTGCTGAACATCCATATTGAATTAAGTTATCACTTTCTAAACATCTTCTCATTTTAGCAACATTACTAGCATTATCTGTTACTATGCTGCGTACCAATACTCCAAATTTTTTGTGGCGTTAGAGATTGACTCCAACGCAAGTTCTTTTAGGTACTCTGACGTATGAGATTTACCAGATGTGTCGACAGTATCAATAAATATAGATTCTCCGGACTGAGTTACAAAAGAAGTACATATTATTGGTTCGTTGTGTTACTACATCCATCCAAAGACCTGGATACAATTTCTCCTTTATATTTATTTTTACATTCAATCATTAACCTCCACTTTGGCGTCTACTGGGAGGGACATAACCCGGCCTTAATAAGTTGCATAACTTAAGAAATTCTTCGTGTTCTACGTGAGAAAATGGGGTATTAGTGGAGTAAAAAAATTTTCCCATTTCAATGTCAATTTGCTTTGTATATTTTCCGGATGTTACAACAATATCGGAGTCTCTACTTACATTAAGCAGACCCAGTTTTATTTGTTTTGCAGGCCCAATTGTATCTTTTCTCCTGGGATCAACTGTAATTAAAAAAAATAGGTATATTAATAATATATTAGAACAATAATACTATTTTTTAATTTTTTTGTGCGAAAAATTTCAATATGCATTGCTAAAGTTCAATAATTTTTTGTTCAATAAATGTTTGAATAAGTACCGTGGACTTTACGTTAGACCTTGCATAATTTTTAAATAATATTATCTTATATATTATTATTATATTATATTATTTAAAAATATAATATACAATATTTAATTATATTATAATTATTCAATCCCTTAGAATTTGAGCTTTAAAACAAATCTTTCCTATAAAACTTTACACCCGGCAGTCGACTTATATATGTGCCAAAATTTAGCTTTTTATACTAAGCTAACTCGTAATTACTCAGTGATCTGATTTTTTTAAATGCCCTATATAAATTATTAAGAATTTTTAAGATATGTAAAAAATAAAATAAAACAGACATGTTCAAGCACTTTCCAATTAACCAGGTCACTTTTAAAATAAAAATTATGTAATATTTAAGGAACGGTTCAACCTCCTCGGAATGTAAGTTTTGAAACATCCTTTTTTATTGAAGCTCTACACCCTAGAATCAAAGTGCATGCCAAAATTCAGTTTTTTACATCAAGCGTTTTGAGCAGGATCATGATTAATCAGTAGCTCGAATTATTGAAACGACCTGTATAAATCTTGAAAAATTCTTAAAATACCTAAAAAAAATAATTTTTTTTTGAATTTCGTCATTTCTGCAAAAAGCTAGCCGATTTTAAAATAACATGTATTTTAATATTTAAGGGGTGGTTTTACCTCTTAGGATTTGTTTTGTAAAATCCCTTTTTATTGAACCTCTACACCCTAGAGTCAATCTGTAAGACAAAATTCAACTTTTTACGTCAAGCGGTTTGAGTAGGACCGTGATTAATCAGTGACCCTATTTTTTAAACAACCTGTATAAGTTATAAAAAAAAATTAAAATTTGTAAATAAAAAAAATTGAAAATTGCGTTTTTTTTGAGAAACCGTTTCTTCAATGTATAACTGTAATTAATATATTAGAATATATAGATTCACCTTGTCCTTGCTGGGTTGTAGACGGACCACTAACAATATTTTAATTTTCTGACACTTTATCTCCATCTTCAATATGTGTCACTTTATTTGCATTTGTCTGAGTTCCAGGGCATTTGATTAAATGATCATTTAAACGTGTTGGAATACCTTTTATTTCTTTCTTACATTTTCTACGTTTCGCCCATTTACCAGTGTTTCCAGTCTTTCTCAACTCTTCAAAGTTCCTGTAAATGTCCAACTTACGTTTTGGCAGTTTAATTTTATAACAAACTAACGTTATAATATTAACAATTTAAAATAAATATCATATGTAAACATAAAAGACGGGGCCGATTCAAATCGCGAAACGTTAATGATTTAAAATATTAATTCGACTTGCTTTCTCGGGGATTTCCACGAATTTGCGTCGAAAATAATTCGGGGAATTACATAAGTAAACACGCTGCCTAACAATCAGCATATCGTTTGTACCCATTACACTTTTAAGAGTTTTAGCAGCTTTAAAAAAGTAAGAATAAATAATCAAATTTTTATGGATATCATGATATATATCGGGACATAAATATCATGATATATATCGAATATATATCACTGATATATATCATGCCAACCTTGATTAAAAACCCGGAATTTTTCTCGTTATGAATCTTTCATTATTATTATTATTAGGAATAGAGAAGTATGACTCAATTTAGTTCAAAGCATAGTCATTTAGCAACACATATATACTGTCTTCGCAAACACTTTTTTCGGCCCCCATTTTGTTCCCTCATATTAGATTCCTATCAATATTTTATCGGTTTCTACTTATGCCACACTTGATTTTTGGGCATAATTTAAATTCAATTCAACAAGTAGTTTTTACATGAACACCCCCCATTTTGAACCAAAGTTTTATTTGGCCGCCATTTTGTTCCGCCGCACCTTCTGTAATTCGTACTTTAACCTTTCCAATTTGTCTTTATATTATGCTTAATGGTTGCACAAAATTTGGAATTAATCTAATTAGTACTTTTTTCAGGCTGATTTTTTAAATATTTTATTAGGCCGTTTGTTTGCTATCTAAAATTCGTACCAAATTTTACTAGCATAAAATGTAAGGATATGTAAAACCTGAGAGGGTAATTTTTTCACGATTACAAACATTTATATAGTCGACCTTTTATTCCGCCATCTTGAATTAGTACCACAGTTTTACTAGTTCATTTCTATACCACAATTAATTATTGCCCATAATTTGAAATCAGTCTATTAAATAGTTTTTTCAGACTGAATTTTCAAATAATTTATTAAGCCGCCATTTTGTTCCGCCATCTCAGATTCGTACCAGAATTGTAAAAGTTGATTCCTACATAATACTTGAATTTTGTGTAAAATTCGAGATAAATTGCATATGTAGTTTTTTAGTAATATTTTTTTAACATTTCACTATGCCGCCGTTTTATTCTGCCATATTGGATTTTTACTAAATTTTTAGCAGGTGATCCCATATGACCCTTAATTTTTGACCAAAATTTGAAGTAAATCGAGTAAGTAATTTTTTAGCTATACGGCGAACAGATAGCCCGACTACAGGCAGACAGACCGATATAGGCACATATTAAATGAAAAAATAATTCGTGCAATTAAGGTTTTCAATATCGGAATCTCGAAATCAGTTTACAGTTTTGAAAATCCCGGGATTAAAATCGCGATCTCGAAAAATCCCTACATTTAATAAGGCGATGGCACGGACAAAATTTCCGCAAATTCACTTTTGTTGTCAGGGCTCCCAAAACACATACACAATTAGTAACGAAGTTTATTTAGTTGTTTTTAAAATATGAATTAGTATATTAGGCCTATATGGGCTATAGCGTATTTAGAGCGAGATGATTTGTAGCTTGTAATTTTGCAGTGTTTGGCAACACACTCCATACCACTGAGTTATCTAGAAGTGTTCATATTTTGATATTATTTTTCATAATAATATCTAATAGAGTCTTTAAATATTTAAATTCAATGTATACCTTAATTCGGCGGCCGGCGGTTTGAAGATTTAAAAACGCCGCCACTGCACACGGCTACGTCTGAAACAATAATGCTAGTCTCCGACCGACCCAACGCTGCTGAGTTGATAGATTCTCCGCCTAAATTGAGGTTATGTAATGATTTACGCGCCGAACAAAAGTGCGGTATCAGTCTTCCGGTTCGCCCCGTCGAAGACAAACCTCTGTGTTATTAACATAAGTGGTTCCACGTGTTCGGTTCTGCTGCTTTATTTCGGGGAGAAACGGGAGACTCAACCGCTCAGTATGGAAACTAACGACCACGCTAGAAAGGGAGCAGACGCTGTGAACGTGTGAGGCCTAGTTGAGAATATTAGCGTAATGGCCGCTATATGGCGGGAGTGGGAGGGGTAAAGAGATAGCTTGAAAGAAAGGGTCATCTCGTGATTTCAGTAGTACTCTCAAGGGGCATCTAGTGGAAGCCAAGAAGCATTTCATACATTAAAAGAGGAAAAATCAAGAAGTATTTCAAAAATTCAGGGTGTCCGGGAGTTTAGAACTCGCCATCCGGACATCCTGCCGACAACGTCTCTAAACTGGAATAAGGTGTAAATCATCGGGGAGGGTTGCCCCAGCTCTGACTAAGCCACGGGCGGAGAGCAATCTGGCGACTGCCTTGTAGCAAAGCCAATATGTCCTGTTATGTAACAGGATAAACAGGAAAGTCAAAAGTGCGGTATCTGTATTAATCTGTGACTATACCATACAAATTAATACTAAAAATCAACACGTTTATTCAGTTTATTGTTTTTAGGTTCAGAGTTATTATTCCCTCTCAGAAATAGTTGTATTGATATATTATGTCAATAAGTATAAGTACATATCTGTGTATAGCTTAGTTCTATTTGTCTTCAAGAGTGCAGAACTGCAGATTCACCGGGTTAGATAGAATATTTTAAACAAAATCGCAACACTACTCCCCAAGAAAGTATTTTTTTTGATAAACCTGCAGTCTATAAACCAAACAACTTTTTATGTATGTTGCCAGTATGATAATCTGTTTCTGTTGAATTATATTTCCGAGTGTCGCCACCATAGCGCCACAATTGAAAACATTCGATGTCTGCGGTCCAATCAGGGCCCGGATGCGTGGGGTTAAATAAAATATAAACATAATTGTTGCACTGAAGATTTTAACACGTTACGTTATTGGTATTTTTAAACAAGTTTTATTTTTAAAATCTGAACTATGTTGTAGTTTAGTAATGCACGGCGAATATTAGCCTTTTTAGCATTGCTTTGTGGATAAAATATGTAGAATTTTGTTTAAAAAACGCTACACAAATGAAGGCATCAATTTTGAATACCACTGTATTTATTTTCTGCACAACTGTATAACATTAATGCACATTTTTTTCTGAGTACATTATTGAGAATCAAGAAATAGCGATTTTTTATTTTCGTAAATTACTGTTGCTTCAAAATGGTATGAGTAGACTTCGCTTCGTTCCATGGCAACCACTTTTGTTTTTTCATGACGTTTGTCCCCTGTTTGACATTTCTCAGATATTATTTTGAATTATTTTCCAATTTATTTATACTACATTACATCCATCAGTTTGATTTGTTTGGGTTAGTGTAAGTTAGTTATATATATATATATATATATATATATATATATATATATATATGTAAATATATACATATATATATATATATATATATATATATATATATATATATATATATATATATATATATATATATATATATATATATATATATATATATATATATATATATATATATATATATATATATATATATATATATATATATATATATATATATATATATATATATATATATATATATATATATATATATATATATATATATATATATATATATATATATATATATATATATATATATATATATATATATATATATATATATATATATATATATATATATATATATATATATATATATATATATATATATATATATATATATATATATATATATATATATATATATATATATATATATATATATATATATATATATATATATTATATTCTATGAACCAAATAATTAGCTTTTACGATTTTGGGACAAACTTGGATACCTTATATTTAAAGACTTGATAGTTTTATTACATATAATTTAAATTACTTTATATTTATTATAGTTTTCGAGCTCTTATTTACTCATCGGGTACGATCTTGAGGCTCCTATAATTTTTAACAACAACGTGCAATAATAATAAAACTTGGTTACCCTTAAATTATAGATACTTTTTACGCATTTTTCTATACTATAATTATACTATTGACATCTCCAGTGCCTGGTGAGTAGGGAAAAGAATTGTTTTCCGTATGCAAGGGATAGATTTTAATTGTAATGTGATTAATTTTGTTCCAGATTGTTCCTTAAAGAAGACATATCTATTTTTGCTTGTGTCAACCGCTTCCTTCAAATTTTCTTCTAGTTTTTGTAACCTCACCGATGAAGGCCAGGTCGAAACTGAACAGTTTATGGAGTTAAAATGCGAACATCGTTGGAACTGCTATAATGAGCTTCAAACTAGGACTATCCACATAGGACCAACAACTTTTTACTGTACTAATTCATCATTTGAAGAAATTAGGAAGTTTAATGACGAAAAAGAAACTAAAAATATATTTTATGTGTCTAAATCTTTCTTTGGGTCTTTAGTAACGGATGGAAGAGTTTGGCCCAAACTCACACAGCTTTCATTAGAAAATGTGAACATTTCGCAAATTGTTCCTGGATTTTTCAATGGGTTTTCTGAATTAACTTCATTAAGTGTTCCACAAAACAATATAACAAGCTTGGTTGACGGCGTTTTTAGTTCACTTGCCAATTTAGTTCATTTAAATTTGTCATACAATTTAATTTCTAACATCGAACCCTTGTCATTCATCGGCATTTCCAAACTAAATGTTCTAGACTTAAAACATAACAAAATTAGTTATCTACCTTCAAAATTATTGCTTATTCAAACTGATTTAAACTATTTAGATCTATCAGACAATCTTCTAACCAAATCTCCTTATATCAATTCCGCAAGCAACTTAAAATTGTTTTTGAATAATAATAATTTGCCTATTTTTATTTTTCCCAATAACACAGGTAATAACGTAATAATAGATATATCAAATAACAATATGTCTAAAATGCAAAATTTTGAAAACTATAAAGCGAGCGTCGTAAATATGAGTTTCAATAATATCGAAATTTTAATTAGAGTTGGAGAAATTGACGTGTTTAACATTAGTCATAATTTTATCAAAAACATTGGAAAAAAAATTATATCTGACAGAATTATATCAGTCGATTTAAGTTTCAACATTATTGACAATATTTCTTCAAATGCGTTAGATGAAGGTACGAAGCTAAGATTTCTTTATTTAAATAATAACAAACTTAAAACACTTTACATAGACGTCTTCAAAAACCTTGAACATTTAGAACATCTTGACTTATCTAACAATGATATTCTTATATTTGAATTTGGACTGTTTAACAATCTTAGGAGCCTGAAGTTTTTAAATATCTCATCTAATGTTGGCATTGTGGATTTTCAAGCCCTATTCCGTTTGAAAGAGCTTGAAAATCTCGATTTTGAAAATAATGAGCCAAAAAATTTTGATGATTTTTTTTTCGAAACTCACAAAAAATTAAAAGAAATTCGAATGGGTTATAACACTTGGAACTGCAATGACCTGGCCAAAGTAATTTATTTGATGGAAACTAAAAATATTAAAATCCTAAAGGGTACTGATTATAATCGTACACATGTTCATGGTATTGAATGTAAAAGCAACCTAAATAATTTAATAATGAATAAGACTACAACAAATAATGGGAATCAAGGAGCTCTTCTGATCAAAGAAATTGAATTAAATAATAGCCTTTCTTTCCATTTTCAGGAATTAAGAGATTTATTTGTAAATATTTTAAATCATAGCAACAGTGACAAGAGTTATAAAAACACCGAAATACCATACGACAATAAAGAAGAAAAAGAAGTTGGAACTGATCTTACCAACCTAAATTTTATTTTGTGTAACATTATTCTGTTAATAATTCTTTGTTGTTTGGTATTAATAGCCTGTCTTATAAAAAAACGGACTTATCAACGTATCAAAGAACAAGTCGAGTTAATGGGATAGGTTTTTGTTGATACATAATCTTTTGGAGCTCGCATTTTTTTGAAGTTTCGAATAAGTATAACATAACTCACTACTTAACTTTTATGTAATTTAACTTTAAACTTTCATCGGACGTCTGCCAACGAAACAAAATTGACAAAAAGTTAACACAGATAATAAATGTAGAGTAAATATAAATTTAATTGTAACGCGCTTGCAACATTTAAAATAAAAGAAAAACATAACAAGATTCCTTTTTTTTTTGTCTTCCATATATACCGGATTTCACAAAAGAGGTACTCATTCTCATACCTATTTTCTTTGCCAGAAAATGGAATGACAATTAAATTTGTAATAGGCCAAAATTTTGTATATGTTTACCATAAAGGTATTGCAATATCTGCTTCGAATTCCAAATGCTGCTTTCAGTTTTTGATTTTTAAATCAGACATTCTATATTTGTTTACTTATACTAATTTATTATTTTGTTCAAGATGGTCACACTTTTTAGGCATATACCCGATTTTAAATTAATCGAAATTTTACTTTTTTGAAATGCCGTTGTACCCAAAAAGAAATAAAATTAGTGCAAAAGGGTGTCAAATGTTAAATGATGGATTAAACTAGCTGGATTAATTTTAATATTCAAATTAATCCATCTGGATTTTACAGTGTTTGAATTTCGATTTTAAAACATAAATATTTAGCACAAAAAGTTAATTCTGAGATGTTTAAAATATATAGATGTTTTAAATATTTAAAAATATATAGCGGACCGTATTGAAATTTAGTCCTGGGGCCCTAGAGGGGCTTCGTAGCCGTTATAGAGAAATGGAATTTCTCAAAAGTTCCTTATGTATTTTGAACCGTTGGTTATGAATTTTGGGGGTATTTTCCCGAAAAATTGTCAGAAAATTTGTTATAAACAATTTAATTGTTTAAATGACTATAGCAAATAAACTGTGAAAGATACAAAAATTTACAACAAATGATTTTTTTATTCCTTGTGAAAATATGAAGAAAGTGTTTTTCAGAAAGATATTGCGAATTTAGTGTAAAAAAAGTGCCAAATAGCGACTTTTCCGAGCTTTTCCACTTATGTATCGGTTCCTACTCAAGCTAGGAAGCTTTATAGCTATCCATTTTAAAGCTTAGGCTATAAGCTTGAAAATGAGATTTGATGAAATCTCCAACTGTTGTTCTGAAAAAAGTTAAACTAGGTTAAAGTCATAAATTTTTATGAGAAAAAAGCAATGTTTTTTGTTTATAAGCATTTTAACCAAAGGTACATAATCAATATCACCCATTAAGTATCCTAGGATTATTCTACTTCTAAAACCAAACATTTTGAGTTGATGTATTTAAGTTTTGAGTTTTCGCGGAGATACAGCAATTTAAAATGAACATGTCGTGGGTTTACGTTCCGCGTTTACTTAAACGTTCTTAGCACCGCTTCTAGAGCAGCTTCGATTGTTTACAAGCGCTCATTCTAGAAAAAATATATTTTTCCTTCAGAATGATTATTATATAATATCGTTTTAATTATTAATACAAAAAATATAACGATTTAAACGTTCATAAAAAACGCTATGATGGTTTTGGTCTAAGCTGTGGTTTCGGTTCTTGCTGTACCAACGAAACATGATGACAAAATATAAGTCAAAACCAAAAACAAAGTATTTTTTGATTATTTGTAATTAAATTTTTTTCAAGCTAGAGTGGAAAGAAACACTATCGGTTAAAGAGATATATACAGATTGCGATATGTTAATGATCATAATAATAATAATAATAATAATAATAATGATAGTCAAGTCCTAATACCTCAAAAGTAATATTACCTAATTATTTTTAATGTTAAAAAAGATTGGACATTATTATTTTTCTAATATACTTACATTAAATATACATCATAGATAATAACAATTAATAATAAAACAATAAAAAAAAATACTAAGGACTAACACATAGGAATTAGAATAAGTGTCTTGATTAAAGCTTATGAAATAAAAATATATAGCTTGATATAGCTTCATTTAAATGTAATAAAAATAATCATTTTTGTTTGGAAGGTTGAATGCATGGCTGTGTGTATGTACTTAACAATAACAAGTAACCAAGACTCTCTGTATTTCCTGCAAATTTATTTAATCAACAAATACAGGCAAATGGCAAATTGAGATATTGGTGTCACTTGACTCCCTACTTACCTATGTTTTACCTAAGTTGCGATAGCAACTAAGTATAAACTTATTAAAATTGGCTTGTGAAACCGATACTTTATCAAGATGCAGGCTTTACAAATTAGCGACAGTCGTTGTCGTTTATTCACAGCACAAGATGCGTATTATCAAATATAAATTTTAAACCGAAGTTTCAACTTTAAAATATCGTGACTTTGTCGGAAATCATCAAAAAGTGATTCTCATTTCCAAACTACAAACATTTCCTCCAAATTGAGTTGTGGTAGACCACTGTTGGTTCAGCAGAGGCTCAATTATAAGCGATTAAGTGAGGAAAACGGCATATTAGCCACAATTTTGCAATATTTTGTTGATAACTCTATTCATTATCAAAATATATGCGAACATAAAAAACACTGGTTTTTGATTTTGACTTATATTTGGTCAAACATGACATTATTTTAAATTGCAGTATCTCACGAAAAAACAACTTAAATGCATCTATCAAAATCTCAAAATGTTTGGTTTGAAAAGGAGAATAACCCTAGGAGATATTATCAATATATCTTTGGTTAGAAGCCGAGATATAAGCACAAGAGCTCGGAAATGTCGCTATTTTGCATTTTTTTCACATTAAATTCGCAATATCTCGGGTTCTAACTGACGGATATAAAAAAACACTTTGTTCGTATTTTCCCAAGGAATAAAAAAGTATTTCTTGTAAATGTTTGTATCTGTCATAGTTTAGTAGCAAGTCATTTAAACAATTAAATTGTTTAAAAGAAGTTTTCTAACCATTTTTCGAGAAAACACCCTCGAAATTCGTACTCACTAGGTCAAAATACATAAGAAATGTTGGAGAAAATCCATGTCTCTATAACGGCTACAGAACACCCCCGGGCCCCCAGGCTAATTAATTCATCTTGTTTTTCTAAACACCTAATATATTCAAAACATTTTTAGAATAAGAATAGAAATATGTCGTCAAAAAATTGTTTATTTTCAAGATATGTTGAGTTGAGTGATTTGTTAAAACTTTGTACAAAAACTAGAGTTTTTATGTATATGTATCTGATTAAATATTGGTTTTAAATGTCTATGAATTTATGAATTAGTTTATGCTTTATGCTCACCCTATAACTTAAAGCTAAAGAACAGTCCCTGTATATTCTAGATTACCATCTGTAAATTCGCTCACATTTATTTAATCTTGAAAAATCTTCGAGGTAACGAATAAAGAGTGTGAAATTATACTTTACCCTGTGCCTTGACAAATTTTGTGTCAAAAGTGTTTGTTAGCTTTAGGTCCCAAATCACTAATTTTAAGACACCGTTTAAGGAAAATCTCTTACCGAAAAGCTATAAAAAATCCGCTACCGAAAAGCTATAAGAAATATTTGGGTTTTTTTAATAAGAACAGAAGTATATCCTTTCTATTTTGTTAAACAAATAATTTGTAAGAAAAATGTTCCCGAAGTTTAAATACTTTTGATGCTTTTTTGCGTAATTAATATACACGAAAAGAGAGATAAAATTAGATCTGTAAAACTGTGAAAACAGAAAGAAGAAATTCATTGGGTTGTGTTGTCCGCGTAAATACTGCTGCCTTATACTCTGGTTTCTCCTCACGGCCACGAGAAAATAGCAAAATAGAATTTCGGTGGTTAAGAATTCCCGGTGTATTTTGAAAATGCCCAGAAAAATATGAATTTTTTAATGAAACATTGCCAATATTCGAACTGCGTTAAAAAGTTATTATTACGCAAATCATATTTAAACGCATTTATAGACATCGAGCAAACATTTCTCTATAAGCCCGTGAAAAACTTTTGTAAAAAATTTAGCCGTTGCTGAGATATACCCAGATTTCGAAACCCTTACAATTACATTTTTACTAGCCGCGACGACGACGACGTGGAGAGCGACACGAGGGTTTTCTGGTTCGTATTCTACATATATAAAAAAATATATAATATATACTTTTCCCAAACAAACAATAGCGCCCTTTTTGCAAAATGGATAAAACAAGTACAAAATCGAAAACTTAAAAATAAAACACTGGAAGAAATCTATAAATCTCACAGGGTATGTGATCTACATTTTTCTGAATATAATCGCATGCCAGGAACGAAAAAAGGTTTAAGAACAACCTCTTTTCCAACAGAAAGTTTACCTCATTTGTTTCGTATTGGTAAGTATATTCGTTTATACAAAAAAATATCTATCTATTTATATAAAGCAGAAATGCCTAAATACTAATACAATTTGATTAAACAGGGTATTAAAAAAAAAGGTATTTTGAAAATCAAAGAAGCCAAGAACAGAATTTTCATGGTTCTAGTCTTGTTTTTCATACAGAAGATAGAACGTTTGCAAGAATTAGTTTTGTCATTTATATAGGATATGGAAACTTTATGCTTTTATTGAATTATCATGATTTAGAGGGCTTGAGGTTTTCAATATGATCTCACGTTTACAGGCCAGCCGAAGGGAACATATCAAATCGAACAATAACAACACATGTAAATTATTTTTAGAAACTGATGTACCTAGTTCAACAAAAAACAAACCCAGTAGAAAAGGGTATTATTCTGCTGAAAAATTAATTTCCTAGAATCGCAAATAGAATATAGTCTTATCCGAGAAAATAAGAGTTGTTGTATGAGGTAGGTATTGCCTAATAGCTAATAACAAGAAAAGTGCATAAAACTGTATATAACTAAATAATTTTACTAACACTGAACTTTAATATTCATTTAGATACACTAGCTAGCCCAAAACCGAGAACTTCCGGAGACTTGTTTACCCTCAAAGAAGGTAAGAAGCTTTTTTTAACAGTCATTAATTTAGAATATAGTGAAAACCTGAAGTTCTGTGCTGCGGTACTCCAAAAGCACTTGCATTTCTTGTAAAATGAGGGTGATTAAATGAGCAAAAGAGCGATTTTAAATAAGCCCGGCTGACCAGTTTTTAAAACTTTTTAAACTAGAGAAAACATGGGACATTTGCGCCTGTTTGCCATGGATAAAATCAGGGAACTATTAAAATGCGGAGTAATATGGTCTCTATACGAAATATTGTAACAAAAATGCATACGCGTACTTTGAAGTTTTTGGATAGATGAAGCAACACGTACAATCAAAGAACTGTCATAGACAATATCTGCATAATCAAGCAAAGATAGAAAAAGTGTATTACATAAATAATACTTTGTTTTTGACGGCAAGTCTTTTTAAACGCATATATCCAAGACTAAGTTTTTTTTTAATATGTAATTGAAAAGTAAGTTTAGTGTCAAGGAGAATTCCTAAATTTTTTGCTTCGGAAACGAGTGGTATTGAAACACTATTTATCTTCACATCAAATAACTCCGATATTCTCTGAGTTTGACTTTTATTACTTCCGAATAAAAGGATATATGATTTCGATGCATTTAATTTGAGGTTATGCTCGAGCGCAAACTGATTTATGTTATTTAAGTCGGAATTAAATTTTAGTTGTGAGTTATGTGAATCGTTAGCGGGAAAAGACATATAGAGCTGCGAATCATCAGCATGTTGCTGCAAATTAGAGTTTTTTATTACACTGCTCATATCAGCAACATATAGAGTAAATAATAGGGGCCCTAAAATGGATCCTTGCGGAACACCTGTAGCAACTGGCAGAAAGTTGGACTTATATATAACACAATCCTTTTTAACAACGACACAATGTGATCTACCTCTAAGATAAGACGAGAAAAATTTAAGTGCTTTGACCGACAGCCCGAAGTAACTAAGTTTCACCATCAAGAGATCGTGACTAAGAGTGTCGAAAGCTTTACTGAAGTCGAAAAGCCCTAAACATATAATTTCCTTATTTTCTTCATTGATTCTTATATCATTTATGAGTTTAGTAAGGCAAGTAGTTGTACTAAAATTTTTACGAAATCCTGACTGACAGTCAGTTATTATATTTATTGAATTTGCAAAGGAAAAAAGTTGACTGTAAACATTTTTTCCAATAATCTATGACACAACCGACAAAATGCTTATAGGCCGTAAATCTTTACATTCTTTAGGATCAAGCACTTTTGACAACGGTTTTATTATTGCCTTTTTCCACTGGTCTGGATAAACTCCCTCCAAAATACAAGTGTTTATAATATTTATTAATGGATTTTTACAAAATGGCAAACACAGCTTTAAGTCCTTAATTGACAATTGATCGCCGCCAACAGCATTCGTATTTATTGAATTTATTATTTTGAGAAGAGAAAGAAACAGAGTTTCGTCAATTAATTCAAAATTTAATTCTAATGTAACATTAACGTGTTTGTTATGTTTATAAAAATTTTGCTTTTCATCTAATGAAGTATCAGTAATCTTACAACAATTCGCATAATAATCATTTAGAGCCGTCGCATCACAAAGTTTAGGAGGTATTTCTACAATTGGTTTAGATATCAGATTTAATTGTTTTGCATTTTTCCAAAACCTACTACCTTTTTCCTTAGATAATGAATTGAAATATGCAATTTTTTCGCGAACAATAGCGTGTTTTGTATAATTTCTTAATTCGCGATAATATTGTAAACTAGTTTGTGTTTTATTTTTTAAATATTTTTTATGAGCTTTATCTCTCAATTTAATCAGCAATTTAATATTATCCGTAATCCATGGAATAAAAGGCCTAACCCTCATTTTATCCATAGTGAAATATATACTATGCCAATTTATTTGCCGAGCATCTGTTTCAAAATTATTATATATAATTCCCTTATAGTTTCTGAAAGATATGTGCTTCGCCTTTTCTGCCTTTATAAAAATGTTCAGAATCAAGTATATTAAACAATGATCGGACATTGCTTCGGATATGACTATTGATTGGCTTTTTAGTGGTATCCAATTGGAGTTTGTTAAAATAACGTCGATAAGGGTTGAAGAGTTAGTGGACATGTTTGTACGCGTAGGATCCGTAATTTGCTGTGTGAGGTTAAATGTTTCTAACAATTTTTGTAGTTTAATCTTTGGAGCAGAATGCTTTAAAAGGTCGATGTTTAGATCACCGGTAAATATTACATAATCATAAAACGGAACGGATAGAGCCATTATGTCTTCTAAGCACTCTATAAACCTGTCAGGGTTGGCAGTTGGAGGACGATATATTGTGGTAAATAAAATGGTTTTTTTATTTAAATTCAATTTTACACTCATAAACTCGCAGTGTTCTGATGATACATCAAGTTGAACTAGTTGATATATAATCTGCTTTTTAATGTAAATCCCAACCCCTCCTCCTCGACCATCCCTATCTTAACGAAGCAGATTATATCCATTAATATGAAATACATTGCTATCATGAACCGATGTGAGCCAGGTTTCTGAGAGTCCCAGGATATCGAAGTTGTAAGTGCTTACATAATTAGACATTTCATTGAAACCTGTATTAAGAGAACGTACATTAAGATGGGCTACACTAAAGTTTTTATGCTGGTTTCTCGTCTGCACATATAAATCATCCATCGCCCCCGGAGGTCCGCCACCCCACACACGCGCCAACGCTCACTGCCCGACAACACCCTAACACCCCCGAAACATTCAAAACAGGATCTAAAATAGGCATTACTACAACTAATAAAAACTCAATTATCAAAAATATAATTCTTACAATTAAAAAGAAACCTGTTGCAACGCTTATTAAGCTCTTAAATGTTAAAAATGTTTAATGTATGGCACCACCGCGCCGCTCCGACAGAAAAAAAAATTACTGGTTTAGTTGGTTATTTTTACACAGACATTTATCATTAGCTAGTTTCAGTGCTATATAGTAAAAAGCCCTAAATAAATATAGAAATGATGGAATATCTGTCACCTTTGTAAGCAACCAAGATATTTTGAGAAATCTTTCCTCTTTAAATGATATAAATTATTTGAAATTTACGGAATTTTGTAATTATAATAACTGAGATTATTGACATTTAGCAAAACAAACAAAAAGGCATACCGAAAAAAATAAAATGAATATTTCAGTCTATAAATAATATTAATTAATTAGTAATTATAGACACACGAGTAAATACACACTTGAAACGACATCAAAATTAAAGATACGAAAATCAAATACGTATTTTTATATTTAGAATAACATCATGCATAAACATACCTCTGTATAAATGCAAAAAAAATAACTGATATTACTCTGACTAATGTTAAAAATTGATTATCCCTAGAACATTTATGAAATACACGGCCACTACTTATATACATTTTAAAAAAGACTTCTAATTTTTTATTGTGAGATCAAATTACAGTTTTGAAATAAAACTATGGAGATTTCAAGGAAAATGAGTATTTATTTTCTTACGAAGTAGATGATATTTTTCTATTTACAATGAGTGATTTGGTAGATCTTAAGGAAAAATGGCCTTCATTCATGCATCACCCTGTATCTTTGTAGTGAACTATTTTATTACCAAATGATAATTAATACAGGGTCAGTAAAAAGGACGAAACTTAGGAAAAAGATATAAATATACTTTTTTTTTTAATTCGAATGCTTTCTATTTATAGATGCGCATTTTATTTGAATTTAGGGAAGGGAAGTAAGGATACTGCCTCAAGTTGAGGCGAAAATATTGTATATGACTATTTCTTTTTCCCTAGGAATTTTGTGCCTTATTGACTTTTTTTTGTTTTGTTTGGTTTTTGAACCATATTTTTAAAAAATTTTCCCATAATTTTAGAAAATAGATTTTTATTTTATAGGTCGTAACTGAAAAGAGAAATTTTCAATTTAAAAAAAATATATGTATAAATTTCCTAGGTTTGGTTCTTTTTATTCGCCCAGTATTGTCAAAAAAGTGTTTATAAATTAATACACTACAAAGTTAGAGGGTGATAGATAAGTGAAGGCCGTTTTTTCTTTTGGTCTATCAAATCTAAAATTTATTTGAATTGGGCGCATTTAGTTTTAACAGAGTCACGATAATTGGCTGCACCACTGTCTTCGGTTTGTACAGTTAACTGTCGAAAATTTACGATAACTTTTGCAACGACCCGAGGTATGGCGCTGCAAACTTTACAACAACTAGAAGCACGGCAGTTTCCATTATATTGTGTGTGTGAGTATTATGTGGTATTCTAAATGTGTCTTCAAATACAACAGTAGTGTTCGGACAATGTCAGTGAGGGCAGATTTTTATAACCTACCCACTATTTGTTTAGGAATAAGGAATAGGAACTCCAGGTTAAAAAAATTAATCGTAGAAAATAGAAAAAAAATAGGCTATACATATTTACACCTATACTACAAACAACCCGGAAATTAATTTTGACGTGTTAAATAAATACTTGACCTTTTGGTACACAAAGTAATGACTGTGAGATATATGAGAGACTTGTGGAAAGGGGCGACCAGCACAACACAAATATTAGACATTATGATCCTTTAATTTACCAAAGCGCAGATCAGCCAGTTTGCTACATGTCTCACTTATCAGGCAGTAAAACATTATAACAGTATACTCATGACACATAAGGGCCTTTTAGATATTGTTTAAAAGTAAACTTAATCGTTGTTTATTGGAATACAGCAATTAATGTTTTAAGTTAGTAAGTTATATTGTATGTAGTAATCCAAATATTTGTTCACCATTTAGTTTAGTATCAATTTATGTAGATACAGTTGTATATTTGTCATTTGTTTTCTACCATTTCGTCAATTTTCTATATGTTGTTTTTTTACATTTACCATTTGCACTGAACATTGTTCAGCACAAGCATCCAGTGGTCGCATTCAGAAAACCAACGCGGGACAGCGGTAATGGGAGCAATTGTAGCCATCATCTAATGAAGATTAATAATAAGTAAACATGATCTGAACAAGCACTTAACATAACTATGCCCTGTACATGTCAGTAAATGCAAAGCAACTTTTTATTTTAGCGCCGCAACTGCTTCCGCGGTTCCGCGTTGGTTTAACTAGACCTTTAAGTAGAGGATTAGCAGATATTGCTATAACAACGTCCTGGATAATGTTCTCAATCAATTGGTTGTATGGAAATCATTACAATTGCAATTTTTCTTTTCATAAAGACGATTATTTATTTTTTGTATTTTCGTGACTAAAATATATCCTGTAGTCCCGCCTAATAAGACCTAGAAGTTCATTTATTCTCAAAGCACTAAATGTGTCTTAGCAATACATAATTAAGAAAGGGTTAAATTGAACAAATTTATTTATTTATATTTAGATGAAAATTTACATTAGTATAATTCACAATATAAATTATCGATTTGTTCCTTCGACAGTATGTTCAATAACGCTACTTGTAGAAGTGCATGCGATAGCTCTAGATACTTCGTCAGAATCTTGTGTAAAAGGGTTTCTTGAAGCTCCAATTTGGAATGTATTCGCATCACCATGTCCAAAAATTTTTTTAGCTATAGTTTTTTTTTATTTGCGAAGTTTCTGACGTACACTTCAGCGACGGCTGCCGATTTCCATCCTCCATGAGGCAGATGTTCGTAGAAATAGAAAACAATGTCCAGTATATAATAACGAATTTGATAGATTTAAAAATGCTGCTATTTTCTGGGGCTTCCAAACGAATTTTTACCAACTGGCTGCGTAGTACATTGATACGAAAACTCGCAAATGAGGGGTCTCCGCTTTTCTTAAAGCCATATACTTGCTGCAGATTTCAGTAAAGTTGACAGTATTTCTATCAATTTTGTTTTTGGTATTTTTAATATTAATCATAATTGAGCGATCCAAATCAGTTACATCTTTTACCGTCAACTCAACTAACTTCTTACTTCTACAGGCACCTGCTACACGAAAAACATAGGCTACCTTCATTATTAAAAACTGGTTGTCTGCGGAATCCATTAAAAATGCATCAACCTGGTCAGAATCTTAGCTTTTTGACCTATATCCTTCGTTTCTTCTTTTCAGCAGGGCAATTAGCTTGTGAAATTTGCTAATGTCGATATTATTTTTAACTTTGAGCATATTCTTCAGCATAGAATAATGTCCCCAAAGCGTCGAAGGTGATAAAGTCCTAGATTTCTCCGACAAAAACACAAGTAGCGCATCTTCGTTGAAACTGTTCTCGTTTCGCTCACAACAATATCTTATAAAGGTCTGATATTGCGCTTCATATATTTTCATTGATTTGGATAGAAAAAAGTCTTCTAGCGCCTCTTCATCTGCTTTTTTTTAATTTAATAAGTTTCCATTTCGATTTATAATCACGAAATTAATGACACTAACAACTTGTTTATTTATGTTAGTAACTACGTGACTTCATTATTTCCAAGCGCACTAATTTAATTTTCATCTGTTACCTGCAATAATTTGTCACATTATGAGGTGTTTTAAATTTGCCTCAATATATTACATTATTTAGTAATATTGTTCCCAGAAGTTCAAAAAATAATGTATATATCGCGAGACTAAAGTGCCTTAATTCCCTGAATGGTTGTTGCTCTAGGGCGTCTCAATTTCAATGAGTCACTTTAGTCCCTAGTTATATAATGTACTATTATTTTCATAATAATACATTTATTGTTTAACTGATTTCGACATACAATGAAGTAAAGTATGATAATCAGTGTTAGAATTTATCCAGATAAACAAAAGCTTTTGAATCTAACAGTATTGAAGAAGTTATTATTATCAGCCACATGTATAATGTCATCCGTAATGTTTATTTAAATATCTAAAATACCATTTTATGCTAGAGTAATTTAAAGTTGAGTAGCCTTTAAAATTTTAAGTGAAAAAAAATTTCAAATTACAAACACAATTAAAACTGGATAAAAATATATTAAATACAAAATATTAGAGAAATAAAAAAGTTTTAGTAATTATAATAGTACCAGCAATCGTTACATAACCATATTCCTGTTGGAAGGCTTTCCATTGGTGGAATCAAACAATACAGGTGATATCCCATGCCACAGCCATCACAAATTAACATCAGTTCTTCGTTGTTAAATAAACCACAAACTTCGCAGAACGTTGGTTCATAGGATGGAGGCCACGATCCTGTAAATAGTACAAACAAATTGCCAAGAATGCTACGGTAATAAAACATGTCATAAATTCAAATTAGTTTAAGATGTATAGAGAAGTTACTTGATGTAATAAGCAGTTCTCAGATTTTATATTCGATTTTCTAGATATTACAATAAATCAAAGCAATAATCATAAGTCCTTGATTACCAGTTTCCGTAGATAGAAATTAAGACAAAAGTAATTAGTAGACGCAAAGGACACACAAATACACTACGTCCCTATATATGGAATATTTTAAAATGCAAGTCTACTTCACTCACTCATAATTTTCTAAATAGTCTTCCTTTGTTTATAAAAATGCTGATTTCTTACATAACGTGGCAAAGAAAAATATCTTAATTTCTTAAATTCTGCGACTATAATTAAGCAGATACAAAAGTAACCAACTGAAGCAAATTATATAGGGTGTGCCACTTAAAACGGACACAAGCTGATATCTCGGTAGTTACTTTGTAACGGATTTTCTATATAGGTGTGATCATGTGGAATTAAGAGGCACCTATTTTTACCACGTTTAAATTACGACACCTCATGGTCGAACGTTTTTATGGAGGGAGAAATAAAATATGTTGAAGACAAAACTTTCATTAGGAAAGAACTGAAATCTAATATCAACTGTGGATTGTTCACAAACCTAGAACATAAAAATGCTAAGTTTGGTAACGATACGGCAAAAACTCGTTTCTACCTTTCCACACAAAACCATAAATTTTAAACATATGGGAACCAACGCATTTTTACACTCCCTTCTGAATGGCGCTATTCCTTTTTGCCTATCTCAAGGGAATTTCTCTAAAAAACCGTAGAAAATGACATCATTTTGACAGTTCATATCAATACCAAACTTGGTACTTAAATGTTCTAGGTTGTGAACAATCCACATTTTTTAAAATATTTCATCTCTATCCCCATTAAAACATAAGGGTATAATTTTAGCAATTTAAATCGGCTTGCTTCTTAAATGCATATAATCTCATTTAAAAATATAACCGAGATATCTGCTTGTGAACATTTTAAATGGTACACCCTATATATAAGGGTTTGCGATTTCAATTCCAGTTGGAAAATTCGAGGGAAGAGTTTGCAGTTTTTTTAGTTGCCAAGTCAGCGTTAACCTAAAAGTATGTATATAAAGCTACAGGCTAAAGACAATACCTTTTCCGTTAATCATCGATTGATAACGAGATAATTCTAAAGCACATTATTTAAGAAACTATGTTTCTTGCGATTATAGTGAGGACTTTTACCGACGTGAAATTACGATTAGTAATTTCACTTTGCCACGGTCAAATCCGAAGAACCATCGTTTCTCAATTATCCAAAATGCCTCTGTTCTATAATAACACTTTATTTAAAATTTTAAATTACTTTATCTCAAATAATATTATAAACTAATTGGATAACTTTTAAAACATCTTGTTGCTACATGTTAAATTTGTTTATTTCGTTGCACAAACTTTTAATTTGGGTTTAAAAAACAAAATAATTTGGCGCAGCAGTTTTGTAAGCGAATATGGTTTTTAAGAAATTAGAGCTAAATAACCCCATTGGTTACAAGTATTCCAAACTTCTTATATATGTATACAATATCTGCAAAAAAAAATAATAATTAATATTTTCTATTGATTATGACAGTTTAAAAAATAGGTTTTGGCAGACATAGTAGTACCCCATGTATCTTCGTTAATAGCCTTTTTAACATGAGGTTTATAGGCAAAAAAATTAAATTTGCATCTTTTGCCGTTTTCTGTTTACTAATCGTCTCCAAATTAAAAAAAATCACCCCCCAAAACAAAAAATTATGTAGAAAAAAAAACAAAACAAATTTGTCCACCTTAAAAAGAACATGAAATTTTAATTTTGTATTTAGGGTGCTGTTTCTCGCCTTCTCAAAACCTTATATAAAGAAAACAATTGCTTCTACATGCAAAAAAATTAAATAAAAAGAAATGAAATTGGCCCTATTCCACAGTTCTTTAAGCTAATTATTATGGAAAGAAAATAAATTGTATCTTTAAGGCACCCTTTTATCTCCTGGGCCTAACCTGTATAGTGTATAGAGGAAGACGTGTTTTATACACAAATAAATAAAATAAATTTATGATGTTGCACCATTCTTTCTAAACTAACCGTTTTAAAATAAAAACATATTTTCGTTTATTGAGGGTTGCTGCAAATCCTTAGGGCTATCGTGTATAACAAGAAAAAAATGTATTTGTATAAAAAATAATATCTATTTTTTTGTATTATTGTGTTTTATGTATATTCAACTATTCAGTCTAAGAAATCCTCTGGATAATTGGTAAAAAACCGATCTGTAATGGACTTTAACTGGAAGTCTCCTCGTAATGAGTCGTTGCGTAGGGAAAGTACATATTGATAAATAAAATGTACACTAACTAAATAGTGTCGAGCTCCACTAAACTTGCTAAAAAAGTATCTATATATAAAGAGAAAAGGGTAATGCCAGTTAACGAATTTTGAAATAAGTCATATATAATAATGATATCTATAACCAATATGTCGTATACAGAACAAGCTATATGTCAGGTTGTAGTATTTTGCCACCCTTTCTTAAAATATTTTTTCTCTTTTTGTACCATAACTATGATCTAAATAAACACTTTCCATATATTATCTCACTATATACGCTTTTTATATTATTAAGTGGCGATAGTACCAACTTTAAGTAACTTCCTACAAACCAAATACAATATATATATAAATCAGTTTCTCAATATTAAAACAGAAAATCAAAAAATTTAGCTAATTCGAAAAATTAATCGTCGGGACAAAAAGATGCACTATCCTGCTTGATCGGCCTATAAAAGGATTATGAAAACTGGGTATTTATAAGGTTTTTAGTTTTGAGCCAAATTTTTTTCAAATTTGATTTTATGATATTTTAGTACCTTGTGGGGGCAAACAGTAAACTGGAAAGTTGTAGAGATTAGATTAAACTTTTTGAATCTCCCGTGTTTTTGTGTAAAAAAAAGAAACACTAATAACTTCGGCTTCAAACTAAGGGGACCGTTTGGTTGTTAGTTTAGTGTTCAAAGTATCCATTTTTATCCGATCCGAGGGTCGGTTTTTTTGGTAAGACCTCAATGCATCGATGTATTTTTCAAAAAAAAAAAATATTTCAGAATATCAAATGGTACGGCTAAATTATAATTGAATGTTGGTTAGTAAATTTTTGCACGCAAATAGTTTTCCTCGTGAAACATTTAGCTCTAAATTTTAACGCAATTGTGTACTATTTTGCCTCCTCGCGGAGATAATCCTAGCTGGCTTAGACTTTTTTAAGGGAAAATCCCAAAAGTTTTTTTTCGCAACTATATGCTCCTTCAGAATCTGTTTTTGCTTTTGTCGAAAACTTGAACCCTCTAGGCATCAGAAGCCATCCAATTGACTCTTGTTATTGACCAATAAAATATTTTTAAAAAATTGAACTGACTTAAAAAATCGCTAAAAAGTAAAAAATAATATTTTTTTATTCCTTAAATATAGACATTTTGAAGTCGACGCCCAAACCAGCCTTACCCAGCCATTACAAAATATATTTGATGTACTTCATATTACATTACATAAAAACCAAATTAAATAACCATTAACGAATTCGCATTTTGAGACATGCGGAGACATATTTTGGGGCCCTTGCAACTGTTGGCTAGGTTAGTGCATGAACGTGATATTGACGAGCGTGTTATAGAAGATACACCTAGGTAAACTAAACAAGTCCAATCCCAACAGCGACCAAATTTACTCGGTAATTCGACTTTAAAATAGTGACCTGACCCTCTCTGAATGACATATTAAAGTGTGTATTAAGTCAGTAAGTTTAAGGTTACTAGTGAATATAAGTAATACGTATATGTATATATTTTTTATATATATTATTACAGATTAGTAATTATTTGGGCGCCGACTTCAAAATGTGTGTATTTAAAGAATAAATAAAATATTATTTTTTATTTTTTAACGATTTTTTTTAAAGTCGGTTCTAGTTTTTTTTAAATATTTTATTTCTCACATTTTAGTGATTTTTTACAACTATTTTTCTTAGAATAAGACACGTGCTGTGGAATAATTCTTTACTGCTTAGAAACTTAGAATGCTTGGAGATTATCTCTAAAATGGATAAGGTGCGAGTCCTTACCCTAAAGTTTTAGATTTAACTTATTTAACTGACCGAAGATGTCTGATAAATAAACAACCCAAGTAGCACTTTTAGTCATGAATACGTCATTGTTATCACAAGTATTTTCATTGAAGTAACCGGAACTTGGTATCACCACGTTCTGTTTAAGCTGAGAGTACGCAGTCATTACCAAAATGGGGAACAATTTTAGGATAACTATTTCGTGAATAACATGTAACTGTGACTTTGACTATTACGTAGATAGTACGGAATTGTGTAGTTCCATTTAAGTAGCCGAATAGTAATAATTTTCCCTATTCGTCACTTCCTTATTTCTGTCTTTATTTAATCCGTTTTAAAAATATGTATGGTTCGTTTTAATACAAGCAAAACAGTTATTGGGACTACAAACATTCAAATTGGGAATATGGTGTAGAGCGTATAGAATACGTTATTGATATTTAAAGTAGGATCCATGCGTTTCACTTAATTTTCTGGCTATGCTAAAGTCCTAAAATTAAAACTCAGGTAATTTCTCTGGTGAATATGCTGATGATAGTTGTAAAAAAATACGCGCCTATTTTGGTCATATATTGGCCAATTTAAATCTCAAAAATGTAATTTTGGACTTTGGTTTAAATAGTAATTATCATTAAATATCTTATTATAAAGAGTGATTCTTTTCGTAGCGGAATGTTTAAATTTGTATGCATTTTTAATCTTTATACTCACAAAAACAAACATCATAGCTAAATATTTATAGGTTAGATGAAAATAAACAATGGCGTTCTATTGGACTTTTACTTTCAGCTTGGCTGCATTTTTTAACTGAGAAAATTACTTAACATCAACTGTCTACGATTGCTCCCATAAGTCTACTAGTTATCTACAAAGTTCCCATTAATCCCATACTATATATTATTACCAAGTGGTTACGATTTGCGAACATTCCGCCGGTTCTCTAAAATTTAATGCGTTGTGTCATAGCATGCGGAGAGTTGCGGTAGTTGAGTTACTACTATAATTCTGCCATCTATTATAACCATAACACTTTGTTTGGTTTTTATTTTTTGTTTCCTTAAAATACCGCTTTAGGTGGTTTTGTTCAGGTATCACATAACCAAGTTGTGATATTTTTAATTTTCTATAAGATGTGGCTGAGTGACGAAAGCTACTTTTTTTTCTTATTGCATGTGAAGCCATTGTGAACCTTTTTAACTTGTTACTCGTAGACGATAACACAACACATACACAACTAATTAATAGCTGTAGACCGAATTACAATGACTTTATAAGAACAACCGTGGCGACAATAGAAGCCCACCCGCCAAATTGATGCAAAATTTCTAAAGGTTTAAATGGGGGCACCCATATTATCGTTAGTTTTTCGCAAAATATGGCTAAATTAATCTACTTTTATATTGACAACCTCGTCGACGTCAGTTGTAAATGTAGGGTTATGTTAATGTTTTACTTTAATAATCTATTAGAACTACCTAGTACAAACTTACTTTTTCATTTAGATTTTTAACAAATAACAATGTTTATGCAAGCGATTAATGAGAGTTGTCTGCCAAGTGAATTTAATAATGTAATACGTACTGAAGAAGGCCTACAAAATAAAGTTTCTTTTATGCTTATCTTAGAGAGCTTCTACCTCAAATTGATGTGCTGAATGAAGTAAAACATACACTAAGACATGAAACAATTACTCTTACAGGAAAATAAAATCAAAATATAATAATGTGCAATATTTAATAACTTTTCTTGGAGTAAACTTAAACTTAAAACATTTACGGTCATAGTCATTTACACATTCATCACAAACACTTTATTACCAGCAAAAAACAGGTGAACCAGGCTTAAATACATTTCTCTATATGGCCAATGACTGAAAACTTCTTGTTTGAATCAATATTCATTTTAATAATCACAAAAACCCATAAAATGAGACAATATAGCAACAAACCTCATAAGAAACACATGTAGGCGAAAAGTATCCAGAGCGATTTTAGCAGCAATATGGCTAAACCAATCAAAAATTGGTTACTCTATTGTTGCCACTGTCCCTATAAAATCACCCAATCTCATACCAGCGCCCCCTATCTCCGAAACCTCAGGTACAAGAGGTAATAGTTTACTTCTAGTAAATAATTACTGTAATTCTTACTTCTAAGTTGCAACAGAAGAATAACGACTGGTAATAGCCAGTTTAAAGTAGCAATCGACGATAACTTTCTACTCTGCAACGACTCGTTTTACTTTATAGTAATACGTTAGAGGAGTACATTTGAACGTAATGGAGTAGTCTCTGCAAAGTTCAAGAAGGTATTGATACTTAAAAGCTGTAATTTTGTAAACAGATTAGAAACAGTAACTTTGAATAATTACTATTATATCACGGAAAAGAAATGACGACCTTGTCGAGTCAATTCCTTAAGTAGTTGCTTGGCAGTAGTTATTATATAATTACTTTACATGAAAAATTACTATAAAGTATTATTCGCAGTACCATACATATATGATACTTAAAAACGTGTAACCCAAAGTGTTTGTTGATGTATAGTAGGATTATTAGTAATAAATAGGTAAAAAAGTAGTAGTGGAAACAGTTGTAGCTACTTTAGTGCTAGCTGCGAATTCTTTGGATCCAAGCTGTGTCATTAGGATATATAATAAAATCTTGTTTCCTTTGCATTTCCAAAACAGCTTTAAGTTCGTCTTTTCTTGCATTCGTACCATTTGCAAGTTGATTCCTACATAATACTTGATTTTTGTTCAAAATTTGAGATATATTGGAAATAGTTTCTTAGTAATAATTTTTTTAAGATTTCACTAGGCCGCCATTTTGTTTTGCCATATTGGATTTTTACCAAAATGTTACCGGGTCATCCCCTATGACCTCCAATTTTTGACCAAAATTTGAAGTCAATCGACTTAGTAGTTTTTTAGCTGAGCTGTAGACAGACCAGACCAAGATCTGATAAATCTCGGAGGGTGATTTTTTGACCATTACAATACCATTTTTGCAAGGAAAGTAAAAGGTCCTCACTTTCAGTTATCATTGAGCACCTTGAAGACTTAGGCCCTGTTTCCTCCTACGCCGCTGAAAAAAATGCAACTCACTGCTAATTTCTAGGAAATATAACTCGAGAAAATCTGCTCATATTAAATTTGCTTACGAAAATTTGGAAAGTCAGTGGGAACATATTGCCTTTTATAGTTGGATTTTTGTCAAGATACATCTAAACTCATAGGCAGATGAAACGGATAATCAAAGTTTTAACTGAATTTTTCAAAGTTAATATTTTCATAACTAGAAAAGATGTTAAGATGTGCTTTTCGTATCTTTATGGGCACAAATCGTTTTAAACGAAAATCTCGCTAAACAGGGCATAGAGCCAGAGCGTGTAATTTAAAAAAAAATAACTTGCTACGAAAATAATTTTCAAAAAAAAATTATTTTTTGTTTTCTACATTAAATGAATGCGTATTAATTGCAAAAAAACCATTTCCGCACCTTTTTAAAATGTTTATTGTGTAGCGGGATTTTCGTTGTATCGGATTATGAGCGACGCAAATGAAAGTCGAGGCATGAACAATTAGTTTTGCATGTTTTGTGTTACCCACAATCTGCAGGGTCTCCACAAATAAATTTAAGATTAGTTAGACTAATTCTCAAACTTTTTTAGTCACGACCCTTTTTAGATTTGCTTAAGAGGTCGCGACCAGAAATTCAAGAAATGTTTATTGACAATATTGATATATAAAAAATAAACCATTTTTTTATAAAGTTAATGTGATGCCTGAACTTGCATCTGAATAACAAGTTTTGGAATTCTAAGTTGAGTACATGTCAAAGCCAGTCTAATGTCATCTTAAATATTCAGTCTATTTCTGACCATTGTTTATTTGCAAGAGTTGAAAAATCACTTTCACAAAGGTAAATCGAAGCAAATGGTACTAGTATCCAAAGACAAAGCATAGCGACATTAGGATATGAACGCCACATGGCACACTACTGCAGCACCTTGGTCAGAGAGCTCGGGAAAATAACGTTGAATTTCATTTTGAAGAAACTGAAGATGATAATCAATTTCCTCTTTTAGATTCTTCACAATTCCTGACCTAGATGCTCAAACATTGAAAAGTTTCCAAGATTAGCTTTAAGTCGCAAGTTTCCAAGCTTGGAACCAAATGCTGAGAGATTATCTCTAAAATGAAGTTTTAGATTTAACTTATTTAACTGACCGAAGATGTCTGATAAACAGACAACTCTTTAAATCCAAGCGGCGTCATTAAGCTAAATCATAAAATCTTCTTTCCCTTGCATTTCCAAAAAAGCTTTAAGTTCGTCTTTTAATTCAAATACACGTTCAATAACATTCCCTTTCGACAACCAACTATTAGCAGTATAGAA
Organism: Kuschelorhynchus macadamiae; assembly: GCA_030620095.1. Taxonomy (NCBI): domain Eukaryota; kingdom Metazoa; phylum Arthropoda; class Insecta; order Coleoptera; family Curculionidae; genus Kuschelorhynchus; species Kuschelorhynchus macadamiae. Next base: position 441,736 of record JAUTXW010003579.1, read on the forward strand.
CAGAAGAGTCTTGTGATCGGAGTTTTTTGAAAAGATAGGTGTTGAGAGCACTAGATTTTATATAATTACCAATTTGAATTAAAGAATTAAGCACTTCTTGCAAAGGCCTCGGTAGGGTTTTTAGGACAAACCGGTGAATCATGCAGTGCAAACCTTTTGCTTGAGACGCAAGCTCTTTAACTGTTTTCTGAAAGTCTGATCTGGATCCAAGCATAGCTGGTGCTCCATCGGTACAAACTCCACATAATGTTTCCTACTTTAATTCATATTACTTTCAAAGAACAAACGTATCACCTCCATCACGTAGTCACTCTTCGTTATGGTTTTTAGTGCTTTATAAAACAAAAACTCTTTTTTAATATTCTCCAAATATAAATATTTTATGAAAACAAGTAACTCAGATCATGAACTAACATCTGTAGACTCGTCAAGTTGGAATAAAAAGAGAGGAGATACTCTTACTTCTGCCAAAATTTGCTCCAATACATCTATCTGCTGACATATCCAAACTCCGTCTCTGAATTGTGATTGACAAAGGTTACGCATTTTTATTTCACTCGCTTCTCCAAGAATCAACTTAACTGATTTTAATTGATAGGGTTTGACAAGTTTTTCAGCATTCGTAGGAGTTTTTTTTTTATTTTTATTCACTTCCAGAGGAATTTCAAATGATGCTTGGACTACAGCTTGACTTTGTTGATGAAAATTTCCAGTAAAATCCAACTTTTGATGTTTTAAACGACTTTCACACCGTTTGAAAAAGTCCAAATCTTTTGAAATATGTTCGGAATACTTTGTTTCCAAATGATTTTTCAGCTTTGATGGTTTCATAGATTCACTGAGAACTACATTTCATAAAACACATTGCAACCTCTGTATTCCGTTATTAATAACACTTACCAATACCTAACAAAAACCAAATTAGAATAATGTCGTTTTTTTCCCTCCATCACGTTGATTTCTGAAAAAAAAGCTACACTGAAAAATCAGTAATTTTACTCAGTGTTTGGTACATACAAATGAGGTTGGGTAATATTATTAGCGTTAAAAACACCCAGCATAAAGCTACCTACGAGTATTTATAAACTATTAATATAAAAGTAGACAAATTACGTAAATAAATTTCAAACTTTTAAAATAAATATATGCTTTACCTGCCAAGCTATTTAGAAACAAAACAACGAAATAAGGTAAAAAAAGAACTTGTAATTTCCCGCGTAACTGCGGCATCTGCGCTTCAACTAGCGATTCGATTCGAAAACAACACAACCTGTGCCTCGCCTCGCTCATGTTGCAAATGCGGAAAAAAGTATTGTTTTAAAAGTATATTAATATACTAATATATACCCTTAGAGTTCGCGACAGTGGCGGCTCGTCAGGGTAGGCCTCTGAGGCCGCGCCTCACCCCCAAAATAAAGGAAAAGAGAATTTTTTTATATAACTTTTTATCTATTACCAATTAGAAATATACTTTTTAACAGTTTTACAACATAATAACATTAAAAAAAAACAAAATATAATCCCATAATAAATATTTTAGAAAATAAATTCTGACCACATCAAAAAACCGACCGTGCAATCCGTGCAAACCCATTCCTAAAGAAAGTGCTCTCGAATGAGGCGAAATAATTTTAGCTTGGAAAGTTTCGACTTCTGACCTATTTATCAACGGCCGGTGCCGATGCCGGCGAGTCACCTGATTACGACAGAGCGGGATGGCGATTGCCGATGCACGCGTTTTCTATTGCATTCTTGAGGCGATAAATCTGTAGCTTGGATATATTTTTGTTGGTTATTTAAATCACATGACTAGCGAAATATTCCAACGGCTTCTTTTTACGTGGTGCGTGCGGCTGAGAAAGAAATAGGAAATAGATTGCGATAATCGCTGATTGAGGGCGTTCTGTCTTTTAAGGTGAATAAATACGCGTGAGTAAGTTTTTGTTTTGTTTTGATTTGGTAAGTTGGACCGTTCCATTTTTTGTATTTGCTTTTTGCTTTTGAAATGAATCCTATTCACGACATTATTGCTTCATTAACTGAAACGCCTTTTTTAAGAAGAAGCGAAACTGAAAAGAAACAGATATTAGGTAGCCGTCCGACGCCGAAAATTTTAGCAATATTTAACGATAAGAGGCAAGGTAAAAAATATTCAAGAACTTTTCAAATATCTTGGTACGAAACTTATAGGTGGCTATGCGGAAGTATTTATAAAGAAAGCTTATATTGTTGGCCTTGTGTTTTATTAGGTTGCGTCAAAAATAATTGGAGTTCAGGGGGCGGATATTCGGATTTAAAAAATTTTTCACGAGCAGTAAAATCGCATGAAAGTTCAAGAGAGCATATTAAAAATTCGGTAGCACTTACAAGACTGGAGCAAAATAGGGCGACTATTGCGGATGCACTACAAGAAAATGCAAGTCTTAATAAAATTGTTTATAATGAAAATGTTCGAAAAAACCGTTTATTATTAAATTATTTAATTGATGTTACTATTACTTTGGGTACTTTAACCGTGGCAATTTTAAGGAAATATTTGCATGCTTAATAAAAAGAAATGCCGAACTTACTGAACATTGTGCTAAATTTAGTAATATTTTTACGGGACAATCTAAGACTATACAAAATGAACTAATTGGTTGCATACATGACTATATTCAAGAATATATAAAAAAAGAAATCAATGACACCGATTGTTGTTTTTTTGGCGTAATTGCGGATGATAGTACTGATATAACAGAAAAATCACAGTGTTCGATAACTTTTAGGTATGTGACCAACGGATCTTTAAAAGAAAGATTTTTAGGATTTTTTGACGTTAGCGATAATAGAACAACAAAGAGCCTTTTTCATTTAATACAAAACAGCTTAGAGCCTTATGACTTTAAAAATAAATTGGTCGCGCAGTGTTACGATGGGGCTAGTATTATGGCAGGTGAAATAAATGGGCTTCAAACAAAAGTTAGATCTATTGCTCCTTTAGCTATGTTTACTCATTGTTGCGCCCACAGATTAAATCTAGTTTTACAACAGGGAACAAAACTGATTACCCAAAGTCGTATATTTTTTGTCACTTTATTAGGAATACCAAATTATTTCCACCAATCACCAAAACGGTCTTTTGTGCTTAATCAGATAGTAGGTAAAAGAATTCCGCGAGCTGTAGAAACGCGATGGTATACACGGTCTAAAATTTTAAACTTAGTGGCTAATGAATGGGACAATTTAATTATAGTATTTGAAACTATTATTAATGACTTAAGTTCTGGAACAGAATCTATTAATGGTGCAAAAGGATTTCTAAAGCATTTTAATGATTTCGAATTTTGCCTTTTAACGCATATTTATAAACAAATTTTTAGTTGCACTGATGTACTGTTTCAAATATTACAGTTAAAGCATTTAGATATAAATTACTGCATTTCGCAAATAAACCTTGCCAAGCAACGAATTATTGAATTTAGAAACGAGGACCATTTCAAAGAACTTTTCAATATTGCTAAAAAAGCCACTATTCTGCCAACTAACACACGTCGAGGGCAATGCTCTAGCGACTTTGATATTTTTACTAAATATAAAATATTATATTTCGAAATAATAGATTGTATAATTCTTCAATTAGGGACGCGGCTTGAAAATTTAAATAATTTAAATTTCTTTGCTTTAGTCGATTGCACAAAATATTCGGAATATGTTAAAGGCTTTCCAGACAATTTATTAAATAATTTATTAAAAAATTATCCAAACATTTTTGACAGAGATAGATTAAAGAATGAGCTTTCTGTATTGTATAGGGATGAACAATTTTCAAATTTAGATGTCGAAAAAAGTCTAGCTTTGTTATTTAAAGATTTTAAAGCAATTTTTGCGGAAGCATATAAGCTTTTTAATTTAGTTTTAACTATTCCCGCAACAAGTGTATCGGCCGAACGAAATTTTTCATGTCTTAAACGGATCAAAACCAACGACATGGAAATAACATAGACCCAGTTGTTTACATTTTGGAGAAATCCAACATTAACCCTGGTTTGCCAAACCGTTACTGTAGCCAGATTATAACGGATATCGTCCTTTATACTATTACCTAAATAAATAAGGAATTCCAGAAATTCACAGTATAAATTTCCATAGAGAATATTTTAAAACTGATAATTAAATAGCTTATTATAAATAACTCAAACCGAATCTGTTTTAAATGTAATTTAAATCTTCTGTAATTATTATTCCTTATTTCAAGAAATAAAGCCCAGAATAATCGGCAACGTCGGAATTCTACTTTTTTCGAGTATACTACAGATTTCTTTCGGGATCATTCGGAAGACGCCGAAGACGGTCGTAGTCATTCATGTTTTCGACCTATTTGATGCGCGGCGTTGTAATTGTTCTAGTTGGTGAAATAACTGTTTTTCAGAAATCCAAGTGTTTTGTGTGGCTATTTTCAAGAATCTGTTTAAAAAACTTTAAGAAAATGGCGCGAACTGGCTTTATTTGCAGAAAAAGAAACGATTTAAACCCAGAAGTTTCTTTTCGAAGGTAAGTAAGGTTATATCATACCAGTGCTGTAGATGAAGGGTAAAATCACCGTCTAATAGCGTTCTTATATTTGCAGATGAAGTATTATTTTTGTATTGCACATTTCCGTTGGGCTTAAATTAATTTTTTATAACTTCAACTTATCTATAAAGTCGAAGACACTGATGATAAACGAAGTACAGCGTTTTGCTAATTTATATATTTGTGAAAATCTCAAATATTCCTCTAAAATTTATCAAACTACCTTTTTTGAGGGGTTAATAAACAACATAAATATACTATTTGGTAAAGCATAGGTACTAACTTTTAATTGAGTAAACTGTAAGACCCACTATTTTATGTTGTCATTACTTACTTCAGGATGGTTTGCATTTTGGATGAAATTTTCAAGGAATATTTAGGGTAGTGTCGGAGTGTTCATATAGCAAGCATATACAAAAAATGAAAATAGCGCAATAGCGTTACCTTTCAATTTTTCATTTACTATAGATTTTCTTTAATGAATTTGAAATGCTTTAATTTATTGCCTAAAAATTTGGTTTTTAAAAATAAGTAATCAAAAAAGTAAATAAATACCAACCTGAGGTACATTATCACAACTAGGGAGAATCTGTTTTTATCAGGTGATTTCGGTAATATAAATAATAATATAATATATTATAATGAATGTTAAAAATATTAAACATCTTGGCACAATATTTATATTGTCAATAAGTGAAATGTATAGCGGGGAAGGTGGATGGTGAAGAAAAAAGGGGGTAAATTGAGGGATAAATACTGTAAAGATATTGTTTTTTATAATATGGTTTTTGTGGTTTTTAGGGACACCAAGTTCAATTTTGTATTCATATTAATATTGGGCCATGTTTATTGCTGATTTTCTGTAAATATAAATAGATCCAATACATGTAAAGGTGGTGCATTTTTACATAATATTATTTGCCGCGAGCCTGGCAAACTTTTAAAAGTAGTGGACCCAAATTTTTACCTAACTTCGCGTAAATAGAACTAAAATGTGTTGGAAAAAGGATGAAATCAAAATGGTTTGAAAAACAAACCCGATTTTAAAAAATAGGTTGCATTAAAAAGTGATAAATTATATTTTATTACATATTTCCTATGAAGTCGGTGATAAGCTGACTGGTATAGACATACCTCAAAACACAAAGTGGGTCCATGTAACAAAATTTAGTTTTATCTTCATCTTTAGTAACAATAGTAATAAGAACTCACCCTGTTATTGGTTGTATTTTGTCATGGAAACGCTTGTTCTATAATGACTAAGCTTATTGCTAATAATAAAAATTGCCACATGAACCATTACATAAATATGTCTTTTGCAGGCACGTAGCCAGGATTTCAGTTCTAGGGGGATCCAACCCTGTCAAAACCAATTCGATAACAAAAAAATTATTAAGAAGAATGCGTTTTTTTTTCACTTATTGCTAGTCCCCCTGCAAGTGCAACAAAATATGAAAAAAAGTTGCAAAAAACTAGTTATATGCCAATATCTATTAAAACATTGCGGGTAGAGCAATTGTGAAAATGTAAAAAATTATAGGTATATCTTGAGCAAATAGGACGTTGGCGACTTTTACTTAATATTTTTAAATTTTATATATTTAATAGTATTTTAATAAATAAGTGCTTAGTCACTTTGTTAATATCGACGTTAATGTGGTGTTATCTTCCATAGAGGGTCTGGAACTATATTGCTACATTAAAAATCTGGATTTCTTTAATCATAATGTATTCATCTTTCTTTTTAATGCTTTCTCGAAATTCTAAAACTACTTTTAATGAGCGTTTGCTTAAAAGTTTTTCTTTTTTTGAGAATTTTAAATATTCCTCACTGTCAAAATCGAATATTTTTTGGAAGTAATTTTTTTCAATCTCCAAAGGTAAATTCAATAATTTTCTTATTCCTTAAATCGTGTTTTGTAATTGTAAAGATAAGAACTTCAAAATTGTGTGAAAATGGACCACGAAGAGAAATTTTCAGCAGCTACCACATATTCTAAGTTTAATAATAATAATTTTTGTTGAAATTATCATAAATTTGGTCTCGGCACGTATTCACAATTTTGCTTGTGAGAGCAGATTTTTGTGGAAGAAAAATGAAATTTATTTTCCTATCGATTTATGTTAGAAACTGTCGTTTTACGAAAAAATCATTAGGTCCGTCTTTGTTTAGGGTAGCCTTTCTCAATTTTTTACATTTACATATTTGTGAAACTTCTTTGCAATCGCAGAATGTCTAACAGTGTAAACTTGGGCTTGTTAAAAAACCCGTCAAAAAGTTAGAATTTCAAAAAATAGTCTGCTCCCTAATTTTCCTGAGGTTCGAGTTAAAAAATAGCTGTAGTAAGCAGAGCCAATACGGAACTGCTAATCAGCAGTTATTTGAATTCTACTTTCGTAGGTTAAATTATGTAAAAACTCCTAAATATTTTTAGGGTCTCGCGCGTGGGGGGAGGGTCCGGACCCCCCTCTAGACTACGTGCCTGGTATTACTGTTACTTTTGTTTTGTCGATAATAATAGTTGTTTCTTATTATATCAAACCGTTTATAAATAAATTATACCAAACTTTTAAACTTTGTTTTATTTTTATAAACCACGTGTCCGGGTGAAAATTTATAAATTGCAGCACCACTTTCAACCTTGTTATTTAAACTTTTATAAAAAAAAATTAAGTTTCAATTATAGTGTAAAATATTATACATGTCGTATCCACCACGGATGCTTCAGAATCACCAAAAAGTTTCGATGATATTATTTTTAAACATCTTGCATTTTAATGCATTTATTTACTTTTTTTATTAATCAATTTGGTGGTTCAAAAAAAATATTTTTGATAATAATAAACTTTAGATCAGGATGTTCAAAAAAGAGGATTTCACTAACAATTTCAAAAAAATAAAATTTTTCGGTATTTTTAAGGGCCATAAAAAATCGTAAATATAAACTGAGTAAAATTTTTTATGTTATAGTTATGATATTTAAGATCAAACAGCAAAAAACATTTTTCTATTTAAATCTTTCCTTAGCTATTACTAATATGACATAACTAATACTAAACCTTTATTTACGATTTTTTTACGGCCGCGGTAGTCACAAAAATTTTAATTTTTTAAATACACTTTTTCGTATTTTTTGAATGCCCTGTATAATTGACTTAAAGTTGAATATTGTGAAAACTATTTTTTCAACAAACACACAAGTTTTATTAAGAAGAAAGTTTTTCGAGAAATTGATAATAAAAAAGTTTCCCATTTAGTGCAGACTTTTCCATGACATAATATCTAAATTAATTATTTTCAAGTTATTATTAAAACTCACACTTTTGCAATGTGAAGTCGTTCCTGTTCATCTTAGAACAAAAAAACTGTCGTATCCACCATACTAATATTTGGGCTCCAAAAATATAGCAAATAATATATTATCTCAAAAATAGCTGCGCCACTGGTAAGCCTCGCGAAGATATCTGACAGCGTTGCAATTTTCACCGCAAACTATTCTTTATGCGATCAGTCCGTCTTTTTTCCACTCATACACAACAACAAATTGATGTTTGATTCTATTTATTTCATTTTTATGAATGAAATACGGGGTCTATTTCTTTTTGACGTCATTGATCAAAATCTACCTAAGAAACACAATGACACAAGAACGGCTTTCAGGTTTAGCAATGATGTCAATAGAGCAGGAATTACTGTCAGAACTTAGTGAAGACCAAAACTTTTACGACCAAATTATAGATAAATTTGCAACCTTAAAAGACAGACGTATAGATTTAATGTACAAAAAGTAGTTTTTTTATCTTATTTCATACAACTATTTATTTTAAGTTTTAATAAACTAAATTATGTTTTTATTATCGCAATCACCGCTATATTTTAGTGATAGGTGTATATATTTTACTTGTTTTGTTTACTTTTTATTTACTTTTTTTAGAGTTTATTTTTTTAGTTTTTAATGGTTTAGTAGGGCTATTGGCGATGACCTCCATTAAAAAAAAAGGTCAACGCGTCGCAGAATAATACCTTATGGGTGACGAGGAAATTTATTCACATTTAAACAAAATTAACCTCATGTAGCCTCACCCTTCAATATACTCACGAGCCGCCACTGGTTCGCGACCCACCGGTTGGGAACCGCTGAGTTGGACACATATGATACTATATATTTTTGACTTAAAGCATTTTATCGGCCTCTAAAATGAAAACCAATTTAAATATTAAATACTTATGGTAAGTTTTTTCAAAAGAATTAATAATATTTTTATAAAATAGCACTATAATGCATTCCTTTTGATACTCTTGAGTGGCCCACTTTATCGCAAAAATTTTTACCGCACTCATTTTTCGCAATCATTCAATCTGTAAGCAAAAATGTAAAAAGCATATTAATAATTGTTAAAACTGCCTATTATAAATATTAATTACACAATTAATTATATTTGTCATTATTTATACCTGATGAATGATTACTGGACACTTTTATGGAGCTATCCATTAATACGTCGTTATTAAGAACACAACATGTTTTTAGAAATATTTATAATCAACAGCAAAAGTTATGGTACGAGCGGGGATCAAACCATAATCGGTGGTACGATAGCGCAATTGGTTAGAGCTATTGACTACCTACCATGGTACCATAACTTTGGTATTGATTATAAATATTTCTAAAAATATATTTCACAATTTAAAAATAAACTGATTAAATACTTCTATTGAACAAACATGTTCTCTGTTCTTTCCTTTTTCTTCCCATTATGTTTGCTGAAATTTTCATCTTAGATTCCACTGAACGTTCAACATACTTTTCAGCTACTGCACTATTCTCCCATCCACCGTGCCTCTTCAACGTACATAAACCAGCTCCCGAATCTGCTGACAAAGATGAAAATCATGGCCAGTGTATTCTGATTTTTCAGGGAATTTTAAAAATTCCGCAGTCTGCTTAGGAATACCTCCAAAAGCATTAATTCCAACTGGTTGAGTGGAGCATCTACCATCTCTATAAGCAACAAAAAAACCTTGTATGCGGGGTGTGTAAAGACCGCAAACGAAAATATTTTCATAAAATCTCCAACAAACCCATATTTTTATGCTACCTTTGGTGATGGTTAATTCTCTAGGCTGATTTTGTATTTGAAATGCGGATTTTCATAAATACTTGTTTATCTTCTACTCTTTTCTCTCTATCTCCTATCTCTCTATCTACGTTAACTCTTCTCTCCTGCGTGCACCAAAACACCAATAATCAGAGAATCCTTTACGCATTAAATAAATGTATGGTCATCAGCTTCAACGAGAATTGTTTCAACTTCAGCTCAAGTAAATATTTTCGACTTTTTAGGTCTGTAACCATCCAATTTTCGCTTTAGGAATGCCCGTAAATTGCAAAACTCTTGTATGTCTATATTATTCTCAGATCTAGAGTATTTTTCAATATTGAATATTGACTGCATAGAGTAGATACTTGTTGGGTTTTTAATTTCTCCATGAAATAGGCAAGTAGAACGTTCCAGGGACCAAAGTTTTTTTTCTGTATCCATTCAAGGAAACGAGTGTATGCAAACTCATACAGATGTCTGGATTAGTTTCTACAGCACCATTTTTTATATCCGATGGAATATCTTTTAGCTCTTTTTGGTTTAATAAAAATCTGATTTTAAAAGCTTTTGATTACCTTTGACAAGCTTTCAACAACAAATTCACCTAGGAACCACTAACAAACGATCGTCTTAACAATTAAAACAATTATCAATTCCATGGTTATATGACAAAAAATTTCCAACAAAACTGTCAGTAATTCTACAAAGCGTAAAAGAAAAGTTTTTGAATATTATTGTTATGTTTTTTATAAAAAATATTGTATGCAACGGTGCAAATAGAGTTTTTTTCGCTCTCGACAATTTTCATGTGGCATGTGAAGAACACTAGTTTCATAAATAACTATTTCATCAACTTTGAAGTATCCATTAAAAACTTTGCTATCATACATTGGATATTTAAAATCAGCAGAAAGGGGATCATTTAATGTATGCATAATATAAAGGCTGTTCCGAATTAAAAAAATAAGGCATGCAAAAGAATAACATTTGTTGTTTTTTGGAGCATATAAAACGGATATAATATAGGTGGTATATAGAGTTTACGTGATATGGGAAACTATTTTATCATATATTTCTCAGAAACTTTGCTTGAAGTTGCTGCACCGTCTGAAACGAAATATGTATATTTCTCCAGTAGTGTACCGTTTGGCAATAATTTTTTTTTCTAAGAGGAAAGTACCGTTCCATGTTCTACGACTGCATTTGGGGCATACACTTAAATTATCTGTGTATCCTTCATTTACATGACAATGTGACTTTTAACGGCATAAAAATATTTTAAATATTTTGCCAGATTGACATTCAAAAGAAGAATATAAGCAGATGCTAACTGAGTAACAACCAACCATATATCGAAGTATAAGGTAAGATATGAAGTAGATTGTATTTTGATACGTGAGCTGACCAATTACAAATCAAGTTGAGCCGTGAGAAAAGTTTTTCTACGAAATGTGAAGTTAGTCATTTTCATAGCAGTGGTAGATTAGATACCTAAAACAATTTTTTAGGGTGGTGAGAACCTATTTTGATACCCCCCCCTGAATGCCATGAGGGTTTTCCTCAGCCCCCACATGACTATTTAGCGAATTATGACTTTTAAAAAAAAAAATTAATTTTTAGTTCACGAAATAGTCATGTGTGGGCTGAGGAGCACGCTCATGATGATCACATAAAGGGTATCAACATAGGTTCTCGGTCCCCCCCGCGGTGTCCACACTTTGTCGTTTTTGTGGTGAGACTTAGTAGGAGTCTCTTGGGGCTTCTGATGGGTGTGATCTTATGGTGGCCTTAGATGATGAGAGGCCAGGTCTGGAGCTTCGAAGCTAAGAGGGACACAGGGCTTAATCCAAGGTGTGTGCATCCGTGCCAAGGGATGGATGGCATCTGAGCCCAAATCAGGTGTCGCAAACGGGGCTTCTAGGACACTGGGCGACCTCCCAGAGCAAAAATTGCCTTGCCACGGTAATGCGGGGCTCTGCCTTTCACTAGCTACTCGTGGGACTCGTATGGATAAAAATATGGGCCAAGAAAACCCAAACGAGGGGGTCAAACACTCTCGATCTTCAGGAAACTGGAGAACAAACCACGGCGATGGATCAGCTGATCCTGTCAACACCTGAGGTTGGATAAGAATCTTCCTTGGTGGAGGCTATGGAAGTTGCTTCACCGTCACCAACAATGATGGCTAGAGATGTCTCGCCATCAACAGATGCAATTTCATCTGACCAGGAGAGGAAACTCTTAAAATCCCCATCATAGGTTAAAGATGGAAACAAAGCTCAGGATGAGGGGAGCCTCAAACTGAAACGACTTCCTCGATCTTTACGAAGGGAGTTATCCAACCTCCTAAAGAACCATATCACACTGCTTTAGAGAAGGTGCCGCAAATGAAGTAGACTCGCTCCGAACAAGATCGGCAGACAAAGTCGGAAAAAACGGATTCTGGTTCTGCAGGTGGCAGCAAACGCCTGAGGTCAGATGATAGCACTTCTGAGTCTTCTAACAAGAGGGCTCGGGCAGGCCTATCTGCACCCACATATGGGGCTATTGCTGGGGGGTCCAGACCCTGCACCTGGAGGTGCTGAGCGCTGTTCGGCAGAAGGAGGTCCGCAGGTAAGATTCCAGGCATGTACAATAAGGCCTGGTTGGTTGGCTACAACTTACCTGCGTAGACGAAAATAGCCTGAACCGGCTAGAAGAAGAAGAGAAGAAGGCTAAGCAATTCCAACTAGCAGAGGGCGCAAAGTTCGGGCTTCTTAAGGGGAAAGACCTTCCTAAGTCTCATGTCTGCGTGGTATACCTTCCGGACGACTCGCTTGGTATAAGGTTGTCAAAGGAGGATGTGCTTCTCGGGCTGAGGAAGATGAACCATGACCTAGATACACGGAAGCGGGTTGTCCTACACCGCGAGGATTCGAGTCCTGGTTAAACTTGGACTTTCGCCATCGAACATGGCACATAGGATTAGCACTAAAAATTTGCCAGTCTTTCCATGCTTAAAACTTGATTTTTCCGTAAGTTTTCAAGTCAATTGGATAAGTAGTTTTTTGGTACTAAGTTTTTACACATTTCATTAGGCTACCAGTTTGTTCCGTCATAATAGATTAATACAAAAATGTTACCATTTTATCTCTATATCACACTTTATTTGTACGCAAATTTTGAATTCCAATATTAAAATGGGAAAATTTTTGTGTAAATACATTATGGCGGATTAAACTAGCGGCCTAATGAAATGTTTAAAAATTCACTACTAAAAAAACTACTTATTCAAATGATTTGAACTTTTATACAAAATTCGAGTGTTCAAGAGAGAAGTTCCATGGAAGCACTACAAAGACTACAGACCATACTTTGGCTTTGGGCAGGTCACATTCCACCCAAGAGAAAGAGGGCTGCAGAAAGCTAACCAGACTGCAACTGCAGACTGCAACTGCAATCCAGTCTGTAGCTGGATCCTCAAAAGGTCATAGCAGCAAAGTCAACCAGGCTACCCAGTCTGCGAAAGACATATCCTTTCCGGGCAGGAAGCCTATCAAGAAGAAAGGCCCAAAAAAGGACAATAGAAAAAAAGGACCCCAAGAACCGGAAAGGTCCTGGCGATCCCAAACCACCTCCTGGCGGCTCGGGAGGACCTAGTGGCGGCTCCCCAAAAGGGAAGAAGCTACAAGGAAAAAGGCCTGAATCAGTTTGACCAACAATAAAATCAAACTGCTGCAGGCTAACCTGCAGCATGCCAGGGCAGCTACATGTCCTGAGCAATGCGTTTAATAAGGAACAAATCGACATTGCCCTTATCCAGGAACCTTGGACAACTACTTCGGACCGAGTCATGGGTCTAGGTAAACCTCTTGGTAAGTTAATTGAGTGCAGCTCGGAGGGAGAACCCAGAGCGTGTATCCTTATCAAGAAGAACATAAATTATTTTCTACTCTCAGAGTTCTGCGCAAGAGACGTGGCAGCTATACACGCCTCACTGCCTGATAGGAAGAGCAAGACTGAGTTAATCGTCTGCGCTGCTTATTTCCCCGGCGACAGGGAAGCAGAAGAATGTGATGCTAACGCACACCATGTAGCATGGGGAAGCACGGACATCAACCAAAAAGGTAAGTCACTTTTTAACTATTTAATGGGAGAGGGACTCGTAAATATCTCGGGGTCTGAACTAACTTTTGTTACTAGAGTTAGGAGAGAGGTTATCGATTTAACAATTAGTACAAGCTTTATCAGCAATAAAATGTCTGACTGGAAGGTGCCACCTCAACCATCGTGCTCAGATCATAAACACATCCGGTTTGATATTATAGTAAGCCCCAGGCCTGAGGTTAAATATCGCGACGCAAGAAGCACAGATTGGAATGGCTATAAAACGTCTCTATAATCCAATCTCTGCCACGCGTCTACCTCAATCAATAATCGTGAACAACTAGAGTTTGTGACAGACCAAATCACAACCGCCATAATCTCATCATATCACGAAGAAAACTGTCCATTGAAGGTTAAAAAAGTCAATAGAAATGGTGGAACAATAACCTAAATAAATTAAGAAAAGAAGTTCGAAGACTGTTCAATCGAGCTAAAATATCAGGTGAATGGGACCAATATAGAATTGCTTTAGCAAATTACAATAATATCAGGAAAGCCAAAACAGAGTCGTAGAAAAGGTTTTAAGGTTTTATATCAGATATACCCACCAGTGCCAGAGTTCACAACATTCTATCCAGGGAGCCTGTTCAGGAACCGCTAAAACGGCCAGATGGAACCATTACAAGTTCTAGTAAAGAAACTTTAGAGATTTTAGCGCAAAATCACTTTCCAGGTAGCCTAATAATGAATAGTCATAAGTCAACTTACCATTTCGTAAGTCGACACAAACGACCTCACAGAGATGATTGGCTGACTGCCAAGAAAATGATTAAAGTAAGGGCGGTTCAAAAGGCCGTAAACTCTTTTCGGTAAGGCTGAAGAGGAAACTCAGCAACCCTTCAGGAAGTGCTGAACACCACACTAACAAGGTGTGAGAGGGAAGAGATGTCTATCAACCCTAATAAAATGGTTCTAGTCCCCTTCACAAAGAAAAAGAATCTGGAGAGACTTCGACCACCTTCTTTACGGGGGCAGGTGGTACCAATTTTAGCTGAAGTGAAATATTTGGGAATTATCCTGGGTAAAACGCTGAACTAGAATGCTCATCTGAATAAAATAATTCAGAAAGCTAAAATATTCCTGTGGACCTGCCGTAAAATCTGCGGGAAGTTATGGGATATGAGACCAAAACAGCTATATTGGCTGTACCTAACGGTCATAAGACCAATGATAGCCTATAGTTCTGTAGCCTGGTGTAGCAAGGGACAACAAAGTGTTGCCCAAGCCAATCTGAGTGGACCGCAGAGACAGGCTTCTTTGTAAATTACAGGAGCGATTCTCTCTACTCCGACAGCGGCCATGGAACTTCTTTTAAAGCTTCCACCACTCCACCTATTTGTGGAAGGGGAAGCAATGAGGACAACATATAGATTCCACCATGTCACCAAAAGCATGGTGGATAGCACGAGTCACATGGAATTATCCAACATGCTGAAAGTTATGAAAAACCATTACATGTTGGGAATGCCATCGGACCTGCTACCAAAAACTGTTAATGCACAGCAACCCTACTCCGTGATCTTCCCAGGAAGAGAGGAATGATGATCTACTGAAAAAAGAACTGTGCCTATTCACAGACGGCTCCAAAACCAATTAAGGTGTAGGAGCTGGAATCCATGGGGTAAAACCGAAGGCTGCTCTGTCAGTAAGCCTGGGCAATAACATCTCAATATTTCAAGCAGAAGTCCATGCTATCGAATTGTGTGCTAGAATGTTGCAGGATCAATAAATAACTCAATAAATAAAATAAAACAATATAAAAATATTCTCGCATAGTCAAGCGGCCCTTAAAGCGGGTCATTGTACATCCAAAACCGTTTGGAACTGCCAAAAGGCACTTGTTGGTCTGTGGAGCGACAATAAAATCGCTCTTATCTGGATACAAGGACATGCAAGTTTAGAGGGAAATGAGTCTGCGGACCTTCTAGCAAAGAAAGGAGCAAAGACAAGATTCGTGGGACCTGAACCAGCTTTAGGAGTAGCCCAAGAAATGACCAAGCGCGCAATTTTGGACTTGGTTGAGGAAAAAGCTAATTTCTATTGGCTTGGACTGCCAGGTCTGTCCCATGCAAAGGCATTTATCCCTCATCTTATGAAGAAGAGGATAACAGAAAGTCTGTTAAATATGAACAGAATTAGGTTTAAAACAGCAATAGGCCTATACACTGGCCATTGTGGTCTAAGACATCACATGCACAGGATGGAGCTTGAAGACGAAACCGACTGCCGCCTATGTATGGATATGCCAGGATCAGGTTCTCTATAATCGGTAGAGATATCCAGTCGAGTCAGAAGAAGATTCGGTGGCTAAAATTTCCGCTGTGGCTGAAGTAATCCAAATCATGCCTGACGTTTTTAACCACGTCAAATTAAATCTGTTGCGTATAAGTGCAATAAAAGTATCGAGCGTGGTGGCCGGCATTTTCAGCAACTGTTAATTTAATGTTGCCTCCTTTTAACCACCTATTTACATATTTAATAATAAAACTTCAAGAATTGTACAGAACTTTTCAACATGAAGAAACGGTGACACTTAAGTGAAAATTTAGCCACTTTCACAAAGTAACTGCCATTTTTTTTTTATTTAAACGTTTATGAAATTCCATAGGAAAATCATAATCTGATGTCAAAATGGCAAGAAATTGAAACAAATTAAATCTGTTGCGTATAATGCAATAAAAGTACCCCTGGTCGGCATTTTCAGCAACTGATTAAATTTAACATTGTTCAATACCTCAACATAATAATAATAAAACTTAATAACAGCTTAACTTTTCCCAAAATGGGACATTTGCGATCACAAAGACTGCCATTTTTATTTAAACGGCATAGGAAAATCATAATCTGATGTCAAAATAGCAAGAAATTGAAACCTAGTTTATGAATGCCATCTTCAAAGGGCTCTATATATATATATATATATATATATATATATATATATATATATATATATATATATACTTATATATATATATATATATATATATATATATATATATATATATATATACGATATATAT
Source organism: Kuschelorhynchus macadamiae (assembly GCA_030620095.1). Classification (NCBI taxonomy): domain Eukaryota; kingdom Metazoa; phylum Arthropoda; class Insecta; order Coleoptera; family Curculionidae; genus Kuschelorhynchus; species Kuschelorhynchus macadamiae. Next base: position 458,559 of record JAUTXW010003579.1, read on the forward strand.
ATATATATATATATATATATATATATATATATATATATATATATATATATATATATATATATATATATATATATATATATATATATATATATATATATATATATATTTATATATATTATATGTGTTGATTTTTAGTCCTTCACGGATGGAAAAATACAATGTGTTTTCATTCCGGGTGTACATCCGTTCACTACTGTCGTTCTGAAAAGAACAGTTTTGCTGACGTTTCGCCAAAATCACATTTGGCATTTTCGAAGCTTTCTTTCTCGCGTCCGAATAGAGACTCAGTCTCTATTCGGACTAAACTGTTCTTTTCAGAACGACAGTAGTGAACGGATGTACACCCGGAATGAAAACACATTTATATATATATATATATATATATATATATATATATATAAAATGTGGCACGCGAACCTGAGACTATGAAAAGAATGCAAGTATCTATGGAAACGGTGCATTACTCATTGGTGATTGGTTATAACCTACATATTCAGAAAAACGGCCTGCTTTTGATAAACCTCCCGCCTTCGTCGGGGCTTCAGATCCGTGCGGTATACTATATATATACAATATATAATTGACGACTGGAGTGTGTATATATATGTTACACTTTTATTTCAAAAATTCACTTTTTAAAAATATTATTTATTCACTTAAAAATACTTTGTATAATTGTAAAACTTAAACCGTATAATTTGAAACTTAAACTGACATAATAACAGTATCTGATATGAACTAACTAAATTTACAATTGCTGCTTAATTTATATGTTTTGAAATGATGAGGCAGCGCCTTCAAGCTGTGAGAACTGCAACTCGAAAATACTGCTTGCAATGCATTCCTTGAAATGTTGAAATCGCCATATCCGTCCCCATGCGACTGAAGGTCAATGAATACACGTGGCTATGATGGATATAACAACTCCCCCTTTTAGTCAAAAGTTAATACAATGTTTTAACTTTTGTAAAATCACTTAAAGTTCGTCTTCGTCTTCTTCTTCGGCTTGGGGATGGATAGCTGGCCGTCTTCTCGCAAGAATACTGCTTAGTCTGCTCTTGACTGTCTTTCGCTGCAGTGGTCTGGGCGGAGGTGGTGAACCATCATCTAGTGGAGCCATGGTGATGCTGGGTAGTCTCTTACGACGGCACTTACATAATATGTACAGGACGAATAGGCTGGCTAGAAGTACTATTGTGATGATTGTGAACCAAGACAAGTGTTTGTAGACAAAAGGTTGGTTTATTAGTTTGTCCAGTTCTTCTGAATATTGGTCCAGTTTGTGCTGAGCAATATTGAGATCTTCTACATCTATCTTGTTCAGTTTTAGAGGTTTGAGGTCTGGGATATGAAGCTTCGATGAGATGTGTTGGCAGCACTTGTATGGGATCAAAACTGGGTGGCTTTTGTAAGTAACGTTTTGATACTTGTCGATGATTGCCTTGGCGTGAACGCGTGTGCTCCCTATAAAGGCGTTACAATACTGTTGAAGTTTAAGGAGGGAATTGACATTGATAATGTTCGTCTTGACTTCTCTTCCTTCACATTTGATAGTAACTGGTAATGGATCTGACACAGTAATCAACCAAAAGTTTAGGTCGATACCTTTGACGTTGTATCCTTTTGCCAGAAGAATTGATACTTGACATGTCTTAGGTAACTGGTTTGGTCCTCTAAGGAGCTGAGCTTCACAAATCGCTTCGCTGTCTATTGGGTAGGGTAGAACATCTGAACAGATCTTTTGGTTTCGTCCTATTGATTTACAGCCTTCTAGGTTTTGAAATGAAACGTATAACATTGAATCATCGTCCCGCGCTATATATTTTTGTGTTGTAGGAATTATATGGTGAAATTGTGTTCGATTATCCAACACAGGTATTGGATAAAGATGATATAAGGTATAGCTTTCAGGATTTACTAAAGGTATTTTTAAAATAAACACTACTTTAGTGTCTGATTGATATGCCTCAAGTTCGATAATCTCAACGTATTGTGCGAGTGTTGAAGAGTACACAGGTAGAGGTAGATTATTTTTTTCTAAGAGATTGTGAAATTTCTTGAAGGGAACTAATCAGATCTCCTGGGGTTATTATTGAGCTATGTAAAATATTTAGTCTAGCGAATGATATAGCATTTAGAGCGTCGTTTTCTAGAAAGGAGTAACTCTCCATTAATGATTCACATAAGTCTAATGTTCTTATTTGAGCATCGTAAAATGCAAGGTCATCAGATATGTCTATTATCGATTTATGGATTTCGATTATGTCTCCCTTAAATGTTTCTTCGTCTATTTGAAGTTTTTGTATTGATGCGTTAAAAGTTTTTATGACTGAAGTAGTAACCTGATTTTTAAGGAGGTTCTCGATATGTCTTTCGTCTTGGTTGACTTTATCAATGCATTCATTGAAATATTCACCGTCTGAGGCATCGAGGTTTCCAGTTATGGATTTCCAGACCGTTTCAATTCCGTTAAATATTCCGCGCCTCTCCCTGTAACTATATTTTTTCGTATCTGCGATTATTTCTTTATATTTTAAATTGACAGAATCGGATATTTGATTAAGCAGGCTAACGTGTGTTTGTATTTCGGATCTGAAAGATATCATTCTAGGCGAGTCAACGTTTATGAAGCCGTCTAGTAATCCTTCTAGGATTTTATCGTTATTCACGATAGCTTCTTTTATGTAAGAAAGATCTTTATACACGAGGAGTGTCCATTTGTCGTTTGACACTTTGACAGAACCTTCTTCGTGGAAGAATATTCCGAGTGTGTTGTTGATAGGTGTTATGGAAAATTGGGACAGGCCTACCGAGAGCAGCCCGAGGAATCTGCAAAGAAGAATATTCTTATTCAAAATAGGGTTTTAACCTAACGAAGTTGACTTTAGATGACTGATTTGTCCGAGGATTAAGAAGAATGGCGGAATTTTGAAACACTTGTGTAATTTCAAAAGGACCATTAAATTTGTTTTCGGATTTTGATTTTATTTGTGACTCTTTGACGTATACCTTATCGCCAACTTTGTATTCGGGGATAGGAGATACGTGTTCGTCAAACCTGACTTTTGCTTTTTCTTTTTGTCTTTCTGTTTTTGCCCTAGCGATTTTGTAATAATATTCCATGCGGTTATTAAGATCTCGTATGTATTTCGATATTAATTTTTCCTGATTGTATAATGTTTCAGGTGGCCTACTTGACGTGTGACCGAAAATGAGTTCAAACGGAGTAAACCCGTGTGTTTTATTTTTAGTATTATTATAACAGATTACCGCGTAGGGTAATACATTAAACGGATGTTCTGTAGGGTTTTCTGCTACGTTCTAGAGAGATGAGAATGTTAGTTTTGTATTAAACTAGAGAATGTTAGTTTTGTATTAAACAATTCACAAAGGTCTTTAACTAACGAGTTATCAAATTCACGCCCATAGTCACAATGTATTCTTAGGGGTGTTCCAAAATGCTGGAAAAATACTAATAGGGTATTTACAATCGTTGACGCTTTTTTGTCGTCTATTTGGTAGGCTTGCGTGAACTTCGTAAGTTCGTCTCGAACTGTGAGTGCGTAATATCTGGTTGGATATTCGAAGATATCAATGTTTACTCTTTCAAACGGGGTTTTTGGGATTTCCGTTATAACGAGTGGTGTACTTAAATTTTTCCGACAAATATGTCACCTTCTGACATATTTCGCAGGCTTTAATTAATTTTTCAACATCTTTTGTTAAGTTCGGCCAATTATACTTTTCTCTTATGCGCCTGACTGTCTCGTTTATTCCCCGATGCAAATTAGTTTTGCCTGAATGGTAGTGTTCTAGAATTTGGGGAATTTCGTCAGCGTCTGGGGATCTTACAACATTTTGACAGATTTTAAGTTTTATCTCTTTATCGGCAAAGATAAATGAGAACATTTCGAGAATGGGCAGTGCTAAATTATTTTCTACATAAAATGTTTTAGAGGGATCGAATTCATTTTGGGCCTTAAATAGAACATAGAACAGGGGTTGGGCTACAATTTCCGGGTCGAATGGTATTGGGATAATAAAGTATTTTCTATCTTTTACAGTTTTGCTAGAGGCAATGTTAACGTTCATGTTTTCAAAATGAACGTTTTCTTCGAAGATATCCTCGATTATTTTGTAATGCATTTCCTCTAGTTTGTTTTGCCAGAAAAAGGTAATAATTAATTTATGCGATTTATCTAAAAGCTGCGAATTTGAGAATTCGACTTTGGAATAGTCAATTATTGATCTCGTTTGGTAGAGATCTACAAATTTGTTATATTCTTGTGTGATGTGTTCGTCGTCTATTTCGACGGCATTTGGGTCTGGTTGGCTTTGGTCGTCATTTTCGCTATCATTTTCGTTAGCGGCAAAAATGGCACATTTTGATTGGAAATTTGCGCATTTTTGGAAGTAATTAATCTTTATTCGGGATAGGGCGTCTGCATTTTTGTTTATCTTTCCGGGCTTATGTTCGATTTTATAGTTGTACTCTTCTAATTTTAGACGCCAGCGAGCAAGCCTACTACCAGGGTCCTTAATCGAAAAGAGCCAGGTTAATGGCCGGTGGTCCGTAATAAGTGTAAACTTTCGTCCAAAAAGATAAGGGCGGAAATGTTTTACGGCCCACACAATTGCCAGTAGCTCCCTTTCGATGGTGGAGTATTTAGTTTCTGCGCTACAAAGTGTTCTAGATGCGAAAGCTATTGGTAGATCTTTTCCGACTGGCCCTTGTGACAGCACAGCGCCTATTGCGATTGCGCTTGCGTCTGTAGTCAGGAGGAAGGTTTCCTCAAAATTAGGGTAGATGAGAATGGGGTCTGTAATTAGGGCTTTCTTTAGTTCTTCGAATGACTTTTTGCATTCAGAATCAAAGAGGAATGGGACGTCCTTTTTTAGGAGTTGGGTTAAAGGCTTGGACACTTTTGCGAAGTTCGGGATGAATCTGCGGTAATATCCCGCTAATCCCAGGAAAGACTTAATGTCCTTTGCATTTTTTAGTTCTGGGAAGTTTTTAATGCATTCTACTTTTGAGGGATTGGGTTTTACACCATCTTTCGTGACAAGATGTCCCAGATAAGCAACTTCCTTTCTCAAGAACTCACACTTATCGGGTTGAATTTTAAGATTTGCATTTCGGAGACGTTTAAAAACTTCCTTTAGTCGGTCTATATGTTCATGTATGGTGGGCGAGTAGACGATTATATCGTACATGTATATGTAAGGCAACGCTCGTTTTGGATGCCCAAAAGAATGTTGTCCATGATACGCTGGAACGTGGACGGGGCATTCTTTAGACCGAATGGCATTCGGACGAATTCATAGTGTCCGTTATCGACTGAAAATGCTGTTTTAGGTATGTCATCAGGAGTGATCTCAATTTGATGAAAGCCGGACGCGAGATCAAGCGTCGAGAAATATTGACATTTACCAAGTTGGTCCAATAAATCTGAAATATTTGGCAAAGGGTATTTATCGTCAATACTAAGATCATTCAGCTTTCTGTAGTCTATAACTACACGCCACTTTTGTTTCCCGGATGCATCGAGTTTTTTAGGTACCACCCACACCGGTGAAGACCACGGTGAGATAGAGGGCCGGATAATTCCTTGTTCTAACATTTTTTTCTATTTGTGTTTTCACCTCCTCTTTGTGTATCTGAGGATATCTATAAGATTTCGTGAATACAGGCTTTGCGTTGTTAGTCTCTATTACATGTTTGATTTCATTGGTGAACGTTAGCTTATCACCCTCAATATAAAATATGTCAGAGTATTCTAAACAGAGGTTTGTGATCATCTCCTTTTCTTCGGAGTTAAGATGTTCCGTTCTTAGCTCATTTCGGATTATTTGTACTCTATCAATTTGGTCGGACGCATAATCATCTTGAGTATTTAAGTTTAGTATGACGTCGCTTGACGTGAATGGCTCTATAGAAAGATCGGAAAAATCTATGGATTTCGGGATGGCGTTTGCGTTTAAAATAGAAGTCATAAATTCGCCGTTTTCATTAACATGTACAATCGCACTAGGTAGACGAACCTTTTCTTTCTCCTGAGCCGTTAACAGGGCGTCAGTATTTTTTAGATTACAGGTTAATTTGAATATTTTCTCTGTGCGGGCATCGACAGAAATTTTATTGTGTATCTCATTTTTATTGACATTATTTGGGGTTGTAATAGCACCGACTTTGTGCAATGGAATCGTTTTAAAATTGGTTATTAATTTTTTTGATTTAAGATCGATTATGCATTCATAATGCTCAAGAAAATCAAGTCCTAAGATGCCATCAAAATCGATATCTAGATTATAAATATACACTTTATGTGGGTTACCTATCTCAAAAGGGACAAGGGTGGATTCAAATATAGACAATTTTTGATTTGTTATGCCCTGAATAGTAACGTTTTCTGCTGTCCTATGGGGAAATCTCTTGACGGTGTTTTCTTTAAAAATAGATATCCCTGCTCCGGTGTCGATTAAAAGTTTGAAGGTATTTGAAGCATCGTTAATATAGTACAGGTTCTTGGGATTAACAGTAAGAAATGGATTCAAAGGAACGCTTGTTCCGGAAAGTTCACATTGGGGTCGAAATCGTCTAAATTCATTGTCTGAATCTGACTCTGTAGTTCCAACATCGGGTCGATCGATTTGGTAATGCTGTCCGGAGGGTGGTTCTTGTGAAGGGGAGACGGAAAATTTTGAAATTCTGAGCTGTCAAATTCTTCAGAATGACTTGTAAAAGTTTGGTCGTTTTGAATACAGTATTCTTGGTTTTCGAAGTTACTATCATCTTGAGAATACTCGTAATATTGGGGTTCTTCGTAATATGGGTTATCATAATTTACGTGGTGAGCTCTCTGTTGGTTTGGGTTAAAATTTGAGTTTCTCTGCATGATAGGAGGACGGGATGCAGCTTGGTTTTGTTGGACAGCTGCAAGAGGTCTATATTGAGATGAAAATGTGTTGGGTCTGTTTTGCTGAGAAAAATGGTTTGCTGGAAGAAGGAAACTGTCTTTGGTAGTTTACGTTACCGCTATTTTGGGAATAACCAGGTTGGGACATTGGTTGTGTACGGCATTCTGGAGCTATGTGTCCGGTGCGTCCACATTTATGACATTTTATAATTTGTGGTAAAGGTTTCCTAATCGGTTGAGGAGGTTTCGGAGAATTTGGTTTGTTTATTTTTTGGTTTTCAAAATAGGAGAGCTGTAATTTTGCTTCTAATGCGGGAGTGGGCCTCTAAAAGGTCTCCCGGGTTTCCTGCACGAATGATTTGGCCTAGACGAGGTTCTAGTCCAGTTAAAAGCGTATTTAAACTCATTGTCTCAATTAATCTGCTTTGTGCAGCTTTTTGATCATTAGTGAGGTTAGAAGCTTTTTGAATACTCGAAAGCATTTTTGCATTTAAAACTTGTAACCGATTATAAAATGTAAGGGCGGACTCGCCGGGAACTTGACGGAGTCTTTGAAGATCCTGTATAAGAGACGATAAGTCCCTTGAGTCGCCAAAATGGAGATTTAAAAGTTGTTTAATTTCGGTATATGTTCCTGGATTTCTCGAATTTACTAATTGTGCAGCTCTTCCTTTAAGTTTATTTTTTATGTGAATCGTTAACAAGAGTCTTTGATCCGCTGTTGCCATTTTATAGGCACAATCGCACGCGTTTAAAAAGGTACCTAAGGAGATTTGATCGCCTTCAAATTCAGGCACTATAGAAAATATTTCGGATAGCCTGTAAGGCTCGATTTCTACTTCAGCACTTTGTGTTGTTTGCTGTGCAGCTGGTTGGATTTGTTGAGAACGTGTTTCGGGCATTTTGTTAATTGCTTTAAATTTTTATAAGAATACCAATTAAAATTCTTTTTGAAAATAAAAACACAAAATATTAGGCTATTTTTCAAATTACAAAATTGGTAAATAAAGGTTTAGCTTTTCTTCAAATTCAGGGTAGAATATACGAAAATTAAAATCAGGGATAGAAAGTTACGTATAGACAATCAAACAGTAAAATAAAATAAAATACAACACTTAAAACGGGATAATTCAATGTCACTTACGTAAACAGGAGCATTGGTCGTCTTGTTCTCTTAGGACTGTCAGGGGTTTCACCAGGTGTTCCTTCCGCAGCTATCTTTGAGTGAGGACGCCTTGATATGATTCTTTTCTTCGTTAAGGGATTTGCGATCCGCCGTCAACAGTTAGGTCTTCCTTGTTCTGCCGACGTTAGACGAATCCTACCGACTGCGCCAATTTGTTACACTTTTATTTCAAAAATTCACTTTTTAAAAATATTATTTATTCACTTAAAAATACTTTGTATAATTGTAAAACTTAAACCGTATAATTTGAAACTTAAACTGACATAATAACAGTATCTGATATGAACTAACTAATATTTACAATTGGTGCTTAATTTATATGTTTTGAAATGATGAGGCAGCACCTTCAAGCTGTGAGAAGTGCAACTCGAAAATACTGCTTGCAATGCATTCCTTGAAATGTTGAAATCGCCATATCCGTTCCCATGCGACTGAAGGTCAATGAATACACGTGGCTATAACGGATATAACATATATATATATATATATATATATATATATATATATATATATATATATATATATATATATATATATATATATATATATATATATATATATATATATATATATATATATATATATATATATATATATATATATATATATATATATATATATATATATATATATATATATATATATATATATATATATATATATATATATATATATATATATATATATATATATATATATATATAAATGTGTGTGTGTCCGCGACATTTTCTACAGCTACTTAACAGATTTTAGTAAGGTTCTAATCATGTTATCTAGCAAGTTGCCAGGATGGAATTCAAAACCATTTAGTTGAATGTATGTAAGATGTCAACATTTTTTACCGTAGAATGTGAATGTAGTAAAATGTGAACATTTTTAAAAGCCGTTGTTATAGTTAAGAAAATAGTGCACAATATACAAATATTCGTTCGTATCTGTTTGATCATAACAATTCAAAACAAATTTATTTGAATAATTATTGAAATAAAAAATGTAAAAAAATATAAAAAGAAAACAAAAACAAAGAAAATATTTTTTTTAATAAAAAATAACAATAAGAAATAAATATTTCTTGAGGTATCAGGGCGTACTATATCTTTAAAAAGTATGAATTCTAAAGCAAAGCCACTAATGTTAAATCCATCGCTTTTTTAGTACCTGGTATTTAATCTAATAGTAGTTTGATATCGATTTCAGAAAGCAAAATCTTAATGTTTAAAATGTTTTTTACTTTTCGATGCTATTTTGAAGGCAATTTTATTTTTTTCAAAAAATTTTTATTTTATTATTTCCGATACGAACCTACCAAATGTGCTTATATTTATCGACGCGATAGGCACTTGTTTCAATACATTGCCTTTGGAATCCAACACAAGTATAGATTTGTACTCTTTGCGATCAACAGGACAAGTCTTCCTATTTTTTGACCATTCCTCCAAACAGCTTAAGCAAAAGGTGTGATGGCTGCAGGTGTCGGGAATTGCTTGAGTTTGAAGTTTCAGTTCTTTTAGACATATGGGACATTTTTCAGAATTTTCAGAATCTGAACTTGATGAACTTTCTCGTTTTGATGACGAAGCGTCATTTTCTAAAATAAAAAAAGAATTCAATGAAAATTATGTTATATAACCCAATAACACTTTAATTTGAAAATATTCGGTCCAGAACTTATACAAACTTTTATTTTGATATTTTGATACCCTTAGCATATTCTGTATATATATATATATATATATATATATATATATATATATATATATATATATATATATATATAGTTAATAATAATTCGATCAGTGGGTTATATTTTTTTAGGAAGTGAAAGATAAATTCTAAATTTGTATTATTTTAGTATTCCTTGAGTACCCTAGCGGTGCACTAAGGAGAGATTTTACAAAATTCCATCCGTAAAGGGGGTGATAAAGTTTATATGGAGCAAAACAACTTTTTTAGGTTACGATGACTTTGTAAATGTAGTCTTCAAAATAAATAAAATACACGGGTTTCATTATCTTTGAAAATGCATGTTCTAAGGGGTGAACGGGGATGGCAAAATAGTAACGTAACGACAAACAACGCACACACGGTCCACAACGTGGACCTGGAGATCTGAAATTTAAATATTCCTTGAGTACCCTAGGGGTGCACTAAGGAGGGTTTTTTACAAAATTCCATCTGCAAAGGGGTGAAAAGGGTGGTAAAATTTGTATGAAGACGAAAAGTTATGATGATGCAATTTGTAAAAATAGTCAATAGTAAAAATAAAATAACACCTCTTCATTATTTTTATAAACTTTTTTCTAGGGGGTGGCAAAATAATCCCGTGACTGACGCACAACTTAAATCGGTAGACGTAGAGATTTGAAATTTGGAGAAAATATTTCTTAAATACCCTAGAGGTGCACTAAGGATGGATTTTACCAAATTCCATCCGTAATGGGGTGGTAAATTTGTATGACGAACTTTTTGTTAAGTTAGGATTATGGCACCTCGTAAATATAGTCTTCAAAAGAAATAAAATAATACGTCTTTCATTATTTTTTAAAATTGATAAATGATTGATTGATGAATGAATAAACACTGACTGACTAAACCGATAGCTCTAGGGATTTGATTTTTTTACAAAATTCCATCCGTAAAGGGGTGGTGAGGTTATTAAAAAATTAAGTAACAATGATGACACTTTGTAATTATAGTTTTCAAAAGAACTAAAATAAGATGTGTTTCATTATTTTTGAAAATTCATTTTCTAAGGGGGTGAACGGGGGTGGCAAAGTTTGTATGGAGATATATTAGTTTTATCGTATCGATCTAAAACTTGCCAAGCGTATGTAAATCGCATGACAATACAATAATTTGGTACCATCGAGCTAATCTGATCATGGCAAAAGTATATTTTGTAGTTTTTTAAATCACAACTTATTCAGCGGGCCTTTTAGTTTTCGGTCCGCCCGTGAATCAGTCTTTTCTAGTATATTGAAATATTAGCAAAATTTGTATTTATTATTATTTATTTGTATACACTTTAATGACAGTTTATTGACAAACCTGCTTTTTTAAAACACAATATTTCTATTATCTCATAATTTACGCGTACAAGATCACGGGCAAAAGCTGGTATTATATACGCCCATGAAGTACAGATGGTTGACAAACAAAAAATAATAAGGTTTTCTCTATCCACTTTTCTGTGTGTTGTTGCACCAGTGTAGTATGTTCAATATTATTAAAAAATTCTGACGGAGTTTCTAAAAATAGCACAAAGTAAGAAGTAAATGTGTTTCGTTTGTTGTAATCTCTTTGCCAGTTGCAAATGCACTAAATTGTCTGCAATATGTTTTGCTCTAAACCGACTTAACTTAGAACAAAAGGGCTTTCATCTATATATCTTAGTTTTTGATAATCTTATTCATCGACGCCAGCCTTTGATTTAATAAAAAAAAACATAATTCTGGTCAGTTTTGGCAACTACGGGTTAAAGTTGATGTTAGATAGATATATTACAACAAAATAAGGTTGAAACGGGTAAAACGCTTTACTTTTTATTTTATTCTTAAAATTAAATCATAAATGCATTCCAGGATCTAAAAACAAAGATATATTAAAATCTTTTAGGCAATTTAAGTGTATTTAAATAAACGCTTATTTGGATGGGGTGTTACTAATTTTACATAGAGTGCACCTGAACTCTCATCTACTATTTGTTGTGGAAAAAAAACCAGCAATATACTGAAAGATCAATAATAAAAAAATCGGAAAATTTCCTCTACCTGGAATTTGTAATGAATTTTTTATAATGAAGACACGCCCAAATTAATTTAGTCACACATGTACTGTTTTTCTTCAAATATTTTTATTGGGCGCCATTTTGTTCCACCACATTAAATTCGTATCAATATTGTACCAGTTTTTACCTACACCACACTTGATTTTAGGGCATAATTTAAAATAAATTGAATAGATAGTTTTTAATGATTTTTTAAAATTTTCATTAAATAAAAAATTGCAAAATTTAAAATCAATTGAAAGACAAGATTTTTTAGTTTTTACATTTTATTTAACCCCCATTTTGTGCCGCCATCTTGAATTCGTACCACAATTTTAACACTTTATTTTTATAACACACTTAATTTTTGCACAAAATTTGAAATCAATCTAACAAGTAGTTTTTTCAGGATGTTTATTAAAATATTTTATTAGGGCGCCTGTAACCAAAATGTTACCAGTTCTGTCCTATGTAATACTTGTTTTTTTGCGAAATTTGAGGTAAATTGTCTAATTACTTTTTTAGTAATAATTTTTTTAATGTTTCAATAGGCCGCCATTTTATTCGGTCCTATTCAATTTTTACCAAAATTTCGTTATATTAATATTTTAATTAATAAATATTAGTCAATCAGGTAAGTAGTTGTTTAACTATCAGACAGACAGACATACCATAATTTTACCAGCTCATTTCTATATAACGCTTAATTTTTGCACAAAATTTCAAATCAATCTAAAGATATTTTTTTTAAAGATTCATACCAAAATTTCACTAATTCATTTTTACGTAATATTTGATTTTTGTGCAAAATTTGAGGTAAATTGGATAAGTAGTTTTTTAGCAATCATATTTTAAACATTACATTAGGCCGCCACCGTACAGTGTACCGTATTTTGCTGTTACACCGTACTTTTATCAATATAAACTCGTACATTTCTATTTCTATTCGTTAAAATAAATTAATACTCAGGTAAATGCATACATAGAAAAACACGTGATAATATTTTTACAGAGTATTATTAAATTCAGAATTCAGCGTATCGGAATTCTATCTAACAGCGCTTTTCTAAGAAAATATAAAAGCGGATAAGTTAGGATAGTAAATTTTGTATATATAGAAAATACTTTGTAGATTAAAAAACTCGTACCATCGGCAACCCTGTTCCCAAATGACCCAGTGACCAAAATTTGAGGTCAATCGGATAAGTAGTTTTTTAGATATACCGCGAACAGACCGACGGAATTGTGAAGACATGTTTTTTGGCAACGTGGAGATCTGAAAAAATCTCGGATTGCGTTTTTTTTACGATAACAATCCTTCCATCTTATGAGACAAGTAAAAAAAATATAAATAACATCTGTAATTTACGAAAGTTTCTGCTAATGACAAAATTCTTGGAAACCTATTCAAATTATGACCTGGCTTTTGTCTGCAGCTATCTTTATTATCTGAGAATAAACTTACATTATTAGTAACTCAGATTGTTCTGAAAATACTGAAGTAAGCGCCCATTAAAGTGTAGAGATAAAAAATAAATGTAAGTCAATCCATAACAGGTCTCTGTTTCAATGTGAATCATTGTCACCTTTAAACAAAGGTTAAAAATCTACTCTTTTTTAATGTTATTATCTATTTCTAATGATTGTTTCAATAAATAACATGTATCGAGCGGATCATCTTTCGTTCACCTGAAATCAGTTATAAAGAAACCAACTAGTTTTATATCTTCTAGAAGCTTCTCTTAATAGCGGAAAATACGACGTTTTCTGCGGGAATGCATAATTTTCATTTTTCACACTTTAGAATACCGGAAATCATATGAAAACTGTGCTTTGCTTGTCACTCCAAACATAAAAATGCCTAAATATTTCTGTGGAAATTTTTTATTTCCATATTCCGAGGAAATTCTTTTCACTTTATAATGCCTGAAAACAGTTACATGCTTGCCACTCCAAAAATTTTTCTGAACATAAAAAGGGAAAAATATTTCTACGGAAATTTTTTATTCTCATATTCCGTGAAGAAAATTCTTTAGAATACCTGAAATCATAAAAAAATTGCTCTGATTTACATTTTGAACATTTTTCTTAACATAAAAATGCTAAAATATTTCTGCGGAAATTTGTTAATTTCATTTTCCGAGGAAATTTCTATACTTTGGAATACCTGAAATCAGTTACATGGATATTTTGCTTTGTTTGCTATTCCAAACACTTTTCTGAACTTAAAACTGTCTTTGCGGAAAACTTTCGAGCCTATATTAAAACTAGGATTTTTTAACAAACATTACTGCGGTTAAATGGATCTATCTCGTTAGATGCTATGGTAGCTTAGGTTCGTCGATAAAACTATCATTAAAGCCATGAACCATCGTTTAAGTTATAAAATCCCATTCATTTTTTAAGCTCTACATTCAGAAGGTTTTATCGACATAAAAAAAAATGTGCTGTGAACATATATTTCAGTGAAGCAAAAGCTTAAAAATTGAGAGTTTCCGTAGAGAAATTTTTTAATTTACAGGCGGCTTTATATAAACTAAAAAAAATATTTCGTGGATATATAACATTTCAGCTAATGTTTACAAAATCTCCTCGGAAAATGGAAATGACGTATTTCCGTGGGAACATTTTTGTATTTTTACGTTCAGAAAACTATGTAGAACGCAAAGCAAAACAAAGTTTCCATGTAACAGGTTTTAACTATTCTAAAGTGTAGAAAATGAATGATGAAAAAAATTTCGACAGGAAAAGTTGTATTTCTTGTTGTTAAGGAGAGCTTCTAGAAGGCAATGAGAGTAGATTTTTTTTGTAACTTTTTTTTCGGGTATTCTAAGGTGTACAAAATTTCCACGAAATGAAAATGACAAATTTCCGCAGGAACATTTTAGTGTTTGGCATGAGATGCAAAGCAAATTTTTCGTGTAACTGATTTCAGGTATTCTAAAGGCCGTTTTACATGCTGCTATTCTTTCGTGCAAGTTGCAATAGTCTTGAACAAAAGCATGCGCAGTGGCAAGACATTTGTACCTTTTGTCAAACTGCGCATGCCTTTGTTCAAGACTATTGCATATTGCAAAGAAAAATTGCAGCATGTAAAACGGCCTTAAAGTGTGGAAAATGGAAATGATATATTTTCGCAGGAAAATTTTTATTTCCCATTGTTAAGGAGGGATTTTAGAAGGCAATGAACATTTTTTTTGTTTTAAATAACCCATTTCAGGGGAACAAAAGTTGCCCCGTATCTATCTACCCACAAAAAGTTTATCATAGATGAAGAAAATATTACAAAGACCGACAAGAAAAATGTTATCCACTTATGTTATCAAATATAACCTTTAAATAGTTTTTGAGGTATTTTTAGAGACACATTTTTTCTAACATACTAATCTTTATATCTATACCTAACTACAGATAAACATTAATAATAGGCGCTATATTCAACATAGATTTAAGACAATATATGCCTTAACCCCAATGAACAGTTCGGAAACATAAATAAATAAATATAAAGCTGGTAAGCTGGCATAAGAAAAATAAACGAAATATGAATAAAAAATATATAATACGATATCGTGGTTCAGTTACATAAGAAATGCATTATTACTTAAGCATCATTATTTCCAAAGCTTTAACAAAAATATAGGCGAGTATTTACAGTTTTTGGCATGCGATAAGGCAACTTTGAAAGTTCTACTACCGCGTTATTAAACACTTACCAGAACCACTGCTAATATTCGAGTATCTGGCATGATGTTCCAACCGAGCAATTTTTCTAAGCTCGGATGACTCTCTTGTTTCAGAATCATCAGAATTACTATCCAGAGAACTACATGACGTGGTGGTTGTTTCGGAAACCTTTCTCTTACGCTCGGCTTGGCAGTCGCTGGCATTCATTTTATCGTGTAAAGGTGTATTTAAATTTGTCATACTTGATGTCAATGTTACTATTTTGACAGAGAGACAGACATCTGTCGTCCAAGGTAGGGAGACTATTATATCACCATAATAAACACCTTTCAGCTTCGAATAGTTTTATGCACCGAAAAACCATAAATTATCAATAAAATAAAAATTATAAAACTAAAGAATTCTTTTTAACTTTTCGGGTTTCACATTTTTAAATGCCTGAGAATTTAAATTAAATTAAGCGATCAAGTATGCAAGTTTCAATACAATTAGACATCGTCTTCGTATTATGAAAAAGAACTTAATTACATAGATGGAATTTGCTCAAAAGAGGTTATGAAGAACGGATGATAAAGAAGATACGAAAGAACCATATATTTTCTAAACGATCTCTCGTTTTCTTAAGCATTCGTTGCAGCCAATCAACAACTTGCTGAATAAATAAATGATTCCTTGAAGGTTTCTATGAGTTTGCAAGCCCTCTTAATGTAAATGATCAAGCTATAGAAAACCATACCCACTACTAACTGCTCTCGTCAAAAGCGACATCAGGATGCAAGTCCGGTGGTGACCCACAAAGAGGTTAGAAAGGTTTTCGAAGGAACCATGAACTTTGCAGCACCCGGTCCGGGTAGAGTCAACAACCTCTGGTGGAAAAAAAATCCGTATTACCCATCAACAACTGGCAAGGATATTTTAGTTTTGGCTATATGGAAGTCAACCAATCCCTTAGTGTACAACTTGTTTGCTCTATTCTAGTAGTGAGGGCAGTCAAACCGGCAATTGATAATGTAAGAGCCTGCAAGGAAATCTTAGTTATTGATACGTGAATCACACAAGATTTGATCTAATTTAACCTGACCTTCCACACAACATCGCATACATTACTATTGCACTTACTACACAGAGCCTATTGTGTTTAAGAGATGAGTCTTCCAGAGTGATTCTCGATGCTGTCCTGCATTCCATATAATTGAACTTACTGTTTATATGGATGTCCTCAAGTTCTATGTAAAAGTAGTGTAAGAATATATCAAAGACGTTGTTATGAAATTTGGGGTAGACAAATGTTCAGTTTTTCAGCTTACTAAAACTAGACACACTGGCCAACCAGAGAATGAGCATATAACAGGCGGGAACATTCTTCAGCATTTAGAGTTGGACGAAAACCACACATAACTGGACTAAAATTGAATGATTGAGACGAACAACTTTGGAGGTACTCACCGCTCATCGGTCTCACGTATCAATCACGACGTGCATATTTCAAATGAGGCGTTCTCACAGAGATCGAGCTCCCTGTTTCAAGAATCGGGCTGCGGAAAAGAATAGGTCTTTTTAGCTTAGATTACATGCACAATAGGAGATTGTTAAGCTTTGCTTGTAAAACTGCTAATAGTACCGATCCAATTACAGCTAGCTCGTGATCAGAAGTCTGTTGATACAGGCATAATATCAGTCAGGTACATTAACAGAGCTGTGAAAGGCTCTACGAATTTTCTTACAAGACTGGAATCTCGAGCTGAGAAATATCACTTTAAGAAAGCCGTACAACAGCTACTTTTCAACGATTATGTCAGCAACCACCAGCATGGTGCATTTTAAAAGAAAATCCAATCGATAGACTTTTCCCGAAGGCTTACCTACGCCTTCCTGAGATCTGTTGGCCTAAAATCTAAAACTGAAGGATTTTTGCTAGCCTGTCAAGAAAGCACTAATAACATTAGTATATAGTACCCAATTCTTAGAGGCCCCTAACACGAGATGCACGGCATGCCAAAAGCATGCCAGCACCTTATGTATTTATAAGGAAAACGCTGTTCTTCGGGCACTCTCCTACCTCCTTAGATATCACTACGGTATAGACAAAACGCCGGTATTACTGATATCGAAAACGATAGTCGCTGTATTTACTGAAATTTTGCTGGACAAACGAACAATGTTTGTAATCGAATTTTCGGCCCCAGCAAAAACCAATATTTTTGTTAAGGGGCAAGATGAGCATTCCAATTAACTGGAACTGCTTGACGAACTTCGTAGAATATCGCTTTCAAATGGTGGTTCAAATTATGTTTCTCATAGTCAGACAGAGGATTAACTACTGTTAACGAAGTAATATAATTTCGTCTCATCTATTCGTGACTGCGACTAGCGCTGACCTGTTTCTGATATGCCGGAATCCCAAACTCAAGCATTCAAACACGAAGCCACCTTGAATTTTATTTTTAGCCTCGAAAAACAATTAAGTGCAACAATGACAGGTAAACATTGAAAATTGTGTGAGGCTTTTTTAGTCTCAGCAACAGTTGCGCAAAGGGTTGTTACTAAAATGATGCCAGGCTTTACATTTAAAACATCGGGAACTGTGTTAACACAAAAGTTACAAATATTTACATGTATAAATTAACTTACTATTTAGTTATAATCTTTAGATTTATACAGTTTAATAATGTCCTCTATAATAATGATAGGTCTGTGAGACTAACTACACAAGGCGACCTTTCCCTTCACGGTGGACGGACCACAAAAAACGGGGTGCAGCTGCGGGTTTGCCCCAAGGTAGCACTTTATATTTAATTATTTTCAGGTTGCCTGTACAGGTCAGGATATCTGTCAGTTTTGTCATATGCACGCTGAAAAGCTCTCAAGTATACCCTGATATGCACATACATACATGCTTTATATATAGTTAAGCTTAATTTAGGGCGACTTACTCTATCCTTTATAGTTCTGCCCACAATGGTTCTGTCTTTATAGTACGGTTCACAGATCTGAAGCCGTGATGATGAAAAAAAAAGGTTCTATTTATAACAAATACAATAATGTGAAATAAAACATCATATTTATTTTATTTATTATTTCATAGAATCATGTTACACATACATTTTAGAAATATATAATTACAAGGTAGCGATTTAAAGAAAATGGTTTAGAAACTGCACATATTGCGGGAAATATTTTAAGCACTGTGGAATTTTTTAAAACGAAACATTAACAACTATATTCACTAATGAGGTTTGAATTTACATCAGGTCTCACTTGCCAGTTAATTATATTTTTAAGATGTACATATGCATTAATGGAACAAATAATGTTGCAAATCTTTATAATTACAAAATATGACAGTGACAAGCAAAACATTACTGAAAGTTTTAATTGCCTTCGAAATTAAATCTAGTCTAACTGTTAAACCTTTTTAGTAAATCTGTGAGTAAATGACAAATTCCAACGCCACCTACAGCCTTGTTAAATAAAAATTCCCAGTATTAACATACGTAATGTATTTATATTAACTATGTATTAATTAGACGCTAAAGTCCCTTAACGTTTCTTCATAAATTAGTACTCACTAATATATGCTATTGCATAAGCAAACAAAAAATAAATATTTATACACAGCGAAATATCTGAATTAGCCAAGTTTACTGTTGATTACTTGATCCACGGCTCTTATTTGAGGTGTGTTTTGGTGCATATGTCTTCGCCCGAACGTCCATTAGGGAATTTAGTTTTAGGTCTCCATGGAAACTCGAAACTGGAGCATTGTATTTGGTATTGTATCGGGTTAATGTTAATTATCAACGAAGCCACAATTAACTAAGTTGGCGCATTGTCCAGTCAATTACGTAGAGTGACAGTCATCGAGTACAGAAAATGAACAGACTGAATGTTTACCTAACGACATGGTAAATGGCTTTTATATATTAAGCATTTTGGTTTTTATTAGCTCATATAATTTTATTACGGTCGTCATATTGGATTATACATTTTCATATCGTTTTTCTAATTACAAAAAGATTAGATGATATATTGACCTATCAATTTTCAGTAATTGTTGGTGACACAAGCCTTATTAAATATAATAGTCTTCTGTTTTTGTCACCTTAAATTTCTAGTGTGGAACTAGCTCCAAAATAAACCCTTCTTTAAAAAAATGTGAGTTATATTAGTATAAGAGAAAAATTCTCTAAATATTTCTTTGATTAAAATATTATGTATCTCCAGGGTCGTTTTTAAAAGCGTGGTTTAAACGGCAAATTTTGATAAGCCTGCCATTTGCCATTGTAAAACGGTTTTCAAGTTTATAAACAAGTTATATGTTAGAAGAAAATTACCCGACATATGAGAGTTAAGGACTTTTTTTATATCGGTAAATAAAACATATCTATAGATCAGTCATATATCGAATAACACTAAGTAGTCTTTAATCGAAGAACCAACTGGAGTAATAATGTGAAACTGTCCAAGAAAAACCTGTAAGTCAAAAATCAAACAATTAACAAAAATTTGTTTTTCTGTTGCAAATTGGTTAATAATTTCATTACAGCTCAACTTTTTGAGGCTTAAACCTTTTATATGCAATATAGAAAGAGCATCACTGTTAAGGTTCAGCTCCCACAGAGGATAGTAGTGCAACATTATAGATTAAATAGGTCCGCTCTGGGTGGCGTCGGGTCCCTTTTTCGAGGTCCGAGCCAAGGGGGAACTGCACGCAGTATTATGGATCATTTGCAAGCCTTCCGCCGCTGCAATATTATGTTAAAGCTGTAAGAGATATTATTAGCTTCAATGTGATTTAATTAGGGAAATATGTATAGTTGGGCGCTAAACACAATTTTTTATGTGAAAATTAAAACTAGAATTATAAAATAGAAGTAGTTTTGTCCATTTTCGACCATTTTTTGACCACTTTTTGGAGCAAATGCCGTCGCATATAATATTTTTATCCACAAAATGGCGCTTTACCGCCTTGAAGTGATCTTTTGTCTACGTAACTGCAAAATTTGAAATGGTAAATCGTACTCATGTCTTTGTATTTCTGCAGCGCGTGAACCCTTTTGAACCCATTTTTAACCAAAATGTAATTTAAATTGCCTATACATAACACATTTTTTTGAAGTCGGACGCGCAGGAGGTTTTTTCTAATACGTAGGTACCATTTCATTTTACTTTGAACTTGACTAGACCTTGTCGCTGATTTTTCACTTTTTGCGTGCACTTCTCCCTTAACTGGAATAAATTAGATATTTTGAAAACCGTTCATAATTCCGAGGAACTGTTTTTCTATCAAATGGATTATTGGTTATATATATATATATATATATATCTATATATATATATATATATATATATATATATATATATATATATATATATATATATATATATATAATATATAAAACAAAATTAATATTATACATAGTACGCACCTTGGAAACAGGTTAGTTTTACGAATGTTTTGAGATAGCACTAATTTCGACAGGTCTGGAATTCGGGTAGATAAAAACGAGACAATTTTTTTTTATAATTACTTAGATTTTTATATAGCAATATAAATCGGTATAGCAATAAAAATCTAAGTAAATATAAAAAAAAAGAAAAAATTGTCACTTTGTACTTCTCACATGAGTGCTATCTTAACCATTCGTATGCCCAAGGAAATTATAATATTAATTTTGCGTTAAATGTATTTTTGTTTTTATATCATTGTTTAATTTATATATATATGATTGAATTAGGGTTATACTTCTCAATGAGTTAACCTATGCCCAAGGAAATTATATATATATATATATATATATATATATATATATATATATATATATATATATATATATATATATATATATATATATATATATATATATATATATATATATATATATATATATATATATATATATATATATATATATATATATTGGGCAAACACAACAATATTTACAGTCACGAATGTAGGCCCATAAGGCCGACAAAAACAAACCAAGCTTCATTATCAAAACACGCACAAGAAAATAATCACACTTTCGATTTTGACCAAACAAAAATTTTAAAATCAGAATTACATAAAAAGAAAAGGGAAATTTACGAGTCGATAGAAATAAAAAAAATACTGACAAAAAAGATATAGATCTGTTAAATAAAGTGTACTACGACATAATATAACTACGGTAAGCGCCACCCGTCCTTTCTATTCCAACGAACGGTTATTTTGTTAAAAATAATAAAATTTAAATCAGTGTACGTGATATCGCCAAAGAGCGAGTTGCAAACAGTATGTTGTTCTTGTTATTATATTTTGAGTAGTTCGTAAAATATGTGAAATTTGTTCCTTATAAAATTTTGTAATTATAATGGATTACTTTCATGGTAAGTCAAAAGAAATACGAGTTTTTATTGTAAAGTGTTGATATTCTATTTTAGCTTTTAGGATGAACTTTTTGATAAAGGCAAGGGTGTGACATCACTAATACCTAAGTCACAAGTAGTTTTTTTTTTCGGACGGATAATATATAGTATGATTTATGTCCTCTACCTGAATTCAACTGTTTCTAAAAAAATGACGTCTTAAATTATTATTTCGAGCCACTTAAAGCCCTCTATTGGCCAAACTGGTTAACTTTCTGAAGTCAGTTGGAGTGCATTAAGTACTCAAGGTCAAAATTCTACACTACGGTTCAAACCGGAAGTGGTGTCGAATTTTGACATTTCCGACTAAACAGGGAAATAATAGATTTAAAAAGCTAGACAGGGAAGTGAAAGTTATTTCATTCTAAGTTTAACCGTTTAGGTATAGGACACGTGAGATAAAATGTTTTCAGTGAGTAACAAAGTAAAGAAAGAATAATTACACGTATTTCACCAAACAATTAGACATTATAAGATCTGAAAACCACTATAACATGTAAGAAAAAAAAATATGACAAGCACAACCACTGAGTGTTTGTTATTTAAATTTTACACCCCCTAGCCTGAGTAAATACTGCCTTGTCTTACTGGGTGGGGCCATGTTGACCGTGACCCCCTCCCCCCAGTTGACTAATTTTCAATTGCGAATCGGCATATTATTCGGTAAGTCTTGCACCACAAACTTTAAGTTTTGCACCCCTTCTATAGGCACTCTACAAATACCTGAAATTTGAATTTGAAAAAATGTATGTTTGCGACTCACCATATTATTCGGGAGTTTTGCACTACACAAAGTTTAAGCTTTGCACTTCTCCTATAGGTACTCTACTAATACGTGAAATTGGAAACTTAGCCCCCTACTAGCTTTAGGTATTTGTAGAGTGTCCAAAGAGGGGGTGCAAATGTAAATTTATCAAGTGGGGGTGAGGGCTATGTTTCAAATTTCTGGTATTTGTAGAGTACCTATAAAGAAGTGCAAATCTTAAATTTTGTGGTGCAAAACTCCCGAATAATATGCTGTGTCGCAAACATTATGTAATATGTTAAATGGTGGGGGACTACGTTGCAAGTTTTAGCTATTTGTAAAGTGTCTAAGGAAGGGTTGCAAAACTTAAAATTTGTGGTGCAAAACTCACCGAATAGTGGGTGTGGGGCAAGATTTCAAATTTCAAGTATTTGTAGAGTGCCTATAGAGGGGGTGCAAAGCTTAAACTTTGTAGTGCAAAACTCACCGAATAATATGATGGGTCGCAAATGTAAATTTGTGTGGGGGAGGGGGCTGGGTTTCAAATTTCAGGTATTGGTACAGTCCCTATAGAAGTAGTGCTAAACTTAAAATGTGTGGTGCAAAAATCAGTATATGCCGATTCGCAATTGAAAATTAGTCAACTGGGGGGGGGGCGATACGGTCCACATGGCCCCACCAATTAAGACAAGGCACTATTTATTCAGGAGAGGGGGTGCAGAATTTAAATTTTAGGGTGCAAAACGGTGCAAAAAGAGTGCAAAAGATCCTTAAAATGGGGGGGCTATAAATGTGCTTAAGGATAAAGTGGTAAAATTTTTGTATAAAGCCAGTAGCTCGTAAAATCTGTGTACGGGTCCTCTATGGCAAAAGAAAATGGGGCCAAATAAAATGTTTAAATGTTCCTAAAATTCGGTTCCCTGGAATAAAAACCTTTTTTTTTTGTTTTTTACTATTTTTCTATACAGGGTACACCGCCGGAAACTATATCGATCTATTATGCAAAAACGGTAATTGGAAAAAATCTGACAATTTGGCACTATACTATTATCAATAGAGGTCATCCGTCTAAAATATTTTCAAGAACTTTTGGTTATACCGGAAGTATATGTTATATTGCTTATTTTAAATGGAACAATCTGTGTATTATTTTAATTTAGGATTCTACGTAAAATTCTAGACATATTTCATGCATAATTAATTAAGTATTGCAAATTAAACATGTTAATATACCTGCTTCTTCTTCTTTCTTCCTACGCTATGACGGCGTAAGAACAAAACTTATCAATAATCATATCGGGACGCTTCAATTATACCCACGAGGATTATTTAATGTTTGTTTGATGAATTGTCATGTCCAGGATTTTTGTTGTTTTTCTCTATTTCTGTTATAAAATTAAGTCTTGGGTTATAACTACTGAAATATTAAATATATAGGTTATTTTGTCTTGTGAGATTGCAAGAAGACAATCGTCTACGTATCTATTGAAGAAGGGGAGGACAAAGTTTAGTTTGTTAATTATTGTTGTTTCTAAGTCTTCAAGCACAAGTTGGGCGACAACGCTTGAATTAGACGAACCCATTGCACATTCTTCTATTGGTCTGTAAAATTTGTGATATAAGAAATATGTAGAAATTAAAGTCAACTTTACTTCCTTTAAAAGTTCATAGGGTGATGTATCGGTGTATGATTTGATACAATTCCACTGTTTTTTATTTTAGGGTCTAAGATAAAGAAAAAATTGAAAAAACATATCCAAACAAAACGTTAAAGAAATCTACATAGGAGACACAGTCATTAGACTCAAATTACTGTTAGACATTACGTTAAAAATTGCAAAACTAAAGAATTAAAGAATATTTCTGTTAAGATGCAAGTATGAATGTGTAACGCCAATATTTTATTAACGTTAAATACCTCAATTTTGCATGTAAATTTTTACAACGAAAATTTGAGGAAACTATTTCAAATAAAATTAAAATCGATACGCTGAAACTACTTATCACAGATACAACAAAAACAATAAAGAACTTGTATAATAAGAAAAATGAGATTAACGAATTTTTATTGTTTGATGAATATACAGCTAACATCGTGAAATATAATGAAAAAATATTTAAGAAAATTAAACAAAAAAATATAATTAATAATAATGGTCTATTAAAAAAACCAACAACCAGAAATCAACCTGAGTGAAAATTTAACCGACATACAAATACCAGAAAACATTTTAGAAACTCTTAGTAATTTTGCAATTCCTTTTGACAAAACCGATCAACTACCAATACCGGAAATAATGACCTATATTGAATATTCCATATCGAATTTTATGGTGGACGCAAAGCGCGAAATTAGATCGAAGTACTGCAACATTATCAAGAATCATAAAAATGTTGTTAGAACGATTTGCTCTTAAAAAAAACTTCTGGCTAACACAAAAAAAAAACTAAGACTTTTTTAACATAAAAATCAGCCTTAAAATTAATCAGATAAATCAAATAAAACTTAAAATCAGATGATACTGTACAAAAAGTAATAAAAAAACAGCGAAATTATATCAAATCATACACCGATATATCACCCCACGAATTTTTAGAGGGATGAAATTTGACTTCAAATTCTACATATTTCTTATATAATAACAAATTTTACAAACAAATAGAACGATGCGCAATGGGTTCATCTATTTCAAGCGTTGTCGCCCAACTAAGACTTAGAAACAACAATAATTACCAAACTAAACTTTGCCCTCCCCTTCTTCTATAAATATAAATCCCGCAAGACAAAATAACCTATATACTTAATATGTTTAATAGTTATCACCCAAGACTTAATTTTACAATAGAAAAACAACAAAATTATCTTCCTGGACATGACGATTCATCATAAAAAAAATCTGATCCAGATTTCAGAAAGGAATCTATCAAAAAAGCAAGAGGCTTTCCATTAAAAAAATAACAACTACCCTAACCATTTAGTAAACGCTATTTTCAAAAAAAGAATAAATGCATTTTATAACTCTCATAAATACACAAACATATGCAATAAGGAATAAAATAATAAATATCTGACATTACCCTATCTACCTGTTAGAAACCCTTAAAAAAAAAATATATATATATATATATATATATATATATATATATATATATATATATATATATATATATATATATATATATATATATATATATATATATATATATATATATATATATATATATATATATATATATATATATATATATATATATATATATATATATATATATATATATATATATATATATATATATATATATATATATATATATATATATATATATATATATATATATATATATATATATATATATATATATATTATATATCAATATCATTCTTAGTTCTTTTAAACCTCTTCTATGCCCTGAATTTTTATCTAATTTTTCGTATTATTTGAGAATTGAACCAAGGTTGATAGTTTCTGCGACGCCTCCGTGTTTTTGGAACAAAAAGATCCAGGATTTTATAAATCTTAAAATAAAACATTTCACAAGTGGAATTTACGTCATTGGCGCTACACAAAAAGTCCCAGTTAATATTAGTCATATCCTAGTAAAGATTTATAAAAGAGCCTTTTTAAAGCTATAGAAAATGTTAGTGGTCTTTTGCTTATTAAATTTCTTTTCATATGCCATGCTACAATGTACTAACAGAGCTGAATGATGTACATCTTTTCAACTTTACATGAAAAAGTGCCATAGCACAAGGTCTAGCAAACCATTGTTTAAATTTTTTACAAGGCTATACTGTTTTAGACTTAAAAATTTTATAAAATTTAGGAAACAAAAGATATTATAATCTATATTCTCACCAGATAATGTGTTCTAGAAGTCGGGTAAATTAAAATGACCTAAAAATAAAATTTTCGATTCTTATAAAAAATCCAGTGCACGTATTTCTTCCAATACTTGATTATATTTATCTACACTAGTTTTAGGTGGTTATGGGAATAAAGATATACCTTCTAAATTACCCATTATATTTGAAACATTGTACAACCACAATTCTGGCTTATATACGAATTTTCTATTTCTGTGCATCCTCAGCCTCTCAATACACCGGACTGAACATGTAGCGGTGATGCCTGACACTAGCTTCTAGAGATAGGATGCACTTTTGCCTCCCGCAATGTATGTTTGTAATATGATGATTTATTATTTATGATTAATCTAATCTTTAAAGTATATTTCATTTAATTCTAGCAAATAAATATATTCAATTATTTTAGGTAAACGATATATACATGGATGTAGTTTTCATAAATATAAATATGAAGAAACACGAAGTGTATTGACTTTGGTTTAATAATTCCATATTTTTAAAATAAATCTGTTCCAATCAAGCAAAACAAAACGATAGTCTATACAAGATTTCTTTTCTTTTGATGCTCTACTTCTTATACTGTGTGTTTCTTTACCCTTTCAAAATTGAAAAAAATATAAAATATAAAATAAATACGAATTTCTTATTTGTTTAGGACTCCCATAATACCAGTGATATTTTATAAATGAATAGATATATATTTCTTGACCTCCTTTAAGAAAATATCTCTTGTAAATTTATCTATTTAACGATGATTGCACGAAGTGTATTTTAAAAACAAAAAATTTCAAAACGGCAGTTTTAAAGGCCACAAAAAAAATCGTAAATAGTTAAGCAAAGTTTTTATATTGGTCATTGTTAAGAAGATATTTAAGGTCAAACGCCGAAAAAAAATCATTTTTCCGATTTTCAGTCTAATCTGTTTTCAATCCTAGAATATGAATTTTTCCTTCTAGAAATTTTAAAAGATATGACAAGACCGTATTTTGATTCCCAAGAACCGGAACATAGAGTTATGAAATTTAGTATAGGGTAGTTATCAATAGTTATCAATAGTGCCGGATTTTAAAATAATACTTGCAACGTTGTCTGTTTTATAGTTTTTTGGAGAGAGATCTCAACTTTATTTTTCTATATGTGATTCTATAGTAGTTTTTTTGATAAACCAATATGTTAGAACCATGAAGTATAACATTTGGAAACAGCTAATCAACAACCATTATTATTGTCAACCATCTGTCATGGCATTCTGGAAGTTACTTAAATCGTTATTAAGATAAAATATTTTTTTTTGTTAAGTAAAGCTGAACGGATTAAAAGATTAATCTGTCGTGGTTACGGTTCTAAAATGAGAAGCTTTGAAGAAGTTTTGTGAATTACTTAATGCTTTATATCCAGAGAAACAAATTAAAAAATCTACAGTTTTTCGAATTATAAAACGATACCAACAAAAAATAAATGTTAATATTATACTAAAAACTGGACGACTTAAAACAGCCACTACAAATGACAACAAGATCAATCTTATTATAATAGCTTAAATAGAACTAGATGTTAAGCGTCTACAAAATTAAACATTGTTATTTTATTTATTTTTCTGCCCTGCTTACGAAGAAAGAACAAAGTTACTGTTATTAACACTCAATGTCAAATAAAAATGAAAACAAAATAATATGAAACATTGTACATTCAATTTGATGTACCATGCATAATACAAAATCGTTTATATATTCTGAGAATCTGACTAGAAACTCAAATCACCAAATCTAGCAGTTACTTAATTAGATAGCCCACCTAAATAGTTGTATATATTTTATCAGATATGTATTAAGTGAATTATTTTCAAAAATTGCTTTCTTACTTTACACTTAGAGGATGAAATAATTTATTTATTTACTTTGGCACACTTTTTACCAGTACTTCTAAAATCTTATTACAATGTAAGTGTTGTCCTATAATAAGTTACAAAGATCAGTCTTTCAAGCAAGTTAATGCATTTTATAAACCTAACTTTAACTCTGCTTCATCTTTAACTTTATTTGCATATAACATCATCATGTTACAAACATAAAATCTATACATGGCATGGCACTTCTAACTGCTAGTGCAACCAAAATTTTTCATTACTTGAATTTTAAGCGGCGGTATGCAAAGGTACATCCTATCTCTAGACGCTAGTCCCAGGCACAGTATATATATCTAACGAAGATAGATTTACTGTGTCCCAGGCATCAACACTACATGTTTAAATCGGTATATTAAGAGGCTAAGGATGCGCGGAAATAAAAAATTAGCATATAAGCAAACATTCCGTATATTAGCAAGAATTGTGGTTTTACAATATTAAAGTATCATTTAAATTGGTATACTAATTTAGCGGCAATACTTTTATTTTCCGTGTTAACGTGTCGGTGAGTATATTTTCAGAATATTAGGCTTCTGTTACATTTGTCGTGACGTTTTACCTTTTAGTATTGTAATAGAGAAAATAGTTCCATATATATATATATATATATATATATATATATATATATATATATTTATATATATATATATATATATATATATATATATATGTAGAATAGCAGAAATACATAATTTCTGCAGGTGCAAAACGGCCTACAAGAAGAATTGCTTTCGATTATGTCACAGGGTACCCTCCTGCGATCATGATTTCTGGGCTTGTACCCAGAGAGATCTGAAATAACAGATTGCTCGATATGACAAAATCGAAAACGAAACGTCTATCATACGCTAACAGTACTACATGTTAAGTGTAATACTTAGCGCCACCTATTGGGGCTCCGGTGGTTTCCGGCTGCAAACCAATAGAAATTTGGCAAAGTATGCACTAGCACCATCATGCGGAGAGTAGATACTAAAATCAATAAAAATGCGCTTGCACACACCTTTATCAAAAGTTCTTGGCCGGCAAAGATATATGTAGAATAACAGAAATACATAATTTCTGCAGGTGCAAAACGGCCTACAAGAAGAATTGCTTTCGATTATGTCACAGGGTACCCTCCTGCGATCATGATTTCTGGGCCTTTACCCTCATCAGGCAGGCTTGTACCCAGGGAGATCTGAAATAACAGCTTGCTCGATATGACAAAATCGAAAACGAAACGTCTATCATACTGGAACAGTACTACATGTTAAGTGTAACACTTAGCGTCACCTATTGGGGCTCCGGTGGTTTCCGGCTGCAAACCCATAGGAATTTGGCAAAGTATGCACTAGCACCATCATGCGGAGAGTAGATATATATGTATGTGTGTGTGTGTGTGTGTGTGTGTATTTAAACATTATAGGTTATTAAATTTACACCAAATAAAGTTAAAGAATTCCTTATTTTACCCTGTATATCCCAAAAGACGCGGACATAAATTTCTCCGATACGTTCCGTGTTCGGTCGTCCATATTTTATAAAGAATCAGGTTGTTACATTTTATGGGTATCCATTTCACATGAAACGCGCGTTGGTTTTATTACTTTATAAAGACAGAGTAGTTTTATGATGTATAATAGATAGAAAATCCACCGTATACTGCCGAAAACAAATTGATTAAGGTTATATTAGAGCACATTTCTTTATATATATATATATATATATATATATATATATATATATATATATATATATATATATATATATATATATATATATATATATATATATATATATATATATATATATATATATATATATATATATATATCGATTTTGTCATATCGAGCAATCTGTTATTTCAGATCTCTCTGGGTACAAGCCCAGAAATCATGATCGCAGGAGGGTACCCTGTGACATAATCGAAAGCAATTCTTCTTGTAGGCCGTTTTGCACCTGCAGAAATTATGTATTTCTGCTATTCTATATATATATATATATATATATATATATATATATATATATATATATATATATATATATATATATATATATATATATATGGAACTATTTTCTCTATTACAATACTAAAAGGTAAAATGTCACGACAAATGTAACAGAAAGCCTAATATTCTGAAAATATACTCACCGACACGTTAACACGGAAAATAAAAGTATTGCCGCTAAATTAGTATACCAATTTAAATGATACTTTAATATTGTAAAACCACAATTCTTGCTAATATACGGAATGTTTGCTTATATGCTAATTTTTTATTTCCGCGCATCCTTAGCCTCTTAATATACCGATTTAAACATGTAGTGTTGATGCCTGGGACACAGTAAATCTATCTTCGTTAGATATATATACTGTGCCTGGGACTAGCGTCTAGAGATAGGATGTACCTTTGCATACCGCCGCTTAAAATTCAAGTAATGAAAAATTTTGGTTGCACTGGCAGTTAGAAGTGCCATGCCATGTATAGATTTTATGTTTGTAACATGATGATGTTATATGCAAATAAAGTTAAAGATGAAGCAGAGTTAAAGTTAGGTTTATAAAATGCATTAACTTGCTTGAAAGACTGATCTTTGTAACTTATTATAGGACAACACTTACATTGTAATAAGATTTTAGAAGTACTGGTAAAAAGTGTGCCAAAGTAAATAAATAAATTATTTCATCCTCTAAGTGTAAAGTAAGAAAGCAATTTTTGAAAATAATTCACTTAATACATATCTGATAAAATATATACAACTATTTAGGTGGGCTATCTAATTAAGTAACTGCTAGATTTGGTGATTTGAGTTTCTAGTCAGATTCTCAGAATATATAAACGATTTTGTATTATGCATGGTACATCAAATTGAATGTACAATGTTTCATATTATTTTGTTTTCATTTTTATTTGCTCCATAGAATTTAGAATTTAAAACATTGAGTGTTAATAACAGTAACTTTGTTCTTTCTTCGTAAGCAGGGCAGAAAAATAAATAAAATAACAATGTTTAATTTTGTAGACGCTTAACATCTAGTTCTAATTAAGCTATTATAATAAGATTGATCTTGTTGTCATTTGTAGTGGCTGTTTTAAGTCGTCCAGTTTTTAGTATAATATTAACATTTATTTTTTGTTGGTATCGTTTTATAATTTGAAAAACTGTAGATTTTTTAATTTGTTTCTCTGGATATAAAGCATTAAGTAATTCACAAAACTTCTTCAAAGCTTCTCATTTTAGAACTGTAACCACGACAGATTAATCTTTTAATCCGTTCAGCTTTACTTAACAAAAAAAAATATTTTATCTTAATAACGATTTAAGTAACTTCCAGAATACCATGACAGATGGTTGACAATAATAATGGTTGTTGATTAGCTGTTTCCAAATGTTATACTTCATGGTTCTAACACATTGGTTTATCAAAAAAACTACTATAGAATCACATATAGAAAAATAAAGTTGAGATCTCTCTCCAAAAAACTATAAAACAGACAACGTTGCAAGTATTATTTTAAAATCCGGCACTATTGATAACTACCCTATACTAAATTTCATAACTCTATGTTGATCCGTTACCAAGATATTTAGGCGTTCCGGTTCTTGGGAATCAAAATACGGTCTTGTCATATCTTTTAAAATTTCTAGAAGGAAAAATTCATATTCTAGGATTGAAAATAGATTAGACTGAAAATCGGAAAAATGATTTTTTTTCGGCGTTTGACCTTAAATATCTTCTTAACAATGACCAATATAAAAACTTTGCTTAACTTTTATTTACGATTTTTTTTGTGGCCTTTAAAACTGCCGTTTTGAAATTTTTTGTTTTTAAAATACACTTCGTGCAATCATCGTTAAATAGATAAATTTACAAGAGATATTTTCTTAAAGGAGGTCAAGAAATATATATCTATTCATTTATAAAATATCACTGGTATTATGGGCGTCCTAAACAAATAAGAAATTCGTATTTATTTTATATTTTATATTTTTTTCAATTTTGAAAGGGTAAAGAAACACACTGTATAAGAAGTAGAGCATCAAAAGAAATAAAATCTTGTATAGACTATCATTTTGTTTTGCTTGATTGGAACAGATTTATTTTAAAAATATGGAATTATTAAACCAAAGTCAATACACTTCGTGTTTCTTCATATTTATATTTATGAAAACTACATCCATGTATATATCGTTTACCTAAAATAATTGAATATATTTATTTGCTAGAATTAAATGAAATATACTTTAAATATTACGAATAATCATAAATAATAAATCATCATATTACAAACATACATTGCGGGAGGCAAAAGTGCATCCTATCTCTAGAAGCTAGTGTCAGGCATCACCGCTACATGTTCAGTCCGGTGTATTGAGAGGCTGAGGATGCACGGAAATAGAAAATTCGTATATAAGCCAGAATTGTGGTTGTACAATGTTTCAAATATCATGGGTAATTTAGAAGGTATATCTTTATTCCCATAACCACCTAAAACTAGTGTAGATAAATATAATCAAGTATTGGAAGAAATACGTGCACTGGATTTTTTATACGAATCGAAAATTTTATTTTTAGGTAATTTTAATTTACCCGACTTCTAGAACACATTATCTGGTGAGAATATAGATTATAATATCTTTTGTTTCCTAAATTTTATAAAATTTTTAAGTCTAAAACAGTATAGCCTTGTAAAAAATTTAAACAATGGTTTGCTAGACCTTGTGCTATGGCACTTTTTCATGTAAAGTTGAAAAGATGTACATCATTCAGCTCTGTTAGTACATTGTAGCATGGCATATGAAAAGAAATTTAATATAACATTTTCTATAGCTTTAAAAAGGCTCTTTTATAAATCTTTACTAGGATATGACTAATATTAAAACGTAAATTACTGGATCTTTTTGTTCCAAAAACACGGAGGCGTCGCAGAAATATCAACCTTGGTTCAATTCTCAAATAATACGAAAAATTATATAAAAATTTAGGGCATAGAAGAGGTTTAAAAGAACTAAGAATGATATTGATATATAATATATTTATATATATATATATATATATATATATATATATATATATATATATATATATATATATATATATATATATATATATATATATATATATATATATATATATACTATACTACTTTGTGTTTATTCTATTAAAATAGGAAGCTAGGGCTAAATATATATATATAAATATATATATATATATATATATATATATATATATATATATATATATATATATATATATATATATATATATATATATATATATATATATATATATATATATATATATATATATATTAAAAGAAATTTGTTTTTTATATCTGTAAATTGCTTTTGCACAAGCTTTCGGTAATGATTAATTGAGAAGAAATTTGTTTGAGGATTTTAATTGAGGATTTTTTGAAAAAATAAAAAGGTAGAAAATTGTACTCACTGCTTTGCAATTAGTATCGATAACTTCTTGCGAAAAACAAACACACTTTGACCTTAACATTAAAATTAGATTTTACATACTGGCAGGAATTCCTGTTCTCCATATATTTTTATATTGAAATACGAAGCAAGTAAATTTCTTATGTAGGTTTTTTTGACATGTAAAGAATGTTATAGTACGTTCTGTCAGGATGATTGAAACACAGATCTAGGATTTAGCTATGTAATCACATCGATATACATCCAGATACAAAGAAAAATCAGTAGCTGAAATAAAAATGAAATATCAATAAAAAACTTATTAGCTGATCTAGAAAACATAATAAAATATTATCCTAACAATACAACAAAAAATATCACAAAGGCTAAGTTTACAAATATACTTACTAACTTCTTGAGAAGACCAGTTAATCAAAGTTATCTTAATGTTCTATTTTATAAATCAAAACAATTTTAAGAGCCATGATGAGCTTATTGTAACTAGGGCAGATAAAGGAAATGTCACTGTTATTATGTCTAAACTAACATATATAAATAAATCCGAAGAGATTTTACATATTCAGACCTACTACAAGCAGCTCACAAGGGATCCCACATCAACTAATCAACAAAAAGCTAACAGATTAGTAAAAAAACTTAAAGATCAAGGGCAATTGAGTCTCACAATTTGCGATCAGACTTCCCCAAAATTTTATGGGCTTCCCAAAATTCACAAACCAGAATTATCTTTGAGACCAATAATTTCTTCAGTTAATGCCCCAAATAGTAAATTAGCACAATTTCTCACAGATATTTTAACTATTGCATACAATAAAAACAACGAATTCTATATCACAGATTCATTTCAATTTTCAGAATTAATAAACGAAAAACAAATTCCACATAATTATGTCCTAATAAGCCTAGATGTCATTTCTCTCTTTAGTAATATTCCCTATACATTAGCAAAAAATAGCATAACAAAAAATTGGGAGTCTATAAGCCAATACACAGATATCAACTTGAACAACTTAAAAGAAATATTAAAATTTATTTTTGACAGTACATATTGCATGTTTAATCAAAAGTATTATAAACAAATTTTAGGCACCCCCATGGGGGCCACTCTTTCTCCCATCATTTCTCAATACGTAATGGATGATTTGTTGGATGACTGCATTTCTAAACTGTCTTTTCATCTACCGTTTTTAAAAAAATACGTGGATGATTTAATCACTTCTGTACCTGGAGAAGGGGTAGAAGAGGTCTTACAAGTGTTTAATAGCTATAACCAATACATTCAGTTTACAGTAGAAAGGGAGACTGACAACATTGTTCCGTTTTTGGACACCAAACTAATTAGGAATGACAACAACCAGATTTTACTAGACTGGTACATAAAACCTACCAGTTCTGGTAGATATCTTAATTTCCATTCCAACCATCCCAAAAAAATAAAGATCAATCTAGTATTGGCTCTAAAAACACGTATTGAAAGGATTTCTCACCCTAGTCTACTTAAAAAAAACTTAAAAAGATTGTATGATATTCTCCTCAAGAATTCATATCCACAAAAGTTATTAAAAAAACTATTATATAACACAGCTCCAATAATCAACCCTGGAGAGAGAAATGATGGAATAAGTCCTAACATCAGTGCCTTCGATTCTCAAAATAGACCGAGGTACTATTTTTTGTTACCTTACATAAAAGAAATTTCAACAAAAACAAACAAGTTGTTCAAGTATGATCCTTCAATTAAAATCGCCTTTAAACATAATAAAATAGTAGGCAACACTTTTACAAAATTAAAAGATAGGGATGAAATACAAAAAACATCAAACATTGTATACAGTATTCCTTGTTCAGAGTGTGAGGGTATTTACATAGGCCAAACCTCTAGGGTCCTAAAAGACAGAATAACTTCGCATAAAAGCGACTGTAGATTAATGAAAAATACTTGTGCACTTTCAGAACACACAAATCAATCAGGGCACTTATTCAACTTTAATGATACCCAAATATTATGTAAGGAAACTAATTATAACAAGAGACTGTTTCTGGAAATGGTGGAAATATTTCTGAATCCTAATTTCGTTAAATAAGAGAGCTGATATCGAAGACTTAGTTCTATTTATTCAAATTTACTTAATCTGAACAATTATACGAACAACAATAATAGTTTAAATAACACAGAATTTTCCTTTTAAAAATATAAGTATTTGTACGTATTATATCCATATACCTTTCTATAGTCAGTCTCTTCAATTCGAGTAGTGTGTCGTAGGCAGTGGCGTAACTAGCCTACGCTGCGCCTGGTGCGGATTGTGGATCTTGCGCCCTTCATAGGAATCCTGCTGAAGTCCCTCCACCGGAGGCGGAAAATTTTTGATAGCCACGCCCATATTTTAAAATAAAAGTCGTTCAAAAATCATGCCCAAGATAAAAAATTGTTAATGGATTTTTATTTGATAACGTGCGCAGTTACCATTTTTTGAACCCTTTGAGACAAGAAAAAAAGTAATTTTGTTTTTTTTATTATTAATTTTCACATTGATTTAATTAATAATTTGAACAAACAACAGTTAGAAAAAATAAATCACATTATTTTAATAAACAAAACGGACATTTTTAAAACAAAGAGAAACATTTTTAAAATTTGGTGAAATGGGAACTCTTAAAACAAGGAGTTAAATCAGTGAACACTTAAGCTACCTAAGAACTAAAACTAATTTATAAAGTAATTTTGCGAGATTTGCGAGACGCAAACTCGTCGATGAGTGAATCAAAATCCAATTGTTTCGCAATAGAATTTTCAATTGATAAAATTCCTAACCCCCTGAGCCTTTGCTGGCCCATTGACGATCTTAAATATGTTTTTATCAGTTTTAGCTTACTGAAAGCTCTTTCGCAAGATGCGACTGTTACAGGAAGGGTAAGGAAAATCTTGAGAGCTGTATCTACGTTTGGAAAAGTATCTGCCAAAGAGAATTCGTGAAGTTTTTGCAGCGTGTCTTGAAGGTTCTCGGATTCAGTTTCAGAAAATAATACATCTGATTGAAATTTTAATGATTCCAGTTCGCCTAAAAAGTCTAATGCGTTTATATCGCGTTCATATTCATTTGCTAAATCTCTGGCATGCT
This sequence comes from Kuschelorhynchus macadamiae, assembly GCA_030620095.1. NCBI lineage: Eukaryota > Metazoa > Arthropoda > Insecta > Coleoptera > Curculionidae > Kuschelorhynchus > Kuschelorhynchus macadamiae. Next base: position 495,597 of record JAUTXW010003579.1, read on the forward strand.
TTTTTAGCGTTTCGACGTCATTGTGTTTCAAGTTAGCAATTGATAAAAAATTAAAATCTTTTGCAATTGTATTCATATTTTCGAACCTCCATTTTAGATCGACTAATAATGAATCTATCGCCTGAAATATTTGTGTCCTAAATTTTTCTTTGCTGTTTAAATTGTACCCTTCATCAGTGCTCTCGTCCAGATCTTGCCGTTTAATTCGTGTTTTTCTTTTTTCCGGAAAGTGGTCGTCAATATCTATTTCTTGTGCCAGATCTTGAGCATCATTGAAATATTTTCCAAAAGATTCATTTCGTATTTCTTGGACCTGTTTTGTTAAACCTTCAATTATTTTTGAAGCAGTATCCAGTGTAATATCTTTGCTTTGGAGGGTTTTATTTATTCGATCTATAGCAGTTAAAATTCTGGACCAAATTTGCAGGAAACAAAGAAACTTGAAATCGATGCTGTTGATCAAACTTTGTGCACCAGAGATCGTCTCTGCGTTAAAATTGTTGGACGTCAATGTATTTAGAGCACCCATTACTCCTTTAAGCTGGTGATATAAAGCATTTACCGCTTTGGCTTTGGAAGACCACCGAGTATCCGCATGACATTTTAAAGTTATTTGAATCTTCTCCAATAAAATATTCCAACGTATTGTTGACCCAGAAAAAAAAGTAAATATTCTCTGAACGGTCACAAAAAAAGTTATTATGTCCGGTGTAACGCTGGCAGCATGTACTCCTGCCAAGTTAAGACTATGTGCTGCACATGGCACAAATCGAGCATATTTATTAATTTCTTTAATTTTAGCTTGTACGCCGTTGTATTTCCCGCTCATATTGCTACCGTTATCATAGCCTTGTCCTCGAATATTGGATATATCTAATTCATCCGCTTCTATCTTGTCCAAAATTTCTTTTGATAAACCCTCGCCGGTTTTCTGATATGAATGTATAAAATCAACAAATCGTTCTTCAATAGCAACTTTTCCTTTGGTAGTTTTTACATATCTTATAATTTGAGACATCTGCTCGTTATGTGCAAGGTCCGGAGTGCAGTCAAAAAGAATTGAATAATATTTGGCTGCTTTTACTTCCGCAATAATATGTTTTTTAACAGCACCACTCATTAAACTAATAATTTCATTCTGTATCAGCGGAGAAATATATGATACCTGTCCCTTTTTGTGTGTTTCTATGTGATATTTTAACTCTGGATCATATTTGGAAATCATGTTAAGAGCACTTAAAAAAACTCCTGAACCGGAGTCTCCCAATTTTTCATTGTGTCCCCTCAATGCTAAATTGTTTTCAGCGCAAAAAAGAACAATACTAATATGTATATTTAAAATATGTCTCCACTTCATTTTTTCCCGTTGTATGGCTGATTGGAGTGCATTATCTATGGAAGAGTGAGATTTAATGCTCTTTTCTAACGTTTTCCACCTTATCACATTTTGTAAATGGCGCGACGAATGCTCGTGATCTGGAATTCTAGGACTTAAATGACGCCAGTTGGTAAACCCTTTTTCTGGATTAGCTATAGGTGGTGTATTTGGATTTGTTGAAAGTTTTTCATTAAAAAGAATGCACGGAAAACAAAATACCGCTTGTCTTTTGCAGCTATAAATTATCCAGGTCCTCTCCGTATATAGTCCATTGGGTAATTTTCTTTTAAACCAGTCTCGAGAAAACGTCCTTTTGGCAGTATCATTGGAGGTCATATCCGTAGAAGAAAAATCAAAATGTTTACCCTGATCAGGACCTTGTTCGACCAAAAAACATCGAATTTGATCTGTCATTGGGTACCAAGTAACAGGATCATTTCTATCGACGGTGACGGTTGTATTCGCAACTACGATATCTAGATCCAGAGCATCTTGAACATCGGGCTCATCATTTCCATGGGAAGTATTTGAAGATTCATTGTCGTCATCCTGCACAATCGGGTCATTTCGGTTATCTTCCAGACATAAATTAAATGTTTCCGATACTTCCTGCGACGTAGATGGTAATGGCAATGATGAAATATTTGTATAGTCAGTATCTCTTTTCTCTTCGCTATTAGATATCAGATGGTCACTAGTTTTAGCCCATTTAAGTAATGTGTCGGCCATTTTTTTACTATTGGCTTCTTTTACTCTTTTTCGTTTCCGAAACTCCGCGCCAGATGGTCTTTTTGATGACATTTTTGACAAATACCACCTTGGTTCTTAAATCTAAAATAAAACAAGAAAATCCCTTCATTTCTGATGGTGAACTTAGATTTGAAGATTGCTATTATATATTATAGCTTCGCGAGTGCGGCCAAGAAGAGTGAAATTTTTTTATTTTTTTTTAATTCTGCTCTTGGAAAAACGTAAAAAACGTCTTTTTATTTATAGTAATGTAAGAACGCAATTTATATATACCTACTTTGCACCGAATAAAAATAAACTAACTACCTTATATTCGGAATTACAAAAAATTAGGTATATGTTTGACTTCGATAAAATATCTATTTCAACAAAAATGTTACCGTCAAATAATAAAAGTTGTATTGAAATTACTTAGCTAGCCAAAACCCAGCACTACGAGTTTAGCAAAACGGAACGCTACTGTCGCAAACAGTTTGTCATAAGCTCAGGGAATTTTTAATCGAAATAGAGTGAAAAGCATTCACAAAAAAGACGATAAATGATCAGTTATCGAGCAGGATGAAAAATTATTAAATTACCTATTAAAAAATAGGGGTTGGTGATAGAAGGGTGTAAATTTAGGGTTGTATGTATTTTTTAATGCCATATTATAAAAAAAATAAAATAAAAAAAATTTCGGAAAAAAATCAGGTGAGGCCAACCCTTATCACTTAGGGGTATGAAAAATAGATAGTAGCCGATTCTCAGACCTACTGAATATGCATATAAAATTTCATACAAATCAGTCGAACCGTTTCGGAGGAGTAGAGTAACAAACATTGTGACACGAGAATTTTATATATAAGATTTATTAAAAAAAAACCTAAAACTAAATAATACCCGATTTTTAAGGAAATATAAAAAATATTTGCAAGAAAAAAATTAAATTAAAAAAAAAACATAAAAAAGTACTTTACAACGGCACTTGAACCCGGATCCTCTGCGTGCGAAGCGGAAACGCGACCACTTCATCCACCTCCTTTATTTTTTAATGCTGAATCGTGGAAAAATAGAAAACAAAACAATTTTGTCCATAAAATAAAAAAAAATTGTGGGGTGAACCACCCTTAACATTTAGGGGTGTGAAAAATAGATGTTGGCCGATTCTCAGACCTACCCAATAAGCACAGAAAATTTCATGAAAATCGAGTTTGGTAACAAACACCGTGACACGAGAATTTTATATATTAGATAAGAAACAAAGATGTAGTACTACTTACCAACTTATATAGCGCTTGTATCTTGTACTTTGTACTTTTAAACTAAATTTAACAAACGTAACTTCCAAACACTAACGTGACTGATTCTGATTCCACAAATAAAAAAGGATTTTAAATTGATGATGTTTTATAGCTAACCAGACAATACCTCTCATTTGTACTTTAACTTTAGTTGCGAAAAGCGAACCGATTGTTGTTTGCTTTCAAAGTGAAGTACATTTTTGTCAATTGACAGAGTATTTTGTCACTGGAAAACGCCTATAAAATTAGGGATGTGCAATCTAGATCGATATTTTAATATTTTATGTAGTGTTGGGCTATATCGATTTTAAATTATGTTTTGTAGTTTTAACATAAAAGAAATATTTCCTTGTGTTTGTGCACCCCCCCAGGGCTGCGCCCTGGTGCGGGGGCACCACCTGCACCACCCTAGTTACGCCACTGGTCGTAGGCATAAATTCGACGTTTAATTCATACTTGTTCTGGTTTGATTAAGATATTTCTCAGCTACTGATTTTTCTTTGTATCTGGATGTATATCGATGTGATTACATAGCTAAATCATAGATCTGTGTTTCAATCATCCTGACAGAACGTACTATAACATTCTTTACATGTCAAAAAAACCTACATAAGAAATTTACTTGCTTCGTATTTCAATATAAAAATATATGGAGAACAGGAATTCCTGCCAGTATGTAAAATCTAATTTTAATATTAAGGTCAAAGTGTGTTTGTTTTTCGCATGAAGTTATCGATACTAATTGCAAAGCAGTGAGTACAATTTTCTACCTTTTTTTTTTTCAAAAAATCCTCAATTTCTAATTAATGTGCATACAGATATAAAAAACAAATTTCTTCTCATATTGCAGCCCTGAAGAAGGTAATAATCATTACCGAAAGCTTGGCGTAGCTTAAAAGCAATTTAAATCTAGTCCTAAATTAGGACCGATACCCCAATAATTAGGTTACTTGTTATATATATATATATATATATATATATATATATATATATATATATATATATATTGGGATGACCGCTAACGCAGTAGTCAGAAACACTTAAGGTTTTCATCAGTACAGTTAACTAGTTGAGAAACGGATAGAACTAGCCCCAAAATTAGTACATAAACCCACACCAGAGTCACCAATAGGAGCAAACTCGACATTGTGGAAACATCGAAAATCTTCGCCGGACTTGATACTCTATTACCACGGAGCAACATATAGCCACCTGTGACGAATCTAACAACCCAAGAGTAATTAAATCAAAAAGAGGAAAATATTAACACAGCAAGAACTATTATATAGTAGAAAATGGATTTTTTGGGATGACCGCTTAAGCAATGAATCTTGGCTAACTATACACATGTATTTCTGACCTAAGGTCTTCATCAGTACAGTCAACTAGTTGAGAGACGAGTACAACTAGCGCCAAATTTAATACATAAAAACCACACTAGAGTCACCTGTAAGTCTTTTTAGGCTTATAGAGGTTAATAATATATTTACTGTAAAACATATTACTATACTCTCTACAGCTCCCAACTTTGTATGGTAGCTGTTTGCTTGCAGCCAAACTTTATAGAGTATGTATAATTTTTCGAATGTCATTGTTCCTTCAAGATATTTTTTTGGATTTTAGCCCTCAGGTAATGTAATACGCATATACACATTGTATTTCAAAAATATGTGTTGCCACAGTAGCTTTTACAACTTAAGTCATTTGATATGATCGATCAGTGACACGACCACGTTGATCATTTTATCTATGAGCTAATCAGAAATGCCAAGGCCTAAGTACCATGGTTGTTTTAAGTTAAGAGAGGTTAATTATTGCGGAATTTAAATACTTGCATATGAGGGCAAGAGGAAAATGCAATTCCACAACTAAGACACACTGGGGATAAAGCAGCAAACAAAGTGGGAGGTCCGTGGTCTTTGCAGTTGGACGGTGGAGTGATGCATCTGGCTCAATCTCATCAGAACAAAATACAGGGTAGTATCTGTAAAATAGAGATAGATCGCCCACAATTCGATGCTGTAGTGAGGCAAGCTTCTTTGTGATGTTTATATCATCAATTAGGCGAGTAGCTCTTCTTTGGATATAGTGGAGGATATGAAGGATTGAGATAGAGGCTGCTCTCTATATATGCAAGCAATACCTAAGTCTAATGAGTCTGATCTGCGAAGTGTAAAGGGTATACAAATTGTCAGAAAAAGTATTTTCGAACTTAGAGAAGAAAACCCTATTTTAAAATAAAAGCACAATTTTTAATTTACTACAATAAAATAGCACCTGAAAAAGTAAAATAGACCTATAGTACAAATAATTCATTCAGCAAGGTTGAAACTTTAATAAAAGCATGTAGTTGAAGGATTCAATCAAAGAACAACGCTATAAGTAAAGCAAGGTCTTTGTTACTGAAAACTAACACAACGTATTTTTAAAAAGCCGGAAAACTATTCTGAAACCATACGAGAAATACGGCTTTACCATTCTAGTAAGCGCCTTTTTGTGCTGATTATGCTATGGTTTAAACTCAAAAAACTACAATCTTGATCGGTGGCAGTGTCGATATGTGGGTATGAATATGAGAACCAAGAGGCTAGTCACAACGTAGTTTGTTACGACTAAACCGTTTATTTCTCTCAATTAAAATCTCACTATATGATTTGCTGGCTGATGTTTTATCAAACCTGAAAAAATATATCTACGCAACAAGGGCAAAGTTGTATTTTTTTAAAGCAAGCTGTCTGTGCGCGTTGCAATTGCTCTTAGCTTAATATGTAGGCAATTAGAGGGGGTTCCAACTGGCGCCACCAGTTTTCAGACCAACTGGAGATCTCCCATGGTACTAAATGAAAACGATTAAGCTAAATAAAACACAGGAATATAAAAAATGAACTATCTATTAACCAAATTGTTAGTATTATAATAAATTAATTAAATACCTAAATCTACCGTCATTACAGTAAGCTCTTATTATTCGCTTATTCGGTTATTCACCAACCAGTAATGACCGTTCATGATTTACATTTCTCTACATCAGCCATGTCAAACTCAAAGTCACTGATGGACCAAAAGCATGAAGACCATCGACATTACAGAAAACTACACTAACTACGTTTTCTTGGGTCTTAAAATCCTGAAAACGCTTCTCAAATTCTGCCAGAAGGCTTCTCATTTTCTCTGAATATATTTTGTATGATATTGGGACACTTCTGCTTTCCTGATATGCCTTACAAGTCAGAAAATGTGACAGATTATCCTCGGCTAACTGTGTTTCCCACAACATCATCTTACACTTGAAAGCTTTCACATGATCATGCATATCTGTAATAACTTGACGTGGTCCTTGCAATTTCGTATTTAAGTCCGACAAGTGTTTTGTGATATCTACCATAAATGAAAGATTTTCTAAAAAAAGGTACATCGCATAATAAGCTGACATCTTCTCCTTTTGTTTCCATGAAAACGCGTATTTCTTCTTTGAGTTTCCAAAACCGGTCAAGTATCATAGAACACGAAAGCCATCCCACCTCTGCATAATATGGTAAACCAGTGTACTCACTTTCTAAATCACGTAAAAATGCAGAAAAGTGTCGCTGATTAAGGCCTCGTGACCTTATGAAGTTTATAATTTTTTCACTGACTTTAAAACACTTTCCAACTTGATCACTTTTGAGCATAAAAATTTCTTGGTGGATTATACAATGAATATGATGAAAATCTGGTTTGTCACTGCCCGTTTCTCTGATCTTTGTCTGTAATATTTTAACGAAGCCATTTTTTACTCCAGTCATTGAAGGAGCTCCGTCTGTTGCAACGGAACACAGTTTTGACAAATCTAAATTGTACTTTTGCAGAAGTCCATAAACAGCATTGAAAATATCCTTCCCAGTTGTTGTATCATGCAATAGTACTAATTCCAGTAATTCTTCATACACATTGATATCTGAATCAACTGCACGAAGAAAAACAGCAAGTTGCGCCACACCACACACATCCGTACTTTTGTCACAGGCAATAGAAAATGCAATAAAAGAGTCTGATTTTGTTTTTATCAGATCACTTATATTGGCAGCCAACTCAGTAACTCTTTCAGCGACAGTATTCCGGGACAAGGATATATTTTAAAATGCCTTCACGCTCCCGGGACTTACAATTTCCGCGGCCTTTACAAGGCACATCCTTTGTAAATTCACCTTCAACAAATGGTGTTTCGCGATTAACTCCGACAGTACGTAGCTCGCTTGAAAGACAGATTGATTTTCTTGCTTTGGACGTATAAACATAAACTGCTGATCTTTTAACCGTGATTTTAACTTATTTAACTTTTCGTTTCTGAATATGCCTGTATACTTGTCAAACATAGTTTTATGAATATCATAGTGACGTTTTATATTATATAATTTTGGGACACCGACTGTACTATTACAAATCAAACAAATATTTTTTTCTTTCACTTCACAGCAAAAAAACTCTAATTCCCACTTTTCTTGAAACATACGATGCTCATCTACAAGTTTCCTCTTACTTCCACTTAGTTTTGAAAGAGACATTGTTAAAAACTGTATCCGAAATAAATTATAATAAGTACTGTTAAGTGTTGTAACAATAAGTGCGCAACTCAACTCGAAACTCTATCGCAACTTTCCAGAATGTTCAGATAGCGTCATCTGCGTTTTTGCGCGATAGAATTTCATGGAACAAGCCAGATAACGTTTGGCTTTAGGTTTTAGGTTAAGTATGTGTAGTTCATTCTCCTAAACATAGATGGCACTATGTACAATTGTACATTTTATTATACCAATCGTTGCTGCAGCGGCGCGCGCTTTCAAAAACCGTTTTCAACTTGTTCGCGGGCCGTATTATCTGGCTGTTTTCAAAACTGATTTGGGCCGTATGCGGCCCGCGGGCTGCTTGTTTGACATGGCTGCTCTACATAAATGTTGAAGGATACTACATTCTTTACTTTTAGAGATTTCAATAATTAATTTATAGGTACACATGTTTTAGGGTTTTCTTTGAACCGCTAGCATTTGCTAAAAATAAATAAATGCAATTTTAAATGGAATCACTATTTAAATTGTAAATATATCAGGTGTTATACCCTCTTATTTAAAAACAGCTGAGAAAATTAACAAAAACTCTGCCATAAGAGACAATTCGTACAAAAGAGGGAATAATCTAATCTCTGACACATTAGTGTAGTCAATCAACCAAAAGGAATACAATACCTCAGCGCTTTGTCAATTTTGACTTCCCTCGTAAAAGTCTGTTTGCGACCTACCTAAAAAACTTATTATCCGATTGACTTCAAATTTTGAACAAAAATTAAGGGTCATATGATTTAGTAATGTTGGAACAAAATGGCAGCCTAGTTGTATAACGTTAAAAAAATATTATTAAAAAACCAAACCTTCTATCCAATTTATATCAATTTTTACACAAACATCAAAGTATTATGTTGGAATCGACTGGCAAAATTTTGGTACGAATACAAGATTGCGGCATAATGTTAAAAAATTTTGTTAGTTAATTGTCGACGTTTCGCAACTTTATCGTTGCATCCTCAAGATATGTATATAGATTATAATATATCCTGCATACCTATATTATGAGTCCTTACCTATTCCGTTGTTCCGCAGATATTTCCCAGATATTAATGTTTTAAATGGTGTTCGTTAACGATCCTCTTGTTGTTGTGTTAGAGTGGTTTATTATTTGGGGTTAGGATCCCTTAAAAAATAAACAAAAGTATTTTTTTAAATTGTCGACGTTTCACAACTTTATTCTTGCATCCTCAGGATACATATATAAATTCTTTATCCTGCTAGAAACCTATATGATCAGTCTTTACTTACTCCGTTGTTCCGCAGATATTAAGTTTCGAAATGGTTTTCCTTAACGATCACCTTATTGTTATGTTAGAGTGGTGTATTATTTAGGGTTAAAATCCAGTAAAAAAAAACAAATTATTTTTTAAATTGTCGACGTATCGCAACTTTATTGTTGCATACTTAGGTTACATATATAGATTCTGTATCCTGCATGAAACCAATATTATTAGTCTTTACCTACTCCGTTGGTCCGCAGATATTTCCCAGATATTAAGTTTCTATATGTTTTTTTACTTCTCTAGATGCCAAAAAAAATATTTTATCGATTCCGTCGGCCTCTCCGTTTGTCTGTCAGTTCGCGGCATAGCTTAAAAACTAACCCGATGGTCATATGGGGATGACCTGGTAATATTTCAGTAAAAATTCAGTATGTCGGAGGAATGTTAGAAAACTTTTGTTAGTTAATTGTCGACGTTTCGCAACTTTATCGTTGCATCCTCAAGACACGTATATAGATTATATATCCTACATCAGACCTATATTAAAATTCTAAATGGTTTTCGTTAACGATCTATCCTCTTGTTGTTATGTTAGAGTGGTGTATTATTTGGGGTTAGGATCCAGTAAAAAAACGAAAGTATTTTTTAGATTGTCGACGCAACTTTATTGTTGCATCCTCAGTACACATAAATTCTTTATCCTGCTAGAAACCCATATTATCAGTCTTTACATACTCTGTTGTTCCGCAGATATTAAGTTTCTAAATGGGTTTCGTTAACGATTCTCTTGTTGTTATGTTAGAGTGGTGTATTATTTAGGGTTAAAATCCAGTAAAAAACCAAAGTACTTTTTTAAATTGTTGACGCACCACAACTTTAGTGTTGCATACTTAGGGCAAATATATAGATTCTGTATCCTGCATGAAACCTATATTATGAGTCTTTACCTATTCCGTTGTTCCGCAGATATTTCCCAGATATTAATGTTCTAAATGGTGTTCGTTAACAATCCTCTTGTTGTTGTGTTAGAGTGGTCTATTACTTGGGGTTAGGATCCATTAAAAAATAAACAAAAGTATTTTTTTAAATTGTCGACGTTTCGCTACTTTATTCTTGCATCCTCAGGACACATATATAAATTCTTTATCCTGCTAGAAACCTATATGATCAGTCTTTACATACTCCGTTGTTCCGCAGATATTAAGTTTCTAAATGGTTTTCCTTAACGATCACCTTATTGTTATGTTAGAGTGGTGTATTATTTAGGGTTAGGAAATATCTACGGACCAACGGAGTAGGTAAAAAGTGAAAATATGAGTTTCATGCAGGATATAGAATCTATGTATGTGTCCTGAGGATGCAACAATAAAGTTGCGAAACGTCGACAATTTAAAAAAGACTTCTGTTTTTTTACTGGATCCTAATGGAAAATGGGATAATCTGGACGTAACAAAATGACGGTATGTGTCAATGCAAAAACTACTTATTAAATTTATTTTAAATTATGCCCTAAAGTCAAGTGTGGGATAGGTAAACAGAAACTGGTAATATATTGGTAGGAATCAATATGAAGGAATAAAATGGCGTCCTATAAAAATGTTTAAAAAGAGAGTATATATGTATGCCTAATCACTACGTACTGAACTAAATTGGGCCACACTTCACTATTTCTAATAAAACGAAATATTCATAATGAGGGAAGTTCCGTGTAATAAATGTTTTTAAAATGTCTTAAGATCAATCATATGTCATTGTATATTTATATTTAGTAAGGATGTGCCCATTTATTGAAATTATCTTATACAGGGTATCCCGTTTAAAAGAATGAAGTCGATGCAAATATTTGTATTTTGTTATTGTTACAATTTGTCATTTGTTGTTTTTTAGCAAATCCTGGCGATTTTAGGAAATCCGTAAAACTTTCGTATGCACTTTTTTCTGATATCTCTACAAGTTAAGCTTGTTGATCCCGTTTTGTTGTGTTAATTTTTGCTACTGCTAGTAAAAATATGAGTGAAGGCTCATTAGATTTGGAATTCCGCCTAAAAACATCTGCAAAAGATTTAAACAACCCGAACATAAACTATTTTAAAAGATATTAACAAATTAGGATTTAAAAAATGGGGTTTAGTTTTCCGCAAATAACTCGGAAACTATTAGTATTTAAGAATTTTTTTAAAAAAGAGGAATATATTTTCAATAAAAAAGTCCGGACTCCCGAAGTTCTATCCCATTATTAAAATTTGTATTATTTTTCATATATCCATATGTTTTTTGTAAGTTTCCGTAATTAATAAGTCTCTTCGAAGCGCGATAATTTTAATGGCTTTTGTTTAACAATTAGCCGACTTGAAATAAAAACGATAATTCTAAAAAAAAAGTTAAATAATAAGCTCTATTTCTGAAAAATTATTGCAAAAATTTTTTCAGCGGGATATTGCTCCTTTAAATGTCTAGATTATACTTTTTTTTTCTTAATTTTAATATTTATTAGTATAACATTCCTTTTTGTTGTTACGGTCGATTTTGGAGCATCGTAACGGCTTAGCTTTCACCGCGCATAGGTCTATTTACAACACAAAATTAAAATTATTTATAATAGAGTTACTAGAATTTTCTTCCCTTTTAAGAATCCATTTTTAGAAATGTTAATAGTTTCCGAGTTATTTGCAAAAAACAAAACTTCTTTTTTAAATATTAATTTGTTAATAATTTTGAAATAGTTTATGTGCGGATTTGAAACTTTTGCACATTTTTCTAGATGTCATTTCGAATCCAATGAGCTTTTACTCATATTTTTACCACCAGTAGCAAAAATTAATACCATTTTGAATTTGTGAACTAACTACTCCGAAATTGTAGTCACGCCTGGGGATGTTTTAGAATTTGTAACCCAAGTAAATAAATCTAAATTAAAAATATGGGTCACGCAATTCGTGATCAGTACCGTAGTTTATAAGAAATAAAATGATAATAAATCAACCGAAAAGCAGAAGAAAATTTTCAAAATGTAATTGCGGAGAGTCACAAGAAAGTTTTGGAGCAATTAATTTGGCAGACTGATTATAAATCAACACTGTTTCGCTTATTCAATTTAATTAATATTTGAGTGCCTGCGGTTGTACAATAAGTCATAAATAAATCAAAAGCTCTCCCGGTCTAAAGAAGGTTAAAATTTTAAATAGTTTTTAATGAAAATTTGTTATAAAATTTATATTTCATTTTAAAGTAAGCTTTAATTATTTTGTAGATTCGTTCTTTGCCGCATGTGTTTTCGGATTAGAATTGCTATCTTGTAAGTATATATTATCTTACAAAAATTTTCAAAACTTGAAGATATCTACGCAACATGATTTAAAATTGTAAAAAAACAACTTTTTGGAAGATGCTAAAAATGAACCCTTTATGCTTCAAGAACGCCTCAGAACTCCTTATCACTTCTTTGTACAATTAACGAACGCAATAAAAACAATAGGCCACGAAAAACCAATGTTAGTTAATACCCGTTGACACTAGTGTATATTTTGGCTTTTATTTGTTAGCTTTATAAGAAAATTTTAAAAATTTAATATAATTATAAATAATTTGAAACTAAAAAACTACAATACATAGACATATGTATATTTATGAGATCTATAAAATTAGTAATAAGTAAAGTCATGTCAAGTATTTTTTCTATTTTGCAATCTTAAAGACGTCTTTTCGATATGCAAAGTAGTTCCGTAATGGCCCTCTTTTCGGTACTACTTTTTTCTCTCTACACAGAGACCATTTTGCGAGCAGCTTTTGACTCGTATTGTTTTCAACTTGAAAAGTTTAACAGTAAATATTTTTTAAAAAGATACAGAGCAAACAAAATAGAAAAAACAGTATAAAATACTCACTTCATAAGACATATGTAATCCCACTCCCCATTTAGAATATTTGCCTGGAGCTTGTTTTTTAACCTAGGGCTTGATTATAAAATCATATCTTATGAAACTAGTGTTTTAATATACTTTTTCCATTGTCGCATTTTGTGTTTATTTGTCTACCACAGTCTTCCAAGAAAATTATAAAAAATGTTTCTTATTGTTACATAAAGAATAGTATTTGGTTGATGTTTTTAAGTATTTTTATTAGAAAAAAATACTAGGGCGTTAGCGATAATGAACTGCAGAAGCCTTTTATACCAGAATAGTATATTGTCCAATATGTGCTGAAACACACAAGAATGTGGAAGTTTGGTGTCACGAGCCGAAGGCGAGTGCAGCAAAAACACAAGTATAAAATGTACTTTTTTCATGTTTTTTACGTTATACTTTTTCTAGGACTGTTAATAAACTTTTTGAAAATTAAGTTAATAATAAAATTATGATGCATATAATCCGCATGGCATCCTCACAGTCTATCGTGGCGCCACACTGTAGCCAACAGCTAAACTAGTAATGATGTGTGACTAGTTCAGCTGTTGGCTACAGTGTCACCTCACAATAGACTGGGAAATATTATTTTACACAGTGTGAAGTCACATCGTGAGATATGATAAATTATTTTACCGTTGATTAAAAGAATGTAGTAAATCAACTATTCTACGTAGTGATTGCGCATTAATTTCTCTCGAATTCAGAAATTGCGTATATCTAAATGTTTGCATTTTTTAATCTCTAACATATAAATGTAAATATTTAAATATAATACCATCTATCATAATTTAAATAAATAAAAATGATTTAAGTACTTTTTTCAGACGATGATGTTACAGGTCTGCCGAGAGCACAAGCTGGTAAATATGTTATATATATATATATATATATATATATATATATATATATATATATATATATATATATATATATATATATATATATATATATATATATATATATATATATATATATATATATATATATATATATATATATATATATATATATATATATATATATATATATATATATATATATATATATATATATATATATATATATATGTGTGTGTGTTAAAAGTCATTTTGACGATACTTGTAACAATAGTTACAAGTGGATATATCCGTTACATTGTCAAAAATGTTTAAAACTTATCTCGTCGTGGAGATATGTTAATGAATTTATTACAATTGAGTTTAAAAATGTCATTTCAACAGGGCTGTGAACAATTTCCTTATGAGAAAACTGCATTTGAAGAAAAAAAAAATTAATACCGAATGTCAACATTATGTTTTATTTTTTTTTTGTTTTAGAACGCTCTTTTAGATTGCTGTTTACAACAGTCTTAAAATAAATAGAATGTCCTCGAATTTTTAATTTTTAAGGCTTTATAATCTTCCGAGCTGCAAGGAAGTTATATTTTTACAATTTGGTTGGTCCTAGAAGGCAGACCTTGATATATTAAAGTAGGAAAAGACGATATATTTTGTTTAAGTTTAACCCTTTAGCAAATACAGGAGTTTAAAGTGTCAAGACTGATAATTTACAGTCAGCGACTCCAAAAAAAAAATAGACAAAAAACTGAAAATAACTAAAAATTTTTTGACTAATTAAAAATATAGTTAATATATCTATAAAATGCAAAACAAATAGTACTTTTTGGACCACTCTCTAGAGTAAAGAACATATTTCTATTTTTAAAGCTTTGAATTATTATATAATTTTTTTCTGTCTTTTGGTGCAAATAAAATATTGGATATATTTTGCTATTATTTATGTTATATATGTTGGATTTACCATTTTTGAAAACATATTACCTATACGGAAAAATGTAAAAACACATAAAAATTCAAATTTTGATGCTACCAGAAATTTCTCCTCTAAGCTAGGGTAGCGATTTTTTTTACAGATTCTAAGTACGGGCCTTATAAATGGGACGATTTAATTAATAGTGGCTGAGATCCAAGGCGGCATCGGAGACTCGATCTTCTGGTGTATTTACTCTGCTAAAATGCATTTATTTGTCTTGATTTGATTTTGGTGTACGCTTTCAACTTCTTTCTTATCGATTTATTAAGGATATTCCTTTTCTTATTGCTTACTAGGGAAATGTGCATTTCATACTATTTTCGATTTACAGATACATGAGATTCCAAAAACAATAATTGACAAATAAGTATGCAGACGTATATATAAAGACACATGGTCAAATAATCAGTAAAATTAAAACTTTGCATATAAGCAAATACAAATACAAACACTGACGAGCTCCAAAATCACTTCTAAAATTTGGACGACAAGATGGCTAAAAATAAGTGAGGAATCTCCCAATAAATGTTAATTTATTAAAAGATAAAGTTTTCTCCTAAACTCCTACTTGTGTTGAACCTAGAATCGGGAAAAGAAATTCAACAAAATAATTTAGGATTGGTTTGACGTAATTATATGTGAACATATCAAAACAGACTTCCAAAAATTCATTTTGTTCAAAACCTCTTCTTTTGAGTTAGAAATGGCGCCGCATTTTAAATTTAAACTGCATCATTTAATACCAATTTAGACGTTCAAAACGCATTATGTAACTTTAGGATTAAATACTAAATATCAATTCGACATCAATATTCGTTTTGTCTATTAATTTACTGTGCGACATAATTAGTTTTGAATATCTATAAACAATTTTGTGATTATAACATATTTTAGTTATTTGGATAAATTTAGAGTACTAAAGTAATTGCCGAAGTCGAAAAATAAATTTGAGTCAAAACGAAAGAAGAAAACAGGTAAGGCCAAAATTTTTATCTATATAGATACCTCTCTGCATCAAAAATATTTAGATCTTTTTAATTATCCTAATAACTACTAGTCGCGCAAAAGGGTATTCTTGCAGGATTTACGAAATTCTGAGTTAAAATTGTCTCTATTAGAAATGTATCACGAGCTTTGATAAACAAAGTGAATTTTATCTAGTATAAACAGATATAATCCATTTGAAGTCCATATTTTTTTGCAATAAAGAAAAACAGAGCTTACTTATCTAACATGGCTTAAGAAACATAAACTAAAAATCAAAAAAGTTTTAGACCGAAAGTCAAGAAATTTTTGGTCCAAATTTTTTTATTGTAAATTATTTCGATTATAATTTTTACGAGCAATTTCATTAGGGCCTTTTCTGAAGACCTCAAGGAGATCTATCGTACATCTATGTCACAACCACATATTAATTCTATAAAACTGATAAGCAGAACCGTTTGTATGTATGCGAAAATGTAATATATGATAACTAATGTTTCTATTATTTATAGCATTAATCACATTGTCACATATTGACATCTTAACGCGAATTCGCGAAATTAATTCAATAAAACTGGTCTTTGGTGCGGATCATTCAAATATGTAAAATGTTGGTTTTATTTGCTTTAGATAGGGGATTGTTAACAATAAGAGCGAAAAAATATATTTTATCTATAGTTTTTAAAACAAAAACTAGCCCAATATGTTAAAATGGTGTTTTTATTTAAATTCCTTTAGATGGATAATAAGTTTAAGAAAACTATATTTCACTCAATTTTCTCTTTTTTTAACATACATTATTTTTTAGAGGTGAAGTGTTTTCTTTTTATCTTAATTGGTAAAACTACATACAAAAAAAATGATAAAAAGGACACGAACTGTTACCAGAAGTTTTTCGTCTGATGTTCTTCGATTATTTATCAACTCATGCGACATAATATGCCATAGATATAATTCAATATGATAAGCACTTCAAACATAATAACTAATAAATATTTGTGTTATAAAGCATTATATGACCAATCTTTTACATATTTTGTAACAATTATTATACGTTCGAAGAGAAAACTTGACAAATAAATAGGCAGACAGAGAGAGAAGCATCAGAATATCAATCTAATTCTTAAAATTCAAATGTTAATCTTAAATTTTGCAACACAGAGCCCAACATTTTTTGATTTTCATGACTGCATAAATTCTTAATAGTTTTATTTGTCTTTAATGAGGAAAGAGTTCACAAAATGTATATATCTCTAGGCGCGACATGCTAAACTATAAGGAGGTCGCCTACCATAGAAAGATAAAAAACTACCTCTTGACGTATAGGAAAGATTCGCATCTGATAGACTATGTGAAATTAGAACATAGAACAAAATTATATTTATTGAATCTAATAGGATTTCGAATTATATGTCGGGGGCCGCCGCACTGTGGTTCCTTTTTGCTTTCTAATTGACACGAAACAACAAATAAAATCGCCGCCGGTGACTACATCAAGGTAACCTATGAAAAATAAATGAAGTTCAAAATGGCTGCCGTGTCGTTACCGTAGCGACCCAAAGATGACAGTGCCGACATTTAAAGTTCTCGCATAAAATATGTGTTATATAAAAAGAGTATTGTCCAATTAATTGTTCAAATTGTATAGTGTTTTTTGCTAATATATATTAAGTATATATATATATATATATATATATATATATATATATATATATATATATATATATATATATATATATATATATATATATATATATGTATATTGATTGGGTATATGTGAAAATCTGTCCATTATAATATATTTGTAATAAATTACAGCAAAATTTGTATAGAGGAAAAAGTAGCTATATACGGAATTTTTTACAGATTTTCTCTTAAATAAATAAACTCTCGATCACTCTGTAATATTTGCTATTATAGTTACTGTGCATGTTTACGAATTTTCCAAAAAAAAAGTCATATTTACTTCATCTTGTTATGAAATTTAATGTAATAAAATTGATGTTATAAGCCAACCAGTAAAATTCCAATTATGTTGTTGAATGACAGGTTATTATATAGGGTGTTATTTTGACCATGCAACAAATTTCTGGGTTATGTTATTATAAGTTTATATAAACATGGGTCCGTAGATGTTTCGTTTTCAATATACAGGATGTTGAAATCGAATTGTTATTTTCGAGTTTTTTAAATATCGTTTGCAAGAAATATTATTTTTAACAAAATTAGTAATCCGGGTGTTTGTGTGGGGGTGAGAAATCATAATTTGGTATTAATTTTTATATAGTACCCAGAGGGCGCTGCGCACGCTTTCATTAGGTATTAAGTTTAATTTGCCCAAACACTTTTTTGACCTTAAACGTCTAGGATTTTTTATGGGTAAATTTTCTTTTTACAACTTTTCCAAGCAAAAAAGGCTTAATTGCGAAACTACTCTGGAGGTAACCGTTTTTGAGAAATTTGCAAATATTTGCATTGATGTATATTGCTAGTACCTCAGACGCTAGATTATCGGGCTAAGAAATTTACAATAACTGAGTATGTGACAAATTTCATCAAAATAATTATTTTTATAGTGTGTTGCAGAACGATTACCGAAATAAAGTTTACGTTTGTATGTTTATATAAACTTTTCTGTCGTATTTCGTGCGTTCTATATAACCTAGACTTATAAGTAATATGTTTAATAATATATTATCATTTTTAATTAAAATAAATTTTTTCCTAGTATTTTAGATAATCGATAATCAGGAAAATAATAATATTTCTATTAATATTATGGATCTTAAAAATAATTAAAAAGAAAGATGCAACTAAGGAAATTTTATTAATTCTGTCATTTCGTCTCAGCTACTGATCACGATTAACTAATCACTCGTTCGTGATGACGTAAAAGTGTTCAAAAATGTTATCTGTTTTTTAAGCTGTTTTGCAGAAATACCATAGATAATACCATAAGCCTTGGTATTTGTTTGCTAGGTAGGACGACTTCCAAAAAAAAATACACAGAACTTAGTGTCTTCATTTTCAGATTTGTGGAGTACATTTTAAAGAATTGTCAGTACAAGTTTCTTTTTATAAGCGCTACGTTTTAAAAAATTGAAATAAGTAATGTCATATATATATGATAAGATTATTAAATGTTTTATACAAGGAGAGTGTTTGGGAATTTGAATTTCAATACTTGAACATAGATTTTGCAGAATTTTTATCTTAATTGTTATTAATTGAATGTCACTAAGAATTATCTAATAAAGAATTGAATTGCCTAATCTAAGTAGTGCTAATGTCAATATTTTTAAATAGCAGTATTTTAAGAATAGTTAAAAGAAAAACTACGCGGCAAGATACATTAAATAAGTTAAAAGAAGTATTCAAATTATTCCTACCATATAAGGTATACATAGGTGAGGATAAATCTTTGATGAACTGTGTGTGCTCAACGTTGTGCCGGAAAATATTTAACAAATTAACGGAGCATAAACTAACGGTAAAATATCCTGAAACATCTTTCGCTTATTTTAATGAAATCTGCTTATTGCATGCTGACATGCATCAAATATGCCCACAATAAGATCAACTTTTACCATTAAATCTTTATCCTCTGCTTTTCTAATAAACCGTTCTATATTTTCCATGGGTAATACTACATTTTGTATTACATTTTACATATTGTTTGATATCGATGGACGGTTATCTAGTAATTTTTGGAGCTTTATGGTCCAAGTGTCAACTTGGACTTTTGATTCATTGTCGAGATCGCAGACTTCCATGTCGCTCTTTTTTTACTCCAACTTTCTCACACTTTTATGGAAAAAATTTTTTCCAAATTATTGTTGCCACAATATTTATTAAACAAGTTTCTATTTATTCCTTTTACAATTTAAATAATAAAAAATGTTTTTTGGCAAATATAATAATTCGCCATATATGTATGTACAACAATGGTTTTCTCAAGTTAAGGTTTATATGCAAAAAATATAACAAATTCAACGTGTTTTGCCGTTTTATAAAAATCATATTAGTTACTGACATAAAAAAATATCTTCCCTCTAATAAAAAACTGTTTTACACTCCTAGGATTATCCTCTCTATTCCAAAAAAAATTATATATAGAAAATCAAACAAATTTGCCATTTCCTATCATTAAAAAAAGTAACATTTTAATTTCGTTTGAAGGGAGCTGTTTTACCCCCTTTGAGCAACACTATATAAAATAAATAAATTGTTTTTATATACAAAACATAAAATAAATTTGCCCTGTTTTGCCGTTTTTTTAAATACCTAAGCGATATGGAAATAAAAAATATTTGTATTTTTAAGAGGCTCTTTTATCCCCAACCTTTTATAGTGGAAAAAATGTCTTATTTACGAAGATATTAAAGGTATTTGATGTGTTTTGCTGTTTTATTTTAACTAACCGGAGAAAAATAATTATATATTAAATACATATTTTGGGTTTTTGGGGTTGCTTTGTATAGTGGAAAAAATGTATTTGTAAAAAAAAATTTGATGTGTTTCACTGTTTGTTAAAAAAGAGAAAAATTTTTTAAAATAACTTTTTTTTTCGTTTTCAGAAGACAGTTTGATCCACTTATGTAGACCATGTATAGCGAAAATAAAATAATTTTAATCAAAAGATACGATAAATTTGACGTGTGTCGCCGTTTTTAAAAATGGTAATTCCTGTTTTCCGTTTTCAGGGCGCTGTTTCATTCCCTAGGGCTAAGTATAAGTAAATAAAATGTTTTGGGGTTTGAACTTGCTTTCTCGAAGTATAACATAAATAAATTCGCGACTACTGGTGATAGCCAGGACCCCATTGGCGCACCATCTATTTGTTTATAGATTTGCCCGTTAAATGAAAAATAAGTATTTTTAAGGCAATGCTCCGAGAGTTGTATTATATGTGCCTGAAAATCCTCGTTTGTAGCGATTCTGTCCAATGCTTCGTCGATTGGAATACTGAAAACCAACGATTTGACTTTTAAGCTCGCTATATCGTCTTTTTCAAGAATGATGTCTCATATAATTCGAGTGAAATGCTCTGAGGTTTTTACAAATGAATCAGCTTTTTCGGCAGCTGGTTGCATAATTTCAGCAAGACATTTTTCCAGTTTTTGTAACGGCGAGTTAACAGCACTAACAATAGGTCTGATGGGCGCGTGTGTACTTTTGGTAAACCATAGAGTTTAGGACATCGGCTCGATTTTTCCCGTGGTATGATTTTTTGTTATATTTCGGGGTTTATTGGTAAACTTTTTATTTTATTTTTAGTTGTCTTTTCTAGGTACGTAGTCGGGTCCTTTGGAACAGGCTTATACCAATAATCTTGTAGGATATACTGCATTTTTTCTATGTAGTCTTGGGTATTTGTAACTACGGTTGCATTTCGTTTACATGCTGGAAGGATTGTGATGTCTTTATTTTTTCGAAGGTTTGTTAGGGCTCTTTGTTCGGTGACATGTAGTTTTTGTTATGGTGATTTACTTGATCTTAAAATCCTTGCCACTTCTTGTCGAATCTCCTCTGCGTTCTTTAGAGGAGTCGAGGACAGCCTCCACCACAGCTGGTATTCCCTTAGGAGATATCGCAAAGTTAAAACACTTAGTATGGATTTTGCACTTTCTGAGAGAGTGTAGCATGATTTATTTCGCACTTATTTATCGACGTCTACTGATGAGGCTTATGACTAACTGGACTTTTTTAGGAGATTGTCATATCTTTTCGAAACCTTATGAGTCTTAATATTCTTATTTGATTCTGTTCGCCAAAAATCCAAAATTTCAATAAATGGTGAATACTGATATTTAGTTTAAGGTGTAACATTAAAAGTTGTTTCCCTCTCTCGACTCGTAGTTTTCTAGTTTGATGGATTTGTTCTCTTAGTAAGGCCTTACTAGCATTTCGTAGTATGTGTTAGTTTTCTTAGTTTTAGTATGATAAGACAACCGTATAAAAGTAGGAAGTAAATCGCTGTCACATCATTTAATTTGAAAGGTTACATCACATAAAAGATTAGTTGTCTTACCTCTCAGTTTCTCATACGTCATAATTGTCTTGAAGATGTCCTCCCCGTAGAGGTTTATAGTGTTGATTCTAAGTCCTTCACGGATGGAAAAATACAATGTTTTTTTTTCCGGGTTTACATCCGTTCACTACTGTCATTCTGAAATGAACAGTTCTGCTGACGTTTTCGAAGCTTTCTTTTTCGCGTCCGAATAGAGACTGAAGTGTTGGTGACTGCTATGCTTCCTTTTATCCTTCCACCCGGCGTCGAAGATTATATCTGAGCGTCCGTTGGTCGTTATTTATGTTTTCGGAATAGTACTGTTGTTGCTGCACTAATTGCTCTTGATTTTTTGTAATTTTAGATTTGTCGATTATTGTCTTCCATACTGTAGGTAGATCACCTTGTTTTTCAATTTCCATGGCTTCTCGGATTATTCTGGCAATCTCCCTACACCCATAGAAATGTATTTCGTGGCCGGTTTTCCAGATGATGTAGAAACACAGCTAATGTTGTTTGTTTGTTTCTGATGCTGACTTTATCCTCTTCCACTCTTGCTGATATTCGCCTCTTTGTTTGTCCCACGTAGATATTTTCACAGTCCTGACACGGAATGCTATATACTCCGTGATTTTCCAGTTTGATTTTATCATTTGAGTTTCTAAGTAGTTTACTTATAGTTGTTTGTGGCTTATGTATTGTTTGTATGTTGTGTTTCCTAAGAATTCTCCCGATTCTATCTGTTGTGCCGTTTACATATGCTAAAAGTACTTGTTGCTTTCACGGTTCATAATTTTTGTTGTTCGTGGTTCGGGAACCCGGGGCATTAATAGCTTTCTCTATGGTGCGATTTATGTAGCCATTTTTCTTTAAAGCACTAGATATTATATTAAGCTCGTTTTGTCTCGTCTGTGTTTCAGTTAATCACACGTATCTGGATATTAGGGTATTAGTACCGCTTGAATTTGTGCTGGGTGATGAAATGATCTTGCATTTAAATATTTGCCTGTATTGTGACCAGAACATCTAAAAATGGAAGTTTGTTGTTTTCCTCTAACTCTAGAGTAAATTGCATTCTGGGGTGGATTGAATTTACATGAGTCAGAAATTTCTCGAGCTCTGTAAGACCATGTTGCCATATAATAAATATATCATCCACATAACGGATCCATAATTTGGGTTTTAAACTTGATTTCTCAAGAGCTTCTTTCTCGAAGTATATCGTAAATAAATTCGCGACTCCTGATGACAGCGAGGCCTCATTGGAGCACCATTTATGTTATACATCGAGAAAGAAGCTCTTGATAAAGCAAGTTTAAAGCCCAAATTATGGATTTGTTATGTAGACGACATATTTATTATATGCCAACATGAACATACAGAGCTCGGAAAATTTCTGACTCACATAAATTCAATTCAACCCAGAGTTAGAAGATAACTTATATTTTTAGATGTTCTGATCACAAAATTGCATAACGGACATTTCGAATACACCATGTATAGAAAACCAACACGACAGATATTTAAATGCAAGATCACATCATCACCCAGCACAAATTCAAGCGGTGGCCAATACCCTAATGTCCAGATCCGTGCGATTATCTGAAACACAGAAGAGACAAAACGAACTTAATATAATAGAGAAAGCTATTAATGCACAAGTTTCACGAACAATAAAAATTATGAACCGGGAAAGCAACAAGTAGTCTTGCCATATGTCAAAGGTACAACAGATAGAAGCGGAAGAATTCTTAGGAAACACAACATACAAATAATACACAAGCCACAAGCCGGTTTCCTGATGATGTAAGAATAAAGATGAGGTTGTTTGTTTCTGATGCTAAGTTAATGCTATTCCTCACTTGCTGATATTCGCCTTTTGGTTGCCCCACGTACATTTTTTCATAGTCCTGGCACGGAATCTATATTCTTTATATAGAGCATTCAAACAACCTCAGCTTTATTCCTACATCATCAGGAAACCGGCCACAAAATAAATTTCGATGGGTGCGGGGAGATTGCCAATATAGAACATTATAAGACCACAATAATCCGAGAAGCCATAGAAATTGAAAAACAAGATGATCTGGATAAAAGGTACGAATCACAAAACTACCAACAGTATACGGAAGACAATAATCTACGAATCGAAAATCACAAAAAATCAAGCGCAATTATCGCAACAACTACAGTTCCATCCGGAAAACATACATAATGCCCAAAGGCCGCTCAGATATAACCTTCGGCCCCGGGTAGGGGTTTAAAGGGAAGCGCCGCCGGCGCCGCAGTCACGAACATTTCAGTCTCTATTCGAACGCGAGAAAGGAAGCTTCGAAAATGCCAAATATGATTTTGGCGAAACGTCAGCAAAACTGTTCTTTTCAGAACGACAGTAGTGAACAGATGTGGTCAGATTAAATATAAAAAATATTTTCTGTCAATTGCTCTTGGCCACTTTGGTTATAATATATTTTTTCAAGAACCTGAATGACGTCCGAGATAAGGATAGTAAATGCTCTTAACTGAACACTCTAGATATAAACAGAAATTTGACGTGTTCCGCCTTTCCTCAGAACAGTATTTTGTTTTAAATGTAACATTTAATCGAAAAAAACAGCAAGCTTTTACACCAATGATTTTTACCATTTTTCAATGGGTAACTATTTATTCCAATTTTTTCTGATATTCTCACAATATGATTTTTTTACGATTTTATACGCCTTTAAAATATAGAAACTCTGCACCTATGACACCCAAAATCTAATCCCCGTGCGTCACCGACACCATTTTTGGCGCAAATTTGAAACGAATCGATGTACCAGTTTTCAAATTATACAGTGCGCAGATTTTGTTTACACAGACACACACATCCGTAGACATAAAAGTCTGACACAAAATTTCAACCTTTTTTTATTTATGTAATACTTTGGATATGGGTGTTTCAATAAATTTAGGTGTTGTAATGAGTTCATTACAGTGCTGTAAAAAAACTACTGACTCTATTTTTAAAACTGTCACGTTGCCACTACTAAACGAAAGTAGAAAAAGTTAAATTTACATTTTTCTACACCATTCCTGAATATCCAAAACGGAGATACCTATCATTCCCATCCTGGTGGCGGAAATCGGTGTTAATTAACTTTAATGTCAAAACTTTTTTTAATGCTCCAATGACAAAAAAATGGCAGTTGTTCGTCGCTAATGCCCAATCGGGATAAATTAATCAATGGCCGCTCTGGGAATAAAATTTTCTGGTGTGCGTATTTGCAGCCTATAAAAACGAAGTAGTACGGACGGGTTATATTAAAAGGCCTATTAAACTAGAGGTTTGACACACTCCTGTAATTTTCCTTAAGTTTTTACATTGCTTGTTTATATTTACAAAAAAAAACATGTTTACACCTTAGAAACTTTTCCACTTGAGTTGCTTACTGTGTTTTGTTAAACTTGACATATCTTTATTTATTGTTGCTGCTTATTTATACCTGCTCACCTAGGAGTGGTTTAGTATTTTTTTTTTAAAGATAGGGGGGCTAAAACCATCCTGTCGGCAAAAAATCTAACACTGCGTGTAATACAATATTGTTCGGACTTCTGCAGTAATATAAAAATTTGGAAATTTTAGGAATAGCGGTTAAATTAAACTAATGTTATAAAAATATATTTAACAAGGGTGAATTATTGAGTTCTACCTGATCGTTCAATAAGCATTTTTAATGTTTAGGTTTAATTATTTCAAGAGACTCCAATATATTCGACTTATTGCCCTTAGTTTCTTTCAGTACATTTTTGAAGATATTTATCAGAAGTATGACCAGTCTCAGTTAAGTGACTTGCGTAATGGGATTCGGTTTTTCTTTTGATGCATTTATAGTAATCGTCTATTCTTTTATCTTTTTTTCAAAATTTCCAAAACTTTGATTATTCGTAGGCGAATTAACAGGACTGCGGATTATCCATGCGCCTCTTGGTTTCTCTTGGAATTTCCGAATTCCCGTTACATTTCCATGCGCAATAGAAAGTAAACAGTAACATCTATATTCTTATATAATATATTTTAAAAAATATAACGCTCGCCTTGAGTAATACATTCTTATTGAATTGTTAAATTTGTTGTATGCTCACAGTTTTCCTGTATATTACAATATTTTTTGACTTGATGCCACATGAAGGCGCACAAAGTTGAAAATATATTTTTTTAATAAGCCTCTTTTTTAATATTTCAATAAATATTTGCACGCTATAGAATCCGGCATCATAGTGCTCGTGACGTCGGAAGACCTAATGCTTTGGCAATGGCAATGAACACACCTAAATCACAACCAATTAAAAAAACTATTAGCTATGAACTTATTATGCATGTGGTTATTATATCCGTAACTTTTCCTTCCAGAAATAAAAACATATGTTTATAAAGAACTGCTAAACAGGAAAAAATGTCTTATTTGTAAAATTGTGAAAAAACTATATCTTATGAAAAATAGTCACTACTGTAAACTACCTTATTATTTTGGTTGCGGTAACCATCTTATGTAATTTTTATTGCAATTTATAAGCTTATGCTTTCACTCCTCGGATTTCTACAATATTAAAGGGCTGATCTAGCTTTAAAAAAATCATGCACCATAAAAATGTCTACTTTGGGTAAATTACTGGAATTTGCTTTTATAAATCACTACTGGTAATATTCAATAATTGGGCTTAATATTTGGACTATGATCTACTTTGTAATAATAAAATTTTAGTACATCCTTAACAATTAAAATGTATAGACAAACACATATCTCTGAATTATACAGATGAGGTTTGTTAGTTACATGTTAAACATATTTATTATATACCTCATGTAGCAAAAGCATCCACGTGTTTCTAAATCAGTTCGTGTTCTGATGGATCATATGTTAAATATAATGGGACAAAAATTTAAAAATTGTGATGAATCTATGTTATTAATTACAATAAATTATATATTATATAATTATATATATAAAATAATTAATCATAAATATGTCATGAAGTACAAGTTGTCTTACAATGTTATATATTGCAAACCTAATTATAATATCGAGAAATACACAAACGTTATTTTTTCGGAAACATATCCCTTCAACTGACTAATTTTTTTACAAATTTTAATGTATTACTTTTTTCAGTAATAAGGTAAGGCAATTTCTTTTCTATTATTAGTAGATCCTAGGTTTTAATATTTTAGGTTAGAACAAAATAAAAAAACAAATTTTACGTTTTATGTTTTGACTACAAGTATCATGAGCTCATGAAAACTCTAATCTAGGTGATATAAATCTACTATAATTGTAATCCTAAATCATTATTTTAATTAGATTTAGGTTGTTCAAAACTGACACGCATACAGGTGTAGTTATTATATTATATCAAATTTTATTTTTAAACTTAAGGTTATATTTGATTTTAGTGATCTGAGTTAGATATATTCATAAAAAAATAAAGGTTTATTTATAATAATTATAAAGGAAGTTTTACTATTAGAGGGCCGAAATACAAAAATGAACTAATACTCTAAAAAAACATTCAAATCAAACCAACAACACTAGTTCTCTGGAATTCTTTCGAATAAATAAGGAGGCGCACTTATAGTTGCCCCTGCGGAAGTAAAAATTACCTATTCAATTTATTTTTAATTATACGCAAAAATCAAGGGCGACATAAAAGGAAAGTAGAAAAATATTGGTTTGAATCCAATGTAGTGGAACAAAAGCGCCAAAAAAAATAGGTTGATTTCAAATGTTGTGTAATAATTAGATGTAATATAGGGATAAACTTGTAAAATTTTAGTACGTCCGTCGTAGAAGAGAAGTATAGTAATCATGAAAAAAATCACCCTCCCAGATTTTTACAGATCATCACGTTTTTGAAAAAAAAGTTTTTTCTCAAAATTTCGTCAGTCTGTCAGTCTGCCTGACTGTTCGCGGCATAGCTAAAAAACTACTTACCCCATTGATTTTAGATTTTCATCAAAAATTAAGTATTATATGGGAATGATGGAAAATGGCAATGCAGTGAAATGTTAAAAAGTTGTTATTAAAAAAGTACTTATCCAATTTACTTGAAATTTATAAAAATCAAGCATCACGTAGAAATAAACTAACGCATCCAAGATGCTGAAACAAAATGGCGGTCTAATAAAGTTTTTAAAAAATACATCTGAAAGAACTGTGCATGAATTAAGTAGGCACTGGAAAAATTGTGGTACGAATTTAAGGTGATGGAACGAAATGGCGGGAAAAATAAAATGCCTGAAAAGAGAGCATATATCTGTTACTAAATGTCCATGTTTGGAATTAAATTGGATTGCACTATAAAGAAGGAAGTACCGCGTAAAGGAAATTTGCAATTTTTTGGGGGCAACTATAAGAGCGCCTCCCAGAAAACTAGTGTTGTTGGTTTGATTTGAATGGTTTTTTAGAGTATTAGGTCATTTTTGTATTTCGGCCTTCTAATAGTAAAACGTACTGTAAAACTTCCTTTATAATCATTTTACAGTTTTTTAGAATTTCTACACTAGTTTTTTAAAAATTTCATTATATTGCCCTTTCATTTTGTCATGTTCAATTAGTACCAAAATTTTCCAACTTTATCCCTATCTAGTTTTTGCGCAAAATTTTAAGTCAATTGAATAAGAAGGCTTTTCATTGTTAATTTTTTAAACATTTTATTTGTCAGCCATTTTGTCCCGTCGGCGTCGTTTTGAATTCGTTCCAGGATTTTTCTAGTTTTTATATATATATATATATATATATATATATATATATATATATATATATATAAATTGTAATTTATTACACTTCTGTAGACCAAAGGAAGCGTTCAGGAAAATAGATTGGTTTTAACCAATTACACTGAAGCTTCCATATAAAGATTCCCTCCTCTTGTTTAGAGAAGTGAAAGATAAGACGAACTACTAAATTACTATATATGAAACTAAATAAAATCATACATTACTATTCATAATAAAAAAAGGCATTAATAATAAAAAGAGAAATTCCAGGTAAAGGTTATATACCAATTTTTTTATACAAACATTTTATTAAGCCGCCATTTTGTTTCACCATATTATATTCGTAACAATATTTTATCAGTTTTGACTTATGCCACACCTGGTTTTTGCGCATAATTCAAAATCATTTGGATAAGTATATTCAAATGATTTTGCCAAAATTTTATTCTAATTGAATTTGTACAAACATTTTATGAGTAATTTTTTTGCAAAATTTGAATTCAATTGAATAAAAAGTTTTTACGCCGATTTTTTTAAACATTTTATTTATTAAAAAATGTTACTAATTTATTATAAAATGTTACTTTCAGTTTATTCACATGTAACAGTTGATATTTGATGGGTAAAATTTAAGGTAGAATAAATAAGTTGTTTTTTGATAATAAATATTTCAACTTTTTACTAGGTATTGCAGTTTATTCTGCCATATAAAAAATGATCCTTAATTTGTAACTAAAATTTGAAGTTAACCGAGTAAGTTGTGGTTGATCTATGACGTGAAAAGACAGACAGACCGAAAGAGAAAACAAGTTTTTTTAGATCTAGGGACAAGGAAACGTGAAGATCTGAAAAAATCGCGGAGGGTGATTGTTTACTATTACATTATCAGCAACGTTTGCTACATTTTTTGGATCTTTTTATTTTTTACTTTCGACAGACTTGTGTATTCAATTTAATATACCTTTAGTTATTGGACAATAGTTATTTGATTAATAAGGGTAGTTTTAGCAGATTTTATATTCACATTAGCTTTAAAAACGGTGACTCACGACAAGGATATTAATGTGAATAAAACTAGGATACAGGCTGCGAAATTTGGAGTCTCTACTCTTTCTGTGAGGACATTTACGACTTTTGTCAGGAACAAGGGAATATATATGCCGGCTATTTACAGAACGAAGCACCTCAACAAATAAAATTACTATTCTCAAACGTGTAGTAAATTACCATGGAACCACTTGTTATGTTCCTGACTTTTTGAAATATGTGAGCTTTATTAAGTTTCAGTTGCTAGTATCGCATATATAAAAAGCTTCTGAAATGTCTATTTTAAATCGATAAATAGCGAACAGAAAACAAACTGCAGCTTAAAAAACACTTATTACTTATTTATTTCTAAAGTTTTAAATTATTCATAAGCAGTTGTCCTCTTGAAAAATTATATAGAAATCTATAAAAAAAACCTAAAATTTTTGAATTTTAAATATAGAAAAATTCTATTTCCTAGAATAAAAATTTTTTAATGGAGAAAAATAATATATGTCATAATTGATTTTTGTATATGGCGTAAATTAACTTAAAATATGAAAAATAATATGATAAATTAACAACACAGAAATAAAATTTAAAAAATGGTTTTATTTAAATATGTATGTTAGATCTGAAAAAAAAGTTGTGGACAAGGAAATGTATATTGGTTTCCGTCTGAATGATTGTTAGATATGTAAATAAAACAAATAATTGTCATAAATTCGTATTTGCGCATATGCAATATAACTTTTCAATAGAACACAATATGAAAATACAGCAATAACAGTAGAAAATATGTACAAAATGCACATAAAGAAAAATAGTTTTGAAAAAATCGGCAAATTGGCTTGGTTTCTCGAAACATCTCATAACGAATTCCACTACACACAAATAATACATTTTATTTATAAAGCAATAATACGAGTGTTTTATAATAAGGTATGTTCTGGATACAAATAGGTAATGCCCATTTAGCAGGAGTTTTCTCGAAATTTTCTCTTTTTCAATTACAACTATTATTATTTATATCGACTTTCCTAGTTATTAAGTCAGTATTTTTTTGTATTTAATTTTTTATTTTGTTAGAAAAAAGATATTTTTGTTTATTGAAAAACTGTAGACTTTCCAATAATCTTAACGAAAAAACGTATTTTTCTACGACTGTCAATAAAAGCCTTTATTGTATGTTCAATAGTAATTTCGGAACGTAGTGCAACGTTTTAAACACATTTTCATTGCGCACAGGTATGTTTTAACAAAGGTGGCGTTGACCGGCGCGCGGCGCTGCGTCAATACGCTATAGCAATTGTCTAGCAACGCAAGCTATGCAAATACAAACAAAGTAAATGACAATAATTATGATTTTCTAATAAGATCGAGTTTGAAGTGTTTTATAGTTATTAAAAGATTATAATGTAATAGTAGCAGTCGAAGAAAAAGTGTAGTGTTAAACTTGCATGCAATGATCGTTTTTTACCCGTATGATTTGCAGCACGAGCCACAAGGAAATGCATGTCATTCCATGCTCGTTGTACAATATACCATTTTGTTCAAGTTATTTTTATGGTCAGTTTAGGTTTAGTTGGCTAAATTATGGTTGAGTTGGCAAATTACGAGGCACAATTAACAACAAGCCGGACCAAAATTACTGTAATACAAAAAACATGAATTTTTTTTTGGCTGTTGGAATTTCTTGTGTCACCTTCCCGAAGAGAAGAAATGGTCTAAGGTTGCTTCTGGATCTCGGATATCTGCGTTATTAAAAATTTCGTCCGAAAAATGCATATTATTTCACTTATTTGGCAATAGTTTAAAAACTAAAAAAGATATCGATGTGCGGTTTTCGCCAAAACTTCGGTCTTTTAATACTCTATATAACGAGCGTAAGGGAAATATAACTTTCTATTTAAAAATTTTAAGAGAATGAGAAAAATCTATAATTGTTACAAACAGCGCCAACTAACCAATTTCTGAACAACTAAGGAATGTCACTCGTTTCGGATCCCAAAACAGCTTGAAATTCTGTTTTAAATATGCCTAAGCTCATTCAACTCAGATAGTGTTCAGAAGAAATAAAGATTTAAATCTTTCGCAAATCAACAGCTTCCCCCACTATTATTAAGGGTGATATGATAATAAATTTAGAAGCAGGGTGATAGGAAATTAACTCAACTTCCCTATAAGTTAATATAAGTTATATCTCGTTTTGGAAGTTTATGTAGAATTTTTGAATGTTATTGTTTACCCTAGCAACTGCGCCCCCTTGCGTCAATTTAGAAACATAAAAATATTTTCAGTTAATTGCTCCTGGCCACTTTTGTTATAATATATTTTTTAAGACACTAACCTGAAGGACATCCCAGATATGGGATATGGACGCTGTCAACAGCCTATATATATATAGACGAAAGCAAGAACCCCAGACTGCTGCCTTGTAACCTACATTGCATTAAATCCTAAAAAGAAGAAGTATTTCTCTGAAAATACACTCTTCAACGGTGATCTGTCAAATAGTTCTTAAAGAATTCCACAGTTAAATCAATAAACCAATACAACTTTTTACATCATATATTCTGATCAAAAGTTTACTGAATCCTTGTAATGTAATATTAAACGATTAGACAAAACCCGCATCATTAGCTGGGAATATACCATCCGCGACGTTAAGCAATAATTGTCGATGTTCTGTGATGAGCCCGAAAGTTGAAATTTGGTTAGTACTTTAAGATGTAATAATCGCTTCCGAAATATTTTTTTCTAAAGCTTTAGAAATTGCAGGAAGAATGCTTATTACTCTAAAATGAGCAAGTTGTGTTGGATTAATATATTTTTTTATCAGGAGAATGTTAGCATGTTTCCAAACTGCGGGAAAAACTTCATTAATAATGCAAGTAAACACGTCAAATAACTGAAGAAACACCAAAAAAAGCACTGTAAACTAATTATCATATCCGGAAGTCTCCGATTTAATTTTGTTAACTCATTGTAAAACTTGCTTCGATGTTACCAATTTCGTAAAAAGAAAAATCCGATCTAAGATCATTATATTTACCCATATATTCTTGATTAATATTAAGATTAGCACCATGAACTTGTCTAATACAAATTAAAAATCATCACTGACAATTACCGACAGGACAGAATATTTAAATATTGCGGAGTTTTTCAAAACTCTTTAAACCTTGTTAAGCAAAAAGTAATACAATAGAAGACTACAGTCAATTATTGAGGGCAAGATTTTAAAACAAATGTCAGATTGAAGTATTGCCGCATAAATTATCGTAGGCAGATCGCAACATAATTCGCCTGTGTTGATTTCGTCGGAAGTCATATATCATTCCGCACATGCAAATGCTGCGTACATTTATCATTTAGGGCGCTGTTGCATTGGCGCCCCTAGGTGTTTTGCTCTCTGTTTTAAACGCTTCCACTTTAATTATACTCTAATAAATTATGATATACAGTAAGTTCAAAATGTTGAAATACCATTGGCAATTGTTTTATAGACAGTTCTACGTATAATAATAAATAAACAGATTTAAATTATTTTTGAAAAAGGAAATATTTACAATATAAAGTAAAGCTTGATAAGAAACGCTCTCTCTAAAAAGCGAGAGTTGCCCACACTATAGCGATTTACTTATACGGTATAGTTAGTACAAGAAAGATAAAATGGAAGCTATTATTACACCTTAGCAAACAGAACTCTTAACATTTATAAAAGTAACCCAGTATCCTGAACTAATTGGTTTTATAATATTTTTTTATAATCACTAACTAGTTGACTTTCTAATTTCCCTCGTCTTATCGATCAGGTAGAGTGTTACTTAATTTTATTATATATTCTACAGTTTTTGAAATATTCCGGCTGAAATATCTGGAAACTGTAAAACATACAATTATAATAATACATATTTTTAAAATCAGGAAAACGGGCTTTATTGAGGATTAGGCACTTGAAATAAAATTTATAAACCGAATACTAAGCAATTTTTGTTTGTCCGGCATTTTTTAAATTAGCTTTTTTTTAATTTCAGATAAATCGGAAGGCAGTAAAATCGGGTGGCGTGCTTGCTTAAGACCTCTTGTACATATGTCTGCTGATTTTAAGAAAGTAAACTGAGCAAATGAATGAAAATGAATACTTAAATAGTTTTTCTTTGTATCCTTTTAAAATCAACGTTTAATATAACAAAAAAATATATAAACAGTAGGTTAATGCCCTATTCAATTGATGTATTATTTTCTAAGAGACACACCAGGTACATTTAAAATTTACAAAACCGCAATTATGCATGCAGAATGGAAAAACTGGAACAGAACTTTCTTAGTAGAGACTGGAGAGCAAAACTGTAATTCAATTTTATCAATTACCCGATTTTAATTTCCTCCTTTTTACCTCTAGATAACAATAAAATATTATTCTTTGTATATAGGTCTAACCCCAAATACGACAATTTTAAATATAAATATAGAAAACGAATTACTTCGGTTTTACAACGTTGTACGACATTTTCCGACTCGCAATCTCGATACGTCTCTGTCCTGTCATTGTTATTCTAAGAGGCCTTTATTTCATCTCCTTGTAAATCCCTCTCAACAGCTTTTTCTAGGTCTTCGTCTTCATTTTTCCCTTCTGGAGAGCATTTTAGTACCTGTTTTGGTATTCTGTCGTTGCTCATATTGTGAACATGCCCAAACCATATTAGTGATTTCGTTCTTATGTCGTCTGTGACTGTGTGTTCAACTCTCATTATTTATCAGATTCTGCCGTATGGTATATTAAGTAAGCCCCGATCTCCGTGCTGCTCGTCTCCAGAAATCGATTTCCGTTGCCTTTAATTTTTTTGTTGTCGTTTCTTTTATTGCCAGACTTCACTGCTAGACGTGACAACGCTTTTTATAATGCTAATATAATTTTTTTTGTAATTTTAGAAATGCTCTAGTACTTTCTTCTTTAAATATTTTTCTCTCTGATGGCTTCGTTTATTATTTGTAAATTTTAATCCCAGATATTTGTATTTTGCGCATCTTTTAACTGATTGTCCATTTGATAAAAGTAAATCTTGTTATTACCTATACATATATTCCGTTTTATCTATGTTATCTATATTCACCTACAAGCCCTATTTACTATATTCTCCAGTAATTTTTCTTGTCATGTATTCGATATCGTCATAGTCTGCGCTAGAACTACCTGATCGTCTGCAAAGCTTAGGATGTATAGTGTATTTCTAGTTAGAGTTTTAACATTTCTGCTTTCAATTCTTCAATGCGTGTTCTAAACATATTTTGCACAGCGTCAGCGATAGACAGCATCCCTCTTTATGGTCTTTTGTCACTGGACTGCTTTTATGAGCTTGTTTCCCTATTTTATTTTAGACAGTATTCCTTTGTACAGATTTTTTGTTACTTTTATAAGATTGTTGTTTATGTCGGTTGTCAGTAGGAAAAACGGGAGATTGATGAGATGATATGCATTAAAAAGACCCCTGAAGCAATCAACGACAAGTCTGACATAACAAACCTGAGTAAGATTTATTACAACGTAATTGGGTAGATAGGTTATAGTTATGTTATGTGTATGTATGTATATATGTGTATATGTATGTATGAATGTATGTGTATATATATATATATATATATATATATATATATATATATATATATGTGTGTATAATATGTCCCCCCATTTTTGTTTTTTCATTTAAAATTTTTTTTGTTTTCTTCCTTCAGAATAATCTCATACTAAAACATATAAAAAGAATTGTTTGATATACATCATACTAATATTCCACCGAAAGAAAGCAATAACAGTATTTAAAATTTATTATATTAAATAAAAAAAACACTCCGAAAATCATAAATGTACATGTTTTATCAATCGGTATGATGCGGTGTCGTGTTGACCGATATTCTCACTTCCCAGTGCACGTCTATATATGTTACTGTAAATACGTCCAGTTTTAAGACCATTTTCATGTGTTTGGTTTTATTTTTATATTGTGTTATGTTTCGCCAAGTATTATAGTGTGAATGTATTTTAAACTTTGAACTAAATCGATTTCTGTTGTTTGTGGTAAGTTAAATTTAACCCGAAAAAATGTATTTCTGAAAAAAAATTGCACCTATTTTGTTTTGTCTCTTTCAGTGACAATTCGCAGTTGACAAAGGCCATGAAAGTGACCGAAACGTACTGCCTAAAACATATCCTTTTTACTTAAAATAATATGTTCATGTTTTTTTAGAGAAGTTATATTTTGGTTGTCATATTTGTGTCCGTTTATTCTATTTTGAAAATGTTGGCTAGTTTGCCCGATATAAACAGCAAGACAGTTTTTACAAGGTATTTGATAAACAATGTTACTTTTCTTATTCTGGGGTATTGTACTTTTTAATTGGCTGAAATTTTGCCTTACCAAATTATGCCCTTGTGGCTTACTTTAATTTCGTGTTTTGTAAAAAGTTTCTGAAAATTTTCTGATAGACCTGGGATATATGGTAACGAGAGAAAGTTTTGGCTCTTTGTATTGTATGGTCCCATGTTTTGAGCGTTTAAAAAATTAGTATATTTTTGGTGCCTTCCTCTAAACACAATATCGACTAATTTTTGCGGGTAAAGA
This sequence comes from Kuschelorhynchus macadamiae, assembly GCA_030620095.1. NCBI lineage: Eukaryota > Metazoa > Arthropoda > Insecta > Coleoptera > Curculionidae > Kuschelorhynchus > Kuschelorhynchus macadamiae. The sequence continues at coordinate 531,949 of JAUTXW010003579.1, forward strand.
TTTAGGAGCAGTACGTTTTTTGCTTTACTAATAGCTTGTTGTCTGTACTCCCTGAAGACCCCTGAAGCAATCAACGACAAGTTTGACATAACAAACCTGAGTAAGATTTATTACAACGTAATTGGGTAGATAGGTTATAGTTATGTTATGTGTATGTATGTCTGTATGTGTGTATGTATGTATATATATATATATATATATATATGTGTATATATATATATATATATATATATATATATATATATATATATATATATATATGTATATATATATATATATATATATATATATATATATATATATATATATATATATATGTATATATGTGTATAATGTCCCCCCATTTTTGTTTTTTCATTTAAAATTTTTTTTGTTTTCTTCCTTCAGAATAATCTCATACTAAAACATATAACAAGAATTGTTTGATATCCATCATACTAGTATTCCACCAAAAGAAAGCAATAACAGTATTTAAAATTTATTATATTAAATAAAAAAAAAACACTCCGAAAATCATAAAGGTACATGTTTTATCAATCGGTATGATGCGGTGTCGTGTTGACCGATATTTTCACTTCCCAGTGCACGTCTATATATGTTACTGTAAATACGTCCAGTTTTAAGACCATTTTCATGTGTTTGGTTTTATTTTTATATTGTGTTATGTTTCGCCAAGTATTATAGTGTGAATGTATTTTAAACTTTGAACTAAATCGATTTCTGTTCTGTGGTAAGTTAAATTTAACCCGAAAAAATGTATTTCTGAAAAAAAATTGCACCTATTTTGTTTTGTCTCTTTCAGTGATATTTCGCAGTTGACAAAGGCCACGAAAGTCACCGAAACGTACTGCCTAAAACATATCCTTTTTACTTAAAATAATATGTAACTGACCTGCCACTTTGCAGTTTCATTTAGAACCAGATACCCCAAGAAAAGTTTTGGTTTAACAATATTTTTGCGATTGGTTCAAGAGAAAAAAAAACACTAAATATATATATATATATATATATATATATATATATATATATATATATATATATATATATATATATATATATATAGATATACTAATCTAAAAAATAGTTTGAACTATTTCATAACTGTTCATAAAAAAACAGTGAGGCAATACATATTTCACTGTCAGAAATTTCTAAAAAAGTAAACAAATGACAAATGCAAAGGAAAAAATAACATCGACTATGTTTTTCAAATGGGTCACCCTATCCTTGCTGATAATAAATATGCTATGTTGAATACCATTATCTTTTAATACAGCTGAGAAAATTAACTAAAACTATAAAAGCCAATGTGCTAGAAAGATAAAGAAGGCATTCCAACTTGTAACACATTAATGTAGAGTCAGTAGAAGGTTTTTCAATTTCCATAATTGTCTTTAATATCAAACCTGGTATACTTATAACTAGCAAGAAAAACATTTCTTACAACTTTTGTATTTAACATTAATAAACAGAAATTGTACACAGTCCCTTGCTCTGCTTTTCCATACACAGAAAACAGAAGACTTAAAATTATTGCAATCCCTTAGGGAAAGCTGCACGCTCCTCAACTCTCTAGATCCGCAACCCATCAATTTATCACCAAGTCGGTTCCCACATGAAGTTGCTACGGTTTGCGGTCCACCTCTGACCGTCTATGCCCTATGCGATCTTCCTATTTGTACTTTGAGGGTGTTTTATATTTCGCTCTTACGACGCAATGAATTTGACAGGGGTACTTTTAAATCACTAGTAAAGGAACAAAATAAGTTTTACGGTATTATATCTCTACAAATGGAAGTATTAATATATTCTATATAATATTTGCCCTAGATTAAAGATATTTAGTAAGTTAAATATTTTGCTTTTAATAATTTATTGAGTTGATTCTTTATGTTTGTAGGATAACAAACATATTTATAGAAATATAAGGAAACGAAAAATGCAGAAATTATATTTAGTACAATTTAGAACTCCATTCATTCTTATATTAGTTTATTAGTCCGAGAGCTCGTTAACTCGTTAAGTATAAATAATTAAAAAATGGTCGCTGTGGGTTTAAAATTTTAATACAATTTAGTTATTAAAATTAAATTAGGTTACTTTAAAGTATAAAAAAAATTGACAGAGATTTCGATGAGCAAAAGTGCCTTGCAGGTGAATAGAAGGGTGCAATATTATAGAAGGTAAAATAAACTTTGTTCTGTAAAGTTGAAATTTATATATATATATATATATATATATATATATATATATATATATTTATATATTTTTTTTTTGCTTTGTGTTCTTTGACCTTTTTTTCAATATATATTTATCTTAATTTTTCTTGGTTTGAGGTCAATACATTAACAACAAAATTAGTACATATTTTTAAACATATATTTTGTTTCTAAGGTGACGTTTCGACCATAGTTTTGGTCTTTTTCAAACCTAAAATTTGTTTAGCACTATTTTTTTCAAGTTTATAAAATACTAAAAATTTAGGACTTACCATAGAACGTAAAATAGTTGAAATAAAAGTACACATAATCCACATATCTGACATATACTACACATATTTAATTTACATTTTAAAAATATTGTGGACGTTTATTACAGACAAATTACAAACTACTGAGCGAACACTGTTACAGTAAAGATATATACAATTTATTTAGGTTGTTTATGTCTTTTTTATCATTTATGGCGTTTTTGTTTTTTTGAATTTCAGCCATCTCAAAAAATTCTCTTTTTTTCAACTGAGGTTCGGATTTTAATACTTTCACTTGTTCGTAGCTGAAAGTATGTTTTTTGGACATCTCATGGTGTGTTAATGCGGTGCTGTTCTTTTTATCATATTTGTGACTTTTCAGTCTATTTCCTAAGTATTGGCTTGTTTGTCCAATAAAAACACCGTTACAATTATTGCAAGGGATCTGATAGACTATATTGCTTTTTTTATTAATTGGCGTTTTCGATTTTAAGTTGCTGAAGTTCTTTGATAATAAGTTATAGGCTTTGTGACTTGTCGTGATGTTATATTTTTTAAAAAGGTTTTGAAATTGCTGGGATAAACCATTTATGAAAGGCAGAGAAATGTATTTTGTTTTAGGTAGATTTGATGTAATAATGGCATTTTCAGAATTGTAATATTTATGTATTCTGCTTTTGAATAATTTATTTACTAATTTTTTAGGGTACTACTATTTAGATTTAATGCTGCTTTAGCCTTTTTAATTGCTCGTTCTCTGAATTCAGAGTCGGACAGCTTAATTGCCCGATCTGCCAGACCAATAATTACAGATTTTTTTTGAGACATTGGGTGACAGGAGCTGAAATTTAGGTATCGAGAGGACCAAGTTTGTTTTGTGTACCATTCCGTTTTAATTTTATTTCCTATATGATGTAATGTTAAGTCTAAAAAATTGATTTTGTTGTTATCTTCGCTTTCAATTGTAAATTGTAGTCTTTTATGGTATTGATTAAATTGCTTTAAAATAATTTCTGTTTGGCCAGATGGGATTGCAGTAATACAATCATCGACATAACGATAAAAAAATGGTATATTGAATTCCACATTACTTAGAACAGTCTCCTCTAAATCTTCCATAACTATTTGGGCAACGACGCTTGATATAGATGCTCCCATAGCACAACCTTCTATTTGTTTATATAACTGATCTTCGTATATAAAATATGTTGAATTTAGTGTTAATTCTACTGCTTTAAGAAATTCATCTTGAGGAATATCTGTGTATTTTTTTATTTCAGACCATTTCTTTTTAATTATTCTGGTAGCCAATGAGATTGGAATGCTGGTATACAGGGAAACAACATCAAGCGATATCAGTTGGTAATTTTCCGGAATTTCTAACTGTTTTAATTTTTCTTTTTTCATAATTATGTAAAATCATACAGAAAAATTTATCATAAAACTATTAAAGCCGCCAAAGATATTTATTACAATAATAGACTTTCTAACGCCAAAAATGTAGCTAAAGAAACCTGGTCTATCGTAAATGATTTAAGAAACAAAACTCCTTTATCCAGCACTATCCTTACCTCTCCTGAGGACCTAAACAATTATTTTGTAAATGTAGCCAAAGATTTGACTAAATCCGTATCTCAATCTAATGACCCAATTTCATATCTCTCTAATCATAGGGGAAACCTGCACAGTTTCTTCTTTTCACCAGTAGTTTTATCAGAACTTCGTAGTACAATTAATGATATCAAAAATAAATCTTCTTCGGGAACTGATGGGCTTACTTTAAAAATGTATTCAAGTCTGCCGGAATGCACACTAGAGCATCTGACTACTTTGATAAATATGTCTTTCCAAAATGGTACTTTTCCAAGCTGCCTTAAAACTGCAATAATCATACCTCTTCACAAAGGAGGTGTTTCAGAAGAAGCTTCGAACTATCGCCCAATTGCACTTCTCCCTATGCTATCTAAGATCATCGAAAGACTGGTTAAAAAAAGGCTTTTATCATTTCTGTCTAGATATGAAATACTTACAAAACATCAATTTGGATTTCTAAGTAACAAATGCACAAGCGATGCCATGTTTTCCCTTCTTAATAGAGTTTACTCCAGCCTAAACAACCATCACGCTACGGCAACAATTTTCCAAAGCTTTCGATTGTGTGAATCATAATATATTAACTAACAAACTGCAGTACTATGGATTTAGAGGGGCTCCTCTCAGTTGGTTTAAGTCATATCTTAGCAACAGAAATTAAGTTGTGAAAGTTGACAACAGGATGTCTTCTTGTAGGCCAATGGAATATGGAGTGCCTCAAGGCTCGCTACTAGGCCCTATCTTGTTTCTTCTGTTCATAAACGACATGGCTAATTTAAACATTAGTGGAAAAATATGTCTCTTTGCGGACGATACCAGCTTTACGTGGAGCCACCCAGATGTCACGGACCTACATAGGATTGTATCTAGTGACCATCACCATTAAATCCTGGTGCGATTCTAATCTCCTATGTTTAAACATCTCTAAAACGAAAGTCTTGTCTCTGTAAAATTTTTAGGGCTTCTTGTAGATCATTCTTTAAAATGGGATCCACATATCGACGCTTTATCAAGGAAGTTAGGTTCTGCTTGCTTTGCGTTAAGATCTGTTTCCGAGGAGCTTAGCTTTTCTACCTCTAGAACTGTTTATTTTGCTCTTGTTGAGTCGCACCTCAGATATGCTATTCCATTCTGGGGTACATGTTGTGCGACTCAATTTGATCGAATTTTTATACTACAAAAAAGAGCTGTTCGTTACCTACTGAGACTTAACAGTAGAACTCACTGCCGAGATTTCTTTAAAAGATATAAAATACTAACCCTTCCTTGCTTATTCATTTTGGAATCGGTTTGCTTAATTCGTAAGCACGCACCTGCTCTATTAGAGAGAAAATTCTCTTTTTTTCAACTGAGGTTCGGATTTTAATACTTTCACTTGTTCGTAGCTGAAAGTATGTTTTTTGGACATCTCATGGTGTGTTAATGCGGTGCTGTTCTTTTTATCATATTTGTGACTTTTCAGTCTATTTTCTAAGTATTGGCTTGTTTGTCCAATATAAACACCGTTACAATTATTGCAAGGGATCTGATAGACTATATTACTTTTTTTATTAATTGGCGTTTTCGATTTTAAGTTGCTGAAGTTCTTTGATAATAAGTTATAGGCTTTGTGACTTGTCGTGATGTTATATTTTTTAAAAAGGTTTTGAAATTGCTGGGATAAACCATTTATGAAAGGCAGAGAAATGTATTATTATGTATTCTGCTTTTGAATAATTTATTTACTAATTTTTTAGGGTACTCGTCACCTTAGAAACAAAATATATGTTTAAAAATATGTACTAATTTTGTTGTTAATGTATTGACCTCAAACCAAGAAAAATTAGGATAAAGATATATATTTATATATATATATATATATATATATATATATATATGTTTTAATAAACTATTTATAAAGTATGTGTACAATAACAAACTTATTATTATTTTTCACGACTTTGTCGGAAGTATCCCACTTATCGGGTTGGGTAATGAAGGTCAGCAGAATTGAGTATTTATCTTCTTACTATGGATGTAGTTTCCAAGATTGCCGCTTTCTGCATAAGAGTTACAAGGTAGGTTTCGAGGCTTAGGTTTTTATATGCTGAACGTTTTTTCGATAAACCATTCCATTTGCAGATACAATGGTTGGCATGATTCAGACCCGTTCCACTCATTTTCTCTTTTAATTCATTAGCCAATTCATTCATTGTCGTCCAGAAGTAGGTAATATCAACTGTGACTCTTCCATTTACAGGATGACAATATCGCGTCTATTATGTGTAACTGGGCGGTCACTGTCACAACGCTGAAATCCCACAAGACTTTGGCCTTGTCATTCACCAGAACGGGCTTAGGCGACTGTTTATAGTACGGCTGATTTCCACTAATTAAGTTGTGGTTGGCACATAGCCCTTGGTGCAGTATTTTTGCAGTGTTATCAGGTCTGCTCACCAAGTGCAACCCGAAATTTTGTGCTGAATAGACTCTTGATCTTTTTGACACATTCCGCATAAGGTATTTTCTACATTTTTTTTAGGATATATTTTAGATATGTCTTAGCTGTAACCACTTGATCCTGAATGGCAGATGGTGTCCCTTATTATTACAATTATTATTATCATTTCTCCACCTTGTTGTCTCACAGTATTCCTTTGGTAATATTTTATACTGACAGGATTAAACCGAGTGAAAAAAAAAGAAAAAGGAAAAAAACAACTATTGTATATTAAGAACTGATCTAACGATGCTACATGTTTTTAAAATGACCAATTGAATGTCTGTATTAAGCCCTAATTGAGCCAAATGGCATGTAAACGTTGTTGAGGTGAGGCCTGTTAATGATATGACGAGAGGAACAATTATGACTTTTTCCTGTTTCCACAGCCTTTTTATTTCCATTGGTAACTCGGTGTATTTGGCGATCTTCTCACTGTATTTCGCTTGGATGTTCTAGTTGTTGGGGACACCTATGTCAATTAAATAAGTGATTTTTTCTTTTTTGGATTGAATTTTTAATTATCTGTGTGGATGGCAATGTCCCAGTAGAGCTTGTAGTCTTCGTTTTCAAGTATGTATATATATATATATATATATATATATATATATATATATATATATATATATATATATATATATATATATATATATATGTTATCTCACTATTTGAAAAATTCACTTTTTAAAAAATACACTTTTTATTAAAATAAAATAAAACAATATGTTCACAACTTTGGAAATCAAATGGACATTAATTATTGTTACAACTTAAAAGAATAATATTATACTGTTTTTAATAAAATCTACATAGTCTATTTATATTAAAAATCTTGCTGAGGTACGTGGGAAACCGGCAAGCATCCGCTGGCTTCCGTGGAGACTGCTGACGGTGTTTGAGCGTACTGTCGCAATTCTTGGAAACTGCTGATGTTGGTTTCTGTGAATGACGCAACTGTGTGATAATATGTGGCGACATTCTGGAGGCACGTGGAAGGTCATGGGAAACGAATATAACAGCTTCCCCTTTTAGTGAAAAGTTGGTGCTTTGCAGCTACTTTTAGGACTGAAGTTCAAATGCTTCTTCCTCTTCTTGTGTATTTTCTGGATGGATGCTAGTTCGTCTTTTTGGTATTAGTCTTCTCAACTGGTATGGGGCAAAGCGCTTCGGACCAGGCCTGGGAGGTGATGGAGGATCCTGACTACCAGTTATGGACAGTTTCAGTGGCTTCTTACGTCTACACTTACAGAGGATGTAGTGGATTGCCATTCCAACGACCATTGATATTGTGAGTATCGTAAACCAATGGATATGTTTGGTTATGAAGGGTTCTTTCATCAACTTGTCTAGCTCTTCTGAGTATTGGTCTAGGCGGTGTTGAGCAACGTTCAGGTCATCGGCATTGATGTTGCTGAGCTTCAAGGGTTTGAGCTTTGGGATTTGAGACTGTTCTGGGAACTGTTTGCAGCATTCGAAAGGAATCTGAACAGGATGGCTTTTATAGGTTACATTTTTATATTCCTCCACCAGGTACTTGGAATGAATTCTTGTGCTTCCAATAAAAGCGTTACAGTTTGGTTGTAACTTAAGAAGGGAGTTCGTCTTCAGGATCTGGGTTTCTATATTCCTGGTTCCACATTTTACGGTTACAGGAAGTGGCTCGGAAACTGAGATAAGCCAGTAGTTCGTGGAGATCTCTTGGACGTGGTAATCGGTGACTAGCAATATCGATGTTTGACAGGTTTTCGGTAGTATGTTCTGCTGCCTGAGTAGCTGTGCTTCGCAGATAGCATCACTGTCGATTGGATATTGCAGAAGGTCTGAACAGATCTTAGTGTGCGTCTCGAGTGGCTTGCAGCTGGAGATGTCTTGTGGTAGTACATATAGTAAGGCGTCGTCATCTCGCGCAATGTATTTTTTTGTTGTTGGTATTATGTGAAAAAGACCTGTTCGATTGTCCATAATAGGAATAGGAAAAATTCGATACAAAGTGTATGATTCTGGTTCAGTTAGAGGAATTTTAAGAACGAACACAATCCTATTATCGGACTGGTATGATTCTAATTCAATTAAGTCAATATAATTGGCAATATTTGATGAATATATAGGGAGAGGAAGATTATTTTTTGATAGAGAACGCGATATCCCTTGGAGAGAAGTGATCAAATCTCCTGGAGTTATTATAGAACTATGAAGAATTTTCAAACGAGCGAATGTGATGGCATTTATAATATCGTTTAAAGAATCTTCTAGAAAAACATAACTTTCCATTAAAGCTTCGCAAAGATTTAGAGTTTTAATTTGCCCTTCGTAAAACGCTAAGTCATCAGATATGTTCATGATAGCGCTCTGTATAATATCTATGTCTTGGTTGAAGGTTTCTTCATCAATTTGAATCTTTTGAATGGTGGAATTGAAGTTTTTAATTACAGATGAAGTTACCGATATTTGATTTTTAAGTAAGCTTTCAAGTTCGCGTTCATCTCGCGTGATTTTGTTTATACATGCATTGTAATATTCGCCATCGGCTGAATCTAAATTGCCTGTGATAGATTTAAAAATACTACCAATGCCGTTTATTAATCCGCGTTTGTTCCTATAAGATAACTTTTTTGTATCTGCCATGATTTCTCTATATTTTTGATTAACTGCGTTTGAAATTTGGGTTAATAAGCTCAAATGTGTTTTAATTTCTATTTTAAAAGATACAGTTCTAGGGGATGGGTCATTCAACACGTCACTGAGTGTAGTAAGTAATTTGTCGTTGTTTTGTATAGTTTCTTTAAGGGGTTGTAAATCTTTGTATACGAGTAACGTCCACTTATCGTTAGTAATTTTGACAAAATTTTCCTCATGGTAAAATAGTCCAACGGTATTGTTGATTGGTGTGAAGAAGTATTGGGAGAAGACGGCTGGAATAAGCCAAAGGAGTCTGGAAAAAAAATAGACTAGTCATAGTATGTCTTTAGCCTATCAAAATTTATTTTGGAAATTTGGTTTGTAGAAAGGTTTTTAAGTTTAGCTGAAGTTTGGTAAAGTTCGATAATTTGAAAGGGGCCATTGAATTTATTTTCACTTTTGTCTTTAATTTGCGATTCTTTGACATATACTTTGTCACCAACTTTATAATCGGGTTGTTTATCGGAGACTGATTTGTCGAATCTGATTTTTGATTTTTCCTTTTGGGCGTTTGTTCTAGCTCGTGCGATTTTGTAATATGTTTCCATTTTATTATTTAGATTTCGGATGTATTTGGAGATAAGTTGTTCTTGATTATATAAGGTTTCTGGGGGTCGGCTAGACGTATGGCCGAATATCAGCTCATAAGGGGTGAATCCATGAGTTTTGTTTTTTGTGTTATTATAACAGATGACTGAATAGGGGAGGATATTGAATGGGTGTTCCTCGGGATGTTCTGCTGTGTGAACCCTAATCATTTCGGTTAAAGTGGCGTGGAATCTTTCGAGCGATCCATTTGATTGCGGATGGCTAACACTTGAAAAGGTTAACTTGACGTCATAGAGTGTGCACAGGTCTTTCATTAATGTGTTATCAAACTCACGGCCATGGTCACAGTGGATCCGTAGGGGAGTTCCATAATGTTGAAAGAATAGCAGGAGTGTATTGACAATCGTTGAGGCTTTTTTATCCGATGTTGGGTACGCCTGTGTGAACTTGGTTAGCTCATCTCGGATCGTAAGGGCATAGTTACGAGTTGGATACTCGAAGATGTCAATATTGATTCTTTCGAATGCAGTTTTTGGAGTTTCTGTTATGACTAGGGGCGTACTAAGATTTTTCCTACAGATTTTAACTTTTTGGCAGATTTCACAGCTTCGAATGAGTTTTTCGACATCTTTAGTTAGTCCGGTCCAATTGTATTTTTGTCGAATGCGTTTGACAGTTTCATTAATACCGCGATGAAGATTCTTTTTGCCAGTATGGTGTTGATCTAAAATTGTGGGTATTTCATCCGGGTCTGGGGTTCTTACGAGGTTATGGCATATTTTTAAGTTAATATCTTTATCAGAGAAAATGAATGAAAATATTTCGAGGATGGGAAGTTGTAAATTATTTTCGATACAATAGGTTTTAGAAAGATCGAATTTATCTTGACATTTATAGATAATATAGAAAAGCTGCTGGACTACGGTATCAGTATTATACGACAAGGGTATTATGAAATATTTGCGGTCCTTTACACTCTTACTAGACAGGGTGTTTACCGTAAGCGGGGCAAAATCATAGTTTTCCTCAAATAGGTCCTCTATAATTTTAAAATGAAAATCTTCCATTTTAGTTTGCCAAAAGAAAGTGACAATATTTTTGTTTGATTTGTCCAAAAATTGATCATTGGAAATTTCGATTTTGGAATAATCGATGATTGATTTTGTCTTGTATAAATTAACAAATCTATTGTATTCGTCGGTTATTTCATTATCGTCTAGATCGTTTTCGGTTATTATTTCTGAAAATGAATTTTGTTTGCTGGTCGAGGGTCTGTTATTAAAGTCGTCTTCATTTGAGGCGTAAATAGCGATGGTTGATTGAAAATCTGAGCAATTTTTAAAATGGTTAATTTTAATACGTGATAAGGCGTCTGCGTTTTTGTTTATTCGGCCGGGTTTATATTCAATCTTGTAATCATATTCCTCGAGTTTAAGGCGCCAGCGAGCTAGGCGACTGCCGGGGTCCTTAATTGAAAATAGCCAAGTCAAAGGGCGATGATCTGTTACCAAAACAAATTTTCGACCAAAAAGATATGGTCTGAAGTGTTTGACAGCCCATACAATGGCTAATAATTCTCTTTCTATGGTAGAATACTTTGTTTCAGCACTACACAGAGTTCGAGATGCATATGCTATCGGAAGATCTTTTCCGATGGGACCTTGAGATAAGACGGCTCCAATAGCGAATGCGCTAGCGTCTGTGGTTAGCAAGAAAGTTTCTTCGAAATTGGGGTAAATTAAGATTGGGTCCGATGTAAGTGCCTTTTTCAGGTCAGAAAATGAGGTTTTGCATTCCGCGTCGAATGTGAATGGGACGTCCTTTTGTAATAACTTGGTCAGGGGTTTTGATATTTTGGCAAAATTTGGGATGAAGCGTCTGTAATATCCAGCAAGACCTAAGAATGACTTTATTTCTTTAGGATTTGTTGGCATAGGAAATTTCTGAATGCATTCAACTTTGCTTGGATTAGGTTTTACTCCACTTTGGGTAATAAGGTGTCCTAGATAAGCAACTTCCTTTCGAAGGAATTCGCATTTATCAGGTTGGATCTTTAAGTTGGCTTTGCGGAGACGCTTGAAGACTTCTGTTAGTCTTGAAATATGTTCATGTATTGTTGGAGAGTACACGATGATGTCATCCATATACACTAAGCAACGTTCATTTTGAATACCGAGAAGGATGTTGTCCATGACTCTTTGGAATGTGGACGGGGCATTCTTTAAACCGAATGGCATACGGACGAATTCGTAATGGCCATTTTCAACAGAGAAGGCAGTTTTCTCGATGTCTTTTGGATTGATCTCGATCTGGTGGAAACCAGAAGCCAAGTCGAGGGTTGTGAAATATTGACATTTCCCTAATTGATCGAGAAGGTCGGAAATGTTCGGAAGAGGATATTTATCAGCTATAGAAAGCTCGTTCAGCTTGCGGTAGTCTATAACTACACGCCATTTGGGTTTTCCGGAGGCATCCAATTTTTTGGGAACAACCCAAACCGGGGAGGACCATGGAGAGATGGACTGGCGAATAATTCCTTGCTCTAACATTTTATTTACCTGGCTTTTTACCTCTTCTTTATGAATGTGAGGATATCTATATGATTTGGTAAATACGGGCCTTGAATTATTAGTATCTATAGAATGTTTGATCTCGTTGGTAAAAGATAAATTATCGCCTTCTAAATAAAAGATATCGGAAAATTCGAGACATAGGTTAGTTATTAAATCGTTTTCTTCGTTGTTTAAATGTTCGGTGCGTAACTGGTCTTTAATAATTGAGCGCCTATCTAAAACTGCGTTTTGTATAGGGTAGGTATTTAAGTTAAAAATTGTTTCAGTATCAATTCCAGGGTCAAAAGGTTCGATATTTAAATTTGAAAAGTCGATTGTTTTTTCTATAGCATTTGAGTTAATTATAGATGTAAAAAATTCACCGCGTTCATTAACCTTAACCAGGGCATTTGGCAATCTAACATTTTCTTTGACATATGCGTGAAGTATAGCATCCGTATTAAATAGTTCGCACTTGAGTTTGAAAATTTTTTCAGTTCTAGCCTCTATAGAAATTTTATTACGGTTTTTAATGCATTCTTGTACATCTGATATGGCTGTAGTTGTGGTTACTTTGTGAAGGGGCATAGTTTTAAAATTTGTAATAAGTTGTTTTGATTTCAGATCTACAATACATTCATAATGTTCCAAGAAATCCAATCCTAATATACCGTCGAAATCTATATCTAAATTGCAAATATACACTTTGTGTGGATCACCAATAGTAAAAGGTATGAGTGTAGATTGAGATATTGAAAGTTTTTCATCGGTAATTCCCTGAATAGTGACATTTTCGGGAAATCGTGTAGGAAATTTTTGTACGGTGTTTTCCTTAAATATAGAAATGCCTGCACCGGTATCAATGAGAAGTTTGAATTGTTTTGATGCGTCATCGATATAATATAGATTCTTGGAATTTACAGTAAGAAGAGGACTTAAAGAAACGCTTGTTCCGGGAAATTGAGATTTGGATCCATATTCTCTAGATTTAGTGTTTCTATTCTCGATTGGATCTCGGTCATTGGGTTCTGGGGTGAATTGTCTGGAGGGTCGGTATTCGTAAGGGGTGTAAGAAAATCCTGGTAATTACTAGTGTCATTTGAATAGTTTATATCTTGATAAGATTCTTCCTCTGGTTGGAAAAAATCGTAAAAACCGGGATTGCCGTTTTCGGCGGTGTACTGATCGTATTCGGGCAAATAATTCTCTGAGGAGCATTCTTGTCTTGTATTAACATGATGCGTCTTAGCTGGTTGAAAATTGGGATTTCTTTGAATTATTGATGGCCTAAATTGTGCTTGGTTTGTATTTTGGCTAGGATTATTTGGTCTATTTTGTTGCGAAAAATTTGGTTGATATTGTGATCTTTGAGAATTCGAGTTTATTGCGGGTCTTTGAAAATTAGAATTTGTTATGGGTCGTTGGAAATTATTATTTTGGGGAAAATTAGAAGAAAGTTGCCTGCACTGAGATATTGTATGACCAATTCTGTTACAATTGGAACACTTTAATTGTTGTGGCTGGTGTGGTCTAGGTAACTGAGGACTGGGTTTCGGAATAGTTGGTTTATTAACTTTTTGATTTTCGAAATACGAAAGCTGAAGTTCTCTCCGAATTCTTGATTGTGCTTCTAAAAGTGACGTTGGATTACTAGCACGGATAAGTTGTCCTAGGCGTGGCTCTAGACCGGTAAGAAGTGTATTAAGAGTCATAGTTTCAATTAACATGGTCTGAGCATCTTTTTGTTCTTTTGAATGTAGGAGTGGGGACTTTTGTATGCTGGCATGCATTTTAGCGTTCAGGACCTGAAGTCGATTAAAGAATGTAAGGGGCGACTCATTAGGAAGTTGTCTTAATCGCTGCAGATCGTGTATAAGGGAAGTAAGATCCCTTGAATCACCGAAGTGTAAATTTAACAATTGTTTAATTTCAAGGTATGAACTTGGATTCCTTGAACTAATTAATTGAGCTGCTCTACCACGGAGCTTGTTTTTTATGTGAATAACTAAAAACACTTTTTGTTGCGTTGTTGCCATGTCGTATGCACAATCGCATGCGGTTATAAAATTGCTTAAAGAAATTTGATCACCTTCAAATTCGGGTACAATGGAAAAAATTTCAGAAAGTTTATAAGGTTCAATTTCAATGGTTGTTTGGGTATTATCGAGAGACATTTTGAATTTTAAATGTAGATGCGTTAAAAATAAAAAGGTTTTATCAAAAACGAGTAAAATGAAAACGTTAAGTTATTAAGAATATCTTAACAAAAATAATAAATAGTTTTCCTTTTTGTAATTTAAGAAAACAAATGGTAAGGGAAATAATAATATGTTTAAATCCTATTTGAAAAATCGAACAGTATAGAAAAATAAAATCAAATACGAGACGATTCTTACGTAATCGTAATCTGCATCTGGGTTGTCTTGTTCTCGATGTGGCTCCAAGCTTTACGAGTGAGGACTTCTCAGGTTCCTTTTGTTCCGTTAAGGGATTGGAATCCGCCGCTACCAGTTAGACCTTTTTCTTGTTCTAATAGCGTTTAAACGAATCCTACCGACTGCGCCAAATTGTTATCTCACTATTTGAAAAATTCACTTTTTAAAAAAACACTTTTTATTAAAATAAAATAAAACAATATGTTCACAACTTTGGAAATCAAATGGACATTAATTATTGTTACAACTTAAAAGAATAATATTATACTGTTTTTAATAAAATCTACATAGTCTATTTATATTAAAAATCTTGCTGAGGTACGTGGGAAACCGGCAAGCATCCGCTGGCTTCCATGGAGACTGCTGACGGTGTTTGAGCGTACTGTCGCAATTCTTGGAAACTGCTGATGTTGGTTTCTGTGAATGACGCAACTGTGTGATAATATGTGGCGACATTCTGGAGGCACGTGGAAGGTCATGGGAAACGGATATAACATATATTGTTTTATTATTATTATTGTTATTATTAATATTATTTTTATTAAGTGCCGAATATAATAAAAGAAGAAAATATTATTAATTAGGATGGAAATTAACTTTGACACTTGTATAGAGTTAAAGCTTAACTCTTTTTTTTTAATTATGCTACAAATTCAACAACCTACCTCTTACACACAGTAACAAAAGTAGGCAATACTTTAATAACCACCCGGTACACATTAATTTGCTATTTGAAATTTGCGCATGGAAATTCTATTCAGGATGGGGCTTGACAAAATCTGCAATTAACAAGATTAGTGTAAAAAACTTTTTACGTTTTATCATGACAAACTTGGGAACAATTCCAGGGAACGAACAATATTTTATGGCGATTTTCTAGGCTTCATTAGCTTTTTCTCGTGCAGTGTTTTCTGCAAACTAAATAAAATATTTTACTGGGCCAGCGTAATTCCATAATTAGTTTTGGGTTGGCTACGACAAACAGAAACGTTTTATTTGGGTCAAATCGTGCCCTATAATCAGGAACTTACGGTTCTTTTCTACCTTTATTGGGCCGAGATTAGCTAATTGAATTAAATGTTAAGAAATGTATGTCTCTTTGTTTCCCCAGGGAAGTATTTTGTGTAAACTAAGCGTCAATTGAACTCGAACGCCTAGTTTTTTCACGAGATTCAAATGCCTGGGATTCCAAAATCAAATTACGAATGTTTACAGTTTCCTAAAGCTCTTTTTTTGCCTCCTGAAGTAAGTTTCGAAGAGCATCTTACTTTACAGGCAACCTAAGCCGTAGAGTGGAGAAGAAGGTAATGTTTTTTCTAATTTACTAGATATGCCATATCGATACCTCAAAGGCCAAGGGGCATAACCCTTGAAAAACAAATTTTACCGGAGGTAAAACAAATTTCATAAATCTCATCAAAAAAACTAACATATTTCTCAAAAACCTGGGTTACGTCATTTGACTTGTCCATAAAGCATGAGGACCTCCAAATAGCTACATTTGGAGGACATAAGCTAGTATGATACGCCTTCTGGCCAAATCTAAAACAAATAAAAAAACATAGCTGTATTGATTTATTTATCAAAAATATTGACAAAATACTCATAGAACTTGAGAAAAAACAATAGTTTTCAATAGAAAAGAAATATTGTAATTATGAAAAATTTACCCTCCGAGATTTTTTCAGATCTTTACGTTTCAAGGTCCCTACATGCCGAAAAACATGTTTTTTCGATTCCGTCCGTCTGTCGATCTGTCTGTTCGCGGCATAGCTTAAAAACTAAACCGATTGACACATTTTGGTCAAAAATGACCTGGTAATATTTTGGTAAAAATCCACTATAGCGGAACAAAATGGCGGCCTAGTGAACTGTTAAAAAATGATTACTAAAAACTGATTATCCAAACTTCAAATTTTGCACAAAAATCAAATGTTACATAGAATGAACTGGTAACATTTTGGTTCGAATCTAGGGTAGCAAAACGAAACGACGGCCTAATAAAATGTTTCAAAAATAAGCCTGAAAAACTGCTTATTAGATTAATTTCAATTTTTCTGCAAGCATTAAATGTGACATAGAAACAATGTGGTACAATTGTGGTATGAAGTCAAGATTGCTAAACAGAATTATGGTCAAACAAGATGTTTAAAAAATCAACGTAAAAAGAATCTTCTTATTGAATTGATTTCAAATTTTGCAGAAAAATTAAATGTAATATAGGAATAAACTGAAAAATATGACTGAACAAAATGGCGGTCTTAAAAAAATCAGTGTAAAAGCTACTTATTCAATTTATTTTAAATTATGCCCAAAAATCAAGTAGTAAAATATTGGTACGTATCTAATATGGTGGAACAAATTGGCGCCCAATAATAATATTTGAAAAAAAAATATATATGCTTTACTAATTGACCATGTGCGGAATGAAATTAGGTCACACTTCACTAGTCCTAATAAAGGAAAAAATTCATAGCGAAGGAAGTTCCGGGTAAAGGAAATTTACCTATTCTTTTCTACTTGTTTTGTAACACCAGTTTCTGGAAGTGTATCTGGAATATATTCTAGATGCAGGGCTTAATATTAAATATTAATCCTATTACATCGTGGGGACTATTTTCTTATTAACAAGGTTTTCTGGGTCGGTGAATTTTGTACAACTTAATGGATCCCACTTCTTGTTCTATAAAATTTGTAAAAGTTTCGACCGATCAGCTGTTCTCTCGATCCCAGAATAAAATAAAATGAAAAAAAAAAATCTTAAAAATTGGGGATATACCTAGTTCGAAAGAGATGTTAAAAATAGGCAATTTTTCTTAAGAAATTTTATTTTTATCGCTTTTCGTTTAGACGCTACGAGTGAAAATAGAAAGTTAATTTTTCAGAAAAATTTCACTTAAAATTTAAAAGTTGTCGAAAAAAGTCATGCTAGGATTCAAAATAAAGCTTATGATAAATTATACCTTTCTGTTTAGCTTTGAGCTTAATATCTCTCTTAGCTTAGGTTTTATGAAGGGTTTTAGGGTTCGCTCAAAATGGGCCTATTTTGTGCTGTAAAAAATTATCTATGAGTCTGATTTGGCTCAAACTTACAGAAACAGTGGATTTTAACTATACCTTTTATATTCTGAAAGAATTTTGAAATTTTGAATACAAAGAATGAACTCATATAAGTTGTCGACTGGCTTATATTTTATCAATTTATTGTTGAAGTGTTTTGAGAGAATTCTATTCAACTTGCCTCTTGTTTATTTGTCTGAAGGACTTATGATATCTAGTTAAAACATTTAGGTTAACAACAAAATGGCATAATATTATGGTAAAAGCTTTGACTGTTCTTAACATCTTTATTTACTTGACTATTAAATAGTTATTTCAGCGTTAAATGAATTCTCATATTCCGGCCGGTTCGGTCGGGCCACTTGTAGCCTGTTGTGTGTAAAAGGATAGAAAAAGTTGTTCCTGACGGCTACTATGGTTTTAGACTGATTTTACGTGAGATATTTGTGGACAACGTTAACGTATGGCCTTATTTTAGCTATGAATTGTTTTTTGTTTTTTGATTTAGTTTTATTTGGTATTTTTGAACTTTTCATACTGCGTTTTACATTAAAGAGATACGATTTAACGACTGATGATTTGCCGTTTTAATTTTTCGAGGTTACGCTTTTGCGTTATGTACCCCTCTACAATAAAAGATTGTCGTCGCTCAATATAGTAGAAGTCGCAAAATGATTTGAAAAATATCCTATTACAACAGAACTGAGTGCACAGAAAGTTAATTAAGTAATTAAATTACTTCTATTATACCTCCACCAAAAAGAATATCAAGTGAACAAATAAATGAGATTGGTGTTTTTTTTGCCGTAATTAAGTATCAGATTACATTTTTTTAGTCCAGGTTGAGATTTTTTTTGAAATTGTCGAAATTATTAAGTATCAGTGTGAGTAACAAAATATTTAATAATAACATACTTCTTGCATTACAGTTTTAGTTTTTCTAAGTGTGTTGTATTGGCAGCACTGAAATTAATGACCTTACAATGTTGCAGGCTCACTGTCGGTTTGGAAGGTTGTAAATATTATAATGCTGTTACAGTAGATGTGACAACTTGCCACAGACAGCTTATACAGCTTACTGTTTCACTTTGGTTTTTTTCTATGGGGTTACCTTAAAAAAGTTCACGAAAGAGAATGCAAAATGAACAAGAACTTCTGTGGCTAAAATTGATAACAAATGCATACATACATATTTTAAACAACTATCATAAGCTCATAAGGCAAATATCCTTCAAAGATCATTTTAGAAAAAAATCGATATTTTCAGGTTTCTAAATTCAATAATAGTTAATTGGGTAAGGTCGGTTATTGCACGGCCTAGCTGAGCTGATTATCTATGTTTTGAAGAATAATGAAAATCCGCAAAAATCAAATTTGATGGTTAAGTTTAAAACAACTTTTTATCCCTCGGAATATCAATGTAATTCTTTCGTAATATCGCTAGATATCATAAAACAAACATTCTCGGCGATTTTTGGTTAAATCCATTTACTAGAAAAATGTCTACAGCCTAAAATGTGTAAAAGCCTGATACCAATGAAACAAAAGGCGGAAACTAAAGAGTTAATTAAAAAAAACGTATTTTATCATCTTCTTTAACATGGTAATTATTTCCGATTTTTTAAAATTTATTTTTGCTAAATGTAGGTCTCTAAAACGAAAAAATGAATATTCAATAAAACCGCTAATTTTATTCTAGCCCTTCAAGGAAGGCGACATAAGAGAAAATTACGTACAATCTTTTATCCAAATAACTTTTTTCGATATCTTAAACAAAATACTGATTTCAACCGGGTGAACATGTTGAAATTCGCAAAATTGAATACATAACTTTCAGCCGCGAAAATGTGTTTCACCGAGGGAATATAATATAGACAAACGCAAATTACCCTGTCTGCGGGAATTCGACTTCCTGGAGATTTTAAATTAATTTATTCCGTAAAGTTGCTTAAAATCTAAAAAAAAATCCTACATATAGAATTAATTACGTACAATAAGGGAACAATAGTGCCGGTTTGAACTGAGTGTCCTGAAACACGGAATATTTGTTTTTTTGTATATTCTTTATTTAATTAATATTCGCACTGTCAACACGTATATCGCCGAAGTCATCTAAACAGAGCTTGTAGTGTAGACATTTTATACTTACTGTGGATTCGCCAAATGCAGTATATTATGCAAAATCCATGGATACTACTGGAGATAAAGAAGAAATTTTAGTGACAATTGAAATTTTCGCGTAAAAAAAGTTTAGGCAAACGTCAGCAGAAATGTTTTCAAGCGACTCAAAATTCAAGTGCTTGCCCTTGATATAGCAGATAAATATCATCTTCAACCTGCAAAGTTCTCGAACTTTTCGAGTCTTCTGCGAGTGTTACAATTTATTTAAATTCGTTAACTTTTTAAAGAAAATTCTGTTTTTAAACTTTTAACTTTTATCTGATCAGTGAAATCGTATGTTCTTCTGATAAAAATCTAGCTATTCAATTGGAACTTTATTCTTGATATTTTAAAATTAATCAAATTTTCTTTTTTTTTATTCCTCTGATTTTCTCGATCTTTGACAAACTCTTTTTTCGAAGCGACGTAGAGTGGAATAAGATAGTTTTAAGTGCATTTTGCATTTCTTTTGGGCTCTTAAATTCAATATTTTAATCAAATAATCATTTTCCTTATAAAAACTTTGACAAAAAACAAAGTTTCTGCCGAAGTACGAATTCCCCATTTTGCTTAGACAATTCATATAATTTATTTGTTCTTAATATAATCCAGGAGCATTTTTCTTCTGTATATAAAAAAAAACAAAAAATGTAATAAAAATAAAAACCACAAGAATATTCTGTTCAAAATATGTTTGTACGACTTTTTAAATAGAGTGTAAATAGTTTAATTAACTATTTTAGTGAACAAAAGACATTAAAAACTGATTGAAAGCAATCGCCATTGTACTACTTTTGTGATACATCATGTTTAATCAAAAACATTTGGTGCGCGATTAAGAACTTTTAACAATATTTTACTCAAATAATTATTTTTCTTGTAAATACTTAAAAAACAACACTTTAAATGATGAGAAACAGCACACTAGATTGTCTCATGAACTGGTTAGCCGACGCCGATGTCCTATGCGACAAATATAGGTATGTTTATAGTACTTTTGAATTAGATCAAAATATCGATTCTATACTAAGCAAAGATCATTGTCACCAGTTTCGTGTACGTCGACGAATTTCGAATCACCAATTTCATTACGAAAATCAAGGCAACTCTGACACATCAGAAGTTCAAAAACTCAATTGAGTTGGAATTTACTACAGGGCAAAACAACATAAAATCTAAAACAAAAAATGTAAAAACCAGCGTTTCTAAAAATGTTACTCAATATAAACATCATCATGTAGAACACGGCATCCCAGGTGGGGAGTACTCAACAGAGCGCTTTGTTCTATCCCGCACAAATTATTCAAATTTAAAAAAAGACAAGGTCATCATCTAGAATTCGACATCCTGGTGAGGAATACTTATCATATTGCTATGTTTCTGCTGATATAAAAAATCCCAAGTTATACAAAAAATATCACAATTCACGCCATATTGAAGAACGTGACCATGGGCGAAGGGGGCTTAGCTCCTCCAAGCCCCACCTCACATTACAATTAGCCAAAAAATATTCAAACTTAATACATACACTAAAAAACAAATAAAATATATATATATATACGTCTTTTCATATTAGGGTCGTGCTTTAGCCCCCCCAGATCTGATGATTCTGTGTATGATTCTGTTAGTCTCACCAAATCAAAATTAAGCAAAAAAAAACAAGCATACCCATGCTATTGTAGAACATTGAAATAATTCTAATCGTAGCGGATCAGATGCGAAATAATCAAGCGCAATTTTCTTCTGTAGTGCAGACCTAGAGAACTTTAAGCACCTATTAAAACAAAAAAAAAATACTTTTTTGTATTTGTTTACTGTAGAAGTTATTTTTATAGTAAATAAATATTATTAAAACCGACGCTTTTTTCTAATTATTGACATCGTCATATTATTTAAAAAAAAAAATGGAATACTTCAATAAATGTCAAGTGGACTGTGGTTACTTTTTCATACTAGTAATTTCTTGCTTTTTTCTCGAACAATAGAAAAATGAATTTAAAATCAAGTAGGAGTTTTACATTTAGATTTAAAATAACTATTCTAAAAAAGTTTTTTTGGAAACCATGTAGTTTTTCTATCGGAAATTATTTTCTCTATCACATTTTTTCGTTTGGTTCATGACTGTTGGGACACCCTGTACATAGATATAAAAGAATAACTTAAATAATGAACACCCTCATTAATTGAAAAAATATCGGATTAACTTTAGAAGCAGTTTTTGTTTTAGGTCTTATTTAATCCTCTTGATAAATGTGTACGATGTTTTCTACCATTGAGATAGCTTTTGAGGTAATCATTTTTTTTTGTAGGACTATAGAACCAAACTTAGTATTTTTTAAGAAAACCAGTATTATTAATAATTATTCAATTAGTGGATGATTTTAAAGCTTGACTCCGTGAATTTAAAGGAGATTATCGTAATTTAACAAGTACGAGAGTTAGGTCGCAAAAAGGATCTTTTGTGTTTGGGTACACCCTTACTTTCGACCTCATTTAATTAACAAACGTCCATTAATGCAATACGTAAAAGAGTTGAAGTCAACTGGCAGATTGTAGGCAAAAAAATCGCATGATAATGCGAATTAACTGGTACTAAAATTGTGGACTTTCGGGGCTTGCATTATGCAGAATTCCTATATGTGTGGCGCAGAACGTTTTTTTCTATTGACATATCCATGACGGCTATGTTTTGTATAATAAACGGTCGCTGGTCCTACTGGTACATAAATGGTTGAGAACGAAAATAATTTGACAGCTGTTAGTATTAAAATAAAATGATAATGGTTAAAAAGTTATTGTTTAATAATAATAATAATAGTAACAAAAAATTCTATTTATTTGCGAATTTAAAATTAACATATTGGGTAGGTTTTTAAGTAAAAAATGTCACAAAACAACTATTTGAATAATATTTTCATTACTATTCATTTTTGATAAAAATTTGCGTACAACTTATAGCTTTCGATAAAACTTACATTTAAGATTAATCGAAAAACTTGAAATGCTTAATGTATATCTTTTTTGCGAGTGTGATAATTTTCGAATTGATTCCCTTTACTATTAGCATAACTTTTACGGTTTTGTTTGGATTAACAAACGTCCGCTAATTTGATACATGCGATTCAGATTCTACAGTAAAAATGATACGTTTTGCATAAGTTTGCTCCAAATACCAGATAAAACTTCAAATAAAGTCTTAAGTAAGCTAATGAAAAATAACACTAAAACTAAGTGTTGTTTTGTTTGACTGTATAAAATACAAATAGATATGCTATAATTGTATCTAAAATTTGTAGTAAATACTTGTTTATAAATTCAAATAGATAAGTACTTGTTTTCCATTTTCATAAAATCACGTGTTCCACTGTCAAACCAAAATAACTCTTGAAAATTCACCATCAGGCATATTTGATCCTTACGCTTCCACCGTTTATTCATTGCATTCGAATTATTGTACGTTTAAGATTTTTTCCGACTATTTGCGTCTGAGTAAGTGTATCTTTTTTTAAGTCATGTAAAGTTCCGACTCGCTTTACTATTAACATAACCTTAACCTACAGGTTTTTTGGTTACAAATGCATACCCCATTAACTTTCATATGTCTGTAGATATCAAAAAAAAATCTCAATATAACAAATTTTTAGAATTGTGCGAATTTTTATGTAGTGTTGTATGCAAATATACATGATTTTTAGCTTTTCTGATATCAATGAACTTTGGTTTCTTAAATGTAATACTGTATATTATAAGTCCATGAATGGGTTTCTTCTTGCCGATCACAAATAAATCATTTACCAATGAAGACAGTCGAGAAAATTTAACAAAAACTCTGCTGTACAATGCAATTTTGTCGACTTTTCGGTACCACATATCCGTTACCAAATGTGGTACAGAAGAATTTTTAAACTGATCTCTTAAAAACAGGTCTCCTACAAAAATACAGTCAAATGAATGGCCCTACCTGTAATATTTTTCGAAATACGCTCTCCGAAAAACACAGTTTTCTGAAAAAACACCACATCGCCACGTAAAAACCGTAGTAACAAACAGTCACGTTTTATATACAGAATTGTTAACGGGGTTGTTAAAGATTCTATACATAAAACGCTGCTACATATATTATACAGTCATTATGTAAATTAAAAAATATGGGCATGTAATTAAAAAAATTATTTCCATAAAATTTGTAAAAATCTGATTTAAAGAAAATTAACTGATCAAAAATTATAGAAACTAGATATAAATTCAAAATAAAACCGTATCTAAATATTTTTTGTAACAGATTATACCTGTAAAAGGTACAAAAAATATTCCATCTATTATCGAAAACTCCAATTAAATCCTTTAAAAGTTTAGGTAAAGAAGAATAAAATGAAAAAATTCATGGCTGCAAAAACTACATTTTTTAAATTTATTAACCAAATCTCTTCAATCCCTATTTCATACCGAAATAGTTCAGGAAAAAAATTACAGCTTTTAAATTTGAATTTCTAAAGAAAGAAAATGTCCTACTGCCCCTGTATAACAATATATGCTATACTTCTGTACTGAAAACTTGTGACGGTTTCAAAAATTCAATCGATCAATTAAACCCTACTTATTACTCATAACTTATAATGCCAATGTTTAAACCTTAAAGAAATACCAGTAAAGAAAAGGAAATTGAAAAAATCGCAGCTGCGAAAGCAAAATTCTTTAATGTCTTTCATTAAGAAAAAACACACAATTTCTTTAAAAAAATCCTACCTACTGCCTGTATAAAATAATATAAACTTTACTACTTTTCTGAACAGTATAATACTGAACTTCATTCCATTTTCTATGCTAAACATATACCACTATAAAAAAATTAGAAACTCTATGCCCGTATCCTAAAAAACCTCACAAATTATATAAACATACCGGTCTATATACTATCTATCTATCTATCTCGTATTTAATTTGATGCAAGTATTTTGCTGCTCTAACTGTAGTATAGAACGTATTATCCTTCAAATTGTAGCTACCTACTTGAAAACATTCAATTTTTATGCTGCCAATTTTAAAAACACCCAAGAAATCCTTTTGGAGTCTCTAAAATTAAATAATATTTACTTAAATATTTATTCAATTACACTTCTGACAGCGACGAAAGTCAAGAATGAATGGATGTTTTGAAATTTTTGATCATCTCAGAGAAACTTAGAAATGGCCCCCAAAAGCGTGCACTTTTTCCTTTAAATCGAATTTTCATCTATTTCCCCAGTAGCTAGAAGAAAATATTATAGATGCTTTTGTAGCCAAATAAACGCACTATCCTTTTATCGAGAAATAATTCAACTTAAGTAATTTAAACGTCTAGGCTAAAATTTTGAAATTTGGTCACAATCTACCTACGAATATCTAGTTTCGTAAAAAAATACTCCACGCTCTAGGTGTATAAGCTTTCTTGTAACAGGGGTAATGTGAAAAAATGGACCAATTTTTGGGAATCTTTACAAATTTTATCTAGTAATTGCAGACTCAGAAATGTGGTAAACTCAGAATCCTTCACAGATATTCTGTTTTGTGTATATTTTTGAGCACTTTACGATGCCGTAATCAGTTTTCCGATAGCATGCCTGCTTTTTTCTACAAAATACAAAATGTATCTCAAAAAAAATTTTATTTTGAGAAATTTCAAATTTCCTTAAAATTTCTACTTTCCGGTCATTTTCCCGACAGAGATGCATTCGGGTTTTTGTTCTCCTTTATATTTCCAATGAAAAATATATCTTGCAAAATTTCGCTAGGACACACCCAGTTCGAGCTATAATATAAGCGTCCCAAAACACCCCTTTTTCGAAAGAAAAAAATCGTAAAATCACGAAACGGGTTCGAAGGTCTACCAAAAACAATACGATTCTGTAAGATCCGAAGAGCCATCGTTCCAGAAAGTTTCGACAAAAAAAATAAAAAATTGCGACCTGAACCGTATTACATCGAAGTTGACTTTTTTGGTCGACTTTCCGGTACCAAATGTGATATAGAAAAATACGAATCGTGTAGATCTACGTCTCCTCTAAAAACACATGTCAAATTCATCACCTTATATCTAATAGTTTCCGAAATATACCCACCGAAAGGTCGAAAAACACGGTTTTCTGAAATGACACGACCCACACCAGGTTTTCATCCCCGAGTGTGAGAGCCACAGTAACAAACGGCTTTGCGGCCGCTTGTGAAGAAGAATAATTTTGTATGCCATTCTAAACACTAAATTAGACGGTAGTCGTAGTTCTCTTCCAAAAACGCTTCTGACTGGGCGTTGAATCTGTCATATAAACTAACAAAACTAAAGGCAGGTATTTCTATTTAGTATGAAGAGGTGCTGTTCTAGTTCTAGATCTCAGAATCATCCCTCCATTTAAAAATTCTACTAAAAAATTTAAGAGTACAGAATAATAAAAACAGAACAATAAAAATACATAAAATTAATAACGTACAATGTTTTTCTTGTAACAGCTTTTAGGGTAGATACTTAGTAAAACTGTTCACAATACATCATTTGTTAAATCAAAGCCAGTTCCACTACACAACTTGCTAACTTGGTATCATTTACTAACTTCATATTGTATAAGATAAAGTTAAATTTAGCCTGGATGGGATATGGCCACTTTTATAAACATTTATATACCAACAAATTGTTGAAATGTACTAATGATACAGAAATAATATTCTCAGATTCAGTTCCGGTACTTATAAAACTTAAATTCTTAAATCTTAAATAAATACAATAAATAACATTAAAAATATTTCGACGAAATATAATAACAATTTAACATTTCTTTTTAAATTATTAAGGAATTAACCTATATATCACCTTCGCTTAGGACCTGGTATTATAAGAAAACCACAAAGAAAAGAAGACACTGAAAACAGATATTCCTTCATTCTCAAAGGTATCGCTAATTGTACTGATATAAGAGGAAAGCAAGAAAACTTAAAGAAATAAAAGCAGGCTACCGATTTTAATCTTCTTTGAAGTATTAACAGGTAAAAGCAATAGGAAAAAATATCTACCTGAAATTTTATGATATAAAAATGCATTTCTATAAATATATATATATATATATATATATATATATATATATATATATATATATATATATATATATATATATATATATATATATATATATATATATATACATACTCCTTATAATATACAGCCCATAAATGCCTCTGAAAGTAAATACCGCTCTAATCATTTCCGTGCCATTCATTTTCCAATTTGTTTTCCCACTTGACAGTTTTTCATAACTGAAACAATAAACTATTGATCTTTTACATACTAAAAGTTCCCTACTAGTATTTAAAAAATCTACTAAAAATCTTAAAGGTACCGAATAATAAAAACAGAACAATAAAAATACATAAAATTAATAACGTACAATGTTTTTCTTGTAAAAGCTTTTAGGGGAGATACTGTTGTAAAACTGTTGTAAAAACGTAAAAGTAAAGTAAAATTAAAACAAGAAAGAGGTTACAGATATAACAAAAATAGAGGAAGTTCACAATACATCATTTGTAAAATAAATTGGGGTTAAAGTTTAAAGTCCAATTTCAATAAAGTTTCTTTGTTTTTTGGATTATATTACTATAGTTTCTGCAACTGCATAGTTTATTACACCCCTTTCATCCCTTCACAATATACAATGTTGATAAAACAAATTTGGATTCAAAATCCAATTTAAATACAAATACTTTAAATTAAATCAGTGCTAGAAGTTTGGTTGGTGGTCATTATTTTATTAAATTAATTCCGAAATGCAAAAAAAAAATGTCGTCTCACCACTTCATGAACCGAATAGTTGCGCTTTGTCACTTGTAAATATATATTCCGGATTAGTCCGACAGGTCTTGTTTAAAAATACCACTTTCCTGTCTTTACACACCATCCCGTTCTTCATATAGTTTAAAGCCAAAGGGCAATTTTAATTTAAAATATCCTTCGTCTCATAGGCGCGGAGAATACTGCGGGCTATTTTATAAGGATTTTCCCTATGTCTCAGAAAAATACTTTTTATATAGCCTTTTTGGTCAGGAGGAAATGGAAAACACTGAATAAATTTATAGCATTTGCTCATCTAATCAAATATCACGTTTCAACCATATATAAATTTATTTTTCTCTTCATTTTACTGACTTTAAAGTTGATAAATCTTAAAAGCATTAAGGATATTAACCTGTCCTGTAAATTCTGGGCTATACATGATCCTGTATAAAATTCTAAAGGTTTTGGTTCTGGTATTTCCAAAGTATCCGCATGTATTTTTTATTCATATTTTATTAAATTTAGGAACATTTTGGTTTTTTCTCAAAGCCCTGCTAAAATAAATTCCCACAACTTACCTTTGTACTAGAGACGTGCTTGTTTGCACTAGAAGACAATACTTTTTACCAAAATATTACTTTTGGTAAAATGTTCTTTTTTTATTTAGATAATAAATCCTGAAGGACAAAGTGTGACCTAAGCACATATAGGTTAACTTTGGGTAGAGGGTCCGCAGCCACATGAGCATTTTCTTCTTCCCCCCCCCTTCCGATGATTCTTCGTTTCTAAGTGCTAAAGTAATTTAAAGGAGGATTTCCTTTTAATTATATACGTTAAGTTAAATTTACCTTTCGGGAATAGTGCAATACACAAAGTGGATGAAGATTGGAGATATTAGTGATTCTTTGGTGATTGTGACAAGACTGTCAGAATATACTATACATTGTGACCCATCTTATTTTAAAAGTATATCAACAGTCTTATTTACAGGAATATGAATATTAAATGAGCTGCATATGCTAATGATAGAGTAATCCTTTTTA
Source organism: Kuschelorhynchus macadamiae (assembly GCA_030620095.1). Lineage (NCBI taxonomy): Eukaryota > Metazoa > Arthropoda > Insecta > Coleoptera > Curculionidae > Kuschelorhynchus > Kuschelorhynchus macadamiae. The sequence goes on from JAUTXW010003579.1 coordinate 560,764, forward strand.
ATGATAATAACTGGGAAAAGTCATTGAAGAGGGTTGAGATAGATCTCAGTACAGTGCCAATGTATTTGGACACAAATTTGCTAACATTAAATTATTCTAAAACTAAATCTATTGGCGTCTCAATCGCTGCACGATAACTAATAATATAGACTGTAGATGCAAATTTAATATTAAGAGAGAAACAGAAATTAAATATATAGGTTTAATTATTATAGATCAGCATTTGAAATGGAGAACACATTCAAAATATATTAGTGGCAAGATAAGATCATTGATACAAATATTGTATCAAATAGGAAATGTTTTAGTAAAAATGAGTTTATTACAACATACAGAACCTTGGGCGAATCAGTACTAAGGTATGGAATAATAAATTGGAGATGTGTGTGTGTGTGTGACAGCAATTTGAGATAATTCCAAACACAAAACTTTCTAATAAAGGTTAAACTAAAAACAGGAGAAGATACTTTCCACAACAATTATATTCCGATAGTAGACTATTTAACATAAGGCTACTATATATAGTTGAAAACTTAAAGGGCTGTGTACACGTGCAAAAGTAATGAAACAAAAATGTATGTTTGTACGACGTGTATACTCGTATTATCCAAATTTAAAATTATAGCTTTCGACTACGACGAGTACATCGAGTAATAAAACCCGTCAATTATAGAGATGGTGGACAAAGCCAAAAAGCCGAAAAGAAAAAGATTGAATCAATCGATATACTTACTCCTCAGTAAACCAGCAGAAAGATACATGGTTCTAAAACCAATGTACTTAAAAACTTTTTACATGTAACAAAGACAAAACAAAAGTTGACGCATGCCAAATTACATGTTAAAAATTTTATTTATTGCTTAAAAAGTAGCCATATTTGGTGCATTTTTTTTACAGAAAGCAAAAAGAAGATTGACGGTCGGCGGGGTTACGAAATTTACATGAAATTTAAGCAACTATAACTGTTCAAAAAATTATGATAATATTGAAATCCTTATGAGTTAAAATTTCACAAGTTATCTTAATGAGTATAACCAAAATAGAAATTTAACTATAGAATAGAATAAATTGTAAATTTGTAAAACAGAAAAACAACCATTCTGATAAGCAGTTGAAGACTTACTTGGCAACCTTGGTTGAAGGGTCCTGTTAACTAATAATAAGAAAATACATTGGAAATAAAAGATTAAAAAGGTGCTAAAACCTGTGTAATGTCTATAAACTACGCCAATTATGAGAAGCAACATAAATATTTGGATGTGATTCGAATATAAGACTAATAGATGTATTTTACTGTTTAAGCCAAAAGCGACACTAGTAACGGGTTTAGATCAAAACAAAAGACTGTGTCGATAGATTGAGAGAGCCGAGAAAAATAAATCAATAAAAAGTAGCTTTAAGATAATTGGCGAGTAAACCCTAACATAAATTTTAAGTGAAATTCAAACAAAACTAGAACTATGAGAAACCAAAGCAAGTCTTTGCCGGAAGGTAGTAGACCCGTTACTAGTGCCGATTTTTGCTCAAACAATAAAAGACATCTATTAGTCTTATTTTTGAATCACATCCAAACATGTATGTTGCTTCTCATAATTGATCGAGTTAGACCCCTTTAACCAAGATTTCCAAGTCAGTCTTCAACTCTTATCTTTGAACAGTGTCTTTCTCCCGCTATAACGTCAAACCAGGGTTTCCAATCAAATCTGTTTTCACAAGTTTATTTCAATTCACTCTATATTTAAATTTCTATTTTGACTATACTCATTGAGATAACTTGTCAAGTTTTAACAACTCGTCTATTATACAGAAGAATTTCGATATTATCATAATTTTTTGAACAGTTATAGTTGCTTTAATTCCACGTAAATTTGGCAACATCATGGAATATTTTCTTTTTGCTTTCTGTAAATAAATTCACCCATTTCTCTTTTTCATCAGGCCAACATAAAATATGGCTGCTTTTTAGGCAATAAATACATTTTTTTAAAACATAATTTTGTGTTCTTGAACTTTTGTTTTCTCTTTGTTACATATAAACATTTTTAAGTATATTAATTTTAGAACCCTGTATCTTTCTGCATTTTCACTGATGTTTCAACCTTTTTCTTTTCTTTTCGGCTTTTTCGCCTTGTCCACCACCTTGATAATTGAAGGGTTATACTACTCGATCTACTTATTTGTAGGTAGCATTAATGAGGACTAGTTAGTTGAAAGCATTTTGCTATAATTTTGGATTTGGATAATATACACTTTATACAAACAGACCTTTTTGTTTCATTAATATATATTTTTATGCATACTATATTTACAGGAGAAATGATTGTGGATAAATAAAAAACTAGAGCAATTTCTAACCAATTAATACAACAAAATAGATATAGGAAACTCGGGCAAAGGGGCTTTAGCCCCCACAAATTAATAATTGCGTGATATTTTAAGTCATGTAATAAGTTACTAATAAATAAAAAGGCAAATTTAGGTTTCTAACTAGTACCTTAGCCCACTTCAAACCAAAATCCTAAATACGTGCCTGATTTAGAATGCTCTGTTAAAAAAAAACATTTATGAATATTGAAATTTTTAAATAGAACATTGGAATTTGAATTAAATGCCGCAAAAGTTTCCATAAGCCATGTGAGCCTAGAAATACGCGAGAATGGTGTTTAGCTTGTTACGCAGAATTCTTTTTTAATTTAAAAAAAATTTAATCCTATTTCTTTCCCGATTTTACAATTGTTCATTCCTGAATGTACATGTGTAAGGTTAGCCCCTCATTTCGTTTTTATAATATTTTCTACACTGTTCTATGACGAATAAGACACATTTTGTCTGACTTAAATGAAACTGATACTAACGATTTCTAATTTGTTCTGCCTAATTACCTGCTACACTCTAAACCGAAGGAAAATCTTTCTTTGGACTGTTTCCTGATGAACTTATCTCAACGACATTAGTTTTAGTGAACCTTTTAGTATCTGCAAGCTAAGCGGTAACGATAATGGCATACGTGAAAGTGTCCATTCCAAATAAACGAATTATCGCATCGGCATTTAAGATAACTACAAGGGGCTTATCTTCCAATTTTTATTACGTTCTCACCGAAAACTGTCCTGCGGAAGTATTATGAAGAAAGTACCAAACTTTGTTAAAAGAGGATTTAATTGTGCTATATGCCTCAGAATTGATGTATCTATTTACTTGATTGTATCCTAATACATATGGCTACAGAGGGGAAATACTGTGTAAAAGAGAAAGTTTTAAATTATCTTGGCTATTTGTTTTTGCCAGAGGAAAAAAATAAATGTCACTCTTAGTAAACAAATACACTATACATTTCGCCCTAAGTTCAGTCTTTATTCGACGTATATGTTTTAAACCTCTGTGGGCCATACTTTTAATGAATATAAACAATAACGTTCTTTAAAAAAATTTCATCACATACAGCAAATTCTCAAAAACTGTTTTTAATGCCTAACAAAACTTTTTTAAAATTTTAGCGGTCCGGTATTAAGCAACGTTGTTCGCGACTAATACTTCTAGTACTTTTATAGTTGACCACTTGCTACGGCAATAACCAAAATTAAAACCAGCAAATTATAAACTAAGCAGTTATCTTGTTTAAAGACAGATTTTTTTTATTGATGCGTATTATATATTTACCTTTATTTGTATTATCAAAGTATTTACTTTTTGGTTTTGGAGATCACTTTCGCTATTTGTTATTTTAAGCGCTTTTTTTTAACTTTGCTAAAAACACTAGCGACAGACGAATGTTTTTATACCTTATTCATGAAAATCAGTGTTGTATTAGTTTGTAGATGGTGATAAACAAAAATACATTCGCTGTTAAAGACACTACAAACCAACCCATAAAATGGCAATCAAAGCTTAACTCTCGAAGAAATGTTATGGATCTACTAATGAGATATACGGCAAAACCAGAGCTTTAGATCACAAACTACTTAAAAAAAGTAGTAAATAAACGAATTATAACTACTAATTTTTATTTCGTCCTTACCGAAAACTGTCCTGCGGAAACATGAAGAAAGTAAAAGCCAAACTTTGTTAAAAGAGGATTGAATTGTGCTAGATGCCTCAGAATTGATGTGTCTATTTACTTGGTTGGATCCGAATACATTTGGTTACGAAAGGAAATTCTGTGTAGAAGATTATTTTCAAGAGAAAGTTTCAAATTTTTTTAACTAATCTTTTTTGCCAGAAAAATAAAATAGATATCACTATCAATAAACAAATACACTATACATTTCGCCCAAGTTTATTTTTATTCAACTTTTATGTTTTAAACATATGTGGACTATAATTTTAATGTATATGAATAGTAACGTTCTTTAACATTTCCATCACATCCATCAACTGTTTTAATGCCTAATTTTTTTTTTGCCGTCCGGCATTAACTTGCCTTGGTCGAATCAGTATTAAGAAACGTAAGTGTAAGTTATCCCTTTCATATGAATATTAAACATTATGTTATTACATTTTTCATAACTCTCTAAAATGTCTTGGGAAGCAAAAGACCTTTAATGCAGTCAGTCCTTGCAGAGTGCTTGTAAGCGCATTCCTATATTTCAGTTCAGTTATTCAAATGAAAAGCGAATGAGCTCCATAAAAGCCATTAAACACACAAAGACACAATTTGAATGTAATTGAGAGGCAAGCATCATGATGATCTTGGCTGTAGGCCAGTTGGCAAATATGTTTTCGGGATATTCGCTAACATGACTAGGCGAATTTGCGCTGAAAGCCTTGTTAAAGATGTATTTATGTAGAAAATATCTTCTTTCAATATAGGCTGTCGCTCAAATAATTTATAACAATGTTGTTCAAATAATGTATAACAGAGTATTATGTTTTACCCTTCGCGGTTAATTAATTTAATTTGAAGTTTTCCTTTCTTTAGTTACTTTATTTCATTAATTATTGTGGATAGTTCTTTTCAAAAATGGTTGTTTATATTTAAACATATGTCACTAGTCGACAATTAAATCAGGGTTAGTCCCAAAACGCGGCCTTGTAGCCAGATTTAATACCTTTTTGAAACCAAGTCCAAATACCGAACTTTAACTACTAACATTAGACCACATTAATCTACAGCCAAAATTATGCTGAACTCTGTTGACGTGAAAAAAATCGCCCTCTCAGGTTTTACATATCTTCACGTTTTAGCGTCTCTAGATTTCAAAAAATATATGTATTATCAATTCCGTCGGTCCGTCTGGCTGTCTGTCTGTCAGTTCGCGGCATAACTTAAAAACTACTTACCAGATTGACTTCAAATTTTGATCAGAAATCAAGTAAAAATGCAATATGGCGAAACAAATGGCGGCCAATAAACAAAAAGAGAGCTGGAAAATTGTTAATGGACTCAGGGGAAAATCTGGTAGTTATCATGCATGTGATGTACATATAAGACCTGAGGAATTTAATACATTTTATTACTCTATTGCCGAAAATTTCGCTTTTTCTTACCCCAACTGACGTGGTGGAGATTAGGACGATATTTCACGGTATTAAAAATAAAAATGCTTCAGGATGCGATGACATTTCGGTGAAGGTATTAAAAGCTTTACCAGAGTCTCCTTTGAATGCATTTGTGACGGCTGTAAATGATTATTTCGCTGCAGGAATATTTCCTGAATCTGAAGGAAGCGATTGTCATTCCAATTCATAAAGGCGGAATTGTGACCTCTCCAGCAAATTTCAGACCAATCTCCTTGTTGCCTACGATTGCTAAAGTAGTTGTAAAAAAACTTATAAAAAAGAGTTATCTCTTACTTAGAGAAGCACAAAACTTAACTGTTGATCAATTTGGTTTTCGGAGTGGCAGGAGTACAGGAGATGCAATTTTTGCATTTCCTGATAATCTGAATCTTTACATTAATGAGGGAGAGGCGGCTGTGGCAGTTTTTTATGATCTCGCTAGAGCTTTCGATTGCATGGATCATGGAATACTGTTGCGGAAGCTAGAGTGGTATGGTTTCGGGGGAAGTGCTCTTTACTGGTTTAGTTCTTATCCCTCCGGACGATGTCAGAGGGTCAGGTTGCATGAGGCTGATTCTATTAAACGAGAAATTATTTCGGGAGTACCTCAGGGTTCTGTTCTAGGACCAATTTTATTTCTTGTCTATATAAATGATCTAGCGTTACTGAAAATCAGGGTAAATTCGCAATTTTGCCGATGATACCTCAGTTTTGTGGCATTCCAGGAATCCTGAGGGGCTAACTCATGCAATCGCAAATGATGTTGAACTAATTAAAGGGTGGTGTGATACTAATCGTTTTTCTTTCAACATTTCTAAGACTAACATTATGCATTTTGGGTGTTCGCTTGATGATGTCTATCTTGATAATGAACAAATTTCGATAAAATCAACTATTAAATTTTTGGGTGTAGCCATAGACACTAAGTTAATCTTTAAGGATCATTTTTTGAAAGTATGCGATAGTCTCGCAACGGGATGTTACGCCTTGAGAGTTGTATCGAGCGAGTTGGATGAACACATTGCGAAATCAGTATATTCGGCCTTGATAGAATCCCATTTGCGTTATGTGATTTGCTTCTGGGGTAATTCCAGCCAATATCTGATAAACTAGTTTTTGTTCTGCAAAAGAGGGCAGTGAGGTATATGTGCAGGGTAAATGGTATAGATTCTTGTAGACCACTATTTATTAATCGCAAAATCCTAACTCCAACTTGTATTTTTATTTTCGAGACAGCTTGCATGATGTTAAAAAAATTTAAAAATGGAGAGTATCATAATCATTATAATACAAGACAAACTGGAGCTCTGCTACTGCCTATACCTCACACTTCACGAGTTAAAAGCTCAATATTCTATACAGGTAGGAAGATATTCAACCACCTACCAGAGTGTGTGAGAACTCTGAATAATATTAAAACATCTAAATCTTCTCTTAAATGTATTTACTCAAAAAAGCTTATTATGGCCTTCTGGAATTGTTCAATGATGTATTATGGCACTGGATAGACTTCCTCATTACAAGTCTCCATTTAATGTTCTTTATATTTAAGTGTGTATATATATGTAACTCGCTGTTTTTATTTCTTATTATTATCTGTATATTCTCTACTTTTACTTTTTTTGCTGCTTGTTTGTTTATATATTTTTACCTTTGGCTTATTACCATTTTCTCCAAAAATGGCTTATATTTTTTTGCATACCTGAGTAAAATTGTACTCCAGGGTTCCACCTTTCTAATTCGGAGACTTTTTTGTCAAAGAGTAGAGATTATTTTCTCCTTTTCCGCGACAGCCTCCCTTAAAGCTTTGTTTAGATCTTCCTCGGTGATTTTTTCTACCTTTAGCCACTCGTATTCCAGTAAGCGTGACGCCGATGGCTGTGTGTTTGCTGTTCGGCGCTCAAGGTCCCTGGCTCGATTCCGAGCTGAGGCAAACTTTGTTAAGAATACATAATGCGCTCGCCTTCTTATGGGTTGGTGGTTTCGCGCTACATCAGTAATACGCTAAAATCACCTCTCAAATAGCGTCGTTCGGAATCGACAATAAACTGTAGGTCCGATGTACCTGTGGAAATTACAGCTAAGACACACAGCATAGGTATATGCGAGAGGTAGGCCGATATCCAGCAGTGGATGAAAAGGCTGTTGATGATTCCAGTAATCCTTAATGCGCATGACTGATGATGACGTTAAATATTTTACACACTTTACTCCAATTTTATCAATTTATTTTTGCCGTATTTACATTTTTATTCTCAGTAACTGGCAACTCATCATCATCAGGCGCCATCTTGATTTTATTCTGATGATAGTTTAAGACATACAGAAAAATCACCTTGGAACCAAAAAAAGTTTGTTAAATTATAAATTACCTTAATAAATGTGTTGCAAACAACAGTATCGTCAACATAAAATGTTGACTCTGTAATGTCCCTCATTTATTTTTTGAACTAAGCAAGATAAAAATAAATTTGCTACACTTTAATAACAAACTCAGTACTCCGTTTTTGTGTGTATTTCGTTAATAAAAAAATTTACACTGACGGCTAGGCACTATTTTGAAGAAGAGAAAAAATGGAGTAGTATATTATATTTTGAGAGTTCTTACTAAACTTAGTTCATACCCAAAATATGAAAACCATAAACTTATTTCAGAATGGCGGCAATTCATATCACACTTTCGAACAACCCCAAATAATTGAGAATAAAAATTTTTGAAGACTTACAAAACTCTAGTGATCCATAATTTGAATGTGAGTGTGTGGGTTAAGCTCAGTATTTTTCTGGTTAAAATTTGTTGTATGAAGGAGACAATTGGATTTTTATTTAAAATTAAAATACTCTGTAAAAAAAGTAAATTTTAATTAAAAATCACGTGAGGCATAAAATACAGTCTTTTACAAATAGACGCTATTTTGAAATGGTAATTTTTATTGAAGCGTTAAATTTTAATTTTTTTTTAGCGGGTTTCAAAAATAAAAAGGGAATGGTATGTTAACCCTGCACTTTTTCTATTCTATATTTCTCATATTACTAAGCCATGTATATAGTATATTAATGATAAGTACCAATAAGTACAGGAAAATGAAAAGTATTTTAAATATAGTTTATTTACAATTTTCTCTATTTTATAATTGCTAGTAAACTCTCACTTATATGCTAGTTTTTACCAGTTTATTTATAATTCCAACTAGATCAATTTTCCTCAGAAATTCGTTTTTATCATTCTGACCAATAATAATTGAGGAGATTCTAGCCCAAAAGAGATCGTAAATGGTTAATTTGCAATTTTTATTGTGATTGAGAATTAAGAATATTTGCGATTTGAACGGTGTTCCAGTTTTGGCCCCGGGTCTGTGGACTTCCAGACCCCCGGGCCAGTCCAGTCCTGGCAAACAACAACTATAGGGTTTCTTAAGTAGTTTAATTAATTTCGCACTACTTTCAACAACGTTTTGTTTTTTCTTTAACAGAAACTACTTTAGCCTACTTTATTTACATTAATTGCTTTGTTACCTATCAACCAGTAGATCGAATAAAACTGGATATTTCGCCAATCAACTTCTTAACCGCAACCGACAAAAAGTTTTTATACAAATAAGGATGTCCTATTTTTTATTAAAAATAGTCAATGTGAAAGACAAAAACAAATCACTGTAGATTGTTTTACATGTTAATGGTACTGTTTTCTAGGTGTCTGCTACAAACAGTAATACGTATTTCCATTTTACGTTTTCTTTTTATCGAGAACGATATAATACCGCAATAATGTTAGATTCACTATGAGAATTAATAGAATTAACATCCAAGGTTCTTCCAGATCAGAATTTACACACTGAACAAATAGTTGGTAGCGAATACATTTTGTAATATAAAATGCCGTACTTGCTAATTTACCATTCCGACCTGCCCTAACAAGATAATAACGCCGAACATAAAACACGTCATTATTAACGACATTTAGCTAAGTTTCAGTTACGGCAAATACACCGTCATTTATTTGCAAATATAATTTCAATTGATCAAATTAAGTATATATAGGCCATACATTCAAATGACCAAAGTAGCTACATTCGATAGTTTAACTATTGAGAATGACCTTTAAAAAATTCTAAAAACTATGTTGCAAAACTAACCATATACATATCTTTATGAGGAATACATTTATTTACTAACCCGTCAATTTTAGTCAGTTACGCGTTAGTTATGGTGCGCAAGCTATAATTACATAAATATTTGATTTTTTTCGAGACTTTCTTTTTGGAATTGGGCAGACTCTATTTTATTGTTCCTGTAGTACACGATTGTTGAAATTAAATGTATGTCTACCAATTTAGTAAGAATTCTTGGCTAGAATAATGAGCCCCGTATCCGTGGTTTTATGGTCACATTTGAGCTGTTTCTGCAATCATCAACATAAGTCTTAATTTTTTGTTACTTGTGTATAAAAGAAGGAAAAATAGGAAGGACGTCTTTTTAACATCACTAAAAAAATGGATTTCTCAACAATAAAAGAAATATTGGCCATAACACATTAAGATTTTTTTAATTGCTTTGCATACCTGCCTACCTTCTGATGATCTACGTAATACACAATCAGTAGAATGAAAAAAACGTGAGTGGTAATACTGGTAATTAAGAATAACTAGCTGGCCAGGTAGACCTTGTTCTGCCTTTTCCGCTAGACGACGCGATGAGTTTCCAGTGAAATTGTAACAATATGGGACTCATTCACAACAACGTTCAGAATGTTATTGAAGAAAAACATGCATTGGTTTTATAGAAAAAATACATATTAAAACAATACAAAGAATACTGTTGAAACGTGTCGGTAACCAGATGATTATTTCAAAAAAAATCATGTAAATTGGTGCACTTCTGCAAAATCTGGATTAGTGTTTTAAATGTATAGATAATAGTTAGTTATTAATAATTATTTATTTTAATAAATATTTTGTTCCTTGCACACAAGTATGTTTATGTATAATAGGTAGTTAACCGAAAAATATTGTAAAAATCAATAATCTGTAGTGTCCTGCACCCTTTGAATGTGATAACAATATAACAAATTACTAATTAATTTTTTTCAAACGAACAGTTGATTAACATTTAGCGTTATGGCGCTTTTCCTTGTACTTGCTTTCGGGACTTCATAAGCTCCAGTATTCACGGCTTTTATTAAACCCAATTTCAAGAAGTCGTTAAGAATAATGAGAAATCTGATTTATCACGTATAACACGACCTGGATACTTTTTTCGTAAATTCACCTAGTTCATAGACATTAGCATTTGCAAACCCGTAAGTAAAATAAATGTTTCAATAATATTTAATACGTTTTTTTGAAATTGTTTTAGACAAACTTTTAGGCTTCTTTGCAGATATATAAATATACGTGAAATAAAACATAACGTAAAATCTATCTAGGATAGTTTAAGACATACAAAACAAACGTCCTTAAACCAAACAAGTAGTTAAATTGTGATTTACCGTAACAAATGTGTTACAAACATCAGTGTTGTATTAGGCCAGTTTGAACCCGAAGTCTGTAATTTGTCTGGCGCAGAAAATGGAACACATAAATAATTTTATTTGTAAAATGACTCTTTCTATTATATCTGCTATAACGCTAAAATCAAATAAAAAAGAAAGAAATAACAAACGTTAAATTTATTAAAATACAGAGTCCCAACACAATAATATAAAATATGGCTATTTAATGTCCCTCTTTTATTTTTTGTACTAGTCAAAATAAAAAATTTAAATTTGCCACACTTTAATAACAAATTTAATACTCCGTTTTTGTGCGTATTCCGTTAACAAAAATTTTATTGACGGCTAGAAATAATAAACTTCCTTTCAAAATGGCGGTCATTCGTATCACATTTACGAAAAACCCCAAATAATGCAGAATAAACCTTTTTGAAAACTTACAAAACTCCATAGTTAGAATGTGGGTGTGTGGGCTAAATAGAGTAATTTTTGTACAAAACTTTTCTGGATACAGGTTGTTGCATGAAGGAGACAATTTGATTTTTATTTAAAATAAAATCACTATGAAAATAAAAAAGTAATTTATTAAGGATCACATCAGGCATAAAATACACCTTTACCAATAGACGCCATTTTGAAACAGTAATTTTAATATTCTGGTATTTTGTGAAAACATTAAGAATGAAAAATATTTTATTTTTTATATTTAAATTGACACCCAGTCGAAATGATCGACCACAAAACGGATACTATTTATACCAGAAAGGAGATTTAGTCTGGTATTGAAGCGTCAAATTTTAAGTTTTTATTTTGACTGATTCCAAAAATAAAAAGGAAATGAGATGTTAACCCCGCATATATTAGGACCACATAAACAAAGTTATAATAATTCTCATAGAATTAAATTAAACGCTATTAAAACATTTTTTTTATAATATTACAAAAGTTATTTGTAAAGCATAAAAAGGAAATAAGTACAAGAAAATGAAAAGTACTTTAAATATAGTTTATTTGTAATTCCCTCTATTTTATAATTTATTAATAAACTGTCACTTACATGCTTGTTTTTACCAGTTTATTTATAAAGCCAACTAGATCTTTCCTCAGAATTTTTTTCATTAAATAATTGAAGAAATCCTAGCTCAAAAGAGATCCTAAATGGTTTTTTTATTTTAAGTAAAATAAATGTCGGCCAACTCAAGATTTGTAAAATTAATTATTATTTCAATACTTAATATTTAATACGGATTTATAAAATTATTTTAGACAAACTTTTAGGCTTTTTTGCAAATATGAGTGAATATACGTTAAATAGAATATAATGTGAAGTTTTCTACGATAGTTTAAGACATATAAAAAAAAACGTTTTTAAACCAAAAAATGTAGTTGAATTGTGATTTACCTTCACAAATGTATTACAAACAATAAAGTTACTCGGCCAGTTTGGTCCCGAAGTCTGTAATTTGTCCGGCGCAGAAAATGAAACACATTAATAATTTTTTTTAAAATTACTCTTTCTAGTATTTCTATTACAGTGCTGAAATAAAAAAAAATAAAGAAATAACACGATTACATAAAATGTGGCTGTTTAATATCCCCCTTTTATTTTTTGAATTAGTCAAGATAAACGTTTTAAATTTGCCACACTTTGTTAAAAAAATCTTTCTCCTTTTTGTGTGTATTTTGTTAATAAAAATTTTACAATGACGGCTATTTCGAAGAAGAAAAAAGGGGCTGTTCTAATAGTATATTATATTCGGAAAGTCCTTTTCAAACTTAGTTCAACGATAAAATATGGGAATAACACACTTTATTTTAAAATGGCGTTCATTTGTATCACATTTAGGAAAAACCGCAAATAATGAGGAATAAAAATGTTTGAAAACTTACAAAACTCTAATTATTTATACCTCACGTTATCCATAATTGAAATGTAAGTGTGTAGGCTAAGTGCAGCACTTTTCTCAAAACTTATCTGGTTTCAGCTTGTTTATTAAATGAGCACATTTTACGTAAAGATCACGTGAGGAATAATATACACATTTACAGTTAGGCGCCATTTTCAAGTGGTAATTTTAAGATCCTCATATTTTTGTATACTATTTATACTAGAAAGGATATTTAGTCTGATAGTGAAGGGTCAAATTTTAATTTTTTTGACAGGTTCCAAAAATAAGGGAATAGGACCACACAAACAAAATGATAATAATTGTTGTATAATAAAAATTTGACATTATTAAAAAATATTCTTTGTAATATCCCTTATTACTGAAGTTAGGTACAAAGCAACAACAAGGAAACATATACAAGAAATTGAAAAGTATTTAAATTATAGTTCGTTTATAATTCCATCTATTTTATAAACTTACACTTACATGCTAATTTTTACCAATTTATTTATAATTCCAACTAGATCAATTTTCCTCAAAAATTCGTGTTTAACATTCTAATCATTAAATAATATAAAAGATCCTAGCCCAAAAGAGATCTTAAATGGATAATTTACTTTTTTTATTATGAATCAGAATTAAGAATATTTGCGATTGGTAATTTCTGATATAACATCGCTGCATATTGGACAGAAATAACTTTAAAAACGTTATCAACAAAAAACTAAAATCAAAGTCAAAGGTCTCAAATATATTTGATTCGACTAATAAGACTAAGGTGGAGAGTCAGACCTAAAAAGAACTAATTTTAAACACCAAAATAATAAAAGTATACAAACATTTTTAACAATGTAAATAAAACACTTTAAACTGTTTTAGATTTTTACTTTTATTCACATCTTGTGACATATGTTTCGCTAATACTGTAGCTTCGTCAGACAAACGGTATTTAAACTAACAATTTGCTAAAGGAGCTTGATTTTTATAAAATATATTTGTAGGTAAATGCGTTTATGGCCTACGAGGGTCCTAAATAACATTTGGACGGAAGTTACTAACAAAATAGGTTTAAAACAGTTGGATTAATCAAATCTAAATGGTCGTTTAAGAGATACTGGGTGCTTTTACGTTTATTAATTTCCATAGGCTCTAAAAGTGACAATTTTTTACCTTTCTTTATTGTATGTAATATATTAAAATTTTCATCGAAAGCATGGTTATTATCTAATAAACGTTCGGCGTATGTTGAATCTGTTTTATTTTTAATAAAACTTCTTTTATGCTCTACTAATATCCGTTTAAAAGTTCTCCCAATCTGGCCTATATACACTTTTGGGCATGAACCCCAGTTTAATTTATAAACTCCGGATTTATTATTTTTATTTGTTTTTTCTTTGTTATTTTTTATTAATTGACTTGTTTTAAATGCAATTTTAATGTTCTTTTTACGCAGTATAGAAGCCAGCTTTTCTGTGGGTTTACCGATATAACTAAGTATCTTATATTTATTTTCTTCTTTAGGTGGTACAGGGTACATTTTTGAAAGTGTTTTTTTAAGTTTTGTGATTTAAAATATTGTCAATTATTTTGGCATCATATCCATAGTTAACTGCTATTTGTTTAATTAGGTATAATTCTTTTTGAAAATTATCTTGATTTAAAGGTATATTAATTAATCAGTGTACTATGCTAAGAAATCCTGCTAGTTTTTGTGCTAATAATAATATAATAATAAACATATTTGTTGTTTACACCATCCAGTGCTTAAAGTACAACATTTTTAAATAATATATGTATTTCTAGAGTAACAAAGGGCCCTGTATAATGGCAGACATCTGGTTAGCCAGATACTGTTTAGGCCTTAAACTAACTAAATCAAACTCTATAGTTAAAAATATAATAAATTTGTGATAATAATCTGAAATAACGCAGTTGATAAATATAAAAATAATAATAGTAAGGGAGAAGAGAAAAAATCAAGAGTAAGAAGAAAGAAGAAAGAAAAGATATGTCGAGGTAGACTCAGAGTTGAGATAATAACATATCTCGTTGAAGTTTAAAGTTAAAAGCTAGAAATGATAAATTAGTATCAAAATTACTATGCATATTTACAAAATGAGCTACGTTATATGAAAAAGATCTTTTAAACATCTCCTTACGACGCTTAGGAGCTGTAAGAATGCCCCTTCTGCGGAGATTCAAGTTGTGAACGTCAGTCCAAAATTTTATTTTTTGATATAAGTATGGAGGTGACTTAAATTTAATAATTTTAAAGTAAAAAATTGACGTATGGAGTTTAAATCGATTGAACATATTTAACCATCCTGACTCAGTAAGAAAGGGAGTTATATGATTAGGCCTTCGCACACCATATATTAACCTTAGACACGAATTTTGTAGTTTGTGAATTCGGTATCGATACATAGCATCCAAGCAGGTCGTATATACACTACTACAATTATTAAAATGTGACAATATAAGAGCATCACAGTGTATCATCTTAGTTTTACAAGAAAGGTAGTGTCTATATGCATATATTAGCTTTAGATTTCCGTACGCTATTCTGAGTTTAGCTGTAACATGCTCCCTAAATCGCAACTGTATCTAGCAATAGTCCGAAACTCTTGCCATTGTCTCAATAAGCAAGCAAAATATTGTTCAGTTTTGTTTTAAGGCTTGTTTTTACATTGGTTGTTTTGAGTCGTTTCCAAAAATGAGAGCAGATGACTTAATTGGGTTAAGTTGAAGGAGATGATCGGATGACAGTTCATGAAAACAGTTCAGATCAGTATTTATTATTTCTTCGGCTTGTACCAGATCCTCTTCAGAGAACGAAAAGTAAATTTGGGTATCGTCAGCGTAAAAATGTGAGCGGCAGTGCCCAAGAGAGCTAAAAAAATTGAAGGTATATACTGTGTAATAGAGCAGACAACTCATTGTTATGTACTACTTGCTGTGAACGATCCGATAAAAATTATTTTATAAAATGTTTAGCATCTTCACTAAAACCGATGTAATGTAGTATAGATAACAGAATCTCATGATTAAGCATATCAAACGCCTTACTAAAATCTAAAAAAATCAAAACAGTAATTTTATTATCATCATATGATTTAAGAATACCATCAATTACATCGGAGAGAGCAGATTCACAGCTGTAACCTTGTTTAAAGCCGGACTGCCTAAGAGGCAAGGTACAGTGTACAATAAGATACTCTCTTATCTGCCTCTCGGTGATCCTTCCAAGAATCTTAGACAGCGGCGGAAGTATACTAGTTGAACGAATTTGATTAAATTCTGTAGGATTTTTGACTTTTGGCAAAGGAACTACCTGGGATTGTTTCCAAAGAACAGGAATGTAAGAGCAAGGGAAGCACTAATTATATAAGTTAAATATGGAATGATAAACGTACAACACATTTTTAATAATGTTATATTGATCTTGTCAATACCAAACGCGTTTGTTTTAATATTATTTAATATATCACTTACTTCATTTTCAGAGGACAAGTGAAAAGAAAAAGTATTGTCTATGTGCTGACGTCTATTGTTGTTGTAAAATTGTAATATTTCAGGTTTAGGAGTGCTATTATTAAGTACGAAATTTACAAAATGATCATTTATTTTAATACCATTACTTAACATAGGAGGAATGATTCCTTGCTTATTTTTTACAATATCGAGTTTGCAAAGTTCACTCCATTTTTCTTTGATACTGCAACGTTCAAATTTGGCTCTGAGATAAGCTTTTTTTTCTGATCTGATTGCCGCAGTTGTATAATTACGTAATTGCTTGTAATAATTATAATGAGTAGGAAGTTTGCTTTGCTGATATTATTTAAGTGGTTTGTTTCTAAGTTTTTAAAGTCATTTTATGTTATCCATGATCCAAGTGGCGTAAGAATAATATAGTTTTTCCTTTATTTGCTCTTGTAAAAATCAGATTATTCTCTGTGTTTTTTTTGTTGTACTTTGTGTGTTTTAACGACCGCGTTTACAAACATTTTTATCTACTAACATCAACGTTCAAATTTTGCTCTGAGATAAGCTTTTTTTTCTGATCTGATTGCCGCAGTTGTATAATTACGTAATTGCTTGTAATAATTATAATGAGTAGGAAGTTTGCTTTGCTGATATTATTTAAGTGGTTTGTTTCTAAGTTTTTAAAGTCATTTTATGTTATCCATGATCCAAGTGGCGTAAGAATAATATAGTTTTTCCTTTATTTGCTCTTGTAAAAATCAGATTATTCTCTGTGGTTTTTTTGTTGTACTTTGTGTGTTTTAACGCCCGCGTTTACAAACATTTTTATCTACTAACATCAAATAAAGT
The DNA here is from genome assembly GCA_030620095.1 of Kuschelorhynchus macadamiae. NCBI lineage: Eukaryota > Metazoa > Arthropoda > Insecta > Coleoptera > Curculionidae > Kuschelorhynchus > Kuschelorhynchus macadamiae. Next base: position 577,975 of record JAUTXW010003579.1, read on the forward strand.
AAATGTATATAAAACAAAACGTTAAAGACCTAAAAATTCAAAAAATACTACAGAGGACGTTGACTGTCATATCAGAACAGCAGAAATTCGCTATGGTAAGATGAGCTGGCAGTTTGTCCAGATATGAAAAAAACAACGGCTGAATAGTCTTGGCAGTTAAGGTCGATCATCTTAAAAAAAAGAAGAAAGACAATTATGACATAAGGGCAAGTTGGCAATTGAAAATTTAACAGGTGTTTGTATCAATCGATGTTATTGAAAACCAAGTGTGGTTCAAAGTTTAAAAAATCGTTAACGAAATTCACAGTGAGACTTTTCTTGGCTTTGGTTATCTTTAATTTCTCAAATAAGTCTAATATTTTGCTCTTACCACACTGGTGCAATAATTTAACACTTTCAGGGATGGAGAAATTGTGGTTTGAAGACATCAAATGATTTGCAAAAGAACAACATCAGTGTTTTTATACACCAAAGCCAAGAAAAGCCCCATTTTTAATTGCGTTAACGATGTTTTTAAATTTGAACCACATTTGGTTTTCAATAACATCGATTAATACAAATATCTGTTAGATTTCAATTGTCAACTTATCTTTATATCAAAAATTGTCAAGTGTGTCTCTTGTTCTTTTTAAGATCATTGACCTCAACTACCAAGACTATTCAGCCGTTGTTTCTTTTCCTATCTGGACAAACTGCCAGCTCATCTTTCCTTAGCCAATTTCTGCTCTTCTAATATGTCAGTCAACGCCTATTTTTCTGAACTGTTCTATCCTTCGTTCTTGTCACTGTTGTCAGTGTTGTCTACTTAACGTCTATTATGTTTTTAAGTCTGTTACGTTTTGTTTTACATAGATTTACTTTATTTTTATTTGGTGTTAGAAGGTATAAATTATTGTATACTTTTATTATTTTCGTGTTTAAAATTAGTTCTTGTTAGGACTGATGATGCCCGTTGGGCGAAACATGTCACCTTAGATATATTAGACCTAATCTAATGAAATATATTTAAGACCTTTGACTTTGATTTTGGTTTTTAACTTTACTCTGGTCTCTTAGAGGTATGCACACAATTTAGAAATTACATTTCCAAACTTAATGTATTGCACATTTAGATAAATAAATGTGCAATACATGACTGATTGCAACATTTTATAGAAAGCGGTCGAGGATGCGTATGTAATTCTTGCAGTTGAAGGTTGACTTATTATAACTAATTAGGAGAATATCTGTGTTTCTGCAAAACTTTGATTAATTCAATTGTTCATCTAAAACACAATTTTTTATTTATGACTATAAACTAAATATATCGCTTATGCAGAAAGAAGGTAAATGTGACAAAAAGTTGTATCTACCCGAGAAAACACTTCCATATTACCGGCGTCGGCGGGCGGTGCTCTCTTAAGCATTAAGCAACTAATTTTAGGAATATAGTGGAGCGTTACCTGGCTAACTCATGTTTTTATTATAGATTTAAAGTTATTTAAACGTTTTATCTGACTTTATATTAACTAAAAATGTTTTACGTATTGCCGATTTTTAATGTCACGTACTCGCATTTAACTAACCGGCATTCAAAATGAAACATTAAAATAAAACTGCCACCCCAAAATAAAAAACAACTGACTGAATGGTTGCTTTTTACTTTCGCTTATCGTTTTATCGTCAAATATCCACTACTGTAGACGCAGCGATAAAATTTTCTTTTTGAAATTACTTCTTTCGGTTATGGCAAAATTTCGACGGTGCATTATTGTAGATATGACCCTTTTGAAACTGCCGACGTGCACCTTATCCATGTAATGTTATTATGGCTTTTCAAAACGGAATTTCAGAGTATTTTTCCTAGAAACAGGAAATTACATTTTTGATATACGATATCTAAACGACTTTAACGGCTAAGTAAAGGATTGTTAAAAATTAAATATTATTTTTTGCTTCTGCACGACGATATCTTAAAGAGCACAAAGTTATTTTTAGTAGAATAAAAACTGTTAACATTGCTTAAAATGCGGTGAAAGTTTCCGGTTTTATAAGCGCGCTGTTAAATTTAATTTTCTATCTTGGAGAGGGGGAAAAATTATTCCTCGTGTATTATTTTATTATATTTAGCTTAACTTTTAGAGCATGTTCAAGTTGCATTTCATAATCTAAATAACAGTTTAAACTTTTGTTTCATGCTTTAAAATAAACGCCACAACCTTATTATGCGCTCTAATCACTACATTATTTATAAATCTAACAAGAAAATATATTCAAAAAACTTTGATTACGTATTTCAAAGAGCTGTTATAAAAGACTGGCGAAAAGACGTGAAGGTGTCATCAGGCCCATTAAAACTTCTTAACTTTCAGTCTTAAGCCTCGATGTTCACTTTGCCATATTTTTCATATTAATCTTTGGCCGCAAGTTTATGTATAACGAAGCCATGAATATTCATTATACGCAAAAGTTGACTTGATTATTATACAATTTACCAGCTTTCGGCTAATAACTTTGAAAGGGAAACTTTTGTATTAATTGCTAATGATAAGAAGGTAGGTAACACAAGAGGTGTTAGGTAGTGAAAAATACCTACAAACCTTTTTTAAATATTTATGTCAAGGTACATTTTTCTGGTCTCAGAAATTTAGCTCATAAATATGTATGATCAAATTTTTACAAATTGTAATTTTTGTAAATGGGATTTTTTTCGCTTCAAAGTAAACTGAAACGTGTACTTTATTTTTTCATGTCCACGACCAATCGTACCGCAGTCGCATTGGTAATAATTTCTGCCCAATAAACCCCATTTGGTCAGGTTAGATTTTACTGGAGCTAGCTCAGTGCTAATGTGGTTTAGCAATCTCCAGGTATTGGAAGAGGAGCTCGTCCATCGCATTGCTCAGGAATCGATGTCTGGACTTCAATCTCACGCAGCTTTGTAAACATTTCTATTGCGGTATTTTATTTAAGCTAATTTTGACCTTTTTGCGTGGGCAGATCTGGACCACACTGGGCCGGCATTTTTCGCAGCTGATAAAGACAGAGTTTGAGCAGAGGTTCTGACTGGAATTGATTTTGCGTCCCATTTGCTATTGGTGAGCTTCCTTATCATAAAATTTCGCGCTTCTTCTTTTTACGTATTTTTGGTAATGATATATGTAGGTCATAGTCATGATCGGACTAGCCCGGAGGACTAGGAGTCCAGAGACTCCGAGACCAAATCTGAATCCAAAATCTCAATTATTCCTAATTCTGGCTTGTCAATAAAAAGAGTAAATAAAATATTTAAGATCTCTTTTGGGAGCGGATCCCCAAAATTAATTATTAATGATCATGCATAGTAAAAAGGCATTTTAGATTGATACAGATAGAATTACAATTATACTGGCAAAGTTAGACTAAGGTTACTTACAGTTATAACAAAGACAAAATTATAAAACACTGTTTTATTGACGTTCTTTGATTGTTTGACAAGAGTTTCTTGCATTTCTCTCAAAAGATCTGCTATTTCTTCAATGGTAGATGTTTGCTTAGCTGTTTGAAACTGAAGGACATATGTAAGAGTCTCTGACATCTTCTTTAGTTTAGCAATTTCTAGCGTCTGATTGGTATCAAGATCACGAAGGTCTTTAATAAAACTGCTAAGTGCCAATTCCTCCTTAATTTCCTCAGGGTAGGATGGATAAGTCAGGTAAATTAGCCGTACGATGTCTGCCTCATTTCCAACATTGAAGCTGAGCTTTATAGACTTCCTGCAAGTTTGGTTCTCCATAGCGCACTTTCAAATGGCTTACTAATACTTCAAAGTCATTTATTATCTTTGGTTATGGATCTCAACATCTTCATTGCTTCACCAAGCAGAAAACAAACCAGAGCTCGGACCTTTTCCGTGGAATCCCAATTATGCCCAGTCGCGGCGGTTTCAAATTGCCTCAGGTAAGTAACTCACGGTACTTTACCATCAAACATAGGTGGTTTTATTACATGTGATAAAGAGGCACCTTCAGTTTTTACCAAACTTGGGTCGCCTAACATTTGCATCTAGGATCGTAGGCTTTGAACTTCCTGCTGCATTTGATCACGAACCTCTTGGACTTGCTTTTGAACTTTGTTTTCCATTTGACACATTTCTTCAACATCTTCTATGACCAGTGTCACTTCAAGCTACGTTTTTCCAGTTATGTTTTCTTTATTCTTTCTGGTGGTATCTTTTTATAGTTCATGTCTTCCTGGCTTTTTCTTTATATTTTCTTGTTTTCATATATTCTTGACTTCTCTTCATGTCTTCTTGGTTCTTCTTCATGCCTTGTTTACGTCTTGGGTTTTCTTCATGTCCTCTTGGTTTTTTTTTATTTCTTGTTTTATATATTTTTGGTGTTTCTGTATGTCATTATACACTGCAATAATCAAATTTATCCGAGAATCCAAAATTGATGCCGTGATTATTGGTACTAGCAGAAGCTATTTCTTACTTCTTTAACTTCAGTTGGATCTTAATCCCTCTTCCGACACCAAATGTTCTAGATTGGCCGGTAGACAAACACATAGGTTCTGAATATACGCTTTATTCATATTCCGAATAGCTTTAGATCTAACAATCGTAATTACGGTAACCTAAACCTTGTCTCTGCTAACTTGTTTACATCTTGAAATCTCAAACTAACCTGTTTAAAAAGATACCTTTCGGAGAGTTTATACAACCTTTAAAAAAGAACGGAACAATCTTGGATATTCTAAAAGAATCTAATACTACAGAGTGAAAATAATTAAGCCTCCTAGAACATTTAGGAAGGATTAATGGCACAAACATAGTAGTAACATGGATCAAAAACTAAAATAAGTTTAATTAGTTAAAATTACATAAAATTAGCATAAAATCTCTTTTTTTTTTTCGGTTGCAGAGTAGTAGTAAAAAGTGGGTTCTTGTGTCGTTAACGAACCCACGTATTTGTAGTTTTTTTAAATTTTAAAGCCTATAGTGCATAGAGTAGATTAAAAGTGAAAACTCGTAACATTTCTCACTTTTTTACCAATGATCATCAAAAAGAATTGTTTTATTCTCCTTCTTCCGTTCCTAAAGTTTAACTAATTTGGAGAAGTTCTTTGCTTGTGTGCCTTTACAAATTAATTAAAAACAGTTTTCACAAGCTTTCATTGCCAATAAAACATAACTTATATACTTTATTTTTATATTTCTAAATGACTTAAAAATAACAATTTATTTCACATATAGAAGGGAATTGTCAAGTCTTTTAATGTCAAGTGCGACATATGTGGACGGTGTTACCATGTTGCAAGCAGATTTTCAAATAGTTTGTTTATTTTGGTTAGGTTTGCTCTAAAGAAAACGCACGGTAGCGCTCCAACAAAATTTCGGGTCTATATTAAAACAAGGATTGTTTTTTAGCAAAATCTATATTGTTTTGAATCTCCCCTTTAGCGTTAGGTTAGCCGAGGTTCGTCAATAAAACCATCATTAAAGCTTGAGATATATATTTTCAGAAAACCAGGTGAGTTTGGTAACATTGTACATAACTTTGTTTCTTTATTTTGCATAAATCATCATAAAAGAGGGTTTTCACACTGAAAAGTAGCGAAATTTTCAATCTTTATCGATTATTTTTTTCGGGAGAAAACTGGGAGATGCTAAGTTTTTACTTTTAATCTAGCATATATACCATAGGCTATAATTTAAAATTAAAAAAAAACACACAAATGCGTAGGTTCTTTAATGACACAAGACCCTAAAAAAAGAGAAAAGGAGAGTAATTCTACAAATTAAATTATTTGCACGTTTAATTTTTTGGCCCAAAAAATACGGACTCTGGGATAACCTGGCCAAGTCCGATATTGATCAGGGTTCTGTCCAGCACGATGCTGAGATAGGTTGCCCTGTCTGTGGGTTCCAGGAGCGTTTCCCACGTGATATTAAGCCTTCGATTTGCTTGACGTAAATTCAGATGGACTGCTGTGACTTGAGTTTTGGTGCGATTAGGTTTTAGAGAATGGTTTTGTAGTAATTTGACCTTCTATTCAGCACAATTTTTTGCTTTTTCTAGATATCTTCAAACCTCTTCCCTTGGAATCTTATAGACAGATTGTTTATAAATGTTTGAGGGCTTTGGTTGATTGTTTGTGTGCATGTTAAAAAGGATTGGCGGCAACACACTGCCTTGAACTAGACAGTGCTTTTAATTTCGCCATAGACTCTTTCTGCCTTCCAACGATCACGAAGAACCATTCAGGGGTTCCTAGCAATAATTTTTGGTAGTTTACCGTGTCGTATATGGAACTTAAAACCAATAGGGCTAACAGGTAATGTGCTTGTTCACAAACCCTTCCTCGATACGAACTTTCCTGGTTGATTTGGGATTAGCTTGGAATCGACGATCTTTTATATCCCGTATAGAATTAGTCTATTGCACTTAAATAGGTCGTAGTAAAGTAATATCTGTCGGTAGTTTTTCGAGGACTCTGGGCTTCACCAAGTTTAAGGAAAGCTACCACTTTTAACTTCCTCCATAGCTTTGGAATGATTCACAAAAGATGTTGAAAAGCTTGAGTATTCAGTTTTTTATTCCAGTTACGAGATGTTTAACCTGTTCCCCGAATTCTTAATGGCATTTATAGCATTATTCAGGTCCCTAATGATAAATTATTTCTTGAGGTAGGCTTTTCTGTTGGAATTGAACTTTGATTTTTGCCTTTTTTTTTGGCGTTTAAGGTATACTTGCCGTTTGGAAGGAATTAAATATTCATTTGATTCGGTGTTACTTTGATTAGAGTTTTGCTTTGTTTTAGATCACCGTCCATTTTCTTGATTAGATTCCAAGCTATTTTGCTGCTTTGAGAATGCGCATTCTCACTAAGGTTTCAAGCATTTTTTTCTCACGTGCTTCACTAAAGACTGTCATGAACGCTGGACTACAGGTGACAGTTTCGTATCTTAATAGATCTTTAGTATCTCCTAAATTTGTTGTTATTTGTTAATATAAAATTTATACCTGTTTTTTCTTTTGCAAGATAGCAGGGGCGAATCTAGAATTATGTCGAGGATTTTTTTGGTGTGTTTAAACTTATAGAATATCTATAGGTCAGACGAAACTCCTTCGCCTCCTCTCTTATAGGCTACTAATCTTAAGCCCTAAGGTCGCCTGGCCAAAAAAAAAACTTATTAATTCAACATTAACAAATAGTAACAAAAATGGTAGGCACTTAATGATACATTTTTCGTTACGAAATGTTAAACAATTACACAAGACTATGTGTCATCAAATTAATCACTAGATATTTTTGAATAGTACATTCTGTTTAACTACATTCCCACACACTGAATAAATATTTTATTTACTTACTTATCCTTAGGTTATAGCCCATTGTTAATATACTGTATAGGGACAATATTATTATATATTATAGCAAAAATTTTCCTAGAACATTATATATATATATATATATATATATATATATATATATATATATATATATATATATATATATATATATATATATATATATATATATATATATATATATATATATATATATATATATATATATATATATATATATATATATATATATATATATATATATATATATATATATATATATATATATATATATATATATATATATATTATATATATATAAATATATATTGTGTATAGGATTCGTACAAATTTATTACCAAATAAGTATATACATATAAATTGTTTTATCTGTGCGTAGCATAGGCGCCGTCAGGATGAAATCCCGGTGGGGACAAATATATACTGATAATTTTAAAAAGAACATCTCTTATATAAATTGCACCAGATTTATCTTAGTGATGACTTTCTCGGTAGCAGGCAGTGAAATGACCGGGGGCAGCTGCCTTTCCTCACTTCCTCGACGAATTTACTGATTTTTCTTCTACTATACAATGTAGGCTTAGGGTTATAAGCAGATCCCAAAAAACAAAAACATGTTTTTACTTTAAAGCGTTTAGTTTAAAAAAAAATAACAGTGAAATACGTCAATTTTTTTTATCTCTTTGTCTATAAAACATTTTTTCCACTATATAGGACAGGATTGCCCTAAGGGACAAAAAATTGTTTTTTTTAACGCTAGAACAGCACAAAAATGTATTTTCTTTTTTTTTGCATATAAGATCAATTTTTCCTGAATAGAGGGTTTTCTTAAAGAAGCGAAATCGCTTCCTAAAAATAAAAACAAAGTTTTTTCTTTCTGCGTGGTAAACAAAAATTTTGTTTTATTTTCGACATACATAACATTAACGTTAACACATATACGGGGAAGTACTTTATTATATTTTTGTCAAAACACATTTTATTCTTATTTTCTTTTCTAAAACTACCTACTGTTTGCAACCAAAAGTTTTAAAACTACTTTCTGGTACACTTTTAAGTTTTTAATATCTGCACACACTGTTCAAAGAAAATGAAACTTTTATATTAAATTTAAAAATGCGCTTGCTTAGCAACTGATTTCAAACAAAAACTCCAGATAATGAGGCAAGGTCAGGCTTTCCAAATAAAGTGAAAGAATAGTCGAGTGAATTCCTAGTGTGGATTCTCTGGAACCGGTCTAATGAATCTTTATCACCTCAGAAAAACGTATCCTTTTCCCCTTCGTAGCCGAAATTACTTTTCGGAAGATTTGTGCACGCAGCCGAAAACAAAGCTATGTGTAATTTAGGAAAATTGGTGCTCCGCCGAACCGAGTATCACGGGGTTGTTTTTCCGCCCTCCCTTTCGCTATAATATGCCCCATTGGCGAGTTAAACATACTGAATTATTTAAGCAACTTATCTTGCTGTTGACTGTTTTTTGTTTGGATATAGTCGTATTATATTTTAATTTTCTAAAATCTATAAAACATACAGATAGGTAACAGCATTTAATAGATGACTCTGTTTCGTTTCACATAGAAACTGCCCACCAAACGAATGTAAATACCAGGCACGTAGCCAGAAATTCATTTGAGGGGCTCCAAATATGTCATCATCAATTTATCGATTAAATAAAAAAAGAACGGTGAGTCAAACTAAAGAGAAACTACTTTCTTTCCAATTGTTGCTAGACCCTCTGCAATTGCAATAAATTAGTTTTCTGCCAATACCTGCTAAAATATTGCAGGTAGAGCAATTATGAAAATATAAAAAGGTTAATCTAAGGATATCCTGAGCAGAAATGACTCTGATATTTTTGTCCTAAATAAGATTTATTTTCTCCCACTGACATCTCTATCAAGAGAAAAATCTGACAATGTTTATTTTTGAAAATGAATTTGAAAAGAGAAATCCATGGCATGGTTTTTACCTACAAACTTTCCAAAATATTGAAAAAACTGTTATTTTTGCGGTTTTACATATTTACTCGTATTTTTATAAATAAATGCTTAAGCACTTTGTCCTTAAGGTGTTACCTTCCATAGAGGGTCAGTAGTTAAAATAGGGGAGCGCCTCCTCCTCCTCCTCTTCCTCTCTCTCATGTCCTTCATTCTTATCTTCCTCCCCTTTTATTCTCATTCGCATCATATTTTTAATTTTTTCTCTTTGTCCTCCCACATTTGATTTTGCATTTTTAAGTCTTATAAATAGGTGCATCAAGATCATTTTAGTATGCTGAGGCACATTTACTAAGCTGTGCTCGAGTTGCGTAAAAAGTTATTTTTGAATTTTTCTACCAATTGTGTATAAAACCAAAAGAAAAAATGTGTCAAGTAATAAGTGAATTATGTGTAATCGCGAAAAATTAGCTACATCTATCAGACAGTTAAAAGTTAAATATCTCAATTTCTTTGAAGTAATTTCGAAAGATGAATACACCAAGCTGTTTTATCCACTGAAACGAGATTATTTGGAAGCAAATGACGGTTGTGATGATTATTTAGAAGGAATTATAAGCCTTACTACGTTTTTCAATACATTTGGGAAATCATACTTTGTAGGAGAATTAAGCCACCTATTAGAATTTATAGGAGAAGATTGCCAATTTATACCTGCTATTATTGCAACCCAAAAGAGGTTTCAATTATACGAAGATAAAAAACAGGTATCATCAAGAAAAGTTAATCCTATTCGCAAGAGACGTCCCCCCACATATTTAAGATATTATGTTAAATAAATTAAATGGCTGAGTTGCTGATTGCAGTTAAATTATTAGAGGACAATTTAGTAATCTTTCAAAAACCTATTTCTCATATTCTATGGCAAGTGGTCCGGAGTGGATAGACTTTTATTATAATCAAGCTGCGGAATTCGTAAAGGCTGCCCTCTGTTGCAACAAATACTTTGAAACATTAAATGTTTTTCAACTTATTCGAGATCTAAAAGATATTGGCTTTGGTTACTATTTAAAAGACTTGAAGCAATTTATTGACGAGGATACTATTCTTCAAGAAATTGAGAAGGAAGAATAAATTTAATAATATTCACAATGGAGCAAGTGGTTACTGAAATGTATGAAGAGTTTATTATATCTGCTGCATACTTCCAATATTTATCAATTGTAGGCGAAGAAGACGCAGAGGCACAAGATTTGTCAGCATACGTTAAGAATATAGATCGAATGGAACAATGTAAATTAGCTACTAAATTTTGTAATGATTATTTAAAATATAAAAATGAGTATGAACTTTCAAATGAATTTAGAAAATTAGATTTAAGGTATCATATTAATTGTATTAAATCATGGTTAGTTAATGCAAAATAAAAATGTAATTAAGTTTTTTTATATTTTTATTCATTCATAAAACAATTGTCATATAAAAATAACACATTTGTCAAAGCACACATACAAGGTGATTTTGAATGATAGAAGCATTTTGGTTCCATTAGCTTTAGCGCTGGTTGTTCATCTATTTCAATCACAGGCTTTTTAGAATATTTCTCTATAAAATCCTTTTTTTCGGTTCCTTTTACAAAAACAAAATCTGCTTTCTTCGTAAGTGTTTCAATTATTTTTGGGAAATGATGTAATGGAGTAAATCCATTATTCCAATGTATACAATGATGATTTTTCATTAGCCATACCGCCTGCTTGTGACAATCAGGTGAAAGAAACTCCATTGGAAAAGGCTTTTTAAAAATGTAATGAGTCATTTCATAACCATCAAAAGCTGCAAGCTCTTTTGGTATAAATTTATTTTTTTCATCCTTGAATGCTTGAATATCCATAACCAATCTCATATTTTCAAAGCAGCAAATTTTTTTATGAGAATTTTTTTACTTGAATAATTTGCAATTTCTTCTTTCAGTTGATTAATTTTAAAAATAAATTTTTCAATTTGTTGTTGTAGTTTTGATGTCATGACTAAAATGAATTGTTTCTTTTTGATGGAAGTAATCAATATGTGTAATAGGACTAATGTTTTTGAATTGTTCAGGATTAAAAATGGGTTCATTTGGAACACCATAGTAGGACTGTCTAAAGTTGGCAAACATTTTGTATAAAGCAGAAAATTTGTTTTTTTCGAAATTTAAGTACAAATCGTGATAAGGATATATTTCAGAATTTAAAAATACTCTAATATTTGACAAGGTAATATTGTCAAATTTACTCATATCTTTAGCAATTTTCCCTTTTCTGTTTTCTTGAAAGCCAATCACAACATGACGAGGAGCTTCTAGTTTACTAGTTGTTTTTACCGGCCATGTGTGACGGGTTGTTTCGGTTAGAGAAGAATATTCAACAAGTTCCCAACTCCTAAATCCTATCAATATATCTTTATTTGATTCTAATATTTTTGATAGAGCAAGTTGTTGTGGCATATCAACTAGAATGTGAGGAACTTTCCAATAAATTTTATCGAAAGTAACCAATGGAGTGTCAGGAGCACTAACGGGGTGTGCCGGATCTTCTTTGAAGATAACACCATCTAAATCATCAGTTGATCTAATAAGAACTAATTCCTGTTTCATATTCATAATAATTTTTCTGTAATCCTCAAAAAATCATAAAAGCATTTTTAGTGGTATGGATACGGAGAATTTTCCATCATTATCAACTAAAATTTTATCACCTTCTTTTCGATGTGGAAACCAACCTGCATTTTCCAGTTTCGTTGGTATTGTGGGAAAGGTGGCTTTTTAAGGTTGATGCTAATCCAACATTTCTTATTGAATCTATAGTAATTCCGTTTAGTTCATAGCGGATTTCTCTGAACAAAAAGGCTATACCATTGTTAATAAATAGCAATTCTTTTTTATATTTATCTTCTATATTAGTTAATTTTCCTTCGATATAAAGTAAACTATCTGATGGTAGAGTGTAAGCATCGAGTTCTTGAATTGGGATCCTTATTTCATCATTGTAATTGAATTTTGAAGAAATATATGGTTGATATGTGTGAAGCTCTGAACTAACGATGGAATTGTCTACATAAAGCTTTTCGTTTACGTTTAATATGTTCATTATTTTAAAATAGTGAAACCCAAAGATGTGAGAAATTTACGATTATCTCGTCTTAACTTGTTGGTGTTGGATTTGATACTGAACTGTTGTTTAGTCTTTTTCTTTTCATAAATTTTTACTTTGTTGATAGTGGTAGGTGCAAGTCTCATTCCAAGGGCTCTATTATATCTAACAACCATTTTATATGTCACTAGCTTGTAAATGTAACCTTACTGTTATAGTTTCTCCTCTAAAACTGATAAGTTCTCCGTCTTGATCAACTATTTTAACGGTTATATTGTTAATTGCTTTGACGCTAACTGGAAAATACAAAATGGGCAAAGGAGATTCCACTATTTTATAGCCTGGAGCTACAGTTGGATAAAACTGGTGAATAATATGAACAGGTTTACCATTACTGTAAGAACCGACACAAATATTACAATCAATACAAATAGCATTCACCTTAGTTATTTTTGCAACATTATCTGATTCTTCCTCTTTCATAGTTTTGAGTATCCTGCTATTAAAACCCAACATTTTTCCTATCGAATTTGCCTTGGTAAAATCAATTTTTCTACTACACATTAAAAAAGTTTTTAGAGTGTTAACATTTGCTTTTAAAAGAAAAAAAAATTTTCATTTGGAAATAAATCTTCTATACTTTCTCTTATGTGTGTCTCTATATCTGTAATGTCATAAGTTCCGTCGGGAATAACAATTACTTTATTATCTATATAAAATTTATTATATCCTTCTTTTATATTGGGAATAGTCATAAACGTTTCAAAATCAGCTAAACCCAGGTAATATTGTTTTCCATCCTTTAAAATATATGGGCGGATTAAAATCAGCAGACAAAACAGAACTGTTTCCTGATATGGCAATTGTGGTGGACATTGCAGTTTATTTATGAATGAGATATTACAACAAATAATGAGTTTATATATTTTTTTGCAAAAATTTTAGGGATAGTTGACCACAGTTATATGAATTAAATTTTTGTTTGTTTTCATAAGTATAAAATACATCCACTTTGCCATTCGAATTAAAATATTTGAGAAGTTCAAAAGGTGGTTTTAAATTTCCATAACTATCAAAATATATTACATTTTTGTTATTTACAATACCACACTCTTTCAGATTAATTTTTTTTGGAAGTTCATCGAGCATAAAAACACCTCTAAAGCCAGTTATTTTTAACAGCTTTACATATTTAATAATATAATTGTTCGTAAGTGCTCTTTTTGGAAAACTTATTTTGATTTTTTTTTTGTCTGATTGCTTTCATTTTGACTGATCCTCCTGTATAAGGTCTAATAAATAGTCCTTTTCCTTTATATGGTCTAATATATAATCCTTTGCCTTCTTTAGAAGCATTTTCCATTACAATATTATGTCTATGTATTTCTTGTAGTTGCTGTTTAGCTGCTTTAGCATCATTTACTGCCTTAGCAATTCCTGCCGCGCCTCCACCTAGTGCACCCAGGGCGCCAAGAATTGGAAACAAAAGAGGTAGAAATCCTCCGACTTTTTTGGGTGTTCGAATGATACGTTTTTTTCTCGATTTAAGTTTACCCCCTTTTTTATCTTTAAATCCCAAACCGAACTTTCTTTTACCCTTCATTATTCCTGCAACACTTAGAGCTGCAATTTTTTCACCAATAGAAGAATGCTAGAGCTGCAATTTTTTCACCAATAGAAGAATCCTTAGCTTTTACCCTATCCCAGGCTTTTTTTTCTAATATTTGGTCAGATATGTGTCTTCTTGATAAATCTTCAGTCTGAGAGTACGATATATCGTGTTCTTTACAAGCGGAATACAATGGATTTATACCAACGTCACCTCTAGTTAATCTTTTCTCCAAGTTGGTGCCTGGACCACAATAATTATATCCTGGTATATGAACTTCGAAGGGTAGTTTATTAATTAATTTATTTACTAAACCAGAGCCTTTTCTATTACGTCTTTTGATAGTTTTTTTCAACTTATGCCGACCCACAGTCATTGAAGTTCTTTTTATACTAAAAACACATTGACATTTTTCTGGTATAAATACTTTTACAGCTAAAAATATTTACTAGTGTGATTAAGAATGAGGATTGAAAAACAAAAATTCTCTTTACCAGTAAATAATCATGACGAAAAAATTTCAAGTAAACAGTTGAGAAAGCATGGTGACTTATTTTGCGGTGGTTCAAAAAAAGGACTCATAGTTGGTTGCAGTGGTAGCGGTAAAACCAACGTTATGCTTACACTGCTCGAGCATCCTAATGGAATTAGGTTTGAAAATGTCTATGTTTATTCAAAGTCATTAGATCAACCAAAATATGAATATTTAAGAAAGTTGTTAAAGCCTATGAAAGAAATTGGATACTTTGAATACGATAGCGATGAGAACATTATTTCACCTCATGAGATAAAGCCAAATTCCGTTATCATTTTTGACGATATTCCTTGTCATAATCAGTCAATTATTTCACGCATGGAAGGCATAGAAACACTGATTGTTTTTTTATTTTTCAAGGATATTCCTCAATCCTTAAACGTCTAATTCGAGAAAATTCCAACTTATTAATTTTATTTAAACAGCACTGTTTGAGTTTAAAACATATATATATATATATATATATATATATATATATACAGCATTTAACAAACCAAAACCTCCGTTTAGAACAACTAGAGCCAAAACAACAGGAAAGGGATTAATTTTGAAAACAAACAGATCAAATACAGGCTATGTATACTGGAATAATGTAAACGAAATTGTTGATAGGCTACGTTTATTAATTTCATCAAGAGATGTGGGAAATAATGCTCATAGTAACGAGATTATCTCTATTATTGAAGAATTAAGAGAAGATAAAGTTATACTTTAAAAACAGCTATTAAATATAATCATATTTATTGTTTAATGAAAGCTCAACATGACAGTTGATAAATTTGAACGCCATATTTCAAAAAGTCAATTAATAAATTCTGCTTTTTTGGAAAATACAATTTATTCAAATATTGAAAGTAAAATTCTCAACAATTTTAAGTTAGATTATATTAAACAAAATCAAGAGGGAATAAGTGACATTAATAATTTAAAAAGGAGATTAGGTGAAAATTAAACAAATAATGAAATCTTTGCTAAAAAGCTTAAGGTTTTTGATGAAAATTTTTTTAAGTATGAAAACCAAATTAAAGGATGTTATACCTTAATTGAAAACGTTAATAAACAGTTGCTAACGCTAAATCAAATAACTAAAGATTTGCAATTTTTAAATGAACATGTTAAAAAGGAAGACAAAAAATTAAGTGATGATATCAACAAAATTAATAAAATAATGGAAACAAATATAAGAGAAGTAATAATTGGAAAACACAAGGAAAAGATTAAACAATTAAGAACTTTTATAAAAAGGTTAGATGATGAAAAAAAAAGAAATCAAAATAGTATTCTAAACAGTAGAACAATTGACCAACTCTCTTTGGAAGAAAAACAACAATATATTTCCTTTGGAAAGATAATGTCTAGTGTAATTAAGAAATTAGAACAAGAATTAAATAAAACAGAGGAGGAATACAAAAATAGTGACAGTAGATCAACTACTTTCTTAACTGGAGAGATAAAAAACTCCTTTAATGCTTTAGAAAGGCGAGATTACTAAAATTAGTAAAGTTTTAAATGAAAAAAGTTATACAATACAAATTGATAAATTGAATGAATGGGAAAAAACATATAAAACTTATATTTCGAATTATTACAAAACATAGAAATTGAACTTCCTTTAAATTGAATAAACAAGTTTGTTGTCATGTCAACCGTTAAACAACAAGTCGTTAATGAATTACATAAACCTGCTAGAAAAAAACTACAAACGCAGAAGGGTGGTGGTGAAAGGGTTAAATGATCTTTTTCAAGCTGATTTGGTTGAAATGTTACCCTATGCCAAATTTAATAAGGGATTTAAATATATCTTGATTACCATAAATGTATTTTCCAAGTATGTTTGGGCTGAACCGGTAAAATCTAAATCTGGAAAAGACGTAACAGCGGCAATGAAAAAAATATTAATCAGTGCAAAAACTCCACCAAAAAACTTGCAAACGGACAGAGGGAGAGAGTTTTTCAATGTAAATTTTCAAAATTTGATGCAACAATTTCGAATTAACCATTATAGCACGTTTTCCAATTTGAAAGCGGGTATAGTAGAAAGAGTGAACAGGACTTTAAAGAATAATATGTGGAAAATATTTAGCATTCAAGGAAATTACAAATGGTTTAATATATTAGCGGATATTGTAAAAGAATATAACAATACAATACATTCTTCAATAGGAATGAAGCCAAAACCAGTAAATAAAACAAATGAAAAGAGAATCTTGAAATCTGCATTTACTCATGCTAAAACGTTAGATATAAAATCTCCAAAGTTTAAAGTGGGTGATCACGTACGCACAAGCAAGCACCGAGAGGCATTTTCGAAAGGTTACACACCTAATTGGTCAAATGAGATATTACATCTAATATTGAGAAGGCTACATATATTGGTTTATTGTAAGTAACTTGAATCTTTTGCATTTGAATAGCTACCAAGTTTTCAGAAAATATTGTTAAGTCCTTGAAATATGGTTTTGCAATTAAATTCTCAGCACCATCTTTTCTTCTATTTTTTTCCCACTCTGTAACAAGTCTTACGTCAATTCTCCTATCAACATTTTCCATAGTCTTGCCATAAATACTATTATTTGCCAACTTGTAAGTATTACGATCAAATTCATTCTTTGAATCATTTCTTAATCTTGAATTCAAGTCTATATATTTTTTCAACCAATCAGATCGAGAAAACTGTAAAACTCTATGAACTTTAGTCAACTTGAGTCCATGTTCCAAACATTGTTTTAATAACTGATAGTGAATAACATATTTTGATTCATCATTTAAATTTAATTTAATAATTTAAAATCATTTAAAGTTTTCAGGGGAAAACGGAAAATCGTTGTGATAGGAATGTAGACTTGTAGGATATTCTAAATCAACTTCTAAAACATATCCCTTATTAGATTTTTTAGAAATGGATCGAGCTTATATGTGGATAAACAAGTGCTTCTAAAATTTTCAAAAATATCTACCAAAAGTAAAAAAGAGAGTAAGTAAAGGTCGGAGTATTGACCAAGAGATTCACATTTAAACAATTGCCAAACCTTTACAGCTCTTTGATATTCTGCATCACTGATGTGCTCATCCGTTAAAGTATTATAAAATTGCTCTTTCTGAGGTAAAGTTGTTTCTTCTAATTTTAAATAATCATCAATATAATTGTAAGGAAATACACCTTTTTAGCGAATAAGTTTAAATTTTTCTTCATCATTGAAATTTTTTTTTATTTCTTTACATTGTTCATCTTTTAAGCTTTCAGAGAGTTTTGATAAAGAATGGGATAGAAATTGAAAAGAATCAATGAACCTTAACGATATATTTTTTTTCTTAGCCTTTTATTTCTTTTTATCAAAATAGTTATCCACATGAATAAGCTTTTCAAATGAAATATATTTTTCCTTGTTTTGTGCGATAACTGTTAGTTGTTCTTTGTTTAAGCATATTTTTTTAAGAAATAGATGAGAATCATAATTACGCAAATTACGCAATATAACTGGAATAAAGTTAGGTATTCTGTAATTTATGTTGCAGAGTGAATGAGCTGGACCTCTATAAAGACCAGTTATATGACAATGATCTGCAACCCTGTCATTTAAAAGAGGTTTATTACAAATATGACAAACTGTTTCATAGTTATGATAAATTTTGTGCAGTTCGTTCAAAGGAATCATCTTTTTAGGAACCTTTAAAAATTTATTGTATATGTTATACACATCTCTTTCTAAAGAATTTATAAATAATGTATCACAATTTTGACCTCTATATCTTTCAAATTTAGAATAATTATCGTCGAAGGAACATTTAATGTAATAGGCAAATGAATGTGGAATATGTTCATATTGTTTTAAGGTGTATGAAATATTAGGATTTTTGTCAACATTGTCATTATTTAAAGGCTTTAAAATGCATTCAAAATCTGCATTCACCACGAAAGGAACTTTCATTTGTTTATGATAATTTACAAATTTCAAAATATTATCATATGAATAGTTTCCAAACTTATCTTTTATTAATTCTTTAGAAGGTAGGTTAATTCGTAAATCATCACAATCATAGCTATTGTGTTGTAATAAATTTTCTTCTGTATGGAAATATTGTAAACAACCGTCGCAAATATATTTTTTCCGTGATGTTTAGACATTTGTGTAGAAACTAATTTTGATAAATCTTTAATATAGCAATAATGAAAAGTTTTTTCATCGTCATCACTTATTAACAATAAATTGACATGTTGATTTTTTTATTCGATGAATAATAAAGTGGACCAATTACTTCATACCCCTTTTTAGGATTTATAATTTCTAATCCATATACATTAATAGAAATGTTATTTTTTTCTTCAAAAATCTTAATGTTCTTTAGCAACATTGGAAATTCTATACCTGACATATCCAAAACAGAAGAGTAGTGTGGGTAGGATGAAGTTTCAAAATCTAATCCGCTTGGTTGGTGAAGAGCAGACACAACTGCTCAGGCGAAGCAAAAGTTGTCATCATTTCTAATGTTGATCACAGCTTGACGTCTCTTGATCTCTTGAGGAAGTTCGATAAAAGATGAGGCTCTCAGCGGATTGTGCTTGTTAACATTAATTTCCAAATGAAGTAAATTCATCAAAGCCCATCCTACAACGTAAAAATTAAAAAATTACTTTTTTTGTTGCTGTTGTAAAATAGAAAGTAAATTCTTTACCTGAATCTCTTTCTGCAAATTCCTCAGCTTTCAGGTCAATAATGGTACAGATTTGCTCTAAAAGTTCTTTTGTCTGATCTCCCTGGCAAATGACTTGGAACGGCGCATTAAAAGATTTGACATCATAGTCGCTGCTGGGGTTAAAATAGAAACCGAACAGTTCCATATTTAGCTTGATACATTTATGTTTCTGCAGTTCTTGATCTATTAGATCTACAATTTTGTATTCCAAATGTTGAAAATATTCTTTCACATTTATGAAGTTTTGGGGTGAGGAAATCCTATAAGATATTATTCGTTCCCTGAATGCCGACTTGATAATTTCAACACCTTCCTCCAAGCCTATTTTGGAATTGTTCTTGTGCACACTAGATCGAAGATGTCCACCCCATAGACTTTGGTTTATATTTTTCTTGCATTCTTTACAATATTTTAGAATATTTGTATAATCTATAAATTAAGAAAAAATATTTTACAAAATAAAACAAGAAAAATAAAATGTTCTTACCTTTAATAAGCTTTGGTTGTTTCAACCAACTAGTGAGTGTTGTGGAATTTCCGCAAACATATTTTTTAATATGTCGCAATAAATTATCCTTTCTAGTGAAGACTTTATTACATGTTACACACTTATGCATTTTTGAAGTTTTCTAGATAATAATAATGAAATTAATATTGTGTATTTTTATTTGGTTATAGTCAAATTTTGAAAAAAGCAATTGCATTTTTGAAGTTTTCTGGATAATAATAATAAAATTAATATTGTGCGTTTTTATTTAGTTATAGTCAAATTTTGAAAAAAGCAATAGAAATTAATTGACTTTATGAATCCATTTCTTCAAATGAGTCAACTAATTTGTCAAAGACCTGTTTAACATAATTCACCGTACTTGCGTCTTCCTGTTTAATTGTGATCAAATCAGTTAAATTTTGAATAGCCAAACCCAGACACTTAAGGTTTGCTACTTGTTTTTTATTTTTTTTATTAATTTTAATTTTTTTTTTATTAATAAATGATGGTTTCGAAATTGAATTTTGCTCAACCGGTGAATTATTAAGAGAAATATCCGAAGTTAAATTTGCTTCAATTTGTTTTTCTTGCGAATTAGAATTTACAATATCATATGGTGAATTAATAGGAGATTACCCGAACTTAAATTTTGATCAATTTGTTCTTCTTCCGAATCAGAATTTTCACTAAACAAAAAGGGAGAGCAAATTGGTCTCGGAGAATTAATTGGCGAATTTAATGTTAAATAATTTGGATTAGATTTTTAAAAAAACAAACAATATCCTCATAGCTAGAATTTTCGAATTGATTTTCGTCAATGTCATTCAGTTCTTCAAGAGTTTGTTTAGTTTTTGTTGTAATTAAGTCCGTTTTGTTGTCAATAATGTCATTAAGATCGTCAAGAGTTTGTTGTTGAGTAGATGTAAATAAATATTTTTCGTTGTTGTGTTTGTTGGCATTATTCTGAACTTGGCTATTGTAAATAATTTAATTCAAGTCCTGAATAGTTTGTTGTTGACTAGTTGTAAATACGTCTGTTTCATTGTTTTGTTGGTTTGCAAAATTTTGCATTTGAGTACATGTGTATAAGTCAAAGTCATTGTCAATTATTTTGCTACTCGATGCCAAAAAATTGTCCATTATGAAAAAAATCGTAATAACAAATAAAATACCAAATAAAAGTGTCCCAAATATAAATAAAAATGTCACCAATATAAATAAGAATTAAATTTTGCCAAATAAAAATGTTAGAAATATAAATAAAAATTAAAAAATTACCAAATAGACACAATGAAAACACCAGAAAACTCGCGAGCCCTGCACAGTGTGAATGCAGAAATCAATTGCATTCGTCTCTTCGCTGAGGCGATTTTATATGAAAAAGTTGATCACATATGTCCTACTTAAAGTTGAACGACAACCACTTACCCATGCCGAGCAACGACCTAACCCCCTCCCTTCCCCCCTCCCTTCCCCCTCCCTTCCCCCTCCCTTCCCCCTCCCTTCCCCCTCCCTTCCCCCTCCCCCTCCCCCCTCCCTGAAATCAAACCATTATACTGTTTTTTCAGGCTGAATTTTTAAATATTGTATTAAGCCGTCATTTTGTTGATTCCAATATAATACTTGATGTTTTTGCAAAATTTGAGATCAATTGGATGAGTAGTTTTGTAATAATAATTTTTTTAACATTTCATTAAGCCGCCATTTTGTTCCGCCATATTGGATTTTTACAAAATCTTACCAGGCCATCCCCATACGACCCTTAATTTTTGACCAAAATACCGACGGAGTTGATAAAACATATATTTTGGCATCTAGCGGAGTTAAAACGTAAAGATGTGTAAAAGTGAGAGGGTGACTTTTTCACGATTACAAACATTTTATTTGGCGGCCCTTTTGTTCGGCCATCTTAAATTAGGTACCAGTATTTTACTAGTTGATCCCTATACCACAATTAGTTATGGCACACAATTTGAAATGAAACCATTAAGCAGTTTTTTCAGGCTGAATTTTTAAATACTTTATTAAGCTGCCATTTTCTTCCACCATCTTGGACTCGTACCAAAATGCTAGCAGTTGATTACAACATAATACTTGATGTTTTTGCAAAATTTAAAATAAATTGGATAAGCAGTTTTTTAATAATAATTTTTCTAACATTTCACCAGGCCTCCATTTTGTTTTGACATATTGGAATTTTACCAAAATGTTGCTAGGTCATATCCATGACCCTGCATTTTTGACGAAAATTTCAAGTTAATCGGGTAAGTAGTTTTTTTAGCTACGACGCGAAAAGACAGACATACATATATATATATATATATATATATATATATATATATATATATATATATATGTATATATGTATATAAGTATAATATATAAGTCCTATTATGCGGTCGTTTATAATACCACATCACACTTTAATATCTTGATGTCCTTGTCTTTCAATTTGCTTTACCAAATGTTTATTTATCTCAGAATAGTAGTGAGTATTTTTTGTTATGCATTCGCGCAGTGGAAAATATCGCCTCATCTGTCCAAAGGATTTTATTTAAAATCCCTCTCTCAAAATGCAGGTCTATCATTTACATACAAAAATCCAGTCTGGTCTGATAATCAGCTTCACTTAAAAAATAAACTGGAAGAAACTTATACGGTGGTATTTTGTTTTTTTTTAATGTATGCTGGTAATAGAAAAATTCAAACCCTTTGTTCATCTCTTAAAGAGTTGGTAGGATATTCACATAGAACAGGTTTTTTCCCTTTTTCTATATTTCAAAACTCCATGAGTTGATAAATCACTGCAAATATTATCTGTACTGTAATACTGTCAAATCTAAAACAAATTATCCATTCCATGGCCTCCTATAGTTTTTTTAGTATGCAGAATCACAATATTCAAGAAATAATTGAGATTTTCATTTAAATTGCGATTTTCTCTCTAACCATTGAATGTAGGTATAGGACATGAAAAGGTGGTCATTTTTATGATTATTTGAATACATAATAGTGGGTGTTATATTTAAAAAAATCTCAGTTATATTAGAAAAATCGACTTTTTTCTCTTTAAAAAGATTCAAGATTAATTTCGTAGTATGTCCACCCTCTATAGGTGAGGACAAAAATGATGTGTTCCGTATTTTTAAATTGGAAGTTACCACTCAAAAGCAAAATTTTAGATATTTGCTATTTTTATAGTGATTTGAAAAATAGTTCCAGTTTTCAAAAAATCACACATAACCTTAATTAACTCGGAAACTATGCTAAATCGACTATAGTTTAAATTGGAAATTTATG
The DNA here is from genome assembly GCA_030620095.1 of Kuschelorhynchus macadamiae. Classification (NCBI taxonomy): domain Eukaryota; kingdom Metazoa; phylum Arthropoda; class Insecta; order Coleoptera; family Curculionidae; genus Kuschelorhynchus; species Kuschelorhynchus macadamiae. The sequence goes on from JAUTXW010003579.1 coordinate 601,008, forward strand.
TTTATTTTTGACAAGGAATCAAATAATGGACAAAAATACAAGGTGTCCCATTTAAAATTTTATAGTTGATATCGTCCCAGCAAAATTGGGACATGTATACATGGTATTTTTCGTGGAATTTCCTGAGGTGATATTTAGCTGAATTTCGCGGAAGTAACATTAAACGTTTTTAGTTAGAGGATTAATTTAGCGGACTTAAATGGAATTTGAGTTTACCAAACACTTAGTGCACACTGCCTTGTAATCAAAAACTGCAATTAAAAATAAATTTTTGCAAGCGATAAATGAAATACTGCATCTGCCTATGTAGCAACATTCATTCACACCATATCGGTCAAATCATTCAAATGACAATAATTATCAGTCAGATTACAGTGTGTCAAGGAGTACTAATTAGTACCAGAACCAAACTTTTCCTCCCAAAGCTCAAGCTCAAGCATCAGAAATTTACATGATTTTTTTTTAAATTTCGAATAATAATAAATACCATATGAATTGAAAGGTGTTTTTTTTCTCAACTTAGTGTAATTAAAAGCCTTTTTGCACTTGGAATAGTATCCCGTATTATATTTTAATTCATTATGTGAGGTGAAATTAAGCCATGTAAATTATCTAATTGTCGAAACTGTTTAAAAAACATTGTCGTATACTTGAAAAAAATTTAAGGATGTTGCCTCAAAATTTCAAAAGACTGATAGAACTACTCTATTTCAAGCCTTGCACTGATCATTGGATGGACCTAATACTCCTTTTACTAAAAAATAAACACATTGCAAATGGAAAGTAGAAAATTGAACATCTTTAATATATTAAATGGTACACCGTGTACAATGTTGTTTCATTAAACGGAGATTTTCTTGTCGATTATATACTTACTTGGTTTGGTATCTATATATTTTTTAAAAATGATAAAACTGACAACATCCTACCATAAGAGACAATATATTAGAAATAAACATGGCATTCTAAGTTATAAAGTATAAATGTGTTCTGGCACACTATTTTTGTCAGGATTTGTATCATTTTTTTAAGTTGTTTATAAGTTATAGGTATATAGCCATAGATATAATATGTAAATAGGTATATATTTATAATCAGTAAGAACAACCCATTTAACCAAGCAATATCATACAGAGTTTTCAAATAAAAATAACAAAGTTGATACGGACGCGATATAGCTCAAATACTACTTATTCATTTGATTTCAAATTTTGATAAAAATTCAAGAGTTATACGGAAATGGAATGGTAACATTTTAGCAAAAATCTGGTATTACGAAACATAACGACGGTCTAATAAAATGTTTAAATAAGTTTAAATAAAGTTATAAAAAATAAATAATAATATTAATAATAGTAACAATAATAAATAAATTAAAAACTAAAAAATATTAAAATAAATTACAGGTTATATGCATATATAGACTATGTTATATATAGGTACGTAGTGAAATTTTGTCCAAGGGAATTTATAAGTAAAGGAGAATTTACCGATTTTTCCAGTTATATTTTTTTTTTATTCTGGAGGTTTCTATAACATATCATTTTTTTTCTTCAAAAATAAGGCTTGTAGAACCTGTTCAAAACATAACTAGAAACGCTGCACATGAATACAGGTATGAGGTAGAATTATATACCGTAGGCCTGCAGTTAAAACCACCCCCATCCTGGCACATAGTTTTTTTTTGTATACATATAGAAAATACTCATTCAGAGCCACGTTGGTCACATGAGAAAGGTTGTTTATACAACGCCAGCTTCTAAAGGTGCCTAGAAGTACTTAAAGGCGCGTTTATTGCAATAAAAAATAAATAATAATAAAATAAACACTACCACAATAAGTCAGATGAAGACTTTTTTTCGTCGATTTTTATGAAAGTGTTAAATTTGTGCAATATATAAAAAAAACAAAAGGCGTAGACCTCTTTATTTAGTTGTATATTTTTCATTCGGTAGTGTATTCCCATAATGGCGCAAACTAGTACGTTGGCGCGGCCTGCTGGTCTCATTACCTTGCTTTTAAAATGGTATTAAAAGTATTATTATTTTAGATGGGTAGTAATGCGAAACTATTTTCACATACAAAACTTTAAATCCCCGGGAATCTACCAAATCACATCACTTTACCGCGTATTTTGAATCTAGTTTTCGATTGCTTTAATGAGGGTTTATTGCTTTATTGATGCTTTATCGATGAACCTGGCCTAACCTCAGGCTAACGGGACAGATCCACCCAACAGTATAGGTTTTGTTAAAACAATCCTTGTTTTAACATAGACTCACAATTTGGTTGGCGCGTTAGAGCGCCCTTTTACAGCAAACCCTAACCAATCCTAACCTAACTAACCTAATCCGCATTTTTATTTATCAACTTAAAGTTTTATTAAAAAACTTTTTTAACAAAGTCATTCGCCTTAACAGGGATTCAAAAAGATATGCGCCGCATCCAAAGCTGAATATCCTACCACCGAGCCATGAAGCCCAGATTGAACATACAACAAAACTTGTTTATACTCCGCGAAAAAAAACAACAAACCAATAGGAAGCACACTGACCAATCTATGTTGTGCTTGGTGTATTCCCAGAGTATTTAAGGTCTTTTCACATAGTCAAGTATTTTTTGGGACTAGGTTAGGTGAAGAGGTATCGGGTTAGCACAAGATATGACATCGAAGCGTAATAGTATCTCACTATTTGTTGTTGTCTCAAAGTCTTTCTTTAAATCTTCAGTATTGTGGGTCCTGTGTTTCTATGTGCCAAGATGGGTCATAATAATTAGACCGTCAAGACAAATTGATCGCAATATATCGTGCCGATATGGGGTGTACCCTAATTTTCCAATTACGCAACATAGGTATCTGTTTCCACTGCGTTGCAGAAAGAAAAAAATATAGTTTTATGTGGTAAATATATTAACCAGAAAAATTGACAAATTTGACAAAAATGTTTCAACTTGTATTCAGAACCCAAATGTCAAAATGAGAACACCTTAGTAAATAATGAGTTATTCCCTCCTAAATAGCTTGTTAGCTAAGTTACAAAACTCCATTACAAATTTTAATATAATTCAGATGAAAATGCAGATAATAACCGAAGGAAATTGTAACCACTACCAGATTTTTCATCTTAAGCCAATAGTTTCGCTAACTCTCAAAAATGTAATATTCTCCAGCGACATAGTGCAATGCAGCAAGTTTTTAGAACCAGTCAAATTTACATAAAACTAACATAATTTAGGAAGAAGAATGCTTTCAATATCCCTCAAGCCTTGCGTACATTTCATAAAGTAAAAATAATGGCGTCGGCAGGCTGACGGGAATACGCGATCGCGACTGTTTTATATTCAGTGCAAGGCCGTCATTCGTAAGATGATCAAAGTTAAGCAGAAATTTCCGTATCCTTAAGATGAGATTATCAACTCCGCACAGGTTGAATGTAATCCACATTGTCAACACTGCGCAAATTTGATGAGTTTTGGTTATACTAAGCGCGGTGTAGACAGAATACATTATGAGATATCAGGAGCATGTCCGTATGTCATTTTCTAGATAAGATTACGCCGTACAATATAATGACGTTTCTTCAAATATATACATTTAAAACAATAATAAACAAATTTACATTTTTTTATGACTATAAAATTTACATTTTAATACTAGAGACACAGATGTGCATATTTGAGGATTTAGCCGTGATTGAGATTTCCGAATTTGGTATTTATAATCAACCGATTTATTAAGCTTACTGTATTATTAACTAATATTATTGCTCTAGTTTGTCTCCCATTGTCTCCCATCATTGCTGACTTTCATTATAGGTAATTGATACAGTACGGAATGGATTAAGTTTATATAGGGGAGGTTTAAGTCTGAAGACATTTGTAGTTAAATTTGTAGCGTTTCTAAGTATCTGGCAGGTGCCATTACCATTAATTAAAACCTCATAGAGTTGTATAGGAATAAAGTAAATAGCCAATGTCGGAAATAAAATACGCTAAAAAAAATATTTAGGTAAGAAAGAATCACTTTTTAAAAATCCATAAATTTCCTTTAACTGGAACTTCCTTTGTTTCTGAAATAATCTTTCCTTTTATTATAGATCAGTAGATTTAAATATTTGCTCGACGAAAAATTGAGCTAAAAATTGGTACAGATTTTCTATGAAGTGCTGAACATATCAAAATTTCCCTAACGTCACATTTGCGCATCAAGGTTTATTTTGATCGAACCTATTCTCCTAGAAGCCATTTCAAGTACTCAATAGTCTAAAAATTTTACCTTTTTACACCCGAGAGTGTTCGTGCCTGGAGCAGAACAAGTTCAAAACGACGCACGTCTTGCCCCTGATATGACTAAAACACATTTTTAACCCATCGCAGCACGATGCTGGCTCGATAGCAAAGCTGTGATAAGTACTCAAAGTAACCAGTATTAAGTACTTGATTTTATACCAGTATTTTGCAAAAGCACGTAAAATAATCAGTATTTTACTTGAAAAAGAAAATTTAACTGTTAGTAAGTAAATGCTTTATTTAGTTTTAAGTACATCTACTAAGTACTTAAAATGGATCTAAATAATTAAAGTACTTTTAGATAGTCAGCATTTATTAAACACTTAGAGGAGATCTATAATACTTAAGTACTTACAGTACATTTAGATACTTACAGTATTTAGCAGATTTTTAAAGTATTGTCAATTTTTATATTAATAAATCTTATTATATCTGAAGTTTTTTATAAAACACATAAGTATTGCTTATTTATTTAAACATCATCTGTAATGTTTTAGTTTTAGAAAAAAAATCAGTTTAAAGAAAATTACACAACAGTTGCATTGCATTTAAAGGAAACACGCATTACAACTACCAGACAAAACTGATAAAGCGTTATGTATTTAAGTTTGAACATCAAGTTTATAAAGTTTTTTCTTAGCATTATAATTCTGTCCCCATCGGAATTTGATCTGTTCATGATACTTGTCAATGTAAATTATCAGATGGTTTTCCTCCCGAAATATTCACATGTTTCTTTTGAAACATTCACATGTTTCTTTTGAGAAACACAACCAATGCAGATGTCAGGTTATTTCATCAAGAGTTTACGATTTATTTTCGTCTTCCTCCAACTAAATCATATTTTCCTTATACCTTAGCCTAGGACATTTTACTCTTCATATGGGGTTGAATATAACACAGAGTCGCCATTTTCCATAATATTCATCTCATTCACTTGTTTTTTATCATACGGCGGCTTACATTTGTGATAACTTCAACATGCTTCTGAACTTTCTGTAAGTCTTCTACCGGCTTTTTGTCTTTGGCCTCTTGACGCATACAGTAAATGATGTTGCCAAAATTTCACTACTTTGACCACACAGCATCTTACCTTTCACCTTCGAAATAAACTCAATATCGTAGTGGACTGCACAACTGTTGAAAGTTTAATGATCTACGTTTTATAACACTTTTTTTCTCGGGGTCCTCTTCATTTTTTTTCTTCAGCTTGGCGCTATCACGACTTTCCTCGGTTTATTTCAGTTGAAAAATAAGTGATTAATGGCACTTAGAATACTGTAAAGAGAAGTAGGTGTATCTAATTTGGGGTGGGGCCGTAGTTGTAAAAACAGTCACGCGGCCTTTGATAATTGTTTCTCCGTAAGGATTGAACATTGAGATTTTGTTATGAAATAAAAAATGACACCAGAGTATTTTACCATGTCTGTATGAGTTAGAAATTTTAATTTTAGTTATGTTGATTGGTCTGTTAAACTTTGTGACAAGCACTGCTTCTGTTTTCGCAGCATTAAGATTGAATTTCCATTGAGACATCCAGATCTCAATGGCACTTAAATACCTTTGCAAGCGTAAAGTAATATAGTTAAGTAGTATAGTTAATATAGTATAGTATATAGTGGCAGAGATTGCCGTGTCGTCGGCGAAAAGGTATAAATTAGTTAATTTATCTTTGGATATATCTGAGGTGATTAGGTTAAAAAGGAGGGGTGAAAGGGGAGAGCCCTGGAGTACCCCCGCTCTTACTCTCCTCGTTAAAGAAATGAAACCGTAAACCTACACAACAAATTCCTTATCAGTAAGAAAGGCTTGTACTGTTTTAATTAGATAATTGGGCAGGGCGGATTAATTTTAACATTAAGCAGTTATGCCAAAAGACAACACCCATGTGTTTTTTCCTATTATAAGCTGATGATGATATTACCCGCCAAACTCGTAATTTGATTTATTGTACTTGTTGAGGCCCTAAACCCGAAGTGTTCTGGGGGGAGGAGTCCTTTGTTTAGGACTTCTTGTAGTTTATTTAAAATAAGTCGTTCGACTGTTTTCCCGATTGTGGGAAGCAGACTAATTGGCCTATAGCAATTTGTACTTTTAGGATTTTCTCATTACTTTTTTATTAGTATGATCTTAGCCTTTTTCCAACATCCTGAAAACTAGCCAAACTCGAGCAATTTATTTGCTATGTTATAAATCTCTCCTACTATAGAGAGCGGAACTTTCTTTATTGTCATTTTTATTATTGTATCGAGTCCAGGAGTTTTTTTTATATCTAAGTTTTTTTATAACATTTTGGACGTGGGCTGGACTAATGATTGAAGGCGTTCCTTAAAGAAAGATACTATATACAGGGTGGCCCAACGAGTCCCACCCTTATTTATGACTTTCCTGGTATATTTTGGGAAAAACGCTTGGACACGTCAATTTTGATTTTTAGGGGGACGTCTTTTCATGTATGATTGTATAATACAGGGTGTTCCAAAAATAAGATATCGCATTACACTTGACATTTTTAAATGGAAACCCCAATTTTTTTTCTATTTTGGATTCTCCAGGAAGTTTTTAGTAACTTTTGTATAATAGAGTTTATACCTATCTTCAACCATTTTGAAGTTTTTTTTTTAATTTTTTTTATAAAATTCGCCTCATTTAATTTAGTACTGATAATACGGAAAAAAATAATAATCACCGATACCAGCAAGAAATTTAGCATCCGTCAATGTCATCGTAAATCATAGAACAACTTTATCTTTGATTTGAAATCGTTAAGTTGCCTAGTTCTATTATAATATTTTGCAATGATTTATTCAATATCAAAACGGAAGCATTGCAGAGCTACCGCCCGGTTGTTGGCGTTACATCAGGCAAAAATATTAACCATAAGTATGTGGCTAAATTAATAAGAAAATTTGAAGCAACTGGATCTGTATCTAATATTCACTTGGAATCAGGAAAATCGTCCAAGAAGTAGAAATGAAGCCAGAGAAATAGCAGTTTTGGGACACGTAGCTCTTGACGACAGCACCCAAAGTACTCGTGGTCTGGCTGCTAGTGGGGCCACATCAGCCTTGAACAAGAATTTTGAAATCCTATAAATTTCACCAGACAAAAATATAATGAAGACGATTATGATAAGTAATGACTTACAACGTTTGAACAATAACCCAAATTTGTTATTTAACATTTGTTTTTCAGGATGAATGTACCTTCTATTTGTGGTGTAGCAAATAGACATAATTGTCGATATTGAGCGACTCGAATCATTTGTTTCGAGAGGTACATTCGCAATACCCACAAAAAATTAATGTCTGGGCCGGCATTTTTCGGAAATCATATTGTAGGACCTGCTTTATTCCTGGAAACTTGACGGAGGTTATTGCTTGGACATGTTGGAAAATACAATAAACCTGATAACCGAAATAATGAAAATGAGGTTAGTATAATGAAAATTTTCTTCATTTCCAACAAGATGGTGCACCACCGCACTATATAGCTCCAGTACGACAGTTTTTGGACACCCATTTCCCAAATCAGTGGATCGGACGGCGCGGCCCCATTGAGTGGCCATAAGGTCTCGGACTTGAGTCCTTTAGATTACTTTCTTTGGGGACATATAAAAGTAAGGTTTTGGTAGAAGCCAGACTCCATCCAAGATCTTCGGGAACGGATCGATGACGGAATGCAGACAAATAACTCCAGAAATGTGTGAAAATGTTAGGAATGGGTTAGGCAAAATATTTATTATTGCATAAGAATGGACTACTCAGCATTTATTTACCACATTATTTTTGACACATTGTAGCTAAGTAACTAATTTTTGTTTTAAATTTTAATGAATGTAATTGTAAATGGTTTAGTGTTCCTGATTCCACGACGAATATTAGATACAGATCTAGTTCTTCGATTTTCTTGATAATTGTGATACTTATGGTTAATATTTTGACTGAATGTAACGTATTAAACAACCGGGCAGTAACCCTTACCGATATTTCGTTTTGATAATAAAGTTTCGTTATTTTGACCCTTTCTTGAATTTAATTTATCAATAGCGATGTTAATTAATTATTCCAAATAACCAAAATGGTTGAAGATAGGTATAAACTCTATTATACCAAAAGGATTACTAAAAACTTCCTGGAGAATCTAAAATAAGCGAAAAAAATTAGAGAGTTTCTTAAAAATGTCAAGTGTAGTAGATATCTTATTTTGGAACCACCCTGTATTCTAATCCTTAAGCGAAAGAACGTCCCCCTAAAAATCAAAATTGACGTGTCCAAACGTTTTCTAAATATAGGAAAGTCCTTAATAAGGGTGGGACCACCTTTCGTTGATACCTATGTCAATATATTTTAAATACGTGAATGCGATTCTGCTTTTTTAGTCATGTTTGACTTTCGCTAAATTGATTATAAGAACGTTGCAATCATTGTTTTAGAGTTGATATAGGAGCTGTCTTTATTTCCAAACGGTGTAGCCTGTCTACTGCACACTGAAGGCCCAAGTGTCATGTTAGATTTGAAATCTTACTATGACCTTTTGAAGCAAAATAGAGAATACAACACAAAGGGGATTGGAGACATTCGTTATAACCATGTTCGACATTAGTGTTCTGCGTGGGAAAATAAATGTTTGTCTTCAGTATACGTAATTTAAACCGCGGATTGTCTACATCTAGGGGTGCTCAAACTTGAACTGCTGGCGATCTACCTCGTATTTTGAGGCTACATGATCGACTCTGAGAGGCTGCAAGTATGTGATGCAGGGTTGTCGTACATACACGATACATACACCCTACTACCATTCCTACCTACCTACCTAGGTAAGGTGTACATGTATATATAGATATTAACTTTCTTTGTACTATTATTTTGAACAAGGTTTGGAGTTGGTTTAGTTAGGTTCTTCTCCACAATATATTGAAAAAACTCGTAATGATTCATTGGATTGTTGGTTGCATTTACAAAACAAAAGAGTTACATATGGTGTTAAACTTAACTAGCAGGAGTGACTTTGGATGTTGAAGCGTGGCATTGCATGTCCTCAGCATATTTTTCATAAGATGGTACGTAACTACTGAATGCTAATCGCAAGCATGATGACATGCAGGTCGTCAGTTGGTCGATTGCAGTATTTTGACTT